>JAHVAK010000033.1:15695148-16378648 GCA_019845155.1 Luehdorfia chinensis | reverse complement strand
CTGCCCGCAAGCAGTACTGTTTCGATTTGAAAAGCACTGCTAACTAGTGTAGTTGCACTATCCATTAGGTGTACCATTTGCTCGTCCTTAGACCTTTACGCATCCTAAAATATGGCAGATCCGTATCTTGACATTCGCCTTTTTTTTACAAAAGCAGAACCTTAATTTCGAAATTCAATTTTAAGCCTATGTCGAACCGTGATGAATGGCCTGTTCTATTAACTGTTACAAAACTAATTTTGCTACCGCGACCGTTATTCCAAATTCCGTAACATGAACTGTAACGCCCAGAAATTAAGATGGAAACTTCAGTTGCGAAATTACAGTGGGCTCGTTCGTACGAGTTATGAACTCATCTCGTCCTAAATTTTATTAAGCTAGCGTCGGACAGGAACTAATTACTAAGTTAGTTACAAAGCGGCTCGACTAATTATGTAATGAGGGTTTTAGCTTTAATCTTAACTATAAAGTGAATAAACAAATCTAAATCCGAGTACGTTCAGTAGCTGGCTATATTTTTTTTATAGGAGAAAGTGACGAGACACGTTCACCTGATCGATCTGAGCAACGTCTGCCCATTACCAACGCTGTGTCACCCAGAACATTTCTGTGTGGCACCACTCAAGTCTCATGCTAGCTCTCAGTGCCCATCAAATTGTAACACAGTAATGTTAACTACTTCACGACGAAATAACTTGCCCTGAGTATGTTACCTACCTAGACGGGTTCTAATATAGGAATTCTACCACCAGTAAATTTGGTTTTGAATTGTGATGTGCATGTAAAATTTATGTCTCTAATACTCACTAAGAATATAGGATGTCATGTGGGGCATCGTTTTCAACCACCCAACCCGTTGCACGCAAACATTGCATGGGGTAAAGTAAGAGAACCGGAGGTCCAATAACTCGTAAAGAGACATTTTAATTCAGCCCTCAGGGGTGAGCGTACATCCAATAAAGAACAAGCATTCTTCATGGATCTATGTGGATATCTAAGGTTCAGAGTATCAGCGATTTATATAAAGCAAATTCCCCTGCCAAGCTATTTACGACGAATCCACCCAACATGAGTGTATGTCCAGCAGAGGACTATTACAGGCTGATGAAGAGGAACGATGTATCTCTGTCTCTATCTATCTCTAAGCGTTTTACAACTGAGTCAGGATATCTCCGAAAGTACATGACCTATTGACATGGAATTTGGCATGCATGTTACGAACATTTACTCCCAAGTGGGTTAAACGGGCTGGAAACATTGCGCCCAGAGAAGAAGGCGCCTAACAGCTAGTTCTTGATGTAGGTCAATTGAAGTGTTACAAATTCTACGAAAATTACGTCCAAACACATTATATGCATATACCAGTGGTGTACCGGTAAATTACCTGGTCGCATGGAACAAAATTCTAGAACATACTACCTTCTGGTAGTAACTTCCTGTTTGGGTACAAATTATGTCTATAAGTATAAATATATATATATATATATATATATATATATATAGAAATATGATTAAACATAACTGCTCACTACATTGTTTTTTCTTGGATAAAGTGACGAGACGAGCGAAACGTTCAACTGATGCTGACCATCAGGTGAACGTTTTGCGACGTCTGCCCATAACAAACGCTGTGTACATAGTATACTGTATGAGTATGTTCATCCCTGAAAATCAGATAAATCCCACAGGATATTTAAAAAACCTATGTCCACGCTGACGAAGTCGCGGGCATCGGCTAGTTCATTTTTTTATTAATTGAACCCCTGAGCGGGCGTAGGCCTCCTCCAGTTTTCCCAGATTGAACGGTATTTGGCCTGGTTCATCAAACTCAGTCCGGCTGTTTTTTTTAATACATTAGTTCCATGTTCCATCCATTCAACGTTCATTCATATTCAACTCCAACCATCCATCATCGTCCTATGCTTCTGCTTCCAGTGGGACCGTGTCATGCTGTGACCTTTTTTGCCCATCTTTATCCTAGAAGTCGTTTTCAGTCATTTTCATTTCCAGTGTTATTATCGCATTTGTTAGTATTCCTATTTATTTATTTAGGTAACAAACAGTCATTACACGAACAAGATCGCGGTTATTACGAGTAATTCAAAACGACCAACAGTAGCATAAAAAAAACAATTGAACAAAATAATAATGTCAACACCATTACCGTGACAATAATGATAAATGACAAACATAGTACGATTTTAGTTAAATGCTTAGAATTACAGGATATTACTACAAAAACGGGTAAATAAGAAAATTATAAAAATATACATACACACATAGTTACGCCACTTTCCCGTTGGGGTAAGCAGAGATCAAATCTTTCCATTTGATACGATCCTGACACACACCTTTCGCTTCTTTTACTTATATGAGCGTTTTCATACAAGCTTGCTGGTTGCGGATACTTTTGACGTGGCCTTTCCTTAAAACGTCGTCGATCTTAACGTGATGCGTTCGCTTACGTCGTCTCTTACCGGCCGCCCCTTTATAACTAGCTCTTAAAATCATATTGAGATATTCTAAATCGCGCAAGCACGCAGCGAACGCGCAGTCCGAATTTCGAGGTTATTGTAGGAGTTTATTTATGTATTTATGTTTGGGTCAAACCAAACCTGGCACGCGGGCCCCTGGCCCGTGAGCACAGTATGCGATGAAACAGTAAAAGCCAAAAAAGGCATTACATCATCGAAATTATATATTAAAACTAGCCAAAAAAACCTGTATCGTCATTTTTCTTCCATCCATCGTCTCTACGTGTCCAAACCATCCCTTTCTATATCTTCGTCACTGTATTTTCTTCCACGCCACAACGTTTTCTTACCCTGCTGTTTGTTACTTTGATCATCAGGGTCACTCCAGATGTACTTGTCAAACTTCCTATCTCCATAACATTAATCGTACTTGCTTGTTTTCTGCCGTTCACAACAAAATATACATATGCAAAAATTCGAAAAGTAAGCATGACAATGGAATGTATAATATTTGGAAATGTATCAAATACATTCAATTTCTAATGTCTTCTTTGTTTGTCTTTCAGTCTGATATTAAGTATACTATCCTTTGTTGATTGTTTTTCGTGTTTTAGTCGTCTTGAATTAGCCAGATCATATATTAAGAGCGGTGACAGGCAGGTGCGGGCGCCTAGGACATCTTCTCCCGTTAGAGATACGATAATTTTTTTTTTAATTGAATAAAGCGACGATAGGAGCAAAACATTCACCTGCTTGCTCCACTGCAGAATCAGTGGGGTGTATCCTACCTAGACGGATTCCTGCATAAGAACTCCTGTGATCACTCTGCGTGTTACAGATACATAACTATGACAGGTACTAGAGTGTTTACAAAACGATTTGCACGGTTGCCGCGGCGGTAAATACAAGTAAATTCACTGACGTGAAGTTAACAAAGCATGCTGCAGTGTATGCAAGTTACCAAAGTGTTCTGATTATCTCAAAGTAAACATTATAAGCCGTGTGGTGGCGGCTTAAGAGAATCTACCAACTCATCTCATACCGCATGTATAATACCAGAGTAATACACAAGCAGTGCTGTCACTACACTGATCGTTATCTATACAATTAAATAAAATTGAAGTGTCTGTCTGTAATAACAAAATAACAACTTTTTACTCAATACTTAATCAATACTCTGTAAGAATAAAGGCTGTCTGTACAACATCTTAGTCGCCTCTTACGACACCTCTGTAGAAAAGAGGTAGGTGCTATTCTACTCTGCCGGACACCTATCAGCACGGCTGATTCTAGAGCGAAGTCGTCGTTGCAGCCTATCATTATTCCATTGAACATAGACTCCCCCATAGATTTCTACAAGTTAGTATAAGTATAAGTTAGTAGCTCTCATCCGGCGTCAGCAACCGGGTCGGCAACCGCAGTTTATTTATTGAGATGTTCCAGGAAGATGCTGCTGCCCATCTCCTGGTTTTTTATTTTCGCTCTGTCGACTTCTACGACAACCAAAGGATGAGACGGGGTGTAGATTCTCATAAGCCGCTACCACACGGCGCCAGTCACAGCCCAAAAAATGTGCCGCTGCTCTAATTTTTCGAAACGGCTTCGGAGCCAAGAAGTGACTTCCTCGCTGCTCCGGTGCGGATCGGCGGGCTTCACATGTTATCGAAATATTTTATTCCAAGGACATGCAGGTTCAGCGCTCAGCACGTGTTTCAGCACTCAAAGTTGCAGGACATTGTAAGAGGTGCCGGCTACGGGAATCGTCCAAAGTGAAGATCACTTTTTAAAGTGTCGAACGAATATCTGTCAAATAACTGTTTTCATACTGGTTATGATTAACTAGAATGACGATTATTTTTCATATGACGTCTTTTTGGTTAATCCTAACCAGTATGAAAGAGAGAAGAAAGAAAGAAAGAAAATAACTATATTCGTTGCTACGCTCAATACAAACACAAAGAACAAACAATTAACAATAAAAAGTATTAAAATTTATATTGGATTGCAGCATTATGCTACAGCAAAATTGCCGCAGCGCTGTTATTCTGTTGGCACCACTAATATAAAACCTTCGAGCAGCTGTCAGACAGTTTAAATTTATGCATGTGATAAAATAATAGAAAAGAAAAAAGAAAATAAAACCTAAAGATATTTTAAATGTATCAGACTTACCTATAACACAAAAGTGTAGTTGTAATAAAGATAAAATTCTAAAATAACGATAAATAATGAAAAATAAATAAATATATTACTTTTAACTTTGTAGGCAATAGTATTTATTAGAATCGTTGGGGTACAATTCATGCAGACACTTATTCAGCAGATATACGTTCAACACTTTTATCAGTGATGATCACTTTGGATACGCAATAGCCCTACTGAGCTATTAAAGATTATTTTTATTTAAAGGATGTTAAAAAAAGTTTGCTTCATTTTAAATCTTTGTAACTAAGCTACAAGAGGGTAGAGTTACAAATTGGCGCGACTCATTCCAGCTGAAACAACGTTGAAAAAGCGACGCAGCGTTAACAAAAGTCGGATAATAAACTGCAGAACTGGGGCAGGTCGAGCACACACAGCCACTGCGACAAAAAACCTTTCACAGCGGATTAGATAACCACATAAAATTGCACTACAACTCAGAATCAGTCTTGTAAAAACATTTCTTCATTAGTTAATTAAAAATTAAGTAATTAGTTTTGATTTTGGAAACTTTTTAGTCGGCGTTTTACTGGTGGTAGGATTCCTATGCTGGGATCCGTCTAGGTAGGTACCACCCCAGGGCCAGTTATTCTGCCGTGAAGCAGTAGTGTGCAAGCATTACTGTGTTTCGGTTTGAAGGGCACTGTGAGCTAGCGTAACCACTGGGCATTTGAGACTTAAGAACTGATGTCTCAGGGTGACGGGCGCAGTGTGGTGTCACGCAGAAATATTCTGGGTGACACGGCATTTGTTGTGGGCGGACGTTGCACTTACCATCAGGTGAACGTTTCGCTCGTTTCGTCACTTTATACAATAAAAAAAAAAAATTGCTGATAGGTGTCCGGCCGAATAGAATAGCACCTACCTCTTACCTACCGAGGCGTCGTAAGAGGCGACTAAGGTATTGTACGGACAGCCTTTATTCGTGCATAATAACAGTATAATATGCAATGGCGTCACTATACTGCTCGTGGGAACGCCATGGGGATTAAGAATTTTTTGACTCGTACCAAAATGGCGACGACGTGGTTCGCCACTGGCACGTCTCGTTTGCCACGAGTGCGAAAAGTTAGCTACGTGAGTCTCCCTCTTCCTTCCCCTTTTATGGGAAAATGTGAATGTATGTACGAGTATGTATGGATGTTCCGTAATTGGAAGAGAATTGAGAGTGAAATTTCAAGGACGCGTCACGTTTGAGCACATTTCGTTACATGAGAGATAAGAATGATTTAAAGTAGAGAGAAAGAGAGAGTTATACATTGTTATCTAATACACAGTTTTAATGAAACTTTGCTTTAATCATATTTCTAATATATAAGTTTCACGTGTGAACTTTTTATGGAAGAAAGTGTCGATAAGAACAAATCGTTCATCTCATTGTGAGTGCAAAGTCTGCCCATAACATACGCTATGTCACCTAGAACATATCTGTGTGACACCACACTGCTCGTCAGCCTGAGACATGAGTTCTTATTTCTTATATGCCCAGTAATTGCTCTAGCTATCAGTGCCTTTTGAACAGAATCACAGTAATGTTTGCATACTACTGCTCCACGGCAGAAAAACTGGCACTGCAGACAGGTTACTGTCTAGAAAGCCTATCAGCAGTAATTTAACGTTATGTCATATCTTGCTGAAGATCGCGTGGCTGCGTATCATGGGTCCGAATCCCAGCCGAAGCCAGCGTAGGTGTAAAAACACAATTTTTCCAGGGCTGGTTGTGTGGTGCATGTGAAATTATGTTTTCTTTTTATTGTATAAAGTGATGAAACGAGCAAAACGTTCACCTGATGGTAAGTGCAACGTCTGTCCATAACAAATGCTGTGTCACCAAGAACATTTCTGTGTGACACATCACTGCGCCCATCACCCTGAGACATCAGTTCTGAAGTCTCATATGCCCAGTGATTACGCTAGCTCACAGTGCCCTTCAAACCGAAACTCAGTAATGTTTGCACACTACTGCTTCACGGCAGAATAACTGGCCCTGGGGTGGTTCCTACCTAGACGGATTCCTGCACAGGAATCCCACCACCAGTAAAAAATGTTTGTAAAATGCACCCACGACACCGAGAAATCTTTTTGCCTTTTTTAAATAACCTTCATTATAATTTATTTTTATTATATACGTCATTTTTAATGTTTTATTTGAAATAGGCTACCTAGAGTCTTGCTTAGTAATCCTATCACCTTTAAAAGTTCTTCCTGCGTCTTGTAAGGCTATGAAATCTCGTACAAATCTCACTAACGCATCATCGATTTCAACCTGAACGTACACGATTAAATTCCCCGGTCCCGGGTCTTCCCGGTATCGGACAATTGGACGTAGGACGGGTTTCATCCTTTCGTAGTAGGTAGGTACATTCGGACGAGGCGTTTTGCTTCGTCATTCATAATGCTTATAGCAAAGGGATGGAATAATCTGCTTCACTTAATTCTTCACTTCACTTAATGGTAAGTGCGATGTCTTTCCACAACCAATGCTTTTTTTTACATGGGGAAATGCCTAACGGATCCCGGCTACACGGGGGGAAGGACGGGTTATGTCTTGCGGACTTGCATCGACTGAAGCCCCATGGTGTTCCGCCTTCGCCGCATGTTGGCAGGGCCACGGGAATGCTCGCGCACACAACGCGACCCCACCGGCGCCAGCCGCCTATCATCGGCGGCCCTCTTCGGGAGAGGAAAAATCCTCTCCTGTCTCGTTTTGGTGAGCGCAACGGACTACCCGAGTCCACCGCGCGGATGCCACTGAGCCAGGAAAGTTGCACTCGACTTCCCAGCGCCGGCGGCAGATCTCGTCTGTGGTTCTGCCGCCAACCACATTACGGCCGCGGAAGACAGGAAGAGAGGCAATGCAACACCTACACTCCTCTTCCCCCGCGACTCCACCTCGGCTGCGGAGGGCAGCCTACTGTTCCTCCCAGCAATCCCCCTATTCGCATCCATTCCTCGGGCCAGCCCGACGCCACAGGCCGACCATGTGGGCCCCTCTTAGCTTCACCGTGGGTGACCAAGCCTCGGGTACTAAGCCGGTTTTATTTTTGCCTCTGTCGACTTTTACGACACGCACGGGATGAGATGTGGTGGTAGATTCTGCTAAGCAGCCACCACACGGCATTCTTGAGTCCTCCAATAGATGGAGCGACGACCTCCACGGTTTCGCGGGATGTCGATACATTCAGGTGGCTCAAAACCGCGTTTTGTGGCAATCTATGGGGAAGGCCGAGTGTTCAGCTGTGGACTAGTGATAGGCTGAAATGATGATGATGAATTCAGTTAATTAAAAAAGGGCACGTGCTACTCAGTACATGTGATTAGTGAAACTTTTATAAATTGTACATATTCGCCGTGTGGTGGCGGCTCGTTAAAAGAATACTACCACTCCATCTCATCCAATGGATCTCGTAAAAGGCGAGTAAGGAATTAAACTGCACTGTGCACCCAACACCGCATGGTGGCGATAGGCTCACCACCTATCACACCAAGTGCATTATATTGTTTTGGTAAAACGTGGATTGTGGCAGTCATCTGTTTTTGCAGTGAGTTCTCAGTCTCTGACTACCCCTTATGGGATACAGTCGTGATCTTATGTACGAGTATGTATGTTTGTGTATTTGACTAAAAAAACAATTAACAAAAATATTACTTAGGTACTGTAAAATAACTGCTCAGTATTTTTTTTATAGGAGAGGGGGCCAACGAGCAAGCGGCTCACCTGATGGTAAGTGATCACCACCGCCTATGAATATCGGCAATACCAAGGGAATTCCGAATGCGTTGCCGTACTTTGAGGTAGGAGTAGGCTCTTTTCTTGAAGGTCCCTAAGCCGTATCGGTATATAAACAATTTTTAATTAATCGTAAAAAGAGCCGTGGTAGCTCAGGGGCTGGGCGCTCGCTTTAAATTTCATAGTACGCGAGTCACCTGGGTTCGATTCCCGGTGCCGGCACCACTAAAATTGTTAATTGCAATTTTAAGTGCTGATTTACCACGTGCTCGGCGGTGAAGGAAAACATCGTGAGGAAACCTGCATGTCTGAGGAATAAAAAATATTTCGAAGACATGTGAAGTCCGCCAACCCGCATTGGAGCAGCGTGGCGGATTCTTCCCAGCTCCAAAACCCTCTCAGAAATGAGAGGAGGCCTGTGCTCAGTAGTGGGACATTTATAGGCTGAAACTTTACTTTTTTTACTTTTTATTAATCAAAAACGAAAACGCTGCACTCAAATTCGACCTTGAAATTTTACTCAAATCGTTCCCAAAGAAGTTTCACATCAATTACATTCAAAAGCCTGACTGTACACATTGATTAAGTAAGAATTAAATCGGTTTAGTTTGAACGGGATATTTTCATTGAAAGCACTTAAACTTTATTTCGCTGAAACTTAGGAGTCAATTCCTGATTTAAGCTTTTTATGCTGTGAAATAATTTCCAATTTAAAACTTCGAGGTTATAGTTTCAGTTGAGTTGATTTAATTAAAAACTGTCGTGAAGTTAGTGTGCAAGCGTTACTGTTTCGACGTAAATGGAACTGAGAGCTATCGTAATCACTGGGTATATGAGACAAGAACTAATGTCCCAGGTTGACGAGCGCAGTGTTCTGGGTGACACTGCATCTGTTGTGGGCGGACGCTGCATTTACCATCAGGTGAGCGTTTTGCTATTCGTCACTTTATCCAATAAAAATTAAAAAATAAAGTTTGAACAATCTAAGAAATCATGTACGTCATTATATATGCATCTTCTATCTTCAGCAATTATCTCAAGGAGAAGAACCTAGTAACAGAATAACATATAAATGTCCTACTTAAGTGCAAAGCCCTCCTCTCATTTCTAAGAGGGTTTTAGAGTACCACGCTGCTTGGCGGTTTGCCGGACTCATAGCATAAAGTTAAAAGTCTTAAAACCTAGAACCAACAATAAATATTACTCATATACATTTTTTTTATTTGATAAAATAACAAGACTAGCAAAACGTTCACCTAATATTTCTGTGTATCACAGCACTGCACCCGTCACCTTGATACATTAGTTCTTAAGTCTCGTTTTCCCGGTGATTACGGTAGCTCACAGTGCCCTCCAAACCGAAAAACAGTAATGTTTGCACACTACTGCTTCACGGCAGAATAACTGGCCCTGGGTGGTACCCTACCTAGACGGATTCGTGCATAGGAATCCTACGACTAGTAAAATGTAATATAAATATGACCACCATAAACCGGCTGTCTAATGCAAGGTATAACAAATGTAACACAGCATTAGTTTCCTTCCACTCACCATAAAGTGAACGATTTGTTCGTCTCCTCTCTTTTTTCAATAAAAATTGGCCGTGATATTTGTGGAACCCGCCACCCATAGTGGAAAAGCCTATCGCTTAATCACTGCGACAACCGATCTACACTGTAACCAGGCTTCCCGAAAAGGATTTCAGGTTAAAAGATATCCATTAAAATCATAATTACAACTCGGCCATTACCGTAAAAGGTTTGTTAATCGTTACTTTGCCCCTTATTCCTTCTTTTATAAAAAAAAAAAGAAAAAAACGCGCCATTTCCATACAAAAGCATTAGATCAATCAAATAATGTATAATGGAGGTTTGAAATTCGCAAAATGCTTTTTGGTATTTATTTTACAATCGAACATTTTTCGATGATATAAATAACCTAAAAATATTTAGCTAAGGAAATAAATTAATAAAAAAAAGTTAAATAAATTATTTCTTCAACATTGAATTACGCTCAAACGTTTGAATGGATTTATTGAAATTTGGCATAGAGATACATTTTGTCATGGAAAATGTTATAGAATACATTTAATAACTCTTTTTCTAACATAAAAATCTTGTAATTCTTAATTTTAATTAACGTCGAACGAAGCGGGCGGCGAACAGCTAGGAATAAATAAAACTTATGAAATTAGTATGATATTTTAAACATACTCATATTTCAACTTATTGCTGAAACAACTTGCCACCTCCACTTGGAGATAAAGTAGCGTAATAATTTCAATATGAATTAAAAAAGTATTTATTACATTTCATAATTTCAGCCTATCACTAGTCCACTGCTGAACTTATGCCTCCCCCATAGATTGCCACAAAAGTTAGTAGCTCTCGTTTTGGGGGGATTCTGCCATAGTTGCCACGCTTGGCTGGCGGGTTGGCAACATTATTACATTTACAAAAGACAGTTGCATTTGTTACCTTATATGAAAAGCTTACCAATGACCTATTTTTCTACAAATTTAAATTCCAAAAATCTTTTACTTTAGCCATTATTAAATTATTGTTTAAGTTAGTTAACATTTATTTATTTTTAATTAATGTAAAATATTTTTTTTTTGTTCCTTGCTTATCGCTACCTATCCATAAGTCTACGAGGACTTTTGGCGCCAACTCGAAAAGTGGCGGTAGTTTTTTTATTGAATTTTGTAATTTCTGTATATAGGTTGAGTTTTGATGTTTAATGTAGATAGTAATGCAGCAAGTGCTCGTGAAAGTGTACGGTGATTGGAAAATTCAATTCAAGACCAAAATTGTACTTTTCGTTTTGTCTCCATCAGTCCAGCAGATATTCAGTAAAAGACAACTATACTTTTACTTAATGATTTCTTATATTTATGCGAACACTACTCATTTAAATGAAACTAATTTTACGGATTTTATCGCGTTTAATTTTTACTATTTATAACCCGACGTTTCGAGTGCTTTACAGCACCCATGGTCACGGGTGGACTGAGGTGACAGATGTCCTGATGTCATAGTTAACCTGGGCTACCTTCAGCTTTTAATTATTATTTTTGGTCCGATCTACGCAGAAAGAGCTAATAAAGCATACTACCCCTCCATCTCATCCAATGGATCTCGTAAAAGGCGAGTAAGGAATAAAACTGCACTGTGCACCTTGCATTATATGCATTGTATGCATTGTGCATAGCGCATGGTGGCGATGGGCTCACCACCTATCATACCAAGTGCATTATATTGTTTTGGTGAAACGTGGATTGTGGCAGTCATCTGCTTTTGCAGTGAGTGCCCAGTCTCTGACTACCCCTTATGGTACAGTCGTGATCTTATGTATGTACTCGTATGTATGTATGAATATACCAAATGAGAATAAATTATTATTATAATTTCGTATATTTTGTGTGCTCTCTAGCGGATAGGTGTCCGGTAGAGTAGAGTAGCACCTACCTCTTTCTACTGAGGTGTCGTAAGAGGCGACTAAGGTATTGTACGGACAGCGATTATTCGAGCAAAACAACACCATAATATGCAATGCTGTTACTATTCTGCTCGTGGGAACGCAATGGGGGGTAAGAATTTTTTGTCACAGCATTTGTTAAGAGCAGACGTTGCACTTACCATCAGGTGAACGTTTTGCTCGTTCCGTCACTTATATCAAATAAAAAAAATATACTTAAAAAAAAACTGGTCGCTCTATAATATTCGATGGCCACTATAAGCGTGACAGGAGGGCGACCTGAAACCAACAATAAATATGACTCATATACATTTTTTTTTATTTGATAAAGTAACGAGACGAGCAAAACGTTCACCTGATATTTCTGTGTAGCACCACACTGCACCCGTCACCTTGAGACATTAATTCTTAGTTTAAAGTCAAAATTTCTTTATTTAGTTTAGGCTTGTATAAAGTGGTTGTGAATGACAAAATCTACAGTATCATAAGTACTCGTATCATATGCCCTGTAATTACACCAGTTATCAGTGCCTTTTGTGAGCAAAAGGCACTGATAACTGATAAGCTGATACTGCCGGCCTTGGGATGGTACCTTATACTAGTCATTTTTTTAATTGGATAAAGTGATGAAACGAGCAAAACCTTCACCTGATGGTAAGTGCAACGTCTGACCAGAACAAATGCTGTGTCGCCCAGAAAATTTCTGTGTGTCACCACACTGTGCCCATCACCCTGAGACATAGGTTCTTAAGTCTCATATGCCCAGTGATTACGCTAGCTCACAGTGCGCATTACTTTGCACTTGCTTATCCGAATAGAAAATTGCTGTGATGCAGCGGACGTGATAAGGACCGGTGACGTGGCATGGCGATCGGTGCCGGTATTACGTAAGGTTCATGAGCAAAAACAAAGCGGACGCAAATAAAGGCCTACGATAGTAATGCACGGATTCGGTTGAATTTTATCAAGTTTGATTCTTTGATTTCATCACACAGTTCCTATCATCAATAACACAAGTTTCGTTTTAGTTTTTTTTCTGTGTTGCATTTTATATCACGTTTAATACCATTTGAAGAAAAATGGGTATTAAACGTGATATTGGGGTATTGGATATTTATACTCTGGTATTGCGGTTGTTCATGGGCGGTGGTGATCACTTACCATCAGGTGAGCCACTTGCTCGTTTGCCCCCCCTCCTATAAAAAAAAAATATTATTTGGATGGTTTGACCCGCTGGGTTTCTTGATAGTTCTTTCCAGGACAGAGGATTTTCTGTTGCAAAACAGATTAGTTTAATAAATGTGCAATCGATGAGTATCATGTAAATAATCTATTTTAAAGAAAAATAATTCTGCTAACCGAACCACAACACAGTAATGTTTGCACACTACTGCTTTACGGCAGAATAACTGGGGTGGTACCTACCTAGACGGATTTCTGCATAGTAATTCTACCACACTTATTCCGGAATTTCCCTTACTTTTCCAACACCCACGATATGAAATTGGGTGAAAGATAAAGTCTAGTAAAGTATAAATTACATTTCACATTTCAGAGAGTATCGAGTCGAGTTGTTAAGGTTAAAATGAGAAAGCTTTGAGGAACAAAGAGGGTCCGAGTGCCTCTGAGAGTCCTTAGACCACTGATAACGACTCTAACCGGCATTTTTAATTCATGAGGTTCTGGACGAGCGGTCAGTTTCAAAATAGGTTTAAATGAAACGGAATAGCTGCATAAAGGAGCCGCCGCACCTGAGAGGCCTAGCGTTAACCTAAAGTTTAACATTACACAAGTCGCCTGGTTTCTCTAAACTTGGGTGAATCATAAGCAGTGGAATTTTTAAAGGCTGAATGATACGCGTGTATTGCAATATTTGAAAACTCATTAACCTAACGGACTACACAAGATTTTTTCTTAAAATATTAAATGCTTTGAAACATAATTAAATACATTTTTAATTGCATTCAACATTGACATTTTGCTTTCGTTGGGCCGTGTAAAACGTCGCCTCATTTGTTAGCAAAAAATACTGACGTTTTAAGGAAACAAAGCTACTGCAAAACTTCAGTGTAATGTTACAAATTGGCACGACTCCGTTCGAGCTGAAACAACGTTGAAAAAGCGGCTTAGTGTTACCGCAAGTTAGATAATGAATTAGTGAGTTGCCTTTGTTTTTTTAAAAAGAAAACCTTCCTTGTGGTGGTGATGTAATAAAATCCGACACCTCATCTCTGTAATAATTGTAAAAGTAGAGTCAAGGGTAATTATAAGGAAATTTCAAGAAAAAAATCGTGGCTTTTGTAAAATGGCGGAAAGACACTTATAAATGACAGACTAAATATTCATATGCTGCAACTTCAGATAGCCTGCCCCAAGCGTCAAACAGTAGACTTTAATAACCGGTGATTTTTTTTTATTGAATAAAGTGGCGAAGCGAGCAATACCTTCACCATATGGTACGTGCAACGTCTTTCCATAACAAATGCTGTGTCACATATTGTTTTCTTTTATTTACGCGAATATTACACATTTAAATAAAACTACTTTTTACGGATTTTATCGCGTTTAATTTTGATAGACCACAAATCCTTGCAAAAGAACACCGATTCCTACCAAGGATGATTCGCGAGGCTATTGAAATTAAGACACATCCTAATTTCAATAGGGAAGATGGTGGCTCGTTAAAAGAATACTACCACTCCATCTCATCCAATGGATCTCGTAAAAGGCGAGTAAAGAATTAAACTGCACTGTGCACCCAACAGCGCATGGTGGCGATGGGCTCCCCACCTTTCACACCAAGTGCATTATATTGTTTTGGTGAAACGTGGATTGTGGCAGTCATCTGTTTTTGCAGTGAGTGCCCAGTCTCTGGTTAACCCTTATGGGATACAGTCGTGATCTTATGTATGTATGTAAGTAAGATGGTTGGGTATTACCACCGGCTTGGGATTCTATTATTAATAAAATTAAATCAAAAACCAAGCATACCACTGCAAGGCTTCAAGACACAGTAAGCTCTTTCTGCGTAGATCGGACTAAAAATAATAAATAAAAGCTGAAGGTACTCCGGGTTAACTATGACATCGGGACAACTGTCACCTCAGTCCCCCCGTGACCATGGGTGCTATAAAGCGCCCGAAACGTCGGGTTAAAAATAGTTCTAAATTAAACGCGATAAAATCCGTAAAAAGTAGTTTTATTTAAAAATGCTGTGTCACCCAGAACTTTTCTGTGTCACCACACTGCGCTCGTCACTTTGAGACATCAGTTCTTAAGTCTCGTAGGCCCAGTGATTACAATATCTCACTATTACTTCACGGCAGAATAACTGGCCTTGGGGTGGTCTACCTAGACGGAATCCTGCATAGGAATTCCACCACCAGTAAAATCGTTTTGAGTGTTCAGGTGAAGACGAAAACGGCTACGACATACGACTACAATTGCAAAAATAGTTTTTTAACAATAACCAGTTCCCCCGCGTTAAGGATGCTTCTTCTTAAACTTCATGTTGTTGTAATGTGGCCGCCAACTATCGTCTGCCATTCCTCAGAAGAGGATAACTCCCCCCCTGTCTCACTACAAAACACAGGACACGCCTACACAACCCCCACTTTGCTCGTCTGCCACGTGCAGGCTACGGGGGCCTGGAAAACGAGCACTCGGAAGCACCAGCCCTCCCGGCCCCAGTGGCGGATCTGGTCTGTAGCTTTGCCGCCGCAGATTTCCGCATCGCAATACCAAACTCTCTTTTGCCCCATGACTCCACTACAGTTGCGGAGGGCATGATGAAGCGGTGGCGGTATACCGCCAATGCTCTCCCCCGCAGTCCTCCTGTTCGCATCCAAAGTGACCATTGGCGAATAGCCCGACGATAGGGGCTAATCCACGTGTCCCTCCGATAAGCGGTGGACATATTGGAGGAGTAGATGTCCGGATTGTGGTTGGGGGGAGTTGTAGTGGAGCCTTACTCTTGTTTTCTGCTAATCTGGACTTAATTATAAAAATACGGAACCGAACGGATACGGAACCGAGACGTGGTCCTTCACTGCGGGCCGCTTGAGGAAGCTCAGAGTCGCTCAGCGAGCTATGGAAAGAGCTATGCTCGGAGTTTCTCTGCGTGATAAAATCCGTAACGATGATATCCGCAGCAGAACTAAAGTAACCGACATAGCCCTAAGGATTAGCAAGCTGAAGTGGAAATGGGCCGGCCCGTAGTACCGATAACCGATGGGGAAAGAAGGTTTTCGAGTGGCAACCTCGTACCGGCGAACGCAGTGTAAGGCCCCCCCCCACTAGATGGAGCGACGACCTGCGCGATTTTGCGGGAAGCCGATGGATGCAGGTGGCTTAGGACCGTGCTTTGTGGCAATCTCTAGGGGAGGCCTATGTTCAACAGTTGACTAAGATAGGCTGAAATGATGATGATAAAAAGTACAGTTTTCCTTTGACTTCCTTGGACATATCGATTGCACAAAACGATACTTCCTTCTGTACTTCCTTTCTCAAAACTGTATATAAATTCCACGGAAAATGTCTCTCAGACGACTGGATTGACGTTGATCTGGGTACTGCCACGTCATTGGCTAAGGATAATAATTTTAAGGCAAGGCCTCAAGAGGACACTTGTAGCTTAATAAACAAATAGCTTTATTACTATTTTATTTCAAAAAATTGCTAAAGGAAACCAATACGAAGTACACGCATGACTAGTTTTTTCAAATGCGACATTGGATTATTCGATATCGAAGCTGAAATGGCAGTGGAGTTTGTTATGAGGTTATTATTTCCTTCTTGTCTTTGTATACTTAAAGAACGCCGTATTTCTCTTTTAACGTTGTCAAATATTGTGCTAAGAACTTTGGGAGTGTAGTCAGGAAGGATTAGAGCTTAATCTAAATTTCTGTACTTAATTTACCAACGCCTCTGTTTATCCCTTTGGTGCGGTTCTATATATCATAGTGAAAAAAAAAAACAATTTTCTTTATAGTAGAAAGTGCGAGACGAGCAAACGTTCATGTCACGTAAGTGTAACGTCTACCCATAACAAGTGCTGTGTCATTGCGCCCATCCTCTGATAAACTAGTTCTTAAGTGCCTCAGAAATACAGTAATGTTAATACACACTACTGTTCCACGGCAGAATAACTGACCTTACGGAGATACTTACCTAGACGATTTCCTGCAAAGGAATCCTACCACCAGCACGATAAATATTAACTGGAAACGTCAAAAGTATTATAAGAATTTTTGCCAATCACTTTAAGAACAGAGGTGATGAAGTTTTATTAGGTAATATTGGATTATTGAGTATTAAAATACTTAGTTAATTTTATATATTGACACGAGAAATTATTGTTGAAAATCGGGGTGAATGTTGTCAAATATTCTATGATGAATTGGAATGACTAGAATCTAAAATGGCAGACTTTTATAGTTCTGTAGTATTGTCAAAAACATTGGTAATTGCAATACTGAAAAACGCACAATGGGCTTAAAATTATATCTCGTGAAAAGAGCCTTTGGAAGCTTAGGTTCGTATCCTACCGACTGCGCCATGTCATATGTAAGAAACATGTAATGATACCACGAGCTTCGCATGCAGACTGATTTATTTCATAACTCCTTTCCTTACCCCTCTCATATTTATTTTACATATACCCACAAAAGTAAAAAAGTAATCGAAGGTATATGGAATTAATATTAGTAAAACACCGGTGGTGTGTCTGGAATCCGAGAATATACTGATGGTAAGTTAGGTCGTGAATTAATGACAAAATGGAAACTTTCATCGTATATACTAATTCCATACATCAAAAAGTTAAATTTGAAGGGAAGGCTTTTTCTGGTTCCTATGCAAGAATTCCTCTAGGTAGGTACCACCCCAGGGCCAGTTATTCTGCCGTGAAGCAGTAGTGTTCAAGCATTACTGTGTTTCGGTTTGAAGGGCACTGTGAACTTGCGTAATCTCTGGGCATTTGAGACTTAACAACTGATGTCTCAGGGTGACGGGCGCAGTGTGATGTCACACAGAAATATTCTCGGTGACAGCATTTGTTGTGGGCGGACGTTGCACTAACCATAAGGGGAATGTTTTTCTCGTTTCATCAGTATATACAATACAAAAAAAGGCTGAAACATGGAACATAATGAAATAATTGGTTGGAAAAACTTGACATTTAAATTCTTGCCATTATTTCGGTAACTTTACCATATGTGACGGAATGTCTAATTCAAAGCTAATTATAGTAAAGTATTTTATATACAACCTATTACAAACTATTAGAAATGGACAGTAAATGTTCATGTTAAATGCAGCTCGCGTGCCGCGGTACAATAACCAGCCCATTGTTGTCGGCTTCCGTGAAATGCCAGCCATCGATACGGTCGCAGCGCACTCTACCATCTGCTATTTAATATTTATTAACGTTGTCTATGCAATAAAGGTCGCACTTTATAAATCGATGTACATATGTTTATACAGGTAAGTTGGGTGTGCGTTTCAGCCCTCAAACGGATGGCCCTGGCGGAGGAACTGCAAATGAAATTCTTCATATCTTCAACGAGGGGGGCCTCGTTAGGGCTGCGGGGTGTTCTGACGTGCCCTTTAGATGTAGATGGGGTAGAATCCTCCAGCTCTGTCCCCTCAACGAGGAGAGGCGTGCCAAGGGCCATTACCGACAGGGCTGCGGTAGTATGCAAAAGAGTTCCCACAATCCTGACTAATGGCGACGAGAAGAACACTATTGGGTTTGAGCCGATAGGAGTCCGGCATAATCCCTTCGTTCTCCCAGCGGCGAAGGTGTATCTATGTAGATTTCACAACGAAAAAAAGCAACACCCGCCTCGCTGCTCCAAATAGTGTGTTTTTTTTTATTGTAGAAAGTGACGAAACGAGCAAAATGTTCACCTGATGGTAAGTGCACAACAAATGCTGTTTTACTCAGAATGTTTCTGTGTGACATCACAATGCGCCCTTCACCCAGATACATCAGTTCTTAAGTCTCAAATGCCCAGTGATTACGCTAGCTCACAGTGACCTTCAAACCGAAACACAGTAATGCTTGCGCACTACTGCTTCACGGCAGAATAACTGACCCTGGGGTGTTACCTAGACGGATTCCTGCATAGGAATCCTACCACCAGTAAATACTCCATCAAATGTTAGAAGTATCGAAACCGGTTTTGAATTTATTTGGTTTCGTTTTGTAAATTAAAGGCGATCTTACGGCCACTGTTATCACGGCTCGATACATACCTGTATAAACATACGTACATCGATTTATATAGTGCGACCTTTATTGCATAGACAACGTTAATAAATATTAAATAGCAGACGGTAGAGTGCGCTGCGACTGTATCGATGGCTGGCATTTCACGGAAGCCGACAACAATGGGCTGGTTATTGTACCGGGGCACGCGAGCTGCATTTAACATGAACATTTGCTGTCCATTTCTAATAGTTTGTAATAGGTTGGATATAAAATATTACTTTACTATTATTAGCTTTGAATTTGACACTCCGTCACATATGGTAAAGTTACCGAAATTATAGCAAGAATTTAAATGTCAAGTTTTTCCAACCAAATATTTCATTACGTTCCATGTTTCAGCTTTTCTTTCAAATTTCACTTTTTGATGTATGGAATTAGTATATACGATGAAAGTTTCCATTTTGTATTTTGTTCGCGACCTAACTGACCATTGACAATGACAAATGACAAAAAAGGTACAGTTTATAAATGTCACATTGCTGAGCATTCGTCTCGTTCTCTCTCTCTATCTCGTTTTTGTGGGTTTTGGAGTTGGAAAAACTTTGCCATGCTTCTTTGCAGCCGTCTAGGTAGGTACCACCCCGGGGCCAGTTATTCTGCCGTGAAGCAGTCGTGTGCGAACATTACTGTGTTTCGGTCTGAGGGGCACTGAGAGCTAACGTAATCACTGGGCATATGAGACTTAAGAACTTACGTCTCAGGGTGTCGAGCGCAGTGTGGTGTTACACAGAAATGTTCTGGGTGACGCAGCATTTGTTATGGGCTAACGTTGCACTTACCATCAGGTGAACGTGTTGTTCGTCTCGTCTATTTTCCAATAAAAAAAAAGAAAAAAAATATTCTCGGATTCCAGACATACCACCAGTGTTTAACTAATGTTAATTCCATATAAAGGTATATGGAATTAACATTAGTTAATCGAAGGTGATAAGTTTTTTACTTTTTCACGAGAGTTACTTTTAAGTACATTGTGCGTTTCTTAGTATTACCAATGTAGTATTTTCAATAGAAAAGTCTGCCATTTTAGATACTAGCCATTCACGTTCATCATAGAATATTTGACAACATTCACCCCGATTTTCAACAATAATTTCTCGTGTCAATATATAAAATTAACTAAGTATTTTAATACTCAATAATCCAATATTACCTAGTAAAACTTCATCACCTCTGTTCTTAAAGTGACTGGCAAAAATTCTTATAATACTTTGGACGTTTCCAGTTAATATTTATCGTGCTGGTGGTACGAATCCTTTGCAGGAAATCGTCTGAGTAAGTATCTCCGTAAGGTCAGTTATTCTGCCGTGGAACAGTAGTGTGTATTAACATTACTGTATTTCTGAGGCACTTAAGAACTAGTTTATCAGAGGATGGGCGCAATGACACAGCACTTGTTATGGGTAGACGTTACACTTACGTGACATGAACGTTTGATCGTCTCGCACTTTCTACTATAAAGAATTTTTTTTTCACTATGATATAAAGAACCTCACCAAAGGAATAAACAGAGGCGTTGGTACACGAAGTAAAGAAATTTAGATTAAGCTCTAATCCTTCCTGACTACACTCCCAAAGTTCTTAGCACAATATTTGACATCGTTAAAAGAGAAATACGGCGTTCTTAAGGTATACAAAGACAAAAAGGAAATAATAACATCACAACAAACTCCACTGCCATTTCAGCTTCGATATCGAATAATCCAATGTCGCATTTGAAAAAACTAGTCATGTGTGTACTCGGTACTTCGTATTAGTTTCCGTTTAGTATTTCTTTTAAATAAAATAGAATTAAAGCTATTTGTTTTATAAGCTACAAGTGTCCTCTTGAGGATGGCCTTGCCTTAAAATTATTATCCTTAGCCCATGACTTGGCAGTACCCAGATCAACGTCAATCCAGTCGACTGAGAGACATTTTCCGTGGAATTTATATACAGTTTTGAGAAAGGAAGTACAGTGATGTATCGTTTTGTGAAACCGATATATCCAATGAAATCAAAGGAAAACTATACTATTTATAATTTAGTCAAAAGCAACAATGAGGATGGGGATTGATATTAGACGACGACTCGACGATTATTTGACGAATCGGTTACCGCAGTGGCTAAGCCCTTGGCTACTGCGCTTCGAGTTTTGATTCCACATATTTATTTGGTCTACAGATAGTTGTTCCGTGTCTGGGTGTTTGTCCACGTGCAGTTTGTGTCTGTAAACACAAGAGAAATCCTACTGTGGGGTATCGTTTAAAAAAATTATGACAAACTAGCTTCTAGTCATATTTTTTTACGTAACGCAATAGCTGTCGCTTAGTATCATTGCATGTTATGATTACGTACGGATCGATTTCATCCATTCTATCGTGCATAACGTTTCGCTTCGTTGTTTCTGTAGCATGGACTCTCAATGTTTTTTATAGCAGACTAGCGATCCGCCCCGGCTTCGCACGGGTAGGAACGGGGACAAATAGACAACCGCAATTCCTTTCACTAACATTTTCTGTAGCGACTATTCTCATCGGCGGCTCTGTAGCTGGTCAGATAAGATTACGTTATTTTACAAAAATAATTTTTCATTTATGGGAACAAAAGCCATGAAATATAGCCAATATTTGATGTCGTGGTAGCAAAATAAAACGATCGCTCCCGACCGCTGCCCAAAGGGAGCCGCGCACCTCTAGCAAATGATGCCCAAGTCGCATAAAACCGGGCGCAGCGTTAGGGAGACACCGCGGCCGTATTTTAAAAAGAGCGTTTTAAAGTTTTAAATAAAAGAAAATATATAAAATAAAAATTATTAAAATAAATAAAATAATAATAATATGTAGGTAAGTAATTAATAGATCTTAGTCTATTCGCAAGTAGCGCGGGTGAGCGTAGGGCTGTTCGCTCACAGCGCGGCATTTTCGATACTTTTAGCATTTTTATACCTATCGTAACTTCTTGACGATAGGTCCGATTCGAATAATATAAAGAGGAATTTACATGTACAAAATCAAACTTGACTATGAAACTATTTTGTAGGATAAGGATTAATATCATGATACGAATGTCATCATCTTTCGATTTTACCCGTGCTTTGATTGACTAATTTGAACAAAAAGCGGTTATTGTGACTTACCTATAATAGTTAGACATATAGCCTCGCGGACTTTTTTGTGAGTAATGATGAGTACTATGAAAATTTATTACATTATTTTCTTTAACATTAACAGTTTTTGCAGCGCACGCCAAATAATGACTTTTATCAGTAAATTTTTGATACCTTGAGTACCATCATACTCGTAGCAAATTTTCGTAGGCATCTTTTTTTTAAATTAAGTAGTTTTTGACTCAAATTTTAACATTACAACCAAACATACAAAAAATTAAATCTTTCCTCTTTATAATATTAAGTATAGAAGACGTGACAAGGCGAACAAACCTGACCTGATGATAAACAACTTCTGACCCTATAAAACTCCGTATCACAAAGAACATTTCGGTGTTGTGTCATACTGCGCTCGTCACCCTGACGACTGCTGTTTTAATTCTCATATGCCCAGTTATAACTGCACTAGTTAGCAGTGCCCTTGAGATGGAAACACAGTATTTTTTTCAATCTTCTGCTTGACTACAGAAGAACTGGCGCAGCGGTGGTACCTACCTAGATTTTAGTCGCTCCGTACTACGATTACTATGTATGGATCAGTCTAGACTAATTTAGTGTTCAATGAAAATGTGATTATTTATTCCTCACGATGTATTCCTTCACCGCCGAGCACTTGGTAAATCAGCGCTTAAAATTGCAGTTAACAATTGAAGTAGTGCCAGCACCTGACAAAATTTTAAAGAGTGTGCCTGACTCCTGAGCTACCATGACTTTATACATGGTCGTTTATATTTACTTCTGGTCACTCTGTTGTCGAAATTCAACCGTAATTCATATTTTTTTAAGTAACAACTTTACTGTGGTTTTAGTTACATTAAAATTCTATTTCGACTATCTCTACTCTGTGCAGCCGCGCAGAGTAGATATGTTTGAACACAGACTGCTAAGGGTTTTGACATTGGCAGTATGAACGTAAACAAACAGCAGACTAGTATGTTTTGGAGATTGTCAGTGTGAACGTAAATAATGAATATTTTATTTTATTCAATTTAATGTATTTGTAACACATTTTATATTTAAATTTTAGCTTCCTCGGTTCTTCTCTAAAATTTTAAATCGAGCGCCTAGCCACTGAGCGGCGCGATCGAATTACAGCCCAAACCAACATTTGTGCAAAACAAAAATTGGTTGGTTTTTTATAGAAGTGGGGGCAAACAAGCGAGCGGCTCACCTGATGGTAAGTGATCACCGCCGCCCATGAACATCTACAATACCAGAGGAATAGCAGATACGGTGCCTTGGCTCTTTTCTTAAAGGTCCCTAAGTCATATCGGTCGGGAAAAACCGCTGGCGGCAGCAGATTCCATAAAGTGGTTGTGCGTGGCAGAAAAAACCGCGAAAAACGCATTGCGGTAGGAATTCCATCAAGGTGGTGACGATGGAATTTTGAGTTGCGCCGCAATATGCGATGGTGAACTTCAGCCGCTGGAATTAATCCGAACAATTCATCGGAACATCCCATGGTAGAAAATGCAAAGAGATGCAACATCTTTCCGCAAGCTGGCCTTGCTTGGTTCAATTTTTTTATTTCAGCTCTGGTGCTGGCAACTGTCATACGCATCCACCATTTTTTTTAGAAGAAAGTGACCAGACGATCACCTGATGGCAGTGGCGAAGCTAGGACAGGCGACACCCGGTGTCACACCATAAACAAAAATTGACATTGATAACTTGAGACATCACAGGTCATTCGTAAGTCTCATATGCCCAGTGATTACGCTAGCTCTCGGTGCCCTTCAAACCGAAACACAGTAATATTTGCAGACTACTGCTTCACGGCAAAATAACTGGCCCTGAAACACGTGTCGTGTTCTCGACTTCAGTGGTGTATATTATCTAGTGATAGTAGTGTAGTGGTTGGTGAAGGGTATCTGGTGGCGGTGTTAGTTTGCTTGTGCACGCTACTGAGGGAGGGCGGGCGGTGCTCTTCACAAAACTAGGTAATATACACCATTTCTATATTTTTCATGCGGATCTTAGCAAAGTAACTTACTTTCCTTCATTATAATGGATTTCCGCAAAGTAACACCTGATTCTATTAACTATAAATAATTAATAATAAAATGTTTATATTCATATATTTTTAAATAACTACAATTTTATTACCATACCTTTTTTTTGTGTTTTCACATCATTACTCGCAAACGATGTGAATTTATTTCTATGTGCCTGATATTTAATACATAATATGTAGCGAAAGGAACTGCGTTCCAACCGGGTACCTACTCTCGTTTTTTCTTTACATTTCAAATGCTTATTCATTTTTTATCTTGGCAATCGACTACCGAATCGAACTAATGTCGAATAATAATTTAATTATAGAAGGATTTTGTTTCGATCCAACGTAAAATTATAGTTGACTTTTACTGAAGATTTGTTGGACTGACGGAGACAAAACCAGCCCAGTTTTGTTCTTGAATTGAATTTTCCAATTACTGTAAACTTTCACGAACACTTGCTGCATAATAAACCATCAATATTAAACATCAAAATTCAAAATATACACATCAATTACAATATTCAATAAAAAAACCGCTGCTTTTCGAGATGGCGCCAAAAGTCCTCCAAATTCTTTATAACAGTTTTTCTGTTTCTTTTTTCAAACTCAATGGTAATGTAGATACTTCTAGCCAGTTTTTTTTTTAAATCAAAGTTGTAACTAACAATGAACACCGTTTAATTCTGACATACAAAACAAAACAACAATAGCATTTGAAGTGGATGTGATAATTAGTTGGCAGGACTCCATATGTAACAGGCCGATGTTTTCCAACTGGAAAAACCTTGCAGCGAAACTTACTAGTTAAGTACGCCGTGAAATTAAGGACTTAATTGCTTTTTTATGTGATAAAGTGAGGAGACGAGCGAAACTTTCACTTGATGGTAAGTTCAGCGTATAGACATAACAAATGCTGTGTCACTCAGTATGTTTCTGAGTGGCATCACATTGCGTCTGTAACTCTGAGACATCTGTTCTTAAGTCTCATATGCCCAGTGATTACACTAGCTCTCGGTGTTGGTGGTTCTGTGACGGTGTCAGCACGGGTTCTCGCCAAATGGTGACGGCATGACAGAATCTGCAACTCCAGGTCTTACCATGGTAGTTGTAAAAGTAGAATAAGGGAAATATCAGGAAAATCACGTGGGCCGAATACCCATAATTATCAGTTATGCATATACGTGTATTGTATATACTTGTACCGTGTCGGAAGACAGTAATCAGCAAAATGTCGGCCCAATCACTCGTTTCAACCGACTTCCGACCGAAAAAAAGTGGTTCTCCACTCCGAATTTTTACTGATATTTACTGATACCACTGATATATTGCAAAACGCTCACCTGATGGCAAGTGCAACGTCTGCCCATAACAAATGCTGCGTTACCCTGAAAATTTCTGTGTGACACCACACTGTGCCCATCACCCTGAGACATAGGTTCTTAAGTCTCATATGCCCTGTGATTACGCTAGCTCTCAGTGCCCTTCAAACCGAAACGCAGTAATGTTTGCACACTACTGCTTCACGGCAAACTGGCCCTGGGGTGGTACCTACCTAGACGGATTACTGCATAGGAATCCTACCACCAGTAAAAGGAATCCTCCCACCAGTAGGCAAAATATCGACACATCGACATTTTCGCCCATTACAAAAAAACAAAACAAATCAAGACTAACGTAATGTTCCCGAGCATTACCTGTTAGAAATAAAGCCATATTGGAGCTCACTAAACTCAACTCTAATTGAACGATCGTGTGTTTACGACCGCGGAGATTAGCCGCTCTCAGCGCCACCTGGTGATTTACGAGGTGCGGCTGACGTCGAGAGGGTCCGGTGGACTGTTGCTCGGGGGTTGGTATTACCCGGACCTAATTCGTTTCATTTCAGTTCGTACACAGTGAACAATCTATATATTAATACGTAAAGAGAAAACTTTGTACTCACTTCTTTTAAAGTATAGCGCGCACGAAGGAGTCTGAGACTTGTTAAAGTTTGTATACAGAAGAAAATGGAAACTTCTTTGGAAAAAGTGCCCATAACAAATGCTGTGTCACCCAGAACATATCTGTGTGTCGAGACACTGCGCTCGTCACCCTGATACATCAGTTCGTAAATCATTGGGCTCATATGGGCAGTGATTTCGCTAGCTCTCAGTTCTGTTCAAACCGAAACAGTAATGTTTGTACACTACTGCTTCAGGGCAAAATAACTGGCCCTGTGGTGGTACCTACCTATATATATAGTCTAGGTAGACGGATTAAAAAAAATAACACATACATTATTTACGTTCAACAAACAGTCGCAGAGAGCAAAAATTGTCGCCGTAGAGTTTTAAAATGTTCCCAAAAAATAATTACTCAAACCACGAAACCACAATAATGTTCAAACTTAAAAATATTGTAAATAACATTCGAATTTCGACTACAGGGCGACAAGTAGTTATAATTATTAATCAATAAATATTACTAATTGTATTTTTAATATTAATTCTCGTTGTTATTTATTTCTATTTTAACTACGAAAACTATTATATAGATTATTTTATAAAACTGTCAGTGAGCTTAGATAACTATTACAGCTAATGACACCATTATATACAGGTTAGATAATAACTCCAAAACCAACTTACAGTATATTTCTAGATGTTTGTTTCAAAGGATCAAAGTTTTGATTTTTTTATTATTGAAATTAATATAAATTTGATTCCACACGTTAGAATATTTCAAACAAAATAGCCAATAAAATGATGTGTGTTTCTTTACGTTTTATAATTTATTGTTCATTATACGTTTATTTATTAGCGTACTGTGGGATTGTGTTCATATCATGACTGTTTTTGTTTGTGATTCAGTATTTAGATGCTGTTTTCAAATCTACCTGTAATATTTTGCAAATGTAATCTCTTTCTGGAATTATGGTAACTGTGCTTTATATAGGAACTTTTTAACAATTTAATTTTTCTTTCTTTTTTATTTTGTGTGTATCTGTGCTGAATAAAATGTTGTTTCTATTGTATTTAATTGCATATGCCACAGAATGCCATCTATGGTACAGTAGCAGAACCTTTATTGAAATCCTCATAGGCCGCCAACTATGATATATGCAGGAATCCGTCTAGGTAGGTACCACCCCAGGCCAGTTATTCTGCCGTGAAGCAGTAGTGTGCAAACATTACTGTGTTTCGGTCTGAAGGGCACTGAGAGCTTGTGTAATCACTGGACATATGAAACTTCAGAACTGATGCCTGAGGGTGACGGGCGCTGTGTGGTGACACACGGGAATGTTATAGGTGGCATAAGCGCGTTGGCAACCGCAGTTTTTTTTATTCAGATGTTCCGGGAAGATGCTGCTGCCTATCTCATGTTTTTATTTTCCTTCTGTTGACTTTTGCGACACCCACGGGATGAGATGGGTTGGTAGATTCTCTTAAGCCGCTACTTTACGACCATGCTCATCTGGCACAAAATAATACTTTAATTTTGTAAGCTCCTATTTTCAGCTTAAGAAATTGTGTCATGGTTTAGGCTACTTTCAGCAGGCAATTTTCACAGGTCGATGAAGGTGACGAATATTTAGGTATCTACGACCTTATGTGACCACTTATGTGACATAAGGTCGTAGATACCCAAATACCGTAGGACTTTAAAAATCGTTGCTCTACACTACACTAGGACTGCTACACTAGGATTTCTCTCGGGAGCATCTTACATACATGAAATGAAATGAAAATCTTTTTTTTTCCTAAACTTCTAATAAACAAACCGAGAGCTAGAACAATTATCTGTTGCTATACAAATGATTGTCTCGAGTTCGAATCCTATCTAGAACCCGTGGCGCGGAAACCGAGCATACCGAGCCGGTAATGGTTTTTTATTGACATTAAGAAAATAATTGACATTTTAACTACAGTTACCATGTGTTCTTACTAAAAATAACAAACCTGCAGTTCAGTTTATATTACCGTAGACCGTTTTTATTACCTCAATCAGGAAATTTCAAGCTACATCTGGCAACATCTATTTGGTGATTATAAACATAATACGTAGTAACAAATTATGCATTTTCAAATAATGTATTAATACGTGAAGAGATGGTGGATATCTCGCACAGGAGACCAAATTTTACACAATTTTACACAATTTTTAAACATCTTTTCGTCGAGTACACCTCAATTCCTCAAAACAAAAGTGTACAACCAGTGCGTGTTGCCAGTGATGACATATGGAACCGAGACGTGGTCCTTCACTGCAGGCCGCATGAGGAAGCTCAGAATCGCTCAGCGAGCTATGGAAAGGGCTATGCTCGGAGTTTCTCTGAGAGATAAAATCCGTAACGATGTTAGCCGCAGCAGAACTAGATAAAACGGACATAGCCCTAAGGATTAGAAGTGGCAATATAGCTCGGAGAACCGATAACCGTTGGAGAAGAAAGGTTCTCGAGTGGTAACCTCGTACCGGCAAACGCAGTGTAGGGTGACCCCCCACTAGATGGAGCGACGACCTACACGGTTTTGCTGGAAGTCGATGGATGCAAGTGGCTCAGGACCGTGTTTTGTGGCAATCTATGGTGGAGACCTACGTTCAACAGTGGACTATGGTAAGCTGAAATGATGATAACGATGTTGATGAAGAGAAGAGAAAACTTTGTAAACCCTTTATAAGCATATTACGAAGGAGTATGAGATTTAGCATAGTTAAAGTTTGTATGGAGCGAGGAAGCTAACATTTATATGTATCACCCGGACGCCCAAGTTCAGCAGTGGACTAGTGATAGTCTAAAATGATGATGATGATGATAAAAATTATAAATCAAAATGTGTACTCAACAGACAAACAAACAGACAGACAAGAGAGGGAGTTAATAATGAATAGTCATCCAGTTCTAGGCTATGCTTAAAGATTCAAGTCTCGAGTTCCTCCTCGTTCGCTCCTAAGTTAGTTTCAAATGAATTATTAAATTTGTCCCGAATAGCAAACAAAAATTAATAAAAAAAACGTGATAAAAAGTAACCTATACTCATTTTCGAGCGAGTTTTAGGGGTCGATAACAGCCGGCGAAGCTACTCGATTCCTTTTTATTTCCCAGAAGTGCATCAAAAGTTTTTCTTGACCGTAGAGCACGTGGTAAATCTGACCTTTAATTTTCAACCAAGAAATTAAGTGGTGTCGGCAGTATATAATATACACACAGTAGCCCACTTTTCGCAAACGAGACGTGACGGGTGGCGAACCACGTCGCCGCCATTTTGGTAAGCGCCAAAAATTCTTACCCTA
This sequence comes from Luehdorfia chinensis, assembly GCA_019845155.1. Classification (NCBI taxonomy): domain Eukaryota; kingdom Metazoa; phylum Arthropoda; class Insecta; order Lepidoptera; family Papilionidae; genus Luehdorfia; species Luehdorfia chinensis. The sequence continues at coordinate 16,349,077 of JAHVAK010000033.1, read as the reverse complement.
CATTACGTTTCTACGAGCAGTACAGTGACAGCATTGCATATTCTGGTATTATTTTGCACTAATAAAGGCGGTCCTTACTCCTTAGTCGCCTCTTATGGCACCACGGTTGGAAAGAGGTAGGTTCTATTCTACTCTGTCGGTATTCTGGCACGTTCTATGAAGATTTTTTTTTTAACTTTATAAAAGTGACGGAACGAGCAAAACGTTCCCCTGATGGTAAGTGCAACGTCTGCCCATAAAAAATGCTGTGTCACCCAGAACAGTGTGACACCACAATGCGCCCGCCACCATGAGACATCAGTTCCCAAGTCTCATATGCCCAGTGATTACGCTAGCTCACAGTGCCCTTCAAACCGAAACACAGTAATGTTTGCACACTACTGCTTCACGGCAGAATAACTGGCCCTGGGGTGGTACCCACCTAGACGGATTCCTGCATAGGAATCCTACCACCAAGAGCGGTTAAAAATTTTGCTGGCGTTGGGCATTATAATAATTTATATACCACTGCTAAACATAGACCTGTGACTTTTTATAGGAGAACATGTCTCGACCCTTTACGAGTTAGAGTAAATCGTTCACCTGATTGTATGTGCAACGTCTGCCCATAACAAATGCTGTGTCACACAGAACACATGAGTGACACTACACTGCTTTCTTTATTACACTAGCTATCAGAGCCTTTTAGTCCGAAACACAGTAATGTTTGCACGCTACTGCTTCACGGCAGAATAACTGCTGCGGTGGTACCTACCTAGACGTATACCCGTTCGAAAAGGAATCCTTGCTGTTTCATTAACTCTAAATGCAGTTCACATCACCAAAATAGATCTGATAGCACACTTGACGTACGGAACACGTATGTAAGCTTTCGACGACGCCCCACGTGATTTAAGGCCGAGTGTCGCTCACTCGCTACCTCAAATTTCTGTACGAAAATGGCCGTTCGACATCAGCCAGGCTTAAGTGGGAACTTCATTCATTTCTGTGGCAGTTACACGGCTTGGATGGATCAGATTTTTGTCTTCGATATTAACATGATATTTTTTTTAAGAAGATAGTATAACTTACAAAACTTACTAAGAAGAGAATGTATCTTTCTCTGTTGTTTCGATCACAACTTACCTGAAAAGAGAAATAATATGATTAGATATAACACAACAGTCATAACCATTAGAATCAAATTAGCAACAAATAGAAATCAAATTCAATTCAAGCTTTACACGTCTTAAGGCCGTCGCACACCTTAACGTCTCAACACCAACTCGACTCAAAGTAAAACACATAAATATGAGCTTTATGTTGTATACCGTACAGTATTAATTTATGTGAATGTTAAAAGAAAGAACATTTTTTATTTACTGCTGCAAAAAACAAGCATCCAAATTAGAAATAAACTACATTAAAACTATAATGTTTTCTTTTATTTACGCGAATATTACACATTTAAATAAAACTATTTTTTACGGATTTTATCGCGTTTAATTTATAAAAGATTTATAAAAACCCGCGTTAAAGAACATATAACTGATGTGAAGCATCGACGCTCCAGGAAGTCTGCAGTCTGTGACCATGTTCTGGATCATCCCAACCATTACATCAGATTTGATAGACCACAAATCCTTGCAAAAGAACATCGATTCCTACCAAGGATGATTAGCGAATCTATTGAAATTAAAAAACATCCTAATTTCAATAGGGAAGATGGTTGGGTATTACCACCGGCTTGGGATCCTATTATTAATAAAATTAAATCAAAAACCAAGCATACCACTGCAAGGCTTCAAGACACAGTAAGCTCTTTCTGCGTAGATCGGACTAAAAATAATAATTAAAAGCTGAAGGTACTCCGGGTTAACTATGACGTCGGGACAACTGTCACCTCAGCCCCCCCGTGACCACGGGTGCTGTAAAGCGCCCGAAACGTCGGGTTAAAAATAGTTATAAATTAAACGCGATAAAATCAGTAAAAAATAGTTTTTTTTAAATACATTAAAACTATTTATATTGCTTTATTTTATTGTTTTCCAGTTAATTTCGAGCATTTCAAAATTCTACTAACAGAATCTTTCAGTAGACATAAAAAGAAATCTTACGAAGGGAAAACTTCTAGAATTAACTAAAGGTCGTTGTTTGAGCAGACAAACTAGGCGAACTATAGCACTATATACACTGACGGCCGTATGTCCGGTGTCTTCCGGGTCTACCAGGGATTATAGCCCAGCCTTACTCCACCACACCTCTCACAGCAGAAGAGTATTCATAATAAACTTTTCTGTATACGTAGGGACTCTAGCGACTCTTTCTCTTTGCTTATTTAGTTAAATACTCTTCGGCAAGCCGGTAAGCGTCGACACAAGTCAACGTATTACAATCAGATCGAAAACGTTTTAAGGAAAGGCCACGTTAAGAGTACCCGCAACCGATGAGCTTGTATGATAACGTCCATGAAAGCAGAAGAAGCGAAAGATCTGAGTCAGGATCGAGCAAGTGGAAAGATATAGTGTCTGCCTACCCCAATGGGAAACAGGCGAAACATATTTTGTCTTCGAAACCCTGTTTGCATATTTTGTGTAAATATTCTTATAGAAAATATTTCCTATGAGAATTTTTTCGCAAAATACATCGTTCAGTTTACCGCCACATGCAGTGCACCCGTTTTGTCATTAGTCGTTACGAGCCCTAGCATTTTATACGAGACTATCGTTCGTTTGTCTGGCTTCTCCAAACTGCATTCATATCCGCGGTAGTAAATGCACATGACAGGCGCATGCAGGAGTGAATACACGAACGTTTTTATAACGCATATGTTTTTGATCTTCTTCTTTTCATTCTTCTATTAATTCTGACCTCTCTCAATAGAATTCTGCCAATGTCAAGTGGCGATGGGAGTGACAATAGATAATTCAAAATTGTAAATATAACAACAGTAAAATGATAGCTGACTTTTACTGAAGATTTGCTGTTCTGATAGAGCAAAACGAAAAATACAATCCAGATTTGCTTAATTGAATTTTCTAATGACAGTACACTTTCACAAGCACTAGCTGTTTATTAACTAACAATATTAAACATCAAAACTCAAAATATACACACAAAGTACAAAATTCAAATTAAACACTAAACACTGCAGTCACTTTTTTAAAACCAAAAAGTCTATTTTTGATCTGTCCTCGAAATTAATATTGACATACAAAAAAATAATTTAACAGCCTTTGCCTTGCATAGTCTTACCACATTTGTAAGGGATTTTTTGGACAGGAAACAGTCCGACTGGTTTTTTTAATGGAAGATAGTGACAAGGCGAACGATCGTTCACCATTTACCAGCAAGTGTAACGTCTGCCCTTAACAAACGCTATGTCCCCGGAATATTTTATCGTGGCACACTGCGCTCGTCGCCCTGATACGAGAGTTCTTAAGTCTCATATGCCCAGTAAGCCACTAGCTATCGGTAGCATTTCAAACCGAAACACAGTAATGTTTGGACACTACTGCTTGCCGGGAGAATAACTGGCACTGCGATGGTACTAGACGGATACCTGTTTAGGAATCCTACCACCATCTATAAAATTTATAGCGCGCTCTGTGCTATCACAACTCCCAAAGAGGTAGGTAGGTACCACCCCAGGGCCAGTTATTCTGCCGTGAAGCAGTAGTGTGCAAACATTACTATCTTTCGGTTTGAAGGGCACTGAGAGCTAGCGTAATCACTGGGCACATGAAACTTGAGAACTGATGTCTCAGGGTGACAGGCGCATTGTGGTGTCACACTGTTCTGGGTGACACAGCATTTGTTATGGGCAGACGTTGCACTTACCAAAAAATCTACTTTATCTTAAACAGGGATTGTAGATGAACTAAACTTAAATTTTAAGCTAAAGAAACTTTAGTCACAAGCGATAACATCTCAAACATGTAATTATTGCGTAGGGGGTTGACTTTAAACTGTAACTAGTTCGCAATTCCGCTAGAGGGCGCTTTTGATGACTATCTCAACTAGTAACTAAGTCTTAAACAACTTATGTTGTTATTGCTCGAATAATTAAGGGCTAGTATCCTTGAAGCAGGAATTTAGGTTCAGAAGTGAAGTTACATAGTTCTAGTAATTTCGTTGTTACGGCGTAACAAATTTGTTTGAAATTAATTGTTGGTTTGAACAAGTTTATACACGTGCAATCACGCCTTTATTCCAATAAAAGTGGTAGGCGGAGACCAGCCGTAGCCCACGTCACTGGTGGTAAGATTCCTATGCAGGAATCCGTCTAGGTAGGTACCACCCCAGGGCCTGTTATTCTGCCGTGAAGCAGTAGTGTGCAAGCATTACCGGGTTTCGGTTTGAAGGGCACTGTGAGCTAGCGTAATCACTGGGCATATGAGACTTAAGAACTGATGTCTCAGGGTGACGGGCACAGTGAGGTGTCACACAGAAATGTTCTGGGTGACACAGCATTTGTTATGGGCAGACGTTGCACTTACCATCAGGTGAACGTTTTGCTCGTTTCATCACTTTGTACAATAAAAAAAAAACGTTATGCCCCCGCAGGAAAAAAGACGTGAAGGGTGGCGAACCACTTCGCCGTCATATTGTTACGAGTAAAATATATCTTACTCCCTTGCGTTCCCAGCCATTACATCTGATAAACCAAAAATCCTTGCAAAAGAACACCGACTCCTACCAAGAATGATTCGCGAGGCTATTGAAATTGAAAAACATCCTAATTTTAACAGAGAAGATAGTAGGGTATGACCACCGGCTTGGGATTCAATAATTAATTGAATTAAATTAAAAACCAAGCATACCACTGCAAGACTTCAGGACACAGTTAGCTCTTTCTGCGTAGATCAGACCCAGAAAAGCTGAAGGTACCCCGGGTTAACTATGACATTAGGACATCTGTCATGGGACCATTACCATGTAAAGTGCACGAAACGTCGGGTTATAAATAGTATTTTTTTTTAATTGTATAAAGTGACGAAACGAGCAATACGTTCACCTGATGGTTAGTGCAACGTCCGCCCACAACAAATGCTGTGTCACCCAGAATATTTCAGTGTGACACCACACTGCGCCCGTCACCCAGAGACATCAGTTCTTAAGTCTCATATGCCCAGTGATTACGCTAGCTCACAGTGCCCTTCAAACCGAAACACAGTACTGCTTCACGGCTGAATAACTGGCTCTGGGGTGGTACCTACCTAGACGGATTCCTGCATAGGAATCCTACCACCAGTAAATAATTAATTTAATAAATAATTTAATAAAAAATAGTTTAAAATTAAACGCGATAAAATCGGTAAAAATTACTTTTATTTAAATTGCAAGATACGAGTATCTTTAAGATAAGACTAGGCATCCTTTTATTTAAGAATTAGGATCGTGTAAAAAAAAGAAGACGATCCAATTTAGTGAGAAGATTTTGTGATAGATCTGGATAACATCTGCATAATCGATAATAGGTAACATAATCGAAGGAACCAGCATAAGCTTGGTTTTCAAAGGTTAAAAGTTTTTTAGTCGATAACGAGATAGCCGGGTATGCATGTATGAATCTAATACATCTAGCAGTGACGTCACGATCGCACTACTCTATAACACGAGTACTTCTGGTCAGAGTAACAATATGACACTGTAAACCTGATTTTCCTTATAGTACGAATAAGGAAAATCAGGTTTACAGAAGTCTGAACTCTGAAATTAACATCTTCAATAAATGACTTCATCTGCACAAACAGAATCTTATTCTATTGTTTTCAATTTACTAACAATAAAGTTCAGTGCCACTACTAAAGCTACAAACTTAGCACACTATAAGAACGAACCATGACTAAAAATATTGAAGCATTAAAAATTAAATGAATATACATACAGTCACGTCTCTTTCCCATTGGGTTAGGTAGAGACCATAACCGTAGCCCAATTTCTGGTGTGCATGGTGTCAATAGTTAGTATTTTAGTCAATATTTCATTGACAGATCTGAGAAGAAGGATTATCATATCGATGATATCTTAAAAAGCACCCCACGCTTTTTTTAAAATAAAACATTTTTTTCTTATTTACACTATTATTCATTTATATTTATTAAATTTATTTTCGTTTGGTTTTCTATATAAAGCGTATTTTTTAGTTTATTCAAACTATTATTTTTGATCTGCTATTTATGCTGCAGCATTGCTATGAAAAGATTCTTGCTCAGCGATGGTCGCGGCTGTGATATTACGACCAGTGCGCTGAGCTTTTAGCAAGACCGACATGTACCGGGTAATTCGGTTTAGCTGCGTACTGCTCAAACATTTAACCCTATCACTGGTCCACTGTTAAACGTAGGCCTCCTCCATAGATTGCCATCACTGGTGGTAGGATTTCTATGCAGGAATCCGTCTAGGTAGGTACCACCCCAGGGACAGTTATTCTGCCGTGAAGCAGTAGTGTGCAAACATTACCGTGCTTCGGTTGGAAGGGCACTGTGAGCTAGCGTAATCACTGAGCATTTGAGACTTAAGAACTGATGTCTCAGGGTGACGGGCGCAGTGTGGTGTCACACAGAAATATTCTGGGTGACACAGCATTTGTTGTAGGCGGACGTTGCACTTACCACCAGGTGAACGTTTTGCTCGTTTCGTCACTTTATACAATAACAAAAAAAAAATCCAAAAGTACATTCAAAAATTCAAGATCTCGTTCAAGAAAACAAACGACCTAAGTCACTAGTTGCAGTATTCGCCTTACGAATAATAATAAACGTACGAATGTGATCATTGCGAACCATCAAACGGTCGTCCAGGCTTTCATAATAGTCGCGCCGTACGGACAGACGGACAGTGTCTCTAATATGTGACATCAGCCATCATGTTTACCGCTACTGTCGCTTTACTTTCATTCGCTTTGTTAGTTAACATTATAAACGGAGATAGTGAGAATACTGGTAAGTACGAGCCCATCTTATTTTTAAGCCACTTATTGTTATCTCACTTATACCAACATGAAAAACGTCATCCATCACAGGTTACACTTACCATCACCTGATGGTAAGTGTAACCTGTGATAAGTGCCTAAGAAATGCTGTGTCACCCAGAACATTTCTGTGTGGCATCGCACTGCTCCCGTCACCCTGAGATATCAGGTTCTTAAGTCAATAACACAGTAATGTTTGCACACTACTGTTTCACGGCAAAATAACTAAGTAAAGATTCCTGCATAGGAATCCTACCACCAGTAAATGATGCATGCAGAAACATACGTATATATGTGCACCTGTTATATCTTACCGCCGTGTGGTAGCGGCTTAAGAGAATCTACCACCCCATCTCGTCCCGTGGGTGTCGTAAAAGTCGACAGAAGGAAAATTAAAACCAGAAGATGGCCAACAGCATCTTCCTGGGACATCAGAAAAAAAATCTGCGGTTGCCAACCCGCCTGCAAAGCGTGGCAACTATGGCAAAATACCCCCCCCCCCCTCCCCCAGCACGCTTTTTGTAAAATAAAACATTTTTTTTCTTATTTACACTATTATTCATTTATATTTATTAGAATTTTTCACACTATTCTTAATTCAAATTTATTAAAATTAATTTTCTATTTTTTAGTTTGGTTTTCTATATAAAGCGTATTTTTTAGTTTTTTCAAACTATTATTTATTTTCTACTTTTTAGTTTGGTTTATTTATAAAAGCGTGTTTTTTTAAACTATTATTTTTTATTTTTAGTCGAATTATTGCATTGTCATCGGTCTTTGACAGGAGTGCAAAATTAGAATTAAATCGGATCGTTCAAAGTAGGAGAAAATCGAGCCCTTAGGAGTCGGTTACAAACATACAAATATACAAGTGAAGCTAATATAAAGCGTTTAAAAAAAAGAGTTATCGTGACCACATCCCTAATATTATCTGAACTGTTTTTTTTTCAAAGTAGCAATACTAGATGATTTTAAAAAATAACTATATTGAATTAATTAAAGTGTCTTGATATGTGTCTATAAAAATTAACATATAAGTGCCGAGTACCGCCGAATCGCTTGACCGTGACATGTCGGGTATAAAGCACAATCTCACGCCGCTTCGCGCCATTAGACGCACAATTCATGTATACACACCGACATACAAGTTAATACATATACACTACATTTACTGCTGATAGGATTATGCAGGAATCCGTCCAGATAAGTGCCACTACTGAAGGGCACTAAGAACTAGTGTAATTACTGAGCATATGAGACTTAATAACTGCTGTCCCAGGGGGATGAGCGCAGTGTGGCGCCACAGATAAATGTTCTTGGTGACACAGCATTTGTTATGGGAAAATGTTGCACTTACCATCAAGAGAACGTTTTGCTCGTCTCGTCGCTTTTTCCAAATAAAAAATCAAAAACAAAAGTAAGAAAAGTCAAATGATATTTTCCTGGTATTTTAACAACCACAAATTTGAAGAAATGTAATGTTATGCAAACACACAGACCGAGAGAGACTGTGAGAAAACTAAGTTTATAAAATATTTTTAACTCATTCGGTTGAATGTTTTCGGAAAGCAAATATTATTAAAACGATTTTATATTTTATACCACTCGTATATCCAATAACAAAATATATTTTTTATTGCACAAAGTTAGTAAAACGTTCACCTGATGGTAAGTGCAATGTCTGCCCGTAACATATGCTGTGTCACCCGGAACATTTCTTTGTGATACCACAACGCGTCCTACACCCTAAGTGATTACGCTAGTCGTCAGTGCCGCTCAATCCGAAACGCTACTGTTTCACACCAGCATAACTGTTCCTGGAATGGTACCTACCTAGACGGATTCCTGCCTGCACCAAATACCTGGGATTTTTACAAATTAGGTTTCACTTTTCAGGAATCCGGTTAGGTAGGTACCACGGCTAGTTCCTGTCAAAGCAGCAGTGCGCAAACATTCCTTTGTTTCTTACTTTATTACTGTGTTTCAGTGTAGTTTCTAGGCATATGTTGTCTCAGGCTGACGAAGCCAGTAAAGTGGCACACAGAAATGTTCGGGATGACCCAGCATTTCTTATGGGTATGCGTTGCACTTACCATAATGTCAACGATTAGTTCACACAGTCTCGTCACTTTATACCATAAAAAAATCTGATGATATTGGTTGGTAGATACTCACATTGTGAAATACATATACATACATAGTATGCAGCCTTTATTTAGCCGATTGGGGTCCGGTAGAGTATAATTGCACCTACCTCTTTACTACCGAGGTGTCGTAAGAGGCGACTAAGACATTGTACGGACAGCCTTTATTCGAGCAGAATAACACCAAAATATGCAATGCTGTCACTATGCTGCTTGTGGGAATGCAATGGGGAGTAAGTTTTTAGGCTCGTACCAAAATGGCAGCGACGTGGTTGGCCACTCGTCACGTTTCGTTTCTCACGGGACGAAAAGTAGACAAAATGTGATCTACGTGATGTGCCTACCCCTTATATGGAAAAAAGGCGTGACTGTATGTATGTACGTATGTAAAGTATATATGTATTGATACACTCTCACTATATATACTATATTTATGTTACGTTATTTTTTTATTTTCAAAAGTGATTCATCTGAAGTATGTATAATCTATGACAACTGGAATTTTAATTATTACTACTGATTTACGAGTGGCAATAACTTTTTTCGGTTAACAAAAGATTTACGACAACGCATTCATCATTTTATTAGTCTGCCACATTCATTTAAAACTACATTTATACGACCTTCAGTAAAGCCTGGATAATTAACGGTGAGACCACCATGTGCGAGTACCAGACTTTTCCGCCGCGGACCCTGGGTTCGAACAGGGCCTTTTTGTAAATAAAAAATATTCTTCGGGTAGTTTGTGTAATTCTTTTGTATGTGAAAATTAATTTTAATTTGTCTGTAATAAGTTCTACTGGTGGTAGGATTTCTATGCAGGAATCCGTCTAGGTAGGTACTCGTACCACCCCAGGGCCAGTAATTCTGCCGTGAAGCAGTAGTGTGCAAACATTAATGTGTTTCGGTTTGAAGGACACTGAGAGGTAGCGTAATCACTGGGCATATGAGACTTAAGAACTCATATCTATTCACCCACTTCAGCCATCCATGTTAATTATTGCTTTTTCGAATTATCTCTAATGCCAGACTTATAAAGTCAGTTAAATGTCGATCAGCAGCTTGCGAAATGCGAGTCCAGTAAAGGTGAGGGTGTTGCGTCGGGCAATCCAAGCCAAGCTTAGCGATTATTGCAAATCCTATCAAAGTGACGATTATGATGGTGGTAGGTGGATTTCGGTTTTTGGTGGATTTTGGTAAGGAAACCTGCATGTCCGAGGAATAGAAATATTTCGAGGACATGTGAAGTCCGCCAATCCGCATTGGCGCAGCGTGGCAGACTATTCCCGGCTCCAAAACTTATATGGTGGATTTCTTATCGTTCGTATCGTTTCAGTCCACTGCTGAACATAGGCCTCCTCCATACATTGCAACAAAAGTTTGTAGCTCTCATTTTGAGGTGATTTTGCCATAGTTGCCACGCTTGGCAGGCGGGTTGGCAACCGCAGATTATTTATTCAGATATTCCAGGAAGATGCTGCTGCCCACCCCCTGGTTTTAATTTCCCTGTGTCGACTTTTACGACACCCACAGGATGTGATGGGGTGGTATTTTCTTAGGCCGCTACAACACGGCGGGGGTGGATTTACTGGTGGTAGGATTCCTGTGCAGAAATCCTTCTACGTATGTACAACTGCAGGGCCAGTTATTCTGCCGTGAGGCAGTAGTGCGTACTGTGTTTCGGTCCAGTATATATAAGTTACTCTATGTTGCGGTCGAAAGGGCACTGAGCGCTATCGTAGTTAGAACTGATGTCTTATGGTAACGGGCGCAATGTATTTTCGCACAGAAATGTTTTGGTTGACACAGCATTTTTTATAGGCAGACGTTGCACTTACCATAAGGTGAACAAGTAAAAAAGTCACTAATTTACGTCACTTAAATAATAATTCGACTTTTGGCGCCAACTCGAAAAGTGGCGGTAGCGTTTTATTATTTTAAGTGTTGTTGTTTAATTTTGATAGTTTATTATGCAGCAAGTGCTTATGGAAGTACAGTGACAGGAAAATTAAATTCAAGACTAAAATGATACCTTTCGTAGAGTCTAGCAAAGTTTCAGTAAAAGTGAACTCTCATTTTACTGTCGATCGAAATATTAAAGTCGTTGTTGCTTGAAGATTGCCGCTTGTCTAAGAATTATATATTTGTATCTGGATGTTACTTACATACATACATACATACATAAGATCACGACTGTATCCCATACGGGGTAGTCAGAGACTGGGCACACACTGCAAAAACAGATGACTGCCACAATCCACGTTTCACCAAAACAATATAATGCACTTGGTGCGATAGGTGGTGAGCCCATCGCCCCATGCGCTGTTGGGTGCACAGTGCAGTTTAATTCCTTACTCGCCTTTTACGAGATCCATTGGATGAGATGGAGTGGTAGTATTCTTTTAACGAGCCGCCACCACAGGACACTGAATAATAAATAAGAGTTCTATTGAGATTTTCAGACAGCGCAGAATTTAAAAAAAACATTCATACAATCACACCTTTATATCATATAAGTGGTAGGCAGAGGCCACTCACGCAGTCCAGTTTTCGCCCTCGCCTCGGGGACGAAAAGTGGGCTACGTGACGTTGGTGGTTGGCGAACTTTTAAAAAGCATATTTTTTATTACGTCATAAAAATCTACAGCTGGTATTTGATTAAATTTAATAAAAAAATACTGCCACGAGGTGATTCCCAGTTGCCCAGAACAATTTGCGGCCCGAGCGGAACCCGATCAAAAATTCCTCACCTATAAATATTTATGACGTAACAAACCGACTGTTATCATATACCACAGAGCAACCCTTTAACGCCGCTGATATTAAATTTCCTAAGCATTAAGGTGATCAAAGCGTTTGTAAAATATTTTCATGTTTCAGTTGGTTTTTTACAGCCTTAAACGAATAGAGATGAGGATTTTTTAATTGAAGTCAGTGACGTGATGGCTGTTATTAAGTACAACGTCTGTCCATAACAAATGCTGTGTCACCCAGAACATTTCTATATGGTTAATTGAATCAGGCGTTAATTTGCGGAAATCCATTACAGTAAAGGAGAGAAAGTTAATTTGCTAAGATCCGCATGAAAAATGTAAAATGGTGTGTATTTATTTGTGTGTTTACTGGTGGTACGATTCCTGTGCAAGAATCCGTCTAGATAGGTCAGGGTCAGTTATTCTGCCGTGAAGCAGTAGTGTGCAAACATTACTGTGTTTCGGTTTGAAGGGCACTGTGAGCTAGCGTAATCACTGGGCATATGAGACTTAAGAACCTATGTCTCAGCATTTGTTATGGGTAGACGTTGCACTTACCATCAGGTGAGCGTTTTGCTCGTTTCATCACTTTATGCAATAAAAAAAAGTATTACCTAGTTTTCAATACACTCCTCTAAAGTCGAGAACACGACACGCCAGAAACAACAAGAACACAGTCAGCCGCTGACATTGTATGTCACAGAGTAGTCAAGGGAAAAGAAAATTCATATGGCTCTTGGGTTTGATTCCCGCACGGAATAATATTTGTACGGTCTACTTATAGCTGTACCGGAAAAAACGAACTAAAACGAACTAAAACTAACCGACGATACATAACAAATACTAAATGTGGATTTTAATAAATACAATAATAAAATTTCCATCCGGTGAATGACTTACGTCACTTCGAATAAAAAGTAAAGTTTCAGCCTATAAATGTCCCACTGCTGAGCACAGGCCTCCTCTCATTTCTGAGAGGGTTTTGGAGCTAGGAAGAATCCGCCACGCTGCTCCAATGCGGGTTGGCGGACTGCACATGTCTTCGAAGTATTTTTTAATTTCTCAGACATGCATGTTTCCTCGCGATTTTTTCCCTCGCCGCCGAGCACGTGGTAAATCAGCACTTAAAATTGCATATAACAATTTTAGTGGTGCCGGCACCGGGATTCGAACCCAGGTCACTCGCTTACTGTGAAATTTAAAGCGAGCGCCCAGCCCCTCAGCTACCACGGCTCCAAATAGAAGCGTAATAGCTTTATTAATAAAAAAATATAGTAGAAAAAGTTTTAGCAATTAGTACAATTGTTGCCAGGTGTTTTTTTTTTATTTTAGCGAACGAGGTTAATAAAATAAAATCAAATTTGCCTATAAACACATTTTTAGGCAGGTTCGGAACAAACCATTTTCAACACAATTTTGTTACGCCAGTTGAACCTTATAAAAACTCATTCATAATAAATTTTTAATACACTTTCGTGTTCTAACAGAAACACCCTAGCAGTTGTTATTATTTTTTGCACAGATAAAACAGCAATACGCTTAAGGATAATTTTTAAATGTTCTCAAGGATATAATTAAAAAAATATGTTGGAAAGATCCTAACGTACGGAGTTAAGACACGAAAATAAACTTTTATTTTATTATTAACATTAGGGATAACCACTCCATAACATTATAAATTACGCGACCAAAAATTCTGCAAACTCTATTTAAAACTTACTTTAATATTAAGCAAATAAATGATTATTATTATGTAGGTAATAGCGCATTCTCGTCTGGTTGGGATTTCTATTTTTTTTTATTGTCTAAAGTGACGATACGAGCAAAACGTTCACCTGATGGTAAGTGCAACGTCCGCCCACAACAAATGCTGTGTCACCCAGAATATTTCTGTGTGACAACACACTGCGCCCGTCACCGTGAAACATCAGTTCTTAAGCCTCAAATGCCCAGTGATTACGCTAGCTCACAGTGCCATTCAAACCGAAACACAGTAATGTTTGCACACTACTGCTTCACGGCAGAATAACTGGTCCTGGGGTTGTACCTACCTAGACGGATTCCTGCATAGGAATCCTACCACCAGTAAAAATACCACCTTTTGCATTTGGGCACGGAGCGGCCCGCCACGGAGTCCCAGTCGCCTCAGATGTCCCGAGAGACTTGCGGGGATTAACCCGTTTGCAGACACGACCACCGGAATAATTTCGGACGGCATACCACGCCACATGTCGGTCACCTCGTGAGCTGGGTCCAGATATTTTGTTATGGTTTGGTACGGTAAAGTTAAAAAGACAATAAGCAGCCAGTAAATGTCGGCTTAAGGGAATCTAACACCCCGTCTCATCAAGTTAGTTTTGTAAAAGTCGACAGGGGGAAAATAAAAACCAGGAGGTAGACAGACAGCAGCATCTTTCCGGAACATCTGAATAAATAAACTGCGGCTGTCAATCCGCCTGCCAAGCGTGTCAACTACGGAAAAATCATCCCCAAATAAGAGCTACAAACTTGTGGCAAACGAAAGAAAGTTAATTTGCTAAGATCCGCATGCAAAATGTTAGATGGTGTGTATAACCTGGTTTTGAAGAGCTCTGCCCGCCCTCCCTCAACAGCGTGCACAAGAAAACCAATTCCGCCACCAGGAGCCGCCACCAGATACCCTCCACCACTACAACTAGACAATACAAACCACTGAAGTCGAGAACACGACACGTGTTTCAACTCAAAACGAAGGTATCTGGTCCTTTCCCTCCTTTACTATAATGGATTTCCGCAAAGTAACGCCTTATTCTATTAACTATTTCAAACTTGTGGCAATATATGACGGAGGCCTATGTTCAGTAATGGACTAGTATGGACTAATAAGCTGCAATGATAATGATGAAATGTCCCACTGCTGTGAACGAAGACTGTTCCACACGTTTCCAGTAGTTACCAAAGCCGAAATTTAAATAACGAGATGCATATTTATGGTGTCTTTCACGTTTCAGATCGCTTCATAATCGCCTGCCACACAACGGACTTCGAATGCTTCAAACGCCAGTATCGGTCTCTCAGAGACACCGTGCTGTTAGGTAGTTTACACTTTGCAATAGATTACTACAAGCCGTACTTGTTCAAATATGGAAACAGCGGGACTTGTATAAAGCTGTCTGGGTTGGAAGAGAGCGATCTGGTTGCGATCAGGTACAAACTTTCGTCATATATAACAAAAAAAAACGTTAATTACATCGTTATAGAGTGTGGTAGCGGCCGCCGTGTGGTAGCGGCTAAAGAGAATCTACCACATCATCATGGGCCATCTACACATCCCGTGGGTGTCGTAAAAGTGGACAAATGGAAAGAAAAGACCAAGAGATGGGAAGCAGCCTTTTCCTGAACAATCTGAATAAATAAACTGCGGTTGCCAACCCGCCTGCCAAGCGTGGCAACTATGGCAAAATCCCCCCAAAATGAGAGGTACAAACTTTTGTCGCAATGTATGGGGAGGCCTATGTTCTGCAGTGGACTAGTGATAGGCTGAAGTGATGATGATGATGAGATTGTTTAATACATTTTTTTTATTTTACTGGTGGTAGGATTCCTATGCAGGAATCCGTCTAGGTAGGTACCACCCCAGGGCCAGTTATTCTGCCGTGAAGCAGTAGTATGCAAACATTACAGTGTTTCGGTCTAAAGGGCACTGAGAGCTAGCGTAATCACTGGGCATATGGGACTTAAGAACTTATGTCTCTGGGTGACGGGCGCAGTGTGGTGCTGCACAGAGGTATTCTGAGTAACACAGCATCTGTCATGGGCAAACGATGCACTTACCATCAGGTGAACGTTTTGCTCGTCTCGACACTTTATCAAATTCAAAAAAAAAATCCTGCAAGAGTTAAAAATTTCAATAATGTCTGCAAACATCAAAAAAACTTACATACTTAAAATGTGCCATAATTTTGAAACAGAGATCGTACATGCTATATATATATACTACTATGCTACATAGTAATCACTGAAAACCGAAAATTATATTTGATTATGATTAAAATTAAAAACTCATGAATATACTTATTAAGAGCCGCGTGGTGGCGGCTCGTTAAAAGAATACTACCATTCCATCTCATCCATTGGATCTCGTAAAAGGCGAGTAAGGAATTAAACTGCACTATGCACTTAACATCGCATGGTGGCGATCGGCTCACCACCTATCACACCAAGTGCATTATATTGTTTTGGTGAAACGTGGATTGTAGCAGTCATCTGTTTTTGCAGTGAGTGCCCAGTCTCTGACTACCCCTTATGGGATACAGTCGTGATCTTATGTATGTATGTATACTTATTAAGTATGTTTCAAATTTCATTATCATCATCACAAGTCCACTGCTAAAAATCGACCGCTGTCATGGCATAAGTTTTGAACCGCCTGAGAGATGCACGAGTTCGATGACCGTACGACAGTCTTGTAATCGACAAAATTCACTTCACAGCATGGACAGTGACAGCAAGGAATACCTTCTGACGTTGGAGCTGCCCCTGCGCATTCATCAAGTGAGCAACAAGTCCAACGTCTGCGTGAAACCTGACGTTGGTAAGTAAAGCCGATTAAAAAACAAATTCGCCATCTCCTCTCGTGAATGAAGTTGGAGACGACTAAAGAAAATGACTGAAGAAATTCATACATACATAATACGTACAGTCACACCTTCTTCCCATATACTCTGCTGTCTACTGTCAACTGGTGGTAGGATTCCTATGCAGGATTCCGTCTAGGTAGGTACCATCCCAGGGCCAGTTATTCTGCCGTGAAGCAGTACTGTGCAAACATTACTGTGTTTCGGTTTGAAGGGCACTGAGAGCTAGCGTAATCACTGGGCATATGAGACTTAAGAACTGATGTCTCAGGGTGACGGGCGCAGTGTGGTGTCACACAGTAATTTTGTGGGTGACACAGCATTTGTTATGGGCAGACGTTACACTTACCATCAGGTGAACGTTTTGCTCGTTCCGTCACTTTAGTGAAATAAAAGAAAAAAAATATATAAGCGGTAGGCAGAGGACTCACGTGGCCCACTTTTCACTCTCGCGGGAAACGAGACGTGACGGATGGCGGGTTCGTTGCGTCGCTCCCCATTGCGTTCCTATGAGCAGTATAATGACAGCATAGCATATTATGGTGTTATTATGCACGAATAAAGGCTGTCTTTACATTACCTTAGTCGCCTCTTACGACATCTCGGTAGGAAAGAGATAGGTGCTATTCTACTCTGTCGGACACCGAGTAGTGCCAGTTGTTCTACCTTCAACTGGTGTGCACACATTATTGTTTTTCGGTCTGAAGCGCACTGGTAGCTAGAGTAATTACTAGGCATATGAGACTTAAGAACTGATATCTGAAGGTGACGAGCGTTGCCACACAGAAATTTTCATACGTTGCACTTACCATCGGGTGACGACATGTCCGTTTAGTTCTTTCATAAAAATAAGGAAATAAACATCATCAAGAAAATTGTCTTTTGTATTGTTCACAGTGTCTCTGAAAGCAGCTCATATTAGTAATCACTTCTTTTGCCAACTTAACATAAAAATAGCTTTAAATTTCATTATATGCGATTGACCTGAGGTCTATTCCCGGATTTGCCACGTCAAAACATCGCGAGGAAACCTGCATGCCTGAGAAATAGAAATATTTCGAGGACATGTGAAGTCCGCCAACCCGCATTGAAGTGGCGGACTCTTCCCGGCTCCAAAACCCTCTCAGAAATGAGAGGAGGCCTTAGCTCAGCAGTGGGAAATTTACTCGTATAGGCTGCTTGTTACCTTACTGTTTACTTTTATACATTTTTGCAATTGGCGTTTGTAACAGACACAGTGTTTTTGTACAACATTTGCACCTGCCTATATTTTTTACCTCGCCCAGCGTTGGTAAATGCCATATCGCAAGAGTACAGCGTTACCTTACTTGTGAAGATAAGCATATATTATTTATTTGTTTCAGAATTCCTAAACATCGAGCCTCATATCGGTAAGTTTTCTTTCACACTGAATTTTATTTTGTGGAAGGAAGTGACGAGACGAGATAATTACTGTTACTATGTCACTCGGGACATTTCTGTGTACCACCACACGGCGCGACAGAGACTGAGACATCAGTTCTTAAATATGCCCAGCAAAATATTATTTTCCTCTGGGTTATAGCTGAAAATCAGTGCTTGTTCATTGAGCAAAGATGCACTGAGCTATGGCCTTTTTGTGTCAGTGCAGCACACGCTATCTTAGATGTCTTTGTCTCTTTAAAATCACCTATTTTTTTCTTGATATTGTTTATTGTTTATTTGTATGTGTAAATTGTATCTGTGTTGTAGTGACCAAATAAACGATTTATCTATCTATCTATCTATATCTTTTTTATTTATTCTATTTACAATGATTGAAACGTCTAACCTCACACTAGATAAATGCCTGTCCTGTGGGGGGTGGGGGGGGGGGGGGGAGCAGCCACGATTTCCATTACAAATATGGCAAGTAAACAATAACTCAAAACTATTAACAAAAATAATCTGAGGGAAAAGCTATTGAATTAATATAGTAAACCTAATGTAGTTAACAATTTCAATTAATTAACTCTAGAAACAGGAAGTATATGATGAAATTTATAAAGAGCATATTGAGAGTCTATGACCATGAATGAGTCTGATTGGGTGTGTGCATGTGTATGCGTGTGAGTGTGTGTGTGTGTGTGAATGATGACTGTATGTGTGTAGTGCTAGTATTACACTACCTATCAGCCCTTCAGACCGAAACACTGGTGTTCACACACTGCTTTACGGCAGAATGTGTACTTTACTTAAATTTTTTAGATGTTAATTACTATAAATTTAACCTTTATGGATTGTAAAGGAGCCCCGTATTGTAGGGAAATGTAATAAATATTGTAACAAACGAATGCTGCGTTCTATCTAAAGCACCGCTATTTGTTAACTTAAATCGTTCTTTATCACATTGTTTGGCCTCAAATTACTTCTAATTTAGAACTCTCGGTTCCAGCAGGGAGAAGCGATCGTATCAATTATTGTAATAGTGGTACGCTGTCGTTTAACTTTTGTGATCTTACGCCCGCTGAATACATCCTCAATTCGAAGCAAAGCCGGAGCTTACACTTGTGAGCAAATTGTTGGTTTTCGGGTCTGGTTGTTGTGATTGTCCTCGTTACTCTGATACTGCATGCTAACCTACCTCCAGTCTAATTAAATCAGGCGCGGGCTGGTGAAGGCTAGTGAATGTGCCTCTTTGTTGGAACTACATTGTAATATCTTCTACGCAGTTGACAGCTAACGACATCGTTCGGAAGTTGTCGCCGTGTGATCTAAAATAGGCCAGAAAGACATCGCGTTCTTATATTACTAGGAAGAAGGAGCATGCAGCGCTTTTTGTGACAAGTCATGTGACCATGTAACATCTTCGCAGGATAGAATAAAATTTCGTGGGTGACGTAAGAGTCGATTAACGGAACTGCCTGGAACATCTGGAGGTTCCAGGCAGTTCCATTAATCGAAATCCAGACGAGTTCGGAAAAAGCTCATTACTTGCGAGAGAGCCCCGCTCTCGCAAGCTCCAATAGTCTGTACGGGCGGGATGATGATGAATTTGATTCAATAGAATTTTTAACAAATTATACTTTGGAAATTTGTAAAAAAGAACAAAAAAGGTACAGTTCATAAATGTCACATTGCTGAGCATTCGTCTCGTTCTCTCTCTCTCTATCTCGTTTTTGTGGGTTTTGGAGCTGGAAAGACTTTGCCATGCTTCTTTGCAGAAATCCGTCTAGGTAGGAACCACCCCAAGGCCAGTTATTCTGCCGTGAAGTAGTAGTGTGCAAACATTACTGTGTTTCGGTTGGAAGGGCACTGTGAGCTGGCGTAATCACTGGGCATATGAGACTAAAGAACTTATGTCTCAGGGTGATGGGCGCAGTGTGGTGTCACACAGATATTTTCTGGGTGACACGGCATTTGTTATGGGCAGACGTTGCACTTACCATCAGGTGAATGTCATCACTTTATCGAAAAAAAAAATGGTCACTCGCGTACTGTTAAATTTAATATATCTATATAAATAATAGAACGTGTAAATAGAACACAGATTCTTTAATATTAAAATTTTACTAAAACCTTAAAATTTCACAAACAAACGGTTTCTGTCCCAAAACCATTAAAGTATAACTTAACAAACCCTTTCTAACTTGAACAACTATCCTTCGAAATATAAAATATTCAACAAACTAAAACCCGAAGGTAAGTGGATATATCTGACGGGATAATCCTTCAAAACATAAAGTTATGAACCGACGGACAACCCATCCGGTCGGTTATCTCGTTGAGAATAAAATGCCAATCATCCCTCAGGAACATCGTTCATACATATTGATGGATTTTATATTTTCAGGACCGTACAGAAGCTTCGACGGTAATGGTGAGTGAATTTAGACGTACGTAAATTTAGACACAGATATTGCTTTTTGTTGAAATAAGACAATGTAATTATGTTGGTAACACTGTTTTGTTTGGTTGGTATTAAAAGTTAATCTTTTTTTCTTGTACTATTGCGTCGTTTGTTGTAACGCGTTGGTTTGCTGTACATATACGAGTACAGTCTCAGAGAAGAACTGGCAAGAAACACTAGGCTGCTTTTTCTAGGCCTTTTTCACAAATAAGTAAAATTAGAGAATGTAATAATAAAATAACATGGGATCCTATAACTGGATCCTATAATTGGATCCTATTATTAATAAAATTAAATCAAAAACCAAGCATACCACTGCAAGGCTTCAAGACACAGTAAGCTCTTTCTGCGTAGATCGGACTAAAAATAATAATTAAAAGCTGAAGGTACTCCGGGTTAACTATGACATCAGGACAACTGTCACCTCAGTCCCCCCGTGACCATGGGTGCTATAAAGCGCCCGAAACGACGGGTTAAAAATAGTTTTAAATTAAAAGCGATAAAATCCGTAAAAAGTAGTTTTATTTAAACAGCTTTTTACTCAATTCTTATGAAAATATGTACCGTACTTATAAGAAAAAACAATCTCTAAAATTTTTAATTAATTCGGCTAATCTCCGAAACTGGACCGATTTTGACGGGACTTTCACTGACAGATAGCTGATATTATAGCGAGTAACTTAGACTACTTTAATTTTATAAAAATAATTAGGGTTACGCGCAAAAAAAATTCGAACAAAGTATATATTTTTTTTTATGTAAGAGGAGGCAAACGAGCAAGCGGCTCACCTGATGGTAAGTGATCACCGCCGCCCATTAACACCTACAATACCAGAGGAATAGCAGATGCGTTGCCGGCTTTTGAGGAAGAAATAGGCTCTTTTCTTGAAGGTCCCTAAGTCGTATCGGTCCGGAAAAACCGCTGGCGGCAGCAGATTCCATAAGGTGTTTGTGTTGAATTTCGCGCTGTGCCGCAATGTGCCATGGTGTATGTATATCGATCGGGTGAAACCGATGGGCACAGATAGCTTAAAATAAAATAATACGTTTTGCTAATGGAATAATCCGAATTTATAACCGACTTTAAAAAAGGAGGTTCTATGTTCGTCTGTTTTTTTATGTATTCATTTATCACATCAATTTTTATAACGAGCTTTTAGCTAGACCTGTAGGTATGCAATGTAATGTAATTTAAGGCTAAATCATTTGAAATTTTACACTAACATTAAAGATCGAAGACAACACCACAACTTCATGACTACGATCTGGTAGTCTCGCCAGGATCATCAGTTCGTTGCTATTCAAGCGTATAACTATAATACTTTTAAATGAAACTACTTTTACGGATTTTATCGCGTTTAATTTTATTATTTATAACCCGACGTTTCGAGTGCTTTACAGCACCCATGGTCACGGGCGGACTGAGGTGACAGATGTCCCGATGTCATAGTTAACCCGGAGTACCTTTAGCTTTTAATTATTATTCTTGGTCCAATCTACGCAGAAAGAGCTCACTGTGTCTTGAAGTCTTGCAGTGGTATGCTTGGTTTTTGATTTAATTTTATTAATTATAGGATCCCATGCTGGTGGTAATACCCAACCATCTTCTCTATTAAAATTAGGATGTTTTTTGATTTCAATAGCCTCGCGAATCATCCTTGGTAGGAATCGGTGTTCTTTTGCGAGGATTTGTGGCTTATCAAATCTGATGTAATGGTTGGGATGATCCAGAACATGGTCACAGACTGCAGACTTCTAGGAGCGACGATGCTTCACATCAGCTATATGTTTTTTCAGTCAGTATGTGAACTGTCTGTAAAAACATCCTAATTTTAATCACAATTAAGACATCGGAACATCTGTCACCTCAGTCCGACCGTGACCATGGGTGCTGTAAAGCGCCCGAAACGTCGTGTTAAAAATAGTTCTAAATTAAACGCGATAAAATCCGTAAAAAGTGGTTTCAATTAAATGTGTAGTATTCGCGTTAATAAAAGAAAACATTAAGGATTAGCATGCTGAAGTGGCAATGGGACGGCAGCTTGTATATAGAACCGATAACTGTTGGAAGAAAACTGGAAGAAAACTGGAAGAAAACTTCTCGAGGTGAAAACTTCTCGAGTGGCAACCTCGTACCGCAGACAGGCTGCATGGTTTTGCGGGATGTCGATGGATGCGGGTGGCTCTGGACCGTGTTCGTGACAATCTAAGGGGGAGGCCTATGTTCAACAATACTAGTGATGGGTCAAACGAAATGATGATGATATAGTTAATGCTCAACGTTGAAGTAAAAAACTTGAACTAAACTAAAAAAAAAGTAAAAGTAATGTTTCAGCCTACAAAGTCCCACTGCTGAGCACAGGCCTCCTCTCATTTCCGAGAGGGTTTTGGAGCTAGGAAGACTCCGCCACGCTGCTCCAATGCGGGTTGGCGAACTGCACATGTCTTCGAAATATTTTTTAGTTCTCCGACATGCAGGTATCCTCGCGACGTTCTCCTTCACCGCCGAGCACGTGGTAAATGCGCACTCAAAATTGCAATCAACAATTTTAGTAGTGCCGGCACCGGGAATCGAACCCAGGTCACTCGCGTACGATGAAATTTAAAGCCTAGCCTCTGAGCTACCACGGGTCTAATTATTTTATAATATATTATTATTTAACTAAACTAATTCCAATATAATTACACTATAATACTGTACAGACGGAATCAACCATAACAACTAATCGAAGCCAATCTATGCTCCCAGACATTATTATTCTACATAAGAGCTATGTTCCACTTAACGCCTCCGGACCGTCCCCTAAATGCCAGCTAGCTAATTGATCCGGGTTCAATGGCTTCCGTTGAATACCTCTCGATACCGGAAGTGCCCAGCCAGGCTTATCTTTTGTTCCGGATGTCCCCTGCTACCGATATAAGCTTATATAATCAACCCTTAAGGGATTAGAAGATGTCTCGCCTTTGTTCACTTTTTGTTTCCTGATAAACGTTGCCCTAAACCAAGATTTTGTAACTATTTTCTAACAGGCGTTGCACATACATACGAAATACATCGGAAATCGAAATCGCGCTCCTCCATCCTCCTCCAATTGAACTCCTTGATTGGTAAAGTGAAGTAAAGTTTCAGCCTATAAATGTCCCACCGCTGAGCACAGGCCTCCTCTCATTTCTGAGAGGGTTTTGGAGCTAGGAAGAATCCGCCACGCTGCTCCAATGCGGGTTGGCGGACTGCACATGTCTTCGAAATATTTTTTTTATTTCTTAGACATGCAGGTTTCCTCGCGACGTTTTCCTTCAACGCCCAGCACTTGGTTAGTCAGCACTTAAAATTTCAATTAACAATTTTAGTGGTGCCGTCACCGGGAATCGAACCCAGGTCACACGCGCACTATGAAATTTAAAGCGAGCGCCTAGCGCCTGAGCTACGACGGATGTACCTCCGAAATAAATTGTTTCTAACTAATATAAAACTAGACTTTTTTCGGCTCGGTTGCTTCGCGAGGCGTAAATTAAACCTAAGTAATGTTATGTGCCTAGGACATGGGCGGCAGCATCTTCCTGCAACATCTGAATAAACAAACTGAGGTTGCCAACCCGCCGGACGAAACGAGCAAATTGTTCACCTGATGTAAAGCTCAACATCTACCCGTAACAAATGCTATGTGATCCAGAACATTTCTGTGCGACACTACACTGCGCCCGACACCCTGAGACATCAGTTCTTAAGTCTCATATGCCCAGTGATTACGCTAGCTCACAGTGCCCTTCAAACCGAAACACATAATAACATACATACAAACATACAATATTTCACATTTTTGATATTAGCCACATAACCCGACCACTTTTAACTTTCAACTTGGAATTTAAACCGAGATGTTGTTTTATACAGCGACGATTAAAGTGACCTTCCCCTACGAGCTGAGGAAGAGAAAGGGTGAAACATACTTGCTCCTGAAAGAGGAAGACCTGGATGTGATACTGGACATACCGGATCTCCGACCGCCTGGCCAGAGTTCAGCATACGAAGGTATTTCATCTATAGATTCCTTGCACAATTGATGCGCCGGCATTTTGTGGTACATTTTCCATTAAGTAAAAGTATTTGTATGAATAACTATTTAGTTTTTGCTTAGATTTGTTTATAAATTAAAGTATAAAATAAATTAAAGTGGTGGTAGGATTCCTATGCAGGATTCCGTCTAGGTAGGTACCACCCCGGGACCAGTTATTCTGCCGTGAAGCAGTTGTGTGCAAACATTATTGTGTTTCGGTTTGAAGGGCACTGTGAGCTAGCGTAATCACTGGGCATATGAGACTTAAGAACTTGTGTCTCAGGGTGACGGGCGCAGTGTGATATCACACAGAAATTTCCTGGGTGACACAGCATTTGTTATGGGCAGACGTTGCACTTATCATCAGGTGAAGGTTTTGCTCCTTTCATCACTTTATGGTATACAAAAAAAAAGTTTTTTTTTTGGGATATTCATTCGTTTTTAATTCATCCCTAAGAGGTAAATAAGGGACGTAACTTTGTACGGGAAGTGCAACTAGTTTTAAGTACATACATACAGTCACGCTCTTTCTAATATAAGGGGTAGGAAGAGCGTCAGACCCTCGCGTAGCCCACTTTTCGCTCTCGCGGGATACGAGTCGTGTCGGGTGGCGTTCCCACGAGCAGTATAGTGACAGCATTGCATATTTTGGTGTTATTCTGCACGAATGTAGACTGCCCACTACACAAGTACAATACCTTCCCCTCCCCTCTTCCGACACCTCGTTAGGAAAGAGGTAGGTGCTGTTCTACTCTGCCGTACATCTATCTGCTAAATGTATGTTAAAGACAGACATTATTCGGAAGATGTCGCCGAACGTACTTTTTTATTGGATAAAGTGACGACACGAGCAAAACGTTCACCCGATGGTAAGTGCAACGTCTGCCCATAACAAATGCTGTGTCACCCAGATTTCTGTGTGACACCACACTGCGCTTGTCACCCTGAGAACTGAGTTCTTATGTCTCATATGTCCAGTGATTACGCTAGCTCTCAGTGCCCTTCAAACTGAAACACAGTAATGTTGCACAATACTGCTTCACGGCAGAATAACTGGCCCTGGGGTGGTACCTACCTAGACGGATTCCTGCAAAGGAATCCTTCCACCAGTGAAGTACTACAATCAACATCTTTTGATGGTATTTGTGGTATGTTCATGCGTGTGATACGCATATATTTGAACTTATAGGATATAAATAATATATTAAAACTTATAGGAAACCACTACGAGATATCGGAGTGGGCGTACGAAGCGGTGGAACACATTGACGCGGCGCGGTACTTCGCGCTGCCCTACACGACTAACATTCGCCTGTTTACTTCCACCGTACCATTGCATAAGTATGTATATCTTTATTTGTATAGTTAAAATCTAACGATGGACACTGTCCTGATGGTAAGCGATGACCCTATAGCATCCACCTACACATACATGCACGCACGCGCACGCTTACAAACACTCACACTTTAATAGAAAAACTAATCATTCACATCTATATTACCTATAGTAAATTAAGTAAAGTAACAGCTTATAAATGTCACACTGCAGAGCATAAGCCTCCTCTAACTTTTGAAAGGGTTATGCAACCGAGAAAAGTCCGCCACGCTACTCCAATGCGGGTTGGCGGACTTCACATGTCGTCCAAATATTTATATGCGCGACAACGACATGCAGGTTTCCACATGAAGTTTTCCTTCACCGCTGAGCACGTGGTAGATCAGCACTTAGCACCGAAGAACAATTTAAGAGGCACCGGGGATCGAACTTAGGTAACTCGCGTATTATGAAATTAGAATAGAATAGAATAGAATATTTTTTTATTCAATATAGATCATTTACATAATAAAATTGAACGTGATTTTTTTTAAACTACACTGGTTCGCAAGGAAATGCCTCTGTCCTGGGAAGAACCAGGAAGAAACCCAGTGGGATTGTTTTTTTCAGTCATTTTAAATATATAATTTAAAGCGAGCCCAATTACATATAATTATTGTTTAAAGATAAGTGTACAAGTATATTATAAATCGGAAGGACAGTCCTGTCTAAAATACACACAAATTGGTACGTTTTCGGGTCTGGTTGAAATGAGCACGTAAAATGTATGTCTGTAAAACGCATTTATGACACAGGAAAACCCCAATCATCATTTTTAAAGAGAAAACAAATTTTACATTACTATAAAATTATGTACCGACATAATATATAAACAACTTAAAGAACCGTTTTAGATCACAGTACGGGCGCACTTTATATTTTATTTGCAGTATCGGCACCACTGTCCCAACCACTAATTTTACCATCAATTTTATTTTGACTTTTGAAAGATTATTACTTTGCGAACATTTAGAAATAAGTGTTACAGTAAAACAATAATTATTAGATCGAAACAATATTTTCATGGTAAAAATTCATTGACATAACAGGCATTGAATAAAAACAAAATATTTTACAATCTGTAATGGTCTAATAAATGGTGTCGTCTTCCAATGAATCGCAAGGGAGGCAAAAGATTAGATATCTCTGCAATATGCCGCCTAGTCAATGTTATGTCGCAAAACCAATCGAAAGTCCCAAGTGAGGCCAAAGATTGGACGACAAGCCTGAAATATGTCGTAAAGAAAAGCTTTTAAAAAGGCAGTAACTATAACAGCGAATACCTTCAAAGTATTGGAAAATACATTCATATAATAAACTGGCCGTGCCCAGCGGTTTCACCGGCGTGAAATAAGCCGTGTGGTAGCGGCTTAAGAGAATCTACTGCCCCATCTCATCCCGTGGGTGTCGTAAAAGTCGACATAGGGAAAATGAAAACCAGGAGATGGGCAGCAGCATCTTTCTGGGACATCTTAATAAATAAACTGCGGTTGCCAATCCGCCCGCCAAGCGTGGCAACTATGGCAAAATCCCCCCAAAATGAGAGTTACTAACTTTTGGGTAATCTATGGGGGAGGCGTATGTTCAGCAGTGGACTAGTGATAGGCTGAAACGACGACGGCGGCAAAAAGCCAATATGATTTTGCCGTACGGCATGGAACTTCTCTGATCTGAATATTCACGATTCGGCCCTTCTTGGCTATGTTCGATTCTCGGCGTGCGGCACCTTACGGCCGCAGTATAAAGTTTTATGGCCTCAAATCAATCTCAATAAACGGGCTTTCTGATAAAAATATTTAGTGCATTCATCATTTCAGCCCATCACAGTCCACTGCTGAACATGACGATGTTCTCCTAGCCGATTTCGACTACGACGACAACTTCCGACTACTGTCGAGAGACATCAACTGCGCAGGAGATATTATAGTGCCACAAGTGTACGCGCAAACACGGAGGCACTCACTCGTCCCAACCTACCCGCACCCGATGTAACGCTGATGCGATAAGATCGGAGGTAGGCTAGGATGCAGTG
The DNA here is from genome assembly GCA_019845155.1 of Luehdorfia chinensis. NCBI lineage: Eukaryota > Metazoa > Arthropoda > Insecta > Lepidoptera > Papilionidae > Luehdorfia > Luehdorfia chinensis. Next base: position 16,321,276 of record JAHVAK010000033.1, on the reverse strand, counting down.
TCAGAAACACCGGGACAATCACAAAACAACCTTTAGCACAAATGTTGGCTCCGGCTGGGATTCGAACCCACGACCCGAGGCTTAGAAGTTAGATACTCTGACCACTAGGCCACGCGGTCGTCAACTGCTGAACATAGGCCTCTCCCATAGATTGCCACAAAACACGGTCCACCCATCATCATCACGTGCAGGTCGTCGCTCCATCTAGTGGGAGGTGTAGGGAGCTACACTGCGTTTGCCGGTAAGAGGTTGCCACTCGAGAACATTTCTTCCCCAACGGTTATAGACACATATATGTTACTAATATAATAAAGAGTGATAATTAATAGAATTAGGCGATACTTTGCGGAAATCCATTATAATAAAGTAAAGGAAGTTAATTTGCTAAGATCCGAGTCTCGGCGCCTGTCTGTCGTAGAGTCATAATCACACATAATGCCTCGTTTTGGGGCGAAACACGTGTCGTGGTCTCGACTTAAGTGTATATTACCTGGTGGTAGTATTGTAGTGGTGGAGGGTATCTGGTGGCCGTGTTAGTTTGCTTGTAGCATGTACAACTGTACTGGGGCGGGCGGTGCTCTTCAAAAGCTAGGTAAGATACACCATTTCATATTTTGCACGCCGATCTTAGCAAATTAACTTCCTCACCGGCATTAAAGAGAAAAAGAATAGATAGAGACACTAACGTAGCACTACGAATAGAACGAATAAGGCTAGACCACAACTGCTGAGATTTACGCAATAAACTAAGACTGTCTAAACTAGAATTGAATCTGGTTACGTTTTCATTCCATTTAAGGAGTTCCGTACATTTTAAAATGCCGGGGCCGTGGGTAAATAACGTAACAGGTGTGCAAATGTCAGACGAAAGTATTTTAGATTGCCTAACTACACTGCGCTGGAATGGTGTCATAAATTCAGATTTAAACTAGAGTGCTTGACAATAGCTTACAGTTGGACATTGGCAACGCTCAAGTCAAGCTCTAGCCGTGGTAGCTCACGGGCTAGGCGCTCGCGTTAAATTTTATAGTACCCGAGAGACCTGGATTCCATTACCGCTGATTTACCACGTGCTCGGCGGTGAAGGAAAACATCGTGAGGAAACCTGCATGTCTGAGAAATAAAAAATATTTCAAAGACATGTGCAGTCCGCCAACCCGCATTGAAGCAGCGTGGCGGATTCTTCCCAGCTCCAAAACCCTCTCAGAAATGAGAGGAGGCCCGTGCTCAGCAGCGGGATATTTATAGGCTGAAACTTTAAGTCAAGATAATTGGGGGCAATCAAAAATCGAGGTACGAAGTTTCGGATCGATTCGAAGCAACCACCGTCGTCAAAACCCTACTACCAAATCACTTCGGACTTCTGCGGACGGTCTTCTTTCGGATTCATAAAAAACCAATATAATTAATGTTTACAGAAGGTTGATATCGTAGTATTTATTCAAAGAATTTAAAGAATTTGTATAAATAACTTAGGTACTGGCGCTAGAATTTCTATGAAGGAACATACACTTAAGTTAACAGTCTAGGTCTGCCGTGAAGCAGTAGTGTGCAAACATCACTGTGTTCGGTTTGAAGGGCACTGAGAGCTAGCGTAATCACTGGGCATATGAGACTTAAGAACTCATGTCTCAGGGTAACGGGCGCAGTGTGGTGTCACACAGAAATGTTCTGGATGACACAGCATTTGTTATGGGCAGACGTTGCACTTATCATCAGGTGAACGTTTTGGATACGAGAATTGCTGGCTTAAATCCTTAAATCCGTAAAAATAAATTAAAGCCTGCACTAACAAACAACAAATTGCTGTTTCATGATGCAGAGACAAAGGTTCCGTCTGTGAATAAAATTTAGCAAGCGTCTCCTTTTTTGTTTTCGGAAGCCGCACTTGAAAAATACACCTGGCTGAGACGTCTTTGAATTACAAAACGATTTCAACATTAATCGCAACACGATTGAGTCGAGTTTCGCTCACAGCCACATTTTAATAATTCCGCGTTTATTTTGGTAAATTTCGTCCCGCGTGAAGTTAAAACGTGCAGGATATAGAGCGCCGTAGCGAGTTGTGTATGACCCGACATTTCTCATTTAGACGTAGGCTAAGGTTACCACGCGGTTGGGACTCCACAAGACTGTCCTGTGAACTATTGAACTCTCTTACATCATCTTATCGTGCAGTGACTGAGTGATTGTTCAGTCAGTCGGATTCGAATAACGCACGGATCGATTTTTTGTGAAGCTTACAAATAATATAATTTTTAAATAATTCGCTGTCCCACGCAAGGATTTCCCCTGTATCGTGAGTGCATTTTGCAAGCATAATTTCACTTGCACAACAAACAGACCCGCAAACCATTAATTCAGTTGCACAAATACCTACCCCGCGGTTCCTCGGCTCGAATCCCAGCCGAAGCCAACATTTATGCAAAACAACAAATTGTTGGTTTAAACATTGTTACAACAATTTGTAACAATTAGGTTTAATCATTGAAAAAAAAAGGTTAGGAAAAGGTCAATGTCACTGATTGATAACAAACGATTGTAAATTCATAATTATCATTACATAGGAACATAGGCCTCCCCCATAGATTACAAAAGTTTGTAGCTCTCATTTTGGGGGATCCTGCCACAGTTGCCACGCTTGGCAGGCGGGTTGGGAACCGCAACTTATTCATTCAGATGTTAAAGGAATATGCTTTTGCCCATCTCCTGGTTTTTACATTTTTTTACATGAGGAAATGACTAACGCATACCCGCCATCACGAGGGGAAGGACGGGTTCTGTCGGACTTGCGCCGACTAAACCTTCTAACTAAGTCTTCGCCGCATATTGGCAGGGCCACGGGAACGCTTACGCACACATCCGCGGCCCCACCGGCGCTTTCCGCCTAACATCGGCGGCCCCTTCTCGGGAGAGGACAACTCCTCTCCACTCTCTTTCGCAGAAAGGCGCGCCGGCCCCGGCCGGAACACATGACGTGCCCTCCAGCACGGCCCCCTTTGTGCGCGCAACGAACCCCCCCGAGTCCGCCACGCGGAGGCCACGGGGCCAGGGGACCAGGAGACCTGCACTCGAAAGCACCAGTCTTCCCGACCCCGGTAGCGGATCTGGTCCGTGGCTCCGCCGCCAACCACATTTCGGCCGCGGAGGATAGGGAGAGAGGCAACGACACACCAACACTCCTCTTTCCCCGCGGCCCCACCACCGCCGCATCCGCGGTACGGCCCCGCCAGAGTTACGGAGAACAGGGAGAGAGGCAACGATACACCTACACTCCTCTTCCCCCGCGACTCCACCACGGCTGCGGAGGGCAGCGTACTGCTCCCCCCAGCAGTCCACCTGTTCGCATCCAAAGTGGGCTTGCGCAGCCCACTCGGAGCGACCTCCTCGGGTCAGCCTGAGGCAACAGGCCGACCGAGTCGTCCCCCCCCCCGCCACGACAAGGCGAGAACCCATTCGGGGGGGGGGGGGGGCAGACCATGATCCTAATCTAACGCGAGACCATGCCGCGTACCATACGGTACGGGGAAAGACTATTGTTGTTTTCAAGTACTGCGATTTTTACATACATACGAGTACATAAGATCACGACTGTATCCCATAAGGGGTAGTCAGAGACTGGGCACTCACTGCAAAAACAGATGATTGCCACAATCCACGTTTCACCAAAACAATATAATGCACTTGGTGTGATAGGTGGTGAGCCCATCGCCACCATGCGCTGTTGGGTGAGTGCAGTTTAATTCCTTACTCGCCTTTTACGAGATCCATTGGATGAGATGGAGTGGTAGTATTCTTTTTTCTGTGTATTAATTCATATTAAAATAACGCCAAAAAATAATCATCGCTTTTGAAGTAATGACGCAAATGATGATAATTATTACTAATATGATACCCGATGCAACGTTAATGCCGTATGTTCGTTTGTGGTTCTGATTAAACTCGAAAAATGGTACACTCGAAACACTAGATAGTAAAGTAAAGTTTCAGCTTATAAATGTCCCACTACTGAGCACAGGCCTCCTCTCATTTCTGAGAGGGTTTTGGAGCTAGGAAGAATCCGCCACGCTGCTCCAATGCGGGTTGGCGGACTTCACATGTCTTCGAAATATTTTTAATTTCTCAGACATGCAGGTTTCCTCACGATGTTTTCCATCACCGCCGAGCACGTGGTAAGTCAGCACTTAAAATTGCAATTAACAATTTTAGTGGTGCCGGCACCGGGAATCGAACCCAGGTCACTCGCGTACTATGAAATTAAAAGCGAGCGCCTAGCCCCTGAGCTGCCACGGCTCATATCACTAGATAGTGCTAGTACTCAAATACAAAACATAGCTCTTCTTCTGCTGTCTAGCGTTTGCCCGGCTAGTGCCAGGGTCTGCTTTTCGACCTTCTCGCCTCCACTTGCACGCTCGGTCTTTAGCATCCATGGGTGTTAGTCCACTGTCTCTCGTATCGACCTTCACGACATAAAGCCGCCGCCGCTTAGGTCGACCGCGAGGTTTAGCTCCTGAGACTTTTAGGTCTAAGCAGTAGTTCCCTACGTACTCTGCTCATCTGCGAGCAACATGTCCATACCACTGCAAACGACTTTCCTGGAGCTTATCCGCTACGTCACGGATACCAAGGCACCCACGGATATACTCGTTACGTATACGGTCCGTACGCGTAACGGAGCACATCCATCGCAACATTCATCACGGTGCTCTCGGACATGTCGTTGCAGTAGGGGCCATGTTTCACTACCGTAAAGAAGTACTGGTCGAATAATTCTTTATATATGAGACATTTTAGCTTTGGTGGCGTCTTTCGGTAGCATATGACGCGTAAGTCGCACCAATACGACATATACAAAACATAGCTATGATTTTTAATATAACCACATTTAAAAAAAACAGCGCGTGTGATGTTATATCAAAAAATTGACTACCACCAGCCGCACCCAGCCGCTCCAAATAAGCTTATGCAAATTTAAGAGTTTGATGATTTTCTCATGGATTCTCAGAGCATAATACGAACTTGTACAATTTTATATAGGACCACCCTAAGGTAACCCCCTTTTTTTATTTCATAAAGTGATGAAATGAACAAAACGTTTACCTTATTGTAAGTGCAACGTCTGCCCATAACAAATGCTGTGTCACCCAGAAAATTTCTGTGTGACACCACACTGTGCCCATCACCCTGAGACATAGGTTCCTTAGTCTCATATACCCAGTGATAACGCTAGCTCACAGTGCCCTTCAAACCGAAACACAGTAATGCTTGCACACTACTGCTTCACGGCAGAATAACTGGCCCTGGGGTGGGTACCTACCTAGACGGATTCCTGCATATGAATCCTACCACCAGTTAATAACCTTTCTACTAAAAAAAGAATAATCTGAATCGGTCACCGTGGAAAGGAATTATCGCTGAACAAACTTAAAAAAAAGATTCTGACGAATTGAGTACCTACGTACTCTTCTTTTAGTCGTTTAAAAAGTAGCTCATGTCCTGCTTTTTACGTTTTTGTGGTGGTCTTAGCGGCGCTCGGTACGTGGCACTCGCAATAACAAACATTTCAGCTTCCTTTGAATGTTCGGTGGAATTCGCGGAACACCTTGAAAACGACGCATTGTTTCAAATATACAGATTATATATACAGACTAGCAGTGCCTCACAGTTTCACCCGCGCAAAAAAGGCCAACCACGATCGATGATATACATATACACTTCGCAATCTATCTAAGTCACTTCCTAATCTAAGTCACTTGCAAAATTCTCTGGTCACGGCACATGGTGGGTTGTTCTACTTGGTATCGGTACACGGAAGATATTTTGTACTGCACGAGTTTACAATTATATTCAGCAGTATTGGGCCTTCCCCTTTTTACCTATAAGTATTTTTTAATATATGTATCTGTAAATGTGTATGTGTATGTAGTATATATATGTGTAACATATATTATTATGTGTGTATTGTATAAATATATATATGTATGCGTGTATTATATCATCTTATTCCACTTTTATTTATAATAAATATAATTCTATTTATCAATATATTATTGGATGCCACTGAAAATCAGGGAAGGATCATGCATCCTAGCATATCCTGAGTGGCCGTCCTTTTTGGAGCATTGCACCATGAACGGATGGATTTAAATTTTCTTTTTTCCTGTGTTGTCTGTTTTTTTTTCTTCTATACACTACACTACACTGTTAATCTGTCTGTGAATTGTGTGCGTGTAACAAATAAATGTTTCTTTCTTTCCAATCTGAATCGGATTTTGTGGTCTTATTTTTATTGCGCGATGCCCTAATATTTTTTTTAAATGTTATTTCAATTTGGCCACATTGTTGCAGATATCTCCTGCTCTACCCCGAGGAAGAATACTCCGAGTTAAAATTCTCATTCTACGACACTGACTAATACATAAAAATAAATATCGTAACTGATAATGTTTTAATCATTTTCTAACATAAGATTCCCGCTCGTCTTACTTCTATATTATAAAGTTGGAGAGTTTGTATATTTGGACACACTAATCTCAGAAAATACTTATCCCATTTGTCATATGTTTTTGCATTGAGTAGCCTATTGAGCCTATTGAGTATCCTAGAGTAGTTGTATTAAGTAATTGAGTAGATGTCTCAGGGTGGCGGACGCAGTGTGATGTCACACAGAAATATTCTGGGTGACACAGCATTTGTTGTGGGCGGACGTTACACTTACCATCAGGTGAACGTTTTGCTCGTTCCGTCACTTTCATGAAAAAAAAAACATTAATTCGCCTTGCGACTCACAAAGTTAATGACTTTACTATACTTTACTATACACCAAGTTCATCTGCAGTTATAGATATTATATGAATCTTTCGATAATGTACATTTTGCAAAATATGTAAGTACCCTTAACTATTGAAAATGTTGTCATAAGCCGCCATCTTTGACTTTGGATCACTTACACGTCACTTAGATTTTTTTTTTAAATAACCTGACTAAACAAATCCGTACCACGCGAATTAAGTCGCGGGTATTAATGGCGTGACCATACGTCGCGCTTTTAAGCCGTATGCCGTTGTCCCGAAAATACGTAAAAATATCCCGCTTTAACAAAACTAAATACAGCTTCTGCATGGTTGACGCCCACACACGTCGTTGGCGAATACAGTTCCTAGTGAATGAATGATACATATAACAGGCCCAGCAATGGTACTTACCCAGACGAATTCTTGCACAGGAATACCACCACCATTTGGCGGTAGCCACGAAATTTTTGTCATTTCCCTCAGTCGATTATAGCCCATGGAACTACGAAAGTACTTTCTCCGTTTGTCAATATGGAAATGCAATTTTCCATAAATTTTATTCGTCAAGGTCAGCTCAGCTCAGGGGCCAGTCACTCGTCTTAAACGTCATAGTACTCGATTGATCAGAGTTCGATCCCCAATGACGGCCCTTCTCAAAAATTATTCAGCAATTTTAAGTGCTGATTTACCACGCTAAGCGGTGAAGGAAAATATCGTGAGGAACATGACAGACGTACAAGGTCTGAAAAATAAAAATATTTCGACGGCATGTGAAGTCTGTCAACCCGAATTGAAGCAGCGTCGCGGACACTTCCCGACTCGAAAGTCCACATAGAAATGCGAGGAGGCCTGTTCTCAGCGGTGAGACATTGATAATATTCTCGTGGCCGATTTCGACCAGGTGTCAACTGCGCAGGAGATATTATAGTGCCACAAGTGTACGCGCAAATACAGAGGCACTCACTCGTCCCAACCCACCCGCGCCCGATGTAACAGTGTCAGAAACACTGGGACAATCACAACACAACCAGACCCGAAAACCAACAATTTGTGTTTTAGCACAATTCTTGGCTCCGGCTGAGATTCAAACCCAGGTACCGCAGCTTAGAAAACAGGTACTCTGACCACTAGGCCTCAATAGGCTGTTGACTGTAGTTTACCATTATTCGTAGTATTTATTAAACGTCGTACGTTTTATAAATACTGATGTCATGATGAAATAAATATTATAACATAGTTAACTTTACATAAGTTTGTGAAGAATAATAATTATTTAGAGTTCGGCAGATAATACAAGTATTGAATTTTTTCCATTTTGTTTTGTGCATCGCTTATATAAAGTACTTAGCATCACAATAATGAAGCCTCTGTATCGCCCACTACAAGATATAAACCTGTCCCAGTTTGAGAGGATTTCGCTTAATAGTCTTGGTAGGCAAGAGATCGGACTCGCTTCATTCGCGTCCCATAAAATTTTAGGTCAGCGCCAGGACCCTGAGGTACGGTGGCTTTTTCTGGCGCTTTTCCCTTTGCACAACAACCTTCGAATTCGTACAGCGACCGCATGCTCTATTGATCAGAGTACCTGTCTACCGCATCGCGGGTTTACGAATGGACCCAAGTTAGACTTGAATTGAATAAGTCATACTCGCTTTAATGTATGTACCGAATCGTCCACTTCCCTTTAATGTGGGTAAGAAGGACGATGGCTGTCACATGTGCCATACATGTGAACAGGTGTGGCTAGTCGGCTTGAGTTTGGAATACATAAGTGATATATTATTAATAAAATAAAATAATAATATTTTTTTAGCTCTCCCACATATAGTACAAGGAACCTTAATGGTGATAAAACATTTTTGTTAAAACAATTATTAAATTTGTCTTGCCTAAAATTTTATTATGGAGCCTGCTTCGGCTGTCTATGCGACTATTCTTTGAATAAGAATTAGAATTCGTTTATTTGCTTTTAAACAGTTAGTAGTTAGTTATTGAGTGGTAGTTAGTTGTAGTTAGTTAGTTACAATAAATGTCGGTGTTTACAAATTATATTTAAGTTCAAACCTATTTAGCTGTATACAACAGCATGCAAATGACATTGCTGTAAATTACATTTGTCGCAACAATATTATTATGTTTTATATTAAAATTTATAACCCCTTGTAATTAATATGTCAGTACAATATATTAACTAACTGTTATTAATATGTCAAATTTTTTGATTACTTAATATAATGTACTCGTAGTATAGGGGAGAAAGTTAATTTGCTAAGATCCGCAAATTACTTTCTCTCCTTTACTATTTAATATAAATTAATGCATCGATGACTGGATTTCTTTCGCCTGTTTCTTTTCTGACAGAAGAACCTCATTACAAAACGGTAGCAGATCGTAAAAAAAAATTAGTTTTACATACATACATATAAGATCACGACTGTATCCCATAAGGGGTAGTCAGAGACTGGGCACTCACTGCAAAAACAGATGACTGCCACAATCCACGTTTCACCAAAACAATATAATGCACTTGGTGTGATAGGTGGTGAGCCCATCGCCACCATCGCTGTTGGGTGCACAGTGCAGTTTAATTCCTTACTCGCCTTTTACGAGATCCATTGGATGAGATGGAGTGGTAGAGAATATTATTTCTGACGTCGAAATGTAAAGAATTCTCATTTCATTGAAATAAAACTTTTATTTACTGAGGTGACAGATGTCCCGATGCGCTCAGTCCTCCCGTGACCATTGGTACTGTAAAGCGCTCAAAACGTCATGTTATAAACACTACAAAATTAAACGGATTAAAATTAGTAAAAAACAGTTTTATTTATATGTGCAGTATTCGCGTAAATATAATAAATCATTAATTCTCATTTCATTTCATTTATAGAAGAATGTTAAAAAGGAGAAAGAGGGTTTCAAATAACTACCGAACCCCCAAAAAAAAAATTCCTGTCGACGTCGCAACTATTTTCGATAACTATAATCGACTTCCCGAACGTTCACAATTCAGCGTACGCTCGAAAGAGTATTTTATCGTGATTAAAAGGAGAAATATTTTATTATTTACGTAGGTATGCGCGCCCCGTTTTCTCCCCTCTACATTTTTCATATTCGCTCGCTTTTTCGGTTTTCGTTACTGCGTTATATTGACTTTCCAGATTGTGTGTATTTGCCGTAATCATATTTCCCAACGAGCTTACATGTTGTTTGATGTACGTTTAAAAAGAAAATTAAAGTAAAATTTGGATCTAGAAAATTCGGGATGTTGCTTTGAGGCTGAGATTTTATATAGTACCAAAACTACTTTCATTGAACGATATTTAAAAAAAATAAAATCATTTCCTAAGCCTTAGAATAGAATAGAATAAAATAAATTTTTATTCAATATAGATTATTTACATAATACTAATTGAAAGTAAGAACTATAGTAAAGTGATATAGTTATTGTAATATATTATACTATAGTAAAGTAATATAAAGTCCTTTTTTTTCCTTTTTTTAAACTACACTGGTTCGTAAAAAATGCCTCTGTCCTGGGAAGAACCAGTAAGAAACCCAGGGGTATTTTTTTTAGTTCTTTTTAAAATAATGTACATGTTAAATTCACAATTGAAAATCTTTATTGCATTCATGAGTAAAAATATGAAATGCTAAGAATTGCGACATCATGAAACCCTGACTACCCTCACTAAATTGGCATGACTGTATATATGTATGAAATCCTGTCATAGAGCACTGCAAATCATATTCACATTAAAGTTAAAAGTTACTTTACTGGTGGTAGGATTCCCATGTAGGAATCCGTGTAGGTAGGTACCACCCCAGGGCCACTCATTCTGCCGTGGAGCAGTAGTGTGCAACATTACTGTGTTTCGGTTTGAAGAGCACTGTGAGCTAGCGTAGTCACTGGGCATATGAGACTTAAGAACTGTCCTATGTCCATCTCCGAGATGTAAGCCATCTCTGTACCTAACTTCAACAAGATTGTTTCAGCGGTAGAACCGTGAAAAGGTAACAAACAGACAGAGGGACAGAGTGAGTTAGTTTCGCATTTATAATATTAGTAAGGATAACGCTATGCAAGAAGACCTAGACGGACTAGGTGGGTGCCACCAGGCCAGATATTCCGCCGTCAAGTAATAGTGTGCAAACATTACTGTGTTTCGGTCTAGTGATGAGCTAGTGTAATCACTGAGCATATGGGACTAACGAAATAATGTCTCAGGGTGACGGGCGCAGTGTGGAGCCACACAGAAATTTTCTGTTTGACACATCATTGGCTATGGGCAGACGTTGCACTTACCATCGTGTAATCGGTTACCTCGTCTCGTCACTTTACTCACAACCTCAAATGATATTTGACCATGGTAACAATTACCGAATACTGTTGTAAGTTGGCTTGGCATTAGGTAAACAAATCGGGGGGCAGATGGGGGGGGGGGGCTGCTCCTCCCTGCCCCCCTTTTCGCAACACACATATACAAATACGACAACGTATTATGATATAAACCAATGATTATTTTGTGTATATTTTCAACGTACAATTGTCGTTTTAATCTTTCAGGGACAATATGCCCGTTCGCTCTTTAGGGACCTTTGTTAAAGTGCCACTCAGTGAATCTGAGAATAGCGTGTTAAAAATTCTGATGAATATTCATCTGTCATTCCAAATCGTTGACGTTTTAGAAGGTTTAAACGATTTTTTTTTTTCATTTTTAACGGGCGTCTTCCTCGGCTTTTGAAAAGCGGTAACGGAGTCTTATATAGTGTAGCTTTTAAGTTGATTTTAACCAATGATTTCAATCGTTGAACCCACTTACTTTGATAGGTGTCCAGCAGAGTAGAAGAGCACCTACCTCTTTCCTACCGAGGTGTCGTAGTAGACGACTCAGGTGTTGCACGAACTGCCTTTATTTGTGCAAAGTAACACCACAATATGCTATGCTGGCATAATACTGCTCGTAGGAACGACTTGCTGACAGCAATATCTTCCAGACAACCGCTGGATGGACATGATATCAATGACAACGAAAACGTCGAGAGCGTCGGCATGGAAAACCAATAAATAAAATATATTGCATAAAGAAAAAAAATATTATACACATATACTACACATATACGATCATACATAAATAAATAAATATAATTTATAAATATACAATATTGAAAAATATAAATAAGAATTGTATAAAGGCTAGTGCGAAAAGTAAATCACATTCTAAAAAGACAGATAATGATTTAATAAAAGTTTCTTAAACACTGCACGTTTCACTGTCAAAGGCAGCGCGTTCCACAGGCGGACAGCCTGAACAGTAAATGATGCGTCTATACGAGGGGTGATCCAAAAGTAATGATAATCAATAATAAACACAATGAATAAAATAAATAAATAAATTTATTTCTCAACATAGTCTCCTAGCAAGTCTATACATTTAGTCCATCTCTTTTCTAATCCTAAAATTCCCTTAGAAAAAAAATCTTTATCTTGACTCTCAAAAAAGTCCTCAACCGCGGCCATCACGTCGCTATCATCGTCAAATTTCTTGCCTCGGAGGTGTTCCTTGAGTCGTGGAAAGAGATAGAAGTCGCTGGGGGCTAGATCTGGTGAATAGGGGGGGTGTTCCACCAGCTCAAAGCCCGCTTCCTGAATGGCAGCCATGGCAATTGCAGCTTTGTGAACCGGTGCGTTGTCTTGATGGAACAGCACTCCAGCCCGCAGTTTGCCTCGCCTTTTCTCCTTAATAGCCTCCCGCAATCTTCTTATTTGTTCTGCATAGTAGGAGCCTGTAATAGTGGCCCCCTTTTCCAAGTAGTCCACCATGATTATTCCTTCAGCGTCCCAAAAAACAGACGCCATAACCTTCCCTGCTGAGCTTGACACTTTGAATTTCTTCGGCGTCGGTTCATCGGATCGTTTCCATGTCATCGATTGTTGTTTTGTTTCAGGATCAAAATGGTGGATCCAGGTCTCGTCCATGGTCACAAAACGTGACAAAAAATTATCCTTGTCTGCCTGGAACTTTTCGAGATTTGCTCTTGACATGTCGACTCGTTTCTTCTTTTGCTCGTCGTTTAACATTTTCGGTACCCAACGCGCGGAGACCTTTCTCATATGCAATTCGTTCGCAAGGATTCTTTGAATGCTGCCATATGAGATCCCTGTGACCTCAGCTACATGCCTGATAGTCACTCTTCGATCTTCCAATACAACTTCTTCAACTTTTTTCACATTTTCTTCAGTGAGGGACGTCGATGGGCGTCCTTCGCGGTGTTCGTCTTCCGTCGATGTTCTTCCCAACTTAAACTCCTTAGCCCAGCGTGCAACTGTGGAATATGGAGGAGAAGAGTCCCCTAATGTTTCCACCAAGTCGCTGTGTATGTCTTTGGTAGACATTTTTTTCAAGCAGAGGTATTTAATGACAGCTCTGATTTCGTGTTTTTCCATTTTGATGTTCACTCCTTGACAGTCCGTATTCAAATGAATGTAGCTCCCGGGAATCGTGGCCTATTTATATGATTTTTTTTCCCTGAACTAGTGGTTAACTGAGTAAGTGACTGAAATTTTTTTGTATTTTTGTGTGCACTAGAAATAACTGATTATCATTACTTTTGGATCACCCCTCGTAAATTTGCTACTACGAAGCGGCATCTTCTACTTTAAACTCTCTGCTGACCTTAAGTTCCGCGAATGGGAATCATGAAGGAATTCAAAACGTTTTTTGAGGTAAGAAGGGTAGAGAGGATTGAAGAGAACACTATAGAGTAGATGAAGAAGTATATAAGCATTCCGATGAAGGCGAATTGGTAACCACTTGAGCTTAATTCGAAAAAGAGAAACATGGTTATATTTACGTAAGACAAATATAAACCTAATACAAAAATTCTGGATACGCTCAAGTTTATCAAGCTGGGATTCGGTGAGGTCAAGATAGCTGACATCAGCATAGTCGAAAATCGGGAAAAGAAGAGACTTAGCAAGCACAATCTTGGTGGCTATGGGAAGGAAGTTACGCAATCTTCGTAGAGAGGCCGCAGAAGCATACATTTTACGACTAATTTCTTGAATATGACGTATCCAAGAAAGATTTTTTTTTATAGGTTAAAAATTTACTTTTACTTTTACAAGTAATTGTAACACGGTACGGTAACAACATAGCGTTAAGGATCGACTACAATGATCATAATTTCCGCACTTTCTACGTCGGTTAACTACGTAAGTAATTAATTATCGTCTTTCTGTCGGTGTTAGACAATTTACCAAAGCCCTGTCAAACGAAAATTGCGAAGAAAGTTTCTCAAAAAGCGTCCTTCACAGTGATAGTAGCGCAGCGGAAAGCGGAAGCGTTTGAAATCACTCTTATTTTTTACTCGCTGTGCCCTGCGGTTTCACCCGCGTAAAATAGCCGACCCCGGTCGATGATATACATATATACTTCCCTCATCTTATCGGATTTTAAGGTTTTAATTATAAAATAAATATTTTTTCTAAAATTAAAGTAGCCCAAGTTACTCGCTATAGTATCAGCTGTCAGTCAGTCAAAGTCTCGTCAAAATCGGACTAGCCATTTCGGAGACTAGCCGGAACAAACAGACAGACAGACGATTTTATTTAAAAATAGAGCTTTCTTACAAGTGCCGCATATACATTCATGAGCGCTGAGTGAAACAGACACCATTCTATTTTAGATTCCTATACAGGAGTCCGTCTAGGTAGGTACCACCCCAGGGCCAGTTATTCTACCGTGAAACAGTAGTGTGTAAACATTAATGTGTTTCGGTTTAAGGGGCACTGTGAGCTAGCGTAATCACTGGGCATATGAGACTTAAGAACTGATGTCTTAGGTGATGGGCACAGTGTTGTGTCACACGGAATTTTTCTGGGTGACACAGCATTTGTTATGGACAGACGTTGCAGTTACCATCAGGTAAACGTTTTGCTCGTTTCATCACTTTATGCAATTAAAAAAAAATTGAAAAAGGCATATGTGACTTGAGAATTGATGTCTCAGGGTGACGGGCGCAGTGTTGTTGCACATAGAAGTGTTCTGGGTAACACAGTAAACACGCTTGGCAGGCGGACTGGCAACCACAGCTTATTTATTCAAATGTTCCAGGAATATGCTGCTGCGTTTTACTTTTCCCTCTGTCGACTTTTACGACACCCACGGGATGAGATGGGATGGTAGATTCTCATAAGCCGCTACCACACGGTTTATCGGTTTCGGTTTTCGGACTTACGGTTTATCTATATATAATCTATATATTATTACGCGAACGAAGGAGTGTGAGATTTGGAATTTAAAGTTAGAAGAGGCAAGGAAGCTAAATTTTACAACGAGAGGAGGCTTTAAAAGCAAATAGTAAAATGGCTAGTCTTCCACTGCTGCTGCTCCAGTACGGGTTGGCGGATCCCATGTCGATGAATCAGAAAAGCTGGTTTCCTTACAATGTTTTCCTTACCCGTCGAGCAAGAGATATATAAAAGATTTGATACTTTCACACCAGAAATCGAACACAGTCGTCCGTCGTCGTCGTCGTTTCAGCCTATCAATAGTCCACTGCTGAACATAGGCCTCCCCCATAGACTGCCACAAAAGTTTGTAGCTCTCGTTTTGGGGGGATTTTGCCATAGTTGCCACGCTTGGCAGACGGGTTGGCAACCGCAGTTTATTTATTCAGATGTTCCAGCAAGATGCTGCTGCCCAACTCCTGGTTTTCATTTTCCCTCTGTCGACTTTTACGACACCCACGGGATGAGATGGGGTGGTAGATTCTCTTAAGCCGCTACCACACGGTAAATCGAACACAGGCCACTCGCTAACTATGAAAAAAGCACCCGCTTCTGGGCTACCATAGCTTCTCACAATTGTCAATTACAATAACACTGCATAGTTTATTAACACCTTTTAATAAAACTAAAACCTACTTTGGATGCCGTCGAAGCCCTTCGGGGCGTCATTAATTAAAAAAGTTTCAGCAACGCGTCACAATGTAGCCAACAATAACTTCGAAGCGAGATAGTTTTAAAAGTTTGACAGGTTTTATTAATTCCCGTCTGCAGTTAGGAGCAAACGGTACATTTCCGTTACATTTTAAGTAAAGAAAAAAAGATATAGTTACAGCCTATAAATGTCCACTGCTGAGCACAGGCCTCCTCCTATTTCTGAGAGGAGATTTCTTATAGTTATAGTTGGGCATATAGTTGGGCATCCATGCAGTATTTTTTTATAAGAGAAAGTGACGAGACGAGCAATACGTTCACCAGATTGTAAGATCCTACCCCGAAGATTTTTTTTTTTTATTATGTAAAAGTGACGGAACGAGCAGAACGAACCGTCACCCTGAGACATCAGTCCTTAAGTCTCATATGCCCAGTGATTACGCTAGCTCTCAGTGCCCTTCAAACCGAAACACAGTAATGTTTGCACACTACTGCTTCACGGCAGAGTAACTGGCTCTGGGGTGGTACCTACCTAGACGGATTCCTGCATAGGAATCCTACCACCAGTGTCACCACACAGTGCCCGTTCCTTGAGACATCAGTTCTTAAATCTCATATGCCCAGTAATTACACTACTTCTCAGTGTCATTCACAGTAATGTTTGCAAACTATAGCCTCCCGGCAGAATAGCTGGCCATGCGGTGTTACGTACGTCGACTTTATTCCAGCATACGAATGTTACCAAAAAATTCCCCTCGATTTCCGGAGTATTTCCTCGAGTCTAAAGTAAAAATCTGATATATCGGAGAGGGAAAGAGAGACAGATTTTCTGGAAATTTGCATAATCGATATTTACGTTACCCTTTGAGTGAAATGGGGCTGCAGACTTCCCAAGGCACGGTGGCCTTGGGAAGTGTGGTACCTATAGAATATTTAAATCCATTATCCCTCTTTCGCTACAACTTTTCTAACTTTTCTAACGAAAACGCCGAGTATGAAACAAGCTTGTTAAGGGGTAACTGCGGCTAGTAAACACTAGTGAAATATTGTGAAAAGTTTATACATTTTTCGATGGGATGAGAAATACAAAAATGCTCGTATATAAGTATTTTATACTACATAAGACGTGGTTATCTAATTATATTATTCGCTATGTGACTTGTGACAATACCAGGCAATAAAGAGAAGTAACAGAGGTGGCGGTGGTAGCGGCTTAAAAGAATCTACCACCCCATCTCATCCTGTGGGTGTCATAAAAGTCGACAGAGGGAAAATATAAAATGATGATCAGGCCTGTGCTCAGCAGTGGGACATTTATAGGCTGAAACTTTACTTTCCTTTTTTTTTACATGACGCGTCGCATCTAAGACTAAGTATATTTAAGATAGTTGAAACGAGAGCGAGCGGAGTGTAATCAAGATGATCATATACGATATGATCATATTCTAATATATGATAATCCTAAACCAGAAAGTGCGCAGCAGTATCTTCCGGGAACATCTGAATAAATAAACTGCGGTTGCCAATCTGCCAGGCGCGGCAACTGTGGTAAAATCCCCTCAAAATGAGAGCTACAAACTTTTGTGCCAATCTATGGGGGAAGCGTATGTTCAGCAGTGGACTAGTGATAGGCTGAAACGACGATGAACGACAGAGGTGGAATGTATAGAGATAACTCTTATAATCTTGCAAACCTCTTCACTACCAAGAAATTAATGTTATAATATTTTTTTTTATAATTTGTTAATGACATTATGTAATGTGACTTTGAAAGAAAGGCCCAAGAAATTCAAGTTCATCTCTGAGAAGGTACATTGAATTGAATAAAAAAATGGTGGTAGGATTCTTATGCAGGAATCCGTCTAGGTAGGTACCACCCCAGAGCCAGTTATTCTGACGTGAAGCAGTAGTGTGCAAACATTACTGTGACATTACTGTGTTTCGGTTTGAAGGGCACTGTGAGCTAGCGTAATCACTGGGTAGCTTGAGACTTAAGAACTGATGTCTCAGGGTGACGGGCGCAGTGTAGTGTTACACAGAAATGTTCTGGGTGACATAACATTTGTTATGGGTAGACGTTGCACTTTACATCAGGTGAACGTTTTGCTCGTTTCGTCACTCTATCCAATTATAAAAAAAAAGAGTTTGATTTTGACTTGATGGACGAGCACTGAGCCTGTGGCTTATTGGTCAGAGTACCACTGATGCTGCGGATCCCGAGTTCAAATCCCAGCAAATACAAATTGTTGGTTTTCGATTCATTGCAGAACTATTTTAGAGATGCTAGCATCGGGGATAGAACTTAGGTCTATGAAATTTTAGGCAAGCGCCCGGTCTCTAAAAAAAATCACAAAATTATGCAGTCTACCTCCCTAATCGTAAAATTCGTCATTTCATGAAGTCTGAAACGACTTACAAGGAAGTTCACGATATAAATAATGTTAAATTACGCCTACAGCAGACACAGTAAATTCCGTTCATTAGGCGCGGGGGCAAGCCTTTTAAATGCCACATGGAAAGGCAGTCCCTCGGGGCAAAAAGATATAATACACCTACTTTATGCCATTGTGTATGGTATAACTTATATGCTAAAGCGTCTTTTAGATCTAACTCTCCCACCAGAGAAATAAACCGGGCACTCGCCTTAAAATTCATAGTATGCAAGCGACCTGAGTTCGATCCCCAGCACCACTAAAATTGTTCTGCATTTTTAAAGGCTGATTTAACACGTTTTCAGCGGCGAAGGAAAGCATCGTGAGGAGACCTGCATGTCTGAGGAAAAAAAATATTTCGAAGACATGAGAAGACTGTTCCTAGCTCCAAAACCCTCTCAGGAATGAGGGGAGGCCTGTGATCAGCGGTAAGACATTTATAGGTTTTTTTTTCCTTCCTTACCACCTTTTCTGTCAGTCATCACTGTCAGTTTAGCACAGTGCGTTTCATGCGCTACTCCATATCTTCGAAAGAATCAACAGTCGCATCAATTTTGACCAGCAGAGAGGTCTTCAAGGGAAGAACCTTCCTCTTTTTAAAGAAAGCAACGATTGTGAAGGCCGTGGGCCATGACTTCGAATTAAATCCGGAGCCAACTTTTGTGGAAAAACACAAATTGTTGGTGTTAGGGTCTGATTGTGTTGTGATTTTCGTCGTGTCTTTGACACTGCACCCAAGCCTACCTCAGATTTTACCGCATGAGCGTAACATTAGGCACGGGTAAGTGAGAACGACTGTGTGCCTCTATAATTCGACGTACGCTTGTAGTACTATGCGCAGCTGACAGCTTTAGACAATATTCTAAAGTAACCGTGGTCGGAAATCAGGCAGGAGTACATCAATTCTTTTTTTAAAGAACAAAGTGACAAGACGAGCAACATTCACCTGATGGTGAGTGACGACCGCGTGGCCTAGTGGTCAGAGTACCTGACTTCAAAGCCGCGGGTCCTGGGTTCGAATCAGAACATTTGTGCTAAAACATAAATTGTTGGTTTTCGGGTCTGGTTGTGTTGTGTTTGTCCCCGTGCTTCTGACACTGCATCCTAGCCTACCTCCGATCTTATCGCATCAGCGTTTCATCGAGCGGGGGAGGTTGGGACGAGTGAGTGTTCCTCTGTTTGCGCGGACACTTGTGGCACTATAATATCTCCTGCGCAGTTGATGTCTCTCGACAGTAGTCGGCAGTTGTCGCCGTGTTCGAAATCGGCTTGGAGAACATCAGTGCAACTACCAATAACAAATGCTGTGACACCCGGAATGGCACCACACTGCGCTCATCACCCTGACACACCGGTTCTTAAGGACACATCGGATCTTAACAAATCAACTTTCTTTCCCTAGTTAAAAATCGTTCTTCGCACATAAATTACACCAAGCACTTTCTAAGTTCTGCGCATTTCGCAAGTGTCCTTTATGAATGGCCCCGTAATAACTCTCATCGCGAATCGTCACTGTGACGATTTTACGACGTACCGCTGAGAATCCTTGTAATAAAGTGAAAGTGGAGAATTATGTCAACTGTGAAGTTCGGGAGAGGATCCGTAATATTCCGTAAGTTTTATGGGGTGGGACTTATGGTTTCTTTATGCATCTGTTGGATGGCTATACTTAATGTTTATAGTGCTGTAGTTTATATAGTTGTTTATGAAAAGAACAATCCAAGTCAAGTCCATGTTCTAGCGTAAAAATTTTTTTATGGAAGAAAATGACGAGACAAACCGTTCACCGGATGGGAAGTGCATCGTCTGCCTATAACAAATGCTGTGTCACCCGGAATATTTCTGTGACCACACTGAGCCCATCACGCTGAGACATCAGTTCTTAAGTCTCACGCCCAGCTAGCGTTCAGTGCCCTTCAGATCGAAACAGTAATGTTTGGGCACTACAGCTTCACGGCTGGCTATTACTTAGCTCTGGGGAGGTGCCTACCAAGACGTTGTTATCTTTCCGCGAGTAATCGAAAACGAATACTTCTATTGACACGATAAACAGTAACCCGAGGAGTACACTGACTACACATATGTATATAAATTTGCTATTATTTAAAAAAGAAGTAATGATAAAAAATCAAAAGAAAAAGAAAATAGGTGATGATTACAAATAGAATAAAATAAGTTCAGCTTAAGACTAAGTGTTATATAATAGTATATAGTGTTATAGATTTAATGTTACCAGTGTACACATATCGCATGCTTAATAGAATACCGGCTTATCACAATATAGTTGATTTCAGAAAAGCCGCTTTTAAATGTCTTGCAAACGAGGTCTAATGGGCTTATTGGCAAATGCAATAAATACTCGTATGTAATTGATAACTAAATATTAACGTACATTACCGACTCTTTTAAAAAATTCTATATCAATTCTGGCCGTGTGGTGGCGGCTCGTTAAAAGAATACAACCACTCCATCTCATCCAATGGATCTCGTAAAAAGCGAGTAAGGAATTAAACTGCACTGTGCACCCAACAGCGCATGGTGGCGATGGGCTCACCACCTATCACACCAAGTGCATTATATTGTTTTGGTGAAACGTGGATTGTGGCTGTCATCTGTTTTTGCAGTGAGTGCCCAGTCTCTGACTACCCCTTATGGGATACAGTCGTGATCTTATGTATGTTTCAATTCTGGTCCCAAAAATAGCCTGTTACCCAAGATAGTCTCAAGCTCTAATAGATCAGTATTCTATTAAGCATGCGATATATTGTACACAGTGCACAACACGAAGAATAGAAAATAATTATATCATCGGTCTTGAAAGATCTCTGATCCCCTTGTAAGAGGTACTTGCGACATCCGCATTCCCTGTGTTCGAGGAAGTTTTAGAAAAAAAATACCCGAGAAGTAATGGCCGATTTCTGAAGTTCACAGTTATGTACTCATTAGTTATATATTCAATGATATATAATATATAGAATAAACGTCGGATAGCTGTCATTGCGTGTTGAATACGCAAAGATCCGTTAAAAAACTATGAAACGGAGTACCAGTTCCTTATTCTGCCGCTAGATGGGAAATCAAGTTTAAAATTTTTGTTTTTCTCTTATTTAGTCCTTAATACTAGTTTTATATATAAAGATACTTTTTTCTAGGGTAAATAAAGAACTAAACACTGTTTATGATTAATTAACTTTGATACGAATTACTTAATTTTGTTGTGGCCGGAAGTGGTGTTTTGGCTTTGCCATTTGATTTACGTGTTTTTGCTTTCTTTTGTAAAAGATTTAGCAATAATGATATCGAAATATGAAATACGAAAAAAATTCGGAAAGAGAGAACAATCTTCTTACTGATGTAGCCAAGGAATTTGTAGCTATAATCGACAATAAAAAGTCGAACACAGAATGTATATTTGCAATACATAACGGGAGCTGCAACACGCCTACTCATATCACTTCCAGTGTGTTATCAAAGCGATATTTCTATTCAAATTCATCGCCTGTAAACATTTCGTAGGGATTAGTCCCATGTCTTAAGTATGAGGGTACTGAAATATAAGAAATACACTCCAGAAATTAGAAATCAGACTCTGATAAGCTGCTCGTATTTATTATCCTAATATTCATTGAGTCGTCCTTTGAATAATTTTACTGAATAGCCATTTACAAGCTTACAACAATTTATTTTCTTAATCACACACAGTTCTAACATTTAAAATGTTATGAAATCAGAAAAACAAATCACCTAGTACAGACGTTTCACGTCAAATAAAATTATGGAACCAATAAACGGCACCCACCGGTACTTAACTGTAATTAACTTACGTTTAAACGGAGTTTATCTTGCACTGCCTTGTTCTGAAACGCACTTTCATAAGTTATCGAACCAAAAGCGCTAAAGAATAGATAAACTGCCAATAAAAGTACCTCAGAAACCGGCCATAAGTTACAATAAAGTATAGAGTATAAAAGTAACAGTAAAGTAACAGCCTATAAATGTCCCACTGCTGAGCACAGGCCTCCTCTCGTTTCCGAGAGGGTTTTGGAGCTGGGAAGAATCCGTCACGCTGCTCCAATGCGGGTACTAACTTTAAAACTTCACACATCTTCAAAATATATTTTATTTCTCGAACATGCAGGTTTCCTCACGATGTATTCCTTCACCGCCGAGCACGTGGTAAATCAGCACATACTACTGCACACTGCAGAATCATTTCAGAAGTGCCGGTACCGGGGATCGAACTGAAGTCGCTTGCGTACTGTGAACTTTACGGCGAGCGACCAGGCCCTGATATATGTGTATATCTTCACATGAGTGTGAAATAACCGAGTTTGATAGTGAAGAAAGTTACTCGCAATTTAACGGATAACAACAGGTCCCAGAGGACGCCCTGAGCAACTCCGCGGCCACCGATCTTAATCGTTTCAAATTTATAGCACCGTTAGCTGCGAAACTTGTCACATGAGTTACTGTTGTATAAAGCCAAATATATCCGTAACAATCAACTTTGTTCCTCCAGTTTCCATTACGAAAACGTTTTTTTTTTTTTAAGAAAATAGGCACGTGTGGCGTTGACACCCGACAGAAAAGTACTATTCTTTTTCGTAAAGATCATCGGCAAAAACAAAATAATAGAGCTGTCATCGGAAATAACCCAGAGCATAAACGTTGCGTTTTTTTTTATTTAAATAAATTAAAAAAAATCATACGTAATTTAAAGATTGTACGTTAAATAAATTTATATAGCGCGTGCAACTCAGTACACACACATGTGTACATATAGTCACGCCTTTTTCCTGAATAAATGGGTAGGCAGAGGCCACACACATGGCCCACTTTTCGCCCCCGTGGGAAACGGGTCCTGACGGGACACGTACAGAATAGTGACAACATAACATATTATGGTGTTGTTCTGCACAAATAAAGGCTGTCCGTACAATAACTAAGGTGTGCCTCTTACGACACCTCGGTAGGAAAGAGGTCCTTCCTCCTTCCTTTCAGCCTATCATAAGTCCACTGCTGAACATAGTTTCTTATGTTTTGTTGTCTGTCTGTCAGTCTGTCTGTTTGTTCCGGCTAATCTCCGCAACGGCTGGACCGATTTTGATAGCATTTTCACTGGTAGATAGCTGATGTTATAAGGAGTAAATTAAGCTACTTTTATTTTAGAAAAAGAATATGGCTTCCGCACATTTTTTTTTATTGTATAAAGTGACGAAACGTGCAAAACGTACACCTGATGGTAAGTACAACGTCCGCCCACGACAAATGCTGAGTCACCCAGAAAATTTCTTTGTGACACCACACTACGCCCGTCACCCATAGACATCAGTTCCTAAGTCTCAAATGCCCAGTGATTACGCTAGCTCACAGTGCCCTTCAAACCGAAACACAGTAAAGTTTTCACACTACTGCTTCACGGCAGGATAACTGGCCCTGGGGTGGTACCTACCTAGACGGATTCCTGCATAGGAATCCTACCACCAGTGAACCACAAGCTGCGAGCCGTACATTACCGAGGAGGGCCGAACTGTGAATGCTGAGGGCAGCGCGATACCGTGCCGTTCGGCGCAATTATGCGGTGGCATCATTTTACGCGGGCGAAACCGCGGGGCAGAGCTGGTCATATATATATCACACAGCACTATGAATACGATTTTTTTAATTTACAGTAACAATTCCTTTAGCATGGTAATCCAAGATCCAAGAGCCCGGCCTAACTATATTCAATTTCGTCGAGCGATATCTATGATCTCTTGAAAGTCGTGACCGGCTCACCGGATGCTGCGCTTGAGATTATAATGGCTCTGGCACTTTGCCCGTGTCGGTGGCCGTTGCTTTCAATTGATCTTAATCCTGTGTTATCAGGATGATCTTACATCTGTTTGCATGTCAGGCTCGCTAGGATTTCTCGTCTTGTTAAATGTTTGTTTTGGTCAAATAAAGTGTAATTGAACACAATATAATATGACCAACTGATGCCCGCGACTTTTTCCGCGTGGAATTTTTTTAGTTTTATTTTATATAGTGACGAGACGATCAAAATTTTCACCTGCTGTGTTACTCAAAATATTTATATAGACATCAGTTCTTAAATCTCATATGCCCAGTGATTGCACTAGCTCTCAGTGTCTTTCAGACCGAAACACAGTAATGTTTGCACACTACTGCTTCACAGCAGAATAACTGGCCCTGGGGTGATACCCACCTAGACGGATTCCTGCATAGGAAGGTAACGCCGAAGTGTGGTGTCACACGGAAATATTCTGAGTGACCTCTCCCCCTGTCTTCTGTAGACCCTTCTACGTCTGTCATTGCAGAAGAGACATACCCTCGTCTCATCAGAGAAGACTACGGTCCGCCACTGTTCTAGAGTCCACTCGCAATGATTGCGAGCAAACTCTAGGCGATCTCTGCGATGCTGTGCAGTAAGTTTTGGACCTTTAGCAGGTCTATGGGCTGTTAAACTCTTTTCGTGTAACCTTCTTCTTGTCGTAGAAACACTCACAGATGTTCTACGAGTTGATCGAAGCTGTTGTTGCAACTCAACAGCATTTGTAAAACGGTTTCGTAAAGATGTCGTAACGATGAAACGGTCATCTCTTTCTGATGTGCACCGTTTTCTTCCAGATCCCGGTTTTCTAACATAACCACCAGTCTGCTGAAAACGTTGGAACACCCGTCGAACTGAAAAACGGGACAGGTTCAACTGTCGAGCAACGTCACACTGCCGCATCCCCGACTGCAATAAGGCAATCACTTGAGCGGCTTCTTCAGAGCTGGTGTCCATCTTTACTTGTTCTTACTTGGGTTACTTGTTCACGTGTGTTCACTGCAAAGTCTAAATTACGACTGGCCCATATTTCATCCAGATCGACCCTTTTATACCCTTTTTAGGTGGTGTAACTAGCGTCCTTACTAACGAGCATTTGACAGTGTTTATTTTTGACGCTCTATAATGATAAATGTTTTAATGATTTCGTGATTTTTTTATTAATAATGTAAAGCTATTCAAATACCCATTTCAAACATACCAATATTTATATAAATATAATTCGTTTCTAGCCATTACAGCCATTTTTCGCGCAAACTCAGAGAGGTGCGATTTTTGTGACGCTGAGTGTAAGTTCAGTAAAACGTGGTTTTATTAAACTTGGTTTCCAAAGCGATCGGTGAAATCGGGTCTAAGCCTCCCTCATAGATAGCCACAAAAGTTTGTAGCTCTCAATTCGGAGGAATTTTGCCATAGTTTTTTTATTTTTTTAAACAGGGGACAAAAGAAAGTATGGACAGTTGGATATTTGTCTTTAATAATGAGGAATAAAATGAAATATAATAAAATAACAAAGCGAAGGCGTTATGTGGGAATAATTTGGAAAAGTAACACTATAGATTCTACAAATTCTTTCACTGGTGTAACCCCATTCTTTCGAGATGGACATCGGCTATGATTTAATACTGCAATTTTTTAATAATAAATAATAATCATTAAAGTGAGTTTGAGTTCATGCATTATAAAATGATGTTCTCCTAGCCGATTTCGACCACGGCAATAACTGCCGACTACTGTCGAGAGCCATCAACTGCGCAGGAGATATTATAGTGCCACAAGTGTACGCGCAAACACAGAGGCACTCACTCGTCCCAACCTACCCGCGCCCGATGTAACGCCGATGCGATAAGATCGGAGGTAGGCTATGTGTATATGTGCGTCTGTTCGTCCGGACTTAACTAAGCAATGACTGAACATTACCGTAGATTTTTTCTAGATTATCTGATATCTGTAGTAGTATATAAAGTGGGCTACGTGTGTGGAATCTGCCCACCCCATATTGGGAGATAGGCGGGATTGTATGCATGTTCTGTGTTGATGCCGATGGGTGTCCGGCAGAGAAAAAGCATCTACCTCTTTCCTTGCCGTGTGGTGGTGGCTTAAGAGAATCTACCACCCCATCTCATCTCGTGTGTGTCGTAAAAGTTGACGGAAGGAGAATAAAAACCTGGAGATGGGCAGCAGGATCTTCCTGGAACATCTGAATAAACAAAATGCGGTTGCCAAACCCGCCTGCCAAGCGTGGCAACTAGAGCAAAATCCGCCCAAAATGAGAGCTACAAACTTTTGTCGCAATCTATTGGGAAGGCCTATGCTCAGCAGTGGACGTGGTGATGACGTTGATGATATATAAGATGGTTATTCCTCCGTCTGTCGGAGGCCATAAGTGGCGTTCTGGTCACAGTACCTGACTACTACGCCACGAGTCCTGGGAGCTTGAGCCGTGTGGTGGCGGCTCGTTAAAAGAATACTACCACTCCATCTCATCCAATGGATCTCGTAAAAGGCGAGTAAGGAATTAAACTGCACTGTGCACCCAACAGCGCATGGTGGCGATGGGTTCACCACCTATCACACCAAGTGCATTATATTGTTTTGGTGAAACGTGGATTGTGGCAGTCATCTGTTTTTGCAGTGAGTGCCCAGTCTCTGACTACCCCTTATGGGATACAGTCGTGATCTTATGTATGTATGTATGAGTCCGGGGAATGAATCCCAGTCGAAATTACCAAACTAAAAAATCATCTACAATAAAACTAAACATCACAAGCCGAAGTACTACAAAAATACTGACATCCAGCGCCAGAACCTTCATTTTGGACATACAACGTACAAAAGAGTAAATTAAAAAAAAAGTAAAGTTTCAGCCTATAAATGTCCCACTGCTGAGCACAGGCCTCCTCTCATTTCCGAGAGGATTTTGAAGCTAGAAAAAATCCGCCACGCTGCTCCAATGCGTGTTGGCGGACTGCACGTCTTCGAAATATTTTTTATTTCTCAAACATGCAGGTTTCCTCACGATGTTTTCCTTCACCGCCGAGCACGTGGTAAATCACATTTAAAATTGCAATTAACAATTTTAGTGGTGCCGGCACCTGGAATCGAACCCAGGTCACTCGCGTACTATGAAATTTAAAGCGAGCGCCTAGCCCATGAGCTACCACATCATGTACTGCGATTGCTAATCCGCCTGCCAGGCGAGGTGTTAATGGCAAGTCCTCGTTTCTTGGAAGAGGCTGATGCCGAATAAATGGTTGTGACTTTTTAGTAACGTTCAGTTTTTCTTTTGTATATCATAAAACTTAATGATGATGTTCTTCAGGTCAGTGTCGACCATGGGTATGACTTCCCGCTTATTAATCAATAATAATTAATTTCACAGGATATTATGGTGCCCTATGTCTATGTCACCCTGTGTGGTGGCGACTCGTTAAAAGAATACTACCACTCCATCTCATCCAATGGATCTCGTAAAAGGCGAGTAAGGAATAAAACTGCACTGTGCACCCAACAGCGCATGGTGGCGATGGGCTCACCACCTATCACACCAAGGGCATTATATTGTTTTGGTGAAACGCGGATTGTGACAGTCATCTACTTTTGCAGTGAGTGCCCAGTCTCTGACTACCCCTTATGGGAGACAGTCGTGATCTTATGTATGTATGTATGTATGTCTAATACCAACTCACTCATCTTTAAATTTCAGTACTCGATGTAACGCTTAAGCGATTATGTCGCAAAAGGGTCAGATACAATGTTCTAAACACGCGTCTGTCACAATACGACCGGACCTAAAAATATTGAGTATCCAGCAAATTATGACTTCGGTTGATATTTCAGACGGAATGTTAGACGAAAATGAACCCAAAGACACTGAGAGATTCGTAAGCTTCCCGTGACATTAAAGCCGCCAGTTTTTCATGACTCGACTCCGAGCAACAGGTCCTTGCGGGTGCTCCGAACGACTTTGCGACCCCAGACACCGATTGCATCAAATTTACGTCACTATGAGTTAAGTTACTTCGCTCTGACACCATTGTTGTTGTATCCGATGTTGATATGCCACATGAATTGAAATGTAACGAAAACGAAAAGTGTTTTTCAACGCAATAAATATAAATATCCGTTTGTCAAATTGAATGTTCATTTTTTGACACAAATTCACCAAGAATTTTTATTTATTTCTTTCTTTATCGACATCGTTTGTTACGATGATCATTGCTGGCTCCTTTTAAGCATATGCTGCCTGTAGTGGACGACTCCGCTCTTCCATTACCAGTAACATTGTGTTAAAATGTATAAAATCTTATAGACAATCAAGGCACGCTACATGTCAAACATTTTAAACAAATTTAATCATAATATATACGTTTATTGCAAACTTAAGCAGACCAGTCTCCACAAACATCACCTGTTCACAAGTATGACGAATGTGGCAGCCATCGTCCTCCTCGACCATATTCTCGCTTTAATGATTTATAGTAGGTCCTTCATGGTCATCACTATTAAAACCTTCAGTTCAAGAAGTATCTTTAACAGTAAAAGTTATTAGATTATATTTTACCAATGAGTAAGTGCAGTGTGATAGCGTTTCATTAAATCCCGTGGGTGAAATAGATTCTTCATCAAGATGCATTGTGCTGATGATTATGTGTAGCACTGGTGATAGGATAGAATTGAATACAAATATTTTTTTTCAACATATATTATATACATAATACTTACTTAAGGTCATTTTTTTCTTATTTTTTGAATACTCTTGTTCGCAAAAAATGACACTATCCTGGGAAAAGCCAGTAAGAACTCAGTGGGAAATATTTTTTTTAAGGTTTCTATGAAGGATTTCGTTTAGATGGGTGACAACGCAAGGACAGTTATTTTGCCGTAAAGCAGTACTATACAAAAGTTACTGTCTCGGCCTGAAGGCTACAGCTAGAATAATTCCAGGGCTTATGAGATTTGAAAACTGATGTCACACACAGCATTTGTAATGAGCAGGTGTTGCATTTACCATCAGGTAAACGATATGCACGTGTCGTCATTTTCTTCCATTAGAAAGATATACTCGTACAGTTTGTTTGGGCTTATTTATGCTATGCGGCAACCATCGTCTAATAACCATCATAAATACAGGTTCCAACACAAAACTATCTTAAACCAGGTTAAGCTTCCAAAAGAAGGTAACACGCACCATTGTATTTTAAATTATTTTTTCAACTAAATCAACTTTGATTTTGTCCCATGTAATTGGTATAAACATGGTAGAGATGCAGTCTATTTGCCCAATGTACTAATACCATCCTTTCGATCGTCCACCACATGAACCTCTCTATGCCTGGGAGCTGCGTCTTTTAAACGCGAAGCTGCAACTATTATACACGACCATAGTGCCGTTTAGACTTAAAGTAAACACAATTCTTACGCCGCTTTCATGTTAATTAAGAAAGTTGTTAGCTCTAACAATCACGACTGCTTTAAACTTCCCAACTCGCAACTTAACAACTTGAGGGCAGATAAACAGAACTCTACCCCAGTCCCCCTGGACTGGAGTAGAGTTCTGTTTATCTACAAAGGCGTTGCATAATACACTTACTAGAACTTTGCATCGTATCAGTGAAGTCGTTTAACTTAATTCAGTTATTAAGATAGTAGCTTGTTAATGATAAAGACTATTATCTTTTTCTAATTTTGTAAAACCAATTAAGAACATGGTAACATGGTGGAACACACAGATTGCCACAAAAGTAGTAGCTGTCATTTTGGGTGGATTTTGCCAAACTTACCATGCTTGGCAGGCGGGTTGGCAACCGCAGTTTTTTATTCAGATGTTCCAGGAAGATGCTGCTGCCAATCTCCTTGATTTTATTTTCCCTCCTTCGACTTTTAATACACCCACGGAATGACATGGGGTGGTAGATTCTCTTAAGCCGCTACCACACGGTAAAAGTAAATATCAACAAGTTTTTTTTTTGATAATGTGACTAAATGAGCAAAACTTTCACCTGATGGTAAGTGCAACGTCTGCCCATAACAAATGCTGTGTCCCAGAACATTTCTATGTCCGTCACCCTGAGACATGAGTTTTTAGGTCTCATCTTTTTCTCAATTCATTTTGTACAACTAATTCCCTAAATGGTATATTGTAGTAAATATCGAGGCGAGCCAATCGTTTATTTGATGGTAAGTGCAACGCCCGCCTATAAAAGTTGCAGTCCCCAGAACTTTGAATTGGTAAGTTCAGTTAAGGTAGCACCGCCCTGAGTATCACCCTGAGATAGATACTCGTAGATAGATAGATAACTCGGTCTCTGGTCACTAAAACACAGATACAATTTATGTATACAATGATTTGTACAAGAATGTTAGCCAAAACGGTATAAAACATTGAAATATACAATAAACAGTATCAAAAAAAAAGTAATTTTAAGGAAAACTATGTTATGTATGCCTATGTTCAACAGTTTGATTGGAATTTCGAAGATTTTGCATAGTTGCCACGCTTGGAAGGCGGGTTGGCAACCGCAGTTTATTCCTGGGTTTCATTTTCCCTCTTTTGACTTTTACGACACTGACGTGGTAGCTCAGGGGCTAGGCGCTCGCTTTAAATTTCATAGTAAGCGAGTGACCTGGGTTCGATTCCCGACGCCGGCACCACTAAAATTGTTAAATGCAATTTTAAGTGCTGATTTACCACGTGCTCAGCGGTGAAGGAAAACATCGTGAGGAAACCCGCATGTTTGAGAAATATAAAATATTTCGAAGACAGGTGCAGTCCGCCAACCCGCATTGGAGCAGCGTGGCGGATTCTTCCTTGCTCCAAAACCCTCTCAGAAATTAGAGGAGGCCTGTGCTCGGCAGTGGGACAGGCAGTGGGTTAGGTAGGCACTAGGTAGTAGGACATAGGCT
Organism: Luehdorfia chinensis; assembly: GCA_019845155.1. Taxonomy (NCBI): domain Eukaryota; kingdom Metazoa; phylum Arthropoda; class Insecta; order Lepidoptera; family Papilionidae; genus Luehdorfia; species Luehdorfia chinensis. The sequence goes on along the minus strand of JAHVAK010000033.1, from coordinate 16,290,367 downwards.
GAAATTTTATTTTACTTTTTACGGTATGAGATGGGGTGGTAGATTCTTTTAAGCCGCCACCACACGGCTAAGCTTTAACCCAGAGGGTAATAAAATAATTATAATGCTCGTTCAAAGTATAATTTATTGGTGATTGTGTTTTTGTTATACAAAAACGTAGTAAGATTCCTACCCAGGATTCCGTCTAGGTACCATCCCGGGCCAGTTATTCTGCCGTGAAGCAGTAGTGTGCAAACATTAATGTGTTTCGGTTTGAAGGGCACTGAGAGCTAACGTAATCACTGGGCATATGAGACTTAAGAACTGATGAATCTGGGTGACGGACGCAGTGTGGTGTCACAGAGAAATGTTCTGGGTGAAACAGTATTTGTTATGAGAAGACGTTGCACTTGCCACAAGGTGAACGTTTTGCTCGATCCGTCACTTTGTCAAATATATAAAAAAAGAATGCGAGAAACGCGCCTTTTGCCCCTGTTTCATTAAACAATGACCGGAACTTTGATATTTAATAAAAACCGTAAGCGTATTTGATATTTAAGTAGTATATGGTAGAAGTGAAAATTCTTATATTTATTAGAAATTTGATAAAAATGAAATTCATAAACATGAATTAATATAAATTTCAGTCACTGTGAAATAACTGCTCACCAGTTATTCTGCCGTGAAGCAGTAGTGTGCAAACATTACTGTGTTTCGGTTTGAAGGGCACTGTGAGCTAGCGTAATCACTGGGCATATGAGACTTAAGAACCTATGTCTCAGGGTGATGGGCACAGTGTGGTGTCACGCAGGAATTTTCTGGGTGACACCGCATTTATTATGGGCAGACGTTGCACTTACCATCAGGTGAACGTTTTGCACGTTTCATCACTTAATGCAATAAAAAAAAATTACTGTTGATTAATCTACAAATATTAATTGAGAACTAAAGCGAGCCCAGCAGCATATGTGGTTTTTCTCACTTTTTCTCTCTCTGGTCACGTTCCTATGTACCGTCCTTTTAGCGTCTGAAACGTTTGATTTAGAAACGTTGCACTGAATTTTTAAGATTTTACTCTCATGGCGCTCAAAGATGTGTCTTCAAAACATTCCGAACGAAACCCGATTGTTGAATTGATTTTAAGTACGAACTTCAATTAATCTACACTAATGAAGCAAAATTGTAAAATAAATTAACAATGGTTATAACATGACCAAAGCACTCAAAAGATCAAAGCCGGCGTAACGAACTCTCCTTCTGTTCTAGCACCTACTAGAAGTACGAGAGTTTAAAGAAGTGCTTAATCCTGCGAGATGAAAAGAGTGCACTCGGCCGCGGGCGTGTACTCGCTAAGCCATGACGAATGTTGATGTGTGCGTTGGACGGGACGAAAGTAGCGTTCGCAGAAAAATTAATAAAGCTTATGTTTTTTTGTAAATAAGTTTTTTTTTTATTAGATAAAGGTGAGGGAACGAGCAAAACGTTCACCCGATGGTAAGCGTGACGTCTGCCCATAACAAATGCCGTGTCACCCAGAACAGTGTGACACCACCTAGACGGATTCCTGCATAGGAACCCTATTTTTATGATGTCTTCTTCACCGTTTTGCGAATGCTGGAATCCGTTTTGATAGGTCCGATTTTAACAAGATCTTGACTGATATTATAGCGGGTAACTTAGGCCACTTTAATTTTAGTAAAATGATTAGGGTTCCGCGCAAAAACATTAAAACCCAAAAATCCAATTCAAATAGGGAAGTATACATGAATATAATCGATCGGGGTTGGCTTTTTTACGCGGTTGGAACTGCGGGGCACATCTAGTTGTACAATAATACAAAGCGTCGCGTAGACACACTACACTGTTAACAATTTAAAAAAATCTTGTATTGGTTGACCGGTAAGAGAAGGAGAGCTACGGTTTCCTTTGCCCATCGTTACAAACACAATTTTCAGGCTTTTCCCACGAATATACGAAACGTACCTCCTATTATGCTATTATAATGTAGATAATACATACATACATTAGATCACGACTGTATCCCATAAGGGGTAGTCAGAAACTGGGCACTCACTGCAAAAACAGATGACTGCCACAATCCACGTTTCACCAAAACAATATAATGCACTTGGTGTGATAAGTGGTGAGCCCATCGCCATCATGCGCTGTTGGGTGCACAGTGCAGTTTAATACCTTACTCGCCTTTTACGAGATCATTGGATGAGATGGAGTGGTAGTATTCTAACGAGCCGCCACCACACATAATCCGCTCTGATTAAAACATTTCAGCATGTTTTGGTCAACTGCCAGAAGTTACCATCTGCGCAAAACATGTTAAAGTGCCGTAAGTGGTGGTAGAAAATTATTGGTAGTAGAATTCCTATGCAGGAGTCCATCTAGGTAGGTACCATCCCAGGGGCAGTTAGTCTGCCGTGAAGGAGTAGTGTGCAAACATTACTGTGTTTTGGTTTGAAGGGCACTGAGAGCTAGCGTGCTCACTGGGCATATACTTAAGAACTTATGTGTCAGGGCGCAGTGTGATGTTGCACAGAAATGTTGTGGACACAATTTTTGTTGTGGGTAGACGTTGCACTTACAATCAGGTGAACGTTTTGCTCGTTTCATCACTTTATCCAATAAAAATAAAGTATAAGAACACAGCGGCACTCATTTGTTCTCACCTTTCCGTAGCCGACTGCTTCACGGATTCAAACTCAAACCGAACATGAGAGCATAGTCACTTACCTGAAAATAAGAAAAAAAAATTAAAATAGAGCGGAACATACAAAATTAAAAGAAAATAAATACATTTTGAACCGCTTTGTTCAAAATAACAAATTAAATATGTATTTGTTTTTTGTTGTTAGGTTGTTTTATAACAGACTAGCTGATGCACGCGACTTTGTCCGAGTGGATATAGATTTTTTTTGATATCGCGAGGGAACTATTTCATTTCCCAGGGTTTTTTTTTTATTGTATAAAGTGACGAAACGATCAAAACGTTCACCTGATGGTAAGTGCAACGTCCGCCCACAAAAAATGCTGTGTCACCGAGAATATTTCTGTGTGACACGACACTCCGCCCGTCACCCTGAGACATCAGTTCTTAAGTCTCAAATGCCCAGTGATTACGGTAGCTTACAGTGCCCTTCAAACCGAAACACAGTAATGCTTGCACACTACTGCTTCACGGCAGAATAACTGGCCCTGGGGTGGTATCTACCTAGACGGATTCCTGCATAGTCTCCTATGTCCGTTCTCAGGATGCAAGCTGCCTCTGTGCCAAATTTCGTCAAGATCGGTTCAACGGTTGAGCCTACAGGTAACAAACAGACAGAGGGACAGAAAGTAACTTTCGCATTTATAATATTTAGTTAAAACTTACTACTAAAATACAACTACAAAACGTACAGTTTCTTAGGAAATCTACCACCCAATCTCGTTCCGTGGGTGTCGTAAAAGTCGACAGCGGGAAAATAAGGACAACAGCAGTAAATGGGCAGCAGCGTCTTCCTCGAACTAAATACATAAACTGCGGTTGCCAACCCGCCTCCCAAGCGTGGCAACTAAGGCGACATCCCCCCCAAAATGAGAACTACAAATTTTTGTCGCAATCTATTGGGGAGGCCTATGTTAAACAGCCGTGTGGTAGCGGCAAAAGAGAATCTACCACCCCATCTCACCCCGTGGGTGGCGTAAAAGTCGAAATAGGGAAAATTAAACCAGAAGATGGGCAGCAGCATCTTTCCTGGGACATCTGAATAAATAAACTGCGGTTGCCAACCCGTCTGCGAAGCGTGGGAACTATGGGAAAATTCCCCCCAAAATGAGTACTACAAACTTTTGTAGCAATGTAATGATGACGATGATGAAGATCTTAGAAAATACTAATCCGTTTTGGACAAATGTTTTTGAATTAGATAGACCGTTTATTACGATTGCCCCAAACTTAGACAAAAAAACTTAGTCTGTCTGAGTCTTAGTCTGCGCCGTGTGGTGGCGGCTCGTTAAAAGAATACTACCACTCCATCTCAGCCAATGGATCTCGTAAAAGGCGAGTAAGGAATTAAACTGCACTGTGCACCCAACAGCGCATGGTGGCGATAGGCTCACCACCTATCACACCAAGTGCATTATATTGTTTTGGTGAAACGTGGACTGTGGCAGTCATCTATTTTTGCAGTGAGTGCCCAGTCTCTGACTACCCCTTAATGGGATACCGTCGTGATCTTATGTATGTTTATTAAGATTGCCTCAAACTTAGGCAATAAAACTTAGTACTACAGCCTTGAAGAGACGCACAACATGTTAGGCTAAGTTACGCGAGAAAAAACCGTGGCGCATAGCTAGTTTAAAATTTGATTATAATATTGATGATGATGATGATGATGATGTCCTCCTGGCCGATTTCGACTACCGCCATAAATTCCGAATATTGTCGAGAGCTATCAACTGCGCAGGAGATATTATAGGGCCGCAAGTGTACGCGCAAACACTGTGGCACTCACCCGTCCCAACCTACCCGCGCCCGATGTAACGCTCATGCGATAAGATCAGATGTAGTCTGGGATGCAGTGTCAGAAACACGGGGACAATCACGACACAACCAGACCCGAAGACCAACTATTTATGTTTTAGTACAAACGTTGACTCCGGCTGGGACTCGAACCCAGAACCCGCGGCCTAGAAGTCAGGTATACCGTGTGGCTTAGCGGTGACCACTAATAATATTAAGACATTAACATTGGCTCGCACGTTCGACGATATTTTAACCTAAACCTTGTAAAAATCTTGTAGTGACCAGCTGTAGTAGAAATATTCGACCGTGTGTCCTAGCATCGAATCCCAATCGGAGTCTACATAATATGTATCTTCTATTATTATTTTTTCTATTAAAAAAACGAAGCCCCACAGTAGGATTTCTCCTGTGTCGTGGGTGCGTTTTACAGACATAAATTGCACATGCACAAACACCCAAACACGGAACAACTATATGTAGGCCATACAAATATATGTCCCGTGCGGGAATCCAACCCGAGACCCGCGGCGCAGAAGCCAATGGCTTAGCCACTGCGCCAACCAAGCCGACCGTATATTGTAAAATGAAATGTATGTAAAAGGAAATGCATAAACACAAATTTATGTTTTAGAATTGTCTGATTGTGTAATAGTTGTCCCCGTGTCTCTCACACTGCATTCTAAACCCTATTCGAATTTAGCATGAGGATTATATCTAGCGCGGGCAGGCAACGAGAGCACTATAATATCTCCTTGGAGTTGAGCCGACGGTATTCGGAAGCTGTCACTGTAGGTTGAAAATCGGCTCGGAAGTAGGTACATCAGTCAGTCGGAATCTACCCTGAACGTAACAAAAATTGTCTGTAATTTCTTAGACGTATTTTTGTCTTGTTCTACTTTGTTCATTAAATGGGCAAACTTATAATATATATATTTGCCCATTTAATGCTAGCCAACTGAATCTATACCTTGCTTCGATATCACGCTGCGACAATTACGCACTGTCCCGAGTCCGACTCTGTTTACTGTATCAAATTGTGTTTGGACACAGTAAATGAGAAATATATACTATCTAACGCATTTGGATACAGTGCTGATTGGAGAATGTATATATCTAACATATATTATATTGTTCTATTGATAATATTATCGTAAGGAAGAATGATTTGCTAAGATCCGCCAAAATGATGGGGTTTATCAGTACGCGCCCTCCTAACTTATGCAGATATCCACCATTATCAAAGGAAACATACATGAAGTCGAGAAAAGTATCTGGTGGGTATTGGTTTTTGTGCACGCTTTGCTCAACGGCGGTGCTCTCAAAACGATACACACCATTTCACATTTTGCATGCGGATCTTAGCAAATTAACTTTCTCTCCTTTACTGTAATGGATTTCCGCAAAGCCTTATGCTATGGCCATATGCCCAATTATTACACTAGCTCTCAGTGCCCATCAGATCGAAGCACAGTAATGTTTGCACACTACTGCTTCACGATCTGTGGCTTCACGGCATTGTTAATGGAACTGCAAACCCCCAGGCTACTAAATTTATGATGTAATTTTTATGTAACTTATAAATGACATGTAATATGGCATTGAAAAAAAGAAATACTTCAGAGTTTCTTGCCGGTTCATCTCTGAGGTCTTATTTTTTTGAACCGGTGTAGATTTTGACATAAATAGGAGCTTTATACAAGCGTAAACTTAATAAAGAATTTTTGACTTTGACTTTGACTGTTGTGTAACCTACCTAGACGGATTGCTGCATAGGTATACTGCCACCAGTAGACTCATGTTTTTTCTTTATTAAGTGAGACTCAGTAGCACCTCATACCGCCAAACTTACAGAAGATCCCTAAGAGAGGCCGCCAATGTCTAGGTATGCCAATGTGATGTTCTCCTAGCCGATTTCGACCACGGCGACAACTGTCGACGACTGTCGAGAGCCATCAAACTGCGCAGGAGATATTATTGTGCCACAAGTGTACGCGCAAACACAGAGGCACTCACTCGTCCCAACCTACCCGCGCCCGATGTAACGCTGATGCGATAAGATCGGAGGCAGGCCAGGATGCAGTCTCAGAAACACGGGGACAATCACAACACAACCAGACCCGAAAACCAAGAATTTATGTTTTAGCACAAATGTTGGCTCCGGCTGGGATTCGAACCCCGAACCCGCGGCTTAGAAGTCGGGTATGCCAATGTATACTATTACAAATTCAACTAATTGATAAACTTATTCAAGATGTAAAATAGGTGTGGAAGCTTTCTCGCTTAAGCGTTAACCAATTTTTGTTACCGAAACGAACGTAAAATAAAGCTTGTATCGATATCAAGACGGGGCAATTCTGGCGCTCTGCCAGGTCCTCGGTCGCGTACGAGAATCGGGCTATTTGCTTCACCGCTACTTTGGGAACGATTTCTATATCGAATTATCTGAAATAAATTGAAAATGATTGCAATTTCTTGATAAATAACCACATTAAGACAACGTGGAACGGAGACAGAATTTTTAAAGCATATTTTTCGAGTTTTCGAAGAGCGGTAATTGTTTTATTTGACTTATACTAGCGACGACGCTTTGATGTTGTCAGGTCTGAAGTTTTTTAACCCTTTTTTAGAGTTCCGTAGTAAAAACGGAACCTTTACAATTTCGACCTGTCCATATGTATGTGTACTATTGGCATTATATAGATGACATTTTATATATACGTATAAATAAGTTTTATAAATACTTTTAAATGAAACTAAGTTTACGGATTTTATCGCGTTTAATTTATTACTATTTATAACCCGACGTTTCGAGTGCTTTACAGCGCCCATGGTCACGGGAGGACTGAGGTGACAGATGTCCTGATGTCATAGTTAACCTGGGGTACCTTCAGCTTTTAATTATTATTTTTGGGTCCGATCTACGCAGAAAGAGCTAACTGTGTCTTGAAGTCTTGCAGTGGTATGCTTGGTTTTTGATTTAATTTTATTTATTATTGGATCCCAAGCTGGTGGTAATACCCAACCATCATCTCTATTAAAATTAGGATGTTTTTTTGATTTCAATAGCCTCGCGAATCATCCATGGTAGGAATCGGTGTTCTTTTGCAAGGATCTGTGGTTTATCAAATCTGATGTAATGGTTGGGATGATCCAGAACATGGTCACAGACTACAGACTTCCTAGAACGACGATGCCTTACGTCAGCTATGTGTTCTTTTACGCGGCTTTAAATACTATTTTTCTTAAGCCAATAACTGGCGAGATGTGCGCTTCTTAGGTCCTAAGAATTGATCCCCCCTGCCTCCTCTAACTTTTCAACTATGCAGTGGAAAATACTATAAAGTTTAAGGTGGCAGAACCTAAAGTACTAAACTTTCAACGAGAATTGGTTTGAATAAGATATGTAGTGTAGTTTTTGAGATATGGAATATTTTCGGTTCCCCGCTATTCACCACTACGGAACCTTCACTTCCTTCACTGTGCGTGGTCCGACACGCACTTGCCCGGTTTTTTGTGAAACTTTCGGTTGATGTTAACAAGGTCATTAATACTTGGCACATAAATCCGTAATGCCGTGTGGTGGCTTAAGATAATCTACCACCCCATCTCGTCCCATTGGTGTCGTAAAAGTCGACACAGGGAAAACGAAAACCACGAAACGGGCAGCATCATCTTACTGGAACATCTGATTAAATAAACTGCGGTTACCAACCAGCTCCAAGCGTGGCACAAATCGATAAATTCCCTCCAAAATTACATGACTGGTGGTAGGATTCCTATGCAGGAATCCGTCTAGGTAGGTACGAGTACCACGCCAGGGCCAGTTATTCTGCCGTGAAGCAGTAGTCTGCGAACATTACTGTGTTTCGGTTTGAAGGGCACTGTGGGCTAGCGTAATTCACTGGGCATTTGAGACTTAAGAACTGATGTCTCAGGGAGACGGGCGCGGTGTGGTGTCACACAGAAATATTCTGGGTGACACAGCGTTTATTGTGGGCGGACGTCGCACTTACCATCAGCTGAACGTTTTGCCCGTTTCATCACTTTATCCAATAAAAAAGGCAATCACGTGTTTTCTCGCAATTTATGGGGGAGGCTTATGTTCAGCAGTTGACTAGTGATAGAATGAAATGAGGATGATGATGAGATCCACCAGTTGTTATAACAATACAATGATGGTTAAATCAGAAGTGGCAATAGGCTGGCCATATAGCTCGGACAACCGATAACCGTTGGGGAAGAACGGTTCTCGAGTGGCAACCGTGTACCGGCAAACGCAGTGTAGTGCAACCACCCACTAGATGGAACGACGACCTTCATGGTTTCGCAAATCGATGGTTGCAAGTCGATGGATACTGGTGGTAGGATTCCTATGCAGGAATCCGTCTAGGTAGGTACCACCCCAGGGCCAGTTATTCTGCCGTGAAGCAGTAGTGTGCAAACATTACTGTGTTTCGGTCTGAAAGGCACTGAGAGCTAGCGTAATCACTGGGCATATGAGACTTAAGAACTTATGTCTCAGGGTGACGGGCGCAGTGTGGTGCTACACAGAAATATTCTGAGTAACACAGCATCTGTTATGGGCAAACGTTACACTTACCATCAGGTGAACGTTTTGCTCGTCTCGACACTTTATCAAATAAAAAAAATGGACTTTCGGAAGTCGATGGTAGCAGATGGCTCAGGACCATGTTTCGTGATAATCTACGGAGGAGGCCTATCTTCACCAGTGGACTGTGATAGGCCGAAATGATGAATGATGAATGGTTAAGTCTTCAAACCGTAATGGTTAAATAAATGTTTAAAAAATGTGTACACTATGCGTCCTATAGTTTTCGTGTATGTGGTTCTTATTTTATCTTTCCATCTCTTTCGTAAAGCCGCAATTTTAATAAAGATAAATGTGTGGAAGAAATTTAATACTACCTACAGTAATTATTTATATTAATAATTTAAAAGTAAGAAATAAAGTAGAGAAGGAATAAATGCAAAAGCATAATAAGATCTGCTCGCCTCTGAATCAACGCAATGGCTCACCGATCGAACAATTTATCGCCTTCAGAGAACATTCCCTAAACACGTTTGAGATTTTCAATCCACTTCTTTAACTGTGTTATAAATCTAAGTAAACGAAAACAGTGAAGGCTGAACGCATTGGAGATAACACAGTAAAGTTTAACTTAATTCTCTAACTAAAACTAACTCTAACTAAACTCTGGAACGACATACCTCTTGACATTAAAAAAGCTCCCAACAAGTTTGCGTTCAAAAATAAAGTACGGGAATATTTTAAAAATTCGCTGCAAATTTGAATTCTATTTTTCTCTCTCATTCGTGTGTATGTGTGTTTATTTAGAATGTATGTATGTATGTGTATATATACTTGTATATGTGTATCTGTGTATAGGTATGTATTGGTATAATTATGTATATATATTTTAAAGTTTATGTATTTATATTTATAATATTGGTCACAATAAATTATGTTTTACACTCTTATTGTTCGCTGCACCGCCTATCATAATATGTTTTTCTCTGCTTTGCCTTATGGTTGACTGGTAAACAATGCCTTTAGGCATAAAGTCCGCCATATGTACCAAATGTGCATAAAAGCTTAAATAAATAAATTTCAGAATAAGTCGACATTTGTCCAGAATACTACTTAATACAAAAGGGAGGTGGACTTTACGCGCCCTGGGAATAAAACCGACTCATGTACCGTGGCGGAAATGTACAGCTCAAATTATAACGTTAAATTCATAGCTAATTATAACAATTTTTTTTTATTGTATAAAGTGACGAAACGAGCAAAACGTTCACCTGATCGTAAGTGCGACGTCCGCCGACAACAAACGCTGTGTCACCCAGAATATTTCTGTGTGACACCACACCGCGCCCGTCACCCTGAGACATCAGTTCTTAAGTCTCAAATTCCCAGTGATTACGCTAGCCCACAGTGCCCTTCAAACCGAAACACAGTAATGTTCGCACACGACTGCTTCACGGCAGAATAACTGGCCCTGGCGTGGTACCTACCTAGACGGATTCCTGCATAGGAATCCCACCACCAGTAATTATATTTTAAAAATAAAAGGGTTATGACGTAATTTTAATTTACAGTAGATCTTAAAAAGCTTTTAAAAAGCAACCAGTTGAAAACCGAGCATTTTAACATGATTAACGAACTGATTAACTAGTTCATTACGAGATCAATAGATGTCACTTCTATCAATTTATTTGAACAACCGAAACCAAAAATCGCATTATCTCATTGGTTGAAATAATTATTTTGTATTATAATTTGGCAACACGATTAGTGAACTTTATTGAACAACGCGAGACGCGAAACATATTTTAAAATTGGATTACTTTTCAATAACCATCAATTTCGATGTTTCCGCCGGGCCGTACCGTGACGCCCACGTTTTTTAATTATGTTTTTTCTGTGTAAATTGTTATTTATTTTTAATAATGTTTTTCTGTGGATATTGTTTCATTTATTTTTTAATATTTTTTTATGGCTACATTTGTATACTTTTTGCAAGTATCAAAGTAGCTTAATCAGGCAATAGAAGTCTTCAAATAAGCAGCAAGATTTCACAATTTTGATCGAAAGTACAATTATAGTTTTCTTTTACCGAACACCGGCATAACGCATTTGGAGCGCCGCCAACAAATCACCACGTCCCTTCCAAAGGCGATTCGTTAGGTATTTGTTTTGCGTTTCCTGACCAAACTGCGTTCACATTCGATTGACTATTTCATATTTCATTACGCCGGAGCTTTAATTGCGGAAGTTTGGGTACTATTAGCACTAAGCCATTAATCTAATTTCAGTCACGGCAATTATCTTTAACAAGTTCCTATGCAGGAATCCGTCTAGGTAACACCGCAAGGCCAGTTATTCTGCCGTGAAGCAGTAGTGTGCAAAAATTACTGTGTTTCGGTTTGAAGGGCACTGAGATCTAGCGTAATCACTGGGCATATGGGACTTAAGAACTCATGTCTCGGGGTGACGGGCGCAGTGTGGTGTCATACAGAAATGTTCTGGATGACACAGCATTTGTTATGGGCAGACGTTGCACTTATCATCAGGTGAACGGTTCGCTCGTTTCGTCACTTTATCCTACGAAAAGAAAGGAAGCAACCACCAGCCAGTCACTCTTCCGTAAATCAGTAGTGTGCAAACATTACCGTATTTCGGGCTGACGTTGCACTTACCATCAGGGATACTAAAATCTTTTAGCAATTTTCTTCGGAGCGTATCGTCAGCTCGAATCCCGCTAATGTTTGTATTTTTTTTTGTTCGATTAAGTGACGAAACGGGCAAAAATTTCACCCTATGGTGAATGCAACGTTTGCCAATAGCAAATGCTGTGTCACCCATACCATTTCTGTGTGACGCCACACTGTCCCGTCACCGTGAGACGTCAGTTCTTAAGTCTCATATGCCCAATGATTACGCTAGCTCTCAGTGCCCTTCAAACCGAAACACAGTGATGTTTGCACACTACTGTTTCAAAACAGAATGACTGGCACTAGGATGGTACCTACATAGACTGATTACTGCATAGGAATCCTACCATCAGTGATTGATTATTATGATGAATGTGAAATTTTTTACCTAAGTCATAGTTTTTTCTTTTTTTTTTTCATAAAAGTGACGGAACGAGCAAAACGTTTACCTGATGGTAAGTGTAATGTCTGCCCTTAACAAATGCTGTGTCACCCAGAAACTGTATACTGTGTGACACCACACTGCGCCCGTCACTCTCATATGCCCAGTGATTACGCTAGCTCACAGTGCCCTTCAAACCGAAACACAGTAATGTTCGCACACTACTGTTTCAAAGCAGAATGACTGGCACTGGGATGTTACCTACCTAGACGGAATACTGCATAGGAATCCTACCACCAGTGAATGATTATTATGATGAATGTGAAATTTTTTTACCTAAGTCATAGATTTTTAAATATTTGTAATTGAGTTATTTCTATCCAGGGAGCATAACAAATAAAACAAAAAAAGAATCAATCAAACATGTCGTACCTATCGTCAGTTATGACCGAGTGCAAAAATAATGATTTTTGCAGTTTGACATAATTTTCCCACTTTCCTGTTCTCGTTTTTTTTTCCTGAAAACTTTTCCAGGTCCTTAACAACATACAAACATACATAAGTTCACGACTGTATCCCATAAGGGATAGTCAGAGGCTGAGCACTCACTGCAAAAACAGATGACTGCCACAATCCACGTTTCACCAAAACAATATAATGTTCTTGGTGTGATAGGTGGTGAGCCCATCGCCACCATGCGCTGTTGGGTGCACAGTGCATTTTAATTCCTTACTCGCCTTTTACGAGATCCAACGTATGAGATGGAGTGGTAGTATTCTTTAAACGAGCCGCCACCACACGGCTATAAACAATAAAACAAATAAAAGGTCCTTTACAAATAAAACAAAAAGAATACGCATATCCATCGTTTGAATTGTGAGTAATGAACTTGAATTTATACGAACATATCATAGAAAATAACCACTTTCAGTTTCCCTAATTTCGAAAATACCGTAGGAACTCTTTCATTCTCCCGAAATAAATATATTTTATATCCTTCTCCAGGTGGTTGTCTGTGCCGAATTTCGTTCCGAGTCTAGAAAAGGCAACAAACAGACAGAGGGGCAGAGAGAGTTAATTTCGCATTTATAATATTAGTATGGGCTATCAGAAATTTAAAAAAAAAATCAAATAGAGCCGTTTTCAAGTGGTGCGCTTACAGCTTTGGATTTCATTTTTATTAAATACTAGCTGAGCCGGTGTGTGGTGGCGGCTTAAGAGAATCTACCACCCCATCACATCCCGTGGGTGTCGTAAAAGTCGACAGAGGGAAAATAAAAACCAGGAGATGGGCAGCAGCATATTCCTGGTACATCTGAATAAAAAATCTTCTGAAAATACTTAAAAATAAATTATCAAATTAATTACAGTGGGAATTTGGTATCCAATATTACAAATGTAATTACGTGAAAATACGGAATACCAGAGAACTGACGAACTCGTTCCGAACTCGCCTAACAAAACTTAGTTGTAACTGCGCTAATAAACCTTTCAGAGCGACGCAATCTCAGTCGTAACGTCTACGTCGCAGCCGACGTGCGTCACTCCTCGACTTTAATTAATTACAACGCAGCAGCCATCTTGATTTTACGTTTCAAGACGCCAATTATACATACATATGATCACGTCTGTATCCCATAAGGGGTAGTCAGAGACTGGGCACTCACTGCAAAAACAGATGACTGCCACAATCCATGTTTCACCAAAACAATATAATGCACTTGGTGTCATAGGTGGTGAGCCCATCGCCACCATGCGCTGTTGGGTGCACAGTGCAGTTTAATTCCTTACTCGCCTTTTACGAGATCCAGTGGTTGAGATGGAGTGGTTGTATTCTTTTAACGAGCCGCCACCAAACGCCAATTATGAGTGATACAAATGTTACAAATAGTGTGTTTTGTATTTTGGGGGACAGAATCCGTAACGACGATGTCCATAGTCAACTAAAATAAGCGATGTAGCTCTGAGGATGAACAAGCTGAAGTGGCATTAGAATGGAACCGTTGAGTAAGAAAGGTTCTGGAGTTGCCTTGGCAAATGGACCACTAGATGGAGCGACTTGACGACCGCGTGGCCCAGAGTACCTGACTTCTACGCCGCGGGTTCCGGGGTCGAATCCCAGCCGAAGCCAACATTTGTGCTAAAACACAAATAGTTGGTTTTCGGGGTCTGGTTGTGTTGTGTTTGTCCCCGCGTTTCTGACACTGCATCCTAGCCTACCTCGAATCTTATCGCAGCGTTACATCGCGGGTAGGTTGGGACGAGTGAGTGCCTCTGTGTTTGCGCGTACACTTGTGGCACTATAATATCTCCTGCGCAGTTGATGGCTCCCGACAGTATTCGGAAATTGTCGCCGTGGTCGAAATCGGCTAGACACAACACAAACATCACATCAGATGGAGCGAAGACCTGATCGATTTCGCAGGAAATCGATGGATGCAAGAGGTTCAGGGCCGTGTTTTGTGGCAAACTATGTGAGGGAGGCCTTCGCTCAGCAGATATTATGATGATGATGATGATTTAAGGACGAAAATATTTCGATGGCATGTGACATTCGGCAGCAGACTAGAAAAGCGTGCCGGACTCTTCACGGTTACAGAGCTCTCTCAAAGATTATAGGATATCTGTGTGTGGTAGGTGGTAGGATTCCTACGCAGGAATCCGTCTAGGTAGGTACCACCCCAGGGGCACTGTGAGCTAGCGCAATCACTGGGCATATGAGACTTAAGAACCTATGTCTCAGGGTGATGGGCACAGTGTGGTGTCACACAGAAATTTTCGGGGAGACTAAGCATTTGTTATGGGCAGACGTTGCACTTAACATCAGGTGAACGTTTTGCTCGTGTCATCACATTACGCAATAAAAAAGGCGATTACTGAATACTAGCCCATTTCTATAAAATTGTAGACAGCATAGGATATAGTTGCAGATCACAAATATACGCCATAAGAGCGGGGGGTGGAGGAGTGCCGTAATGATGACTACGACTCTCCCGTGTTCCAAATCCGTGAAATTTTAGGCGAGCGCCCAGCCCCAAAGTATAAGCTATCATGGCTCATATACCTTAATTGGGACTATTTACCGTAATCGACATGGTGGTAAACGTTTTGTTTGGCGTAAAATGCGCCGAGCTGTAATTATATCGAGCATAACAATACATTATAATTTTACTTACGCCTGGTGGAAAATTACTTACCTGAAACAGAAAGAAATAAGAAATAAGTTAAAAAATGCTTGTGAATACAAAAATATTAATCATCGAAAATATTTGACGACCGGATCGCTTATACCCGGTTTCACGGATTGCTTTGGAAACCAAGATATATAAAACCACGTTTTACTTAACTGAGTTCATATGTATCATTTGATCTCGGTTTTCGTCTAACCGATTTCACCGACTCCATTTTGATCGTGTTTAGAAAAACGAAGTTTACATGAAATATCGTCACAATCTAAAACAAAAAGACGATTTATTTCGTATTTTGCGACATCAAACAGCCTGTTTTTATGCATAGGTTACATAGGTATGCAAACAATAAATAATGCGAATTAAAAATAATTGTTGTGTTTACATAGTTGTGCAATTGACAATGACAGCTCTCTAAACGCGTTTAAAGAGCTGAACGTCTAAAACTGGGCGTTCAGAATTTGAACCGCGTTTAGCATTGACTGCGTTCATTTGATGTTGATGAAATGCAAACAGTAGCATTGAACTCAGTTAAACGCTTAAACTTCGTTTAGCTTGAACTGACCGGGTTTCTTTTCAACGGTGAAATCCGCCCTTAGTGATCAGAGTGTCCAACCTCTAAGTCGAATGAATATAAACTATTAGTACCATTTTCAACAAGCAGCGCCGATGATTTTCTTCGCTGCCACCAAGGTTAAGGTACATGCAAATACATAAGCATATAAGATAAGAGCCGCATATTTACTGGTGGTAGAATTCCTATGCAGGAATCCGTCTAGGTAGGTACCACCCCAGAGCCAGTTTTTCTGCCGTGAAGCAGTAGTATGCAAACATTGCTGTGTTTCGGTCTGAATGGCACTGTGAGCTGGTGTAATCACTGCACTGTGAGCTAGTGTAATCACTGCACTGTGAGCTAGTGTAATCACTGGGCATATGTGGCTTAAAAACTGATGTCTCAGGGTGATGGGCACAGTGAAGTGTCACACAGAAATGTCCTGGGTGACACAGCATTTGCTATGGGCAGACGTTGCACTTACCATCAGGTAAACTTTTGGCTCGTATCATCACATGATCTAATAAAAAAAACATGAAAACTGTAAAAACCGCACTGAATAAGTCAGGATACACTAAACGCGACCCCACTCAAACTGGAGAATTTAGTAAAATAATAACAAAAAAAAACAGTCAGTAAAAAATTAAAAACCAACAATATTCAACAATAATAAAGGTTACTACCGCAGGACCAATTATTCTGATGCGAAGTAGCAATGTACAAACATTACCGTGTTTCTGTCTGAAGGGCACTGAAATCTGGCGAAATTACTGGGCATATGACTAAACAACTGATGACTCAGGGAGAGGGGTGCAGTGTGGTGCCACACATAAATGTTCTGGGTGTCACTGAGTGCATTTGTTACGGACAGACGGTTCATCATGTGAATGTTTTGCTCGTCGCCTCACTTTCTACTATATATTATTCGAGATGATTATTTCGCATCGTATATGGAGACATGGGATCTTCCACGCACTTCCCTTAGTCTATTTAAGTATTAATAAACAAATGTTTGCAACCCATCAGGCAGTCAGACGGAAATTGCGCCGACCAGCCTCTGGGGTCGCTGCGGTAAATTTCACGAGCGCCCCACAGTTTGCGATATTAAATTGTGTTTGAACACGCCGCCACTATCGCGGTACGCCTCTCTATAACTACCCTCAACACTAATCAATTGATCTATACATCTGAAACACTACACAAACACAGTAGGTTAAGGGTAAGAACATATGAAATCTGTATACATATGTATACAATAGAAGCATTAATAACTAACTTTATGTTATATATAAATACTAGCTGATGCCCGCGACTTCGACCGCGTGAATATAGGTTTTTTAAATGGCAACTATTTAATTTTCAGGAATAAAAAGTATCCTGTGACCGTCTCCGGGATGCAAGCTATCTCTGTGCCAAATTTCGTCAAGATCGGTTCAGCGGTTGAGCCGTGAAAAGTTAACAAACAGAGAAAGAGACAGAGAGAGTTACTTTCGCATTTATAATATTAGTATAGATTTATGATAAAACGTAATTTTTATATAAAGTTTGATAACCTTTTTCGTGAAGTTTTTTTTTCTTTTTTATTGGATAAAGTGACGAGACGAGCAAAACGTTCACCTGATGATAAGTGCAACGTCTGCCCATAACAGATGCTGTGTTACTCCGAATATTTCTGTGTAGCACCACACTGCGCCCGTCAGCTTGAGACATTAGTTCTGAAGTCTCATATACCATAGTGATTACGCGAGCTCTCAGTGCCCTTCAGACCGAAACGCAGTAATGCTTGCACACTACTGCTCGCACGGCAGAATAACTGGCCCTGGGGTGGTACCTACCTAGACGGATTCCTGCATTCCTCGGACAGCAATTAGCTATTCAGACACACAGATCAGCTGCATTCAGAGGCAGTTTTCGATATGGAGCAACAAAGTGTTGGAACAATATTCCACCACCAATTAGGAATTAAAAAAATTTTTTGCTTTCAAAATGAAACTAAAGACCTCTCTTACTGAATCCCAGAGACATCATGGCAATCACCAGGATGTTTCTTTTATCTGACATGTCGGATTTACTGTCCTCCTATGCTATCTTAAATACTCACGTATGCGTCGATGCTTCCTGAATGATACTTGCAATTTTATAAATATTTTTATTTACTGATATTTATATAAATACCATAATTTTGTATTATACACATATATATTATTAATTTTGTGTTTTACCCAAATTATCCGATTTTGTATGTTTCAAATTACATTGTATTACTTTTAAAAATAATATAATAAAAATATTTTTCAGTCGAGTCTCGTCCGTTTGCCAATTCAAAGGTTTTTTGGCTGAAAATCAGCGCTGTGTGTGACCATTCTTACACAGTACATGCTGAGCCAACGCCTTTTCGACACAGAACTATTTTGTTTTGTTTTTTATTTTTTTCATTTAATATTCAACAGCATTATGTTCTTGTGCCGAATAAATGTTTTTTCTATTCTATTCTATTCTACATGCAAGTTTCGTCACGATGTTTCTATAACTTATATTTTATAATCTATAACATGCTTCGCGAAAGACTGTGATGCTATCTGTTCAAATAATGTTGTTAGAAAAGGATTTTCGTAAGAAAAACACGGGAACAATAACAGTACGGACAATTACATTTATTTAGTATTTAGTTTTTGTTTTAGCAGACGTATTTTTTCAGCATGGGCAAAGCTCTTGTATATTCCATTATCTTTCGAATTTTAAAATGAATGAAATTTTACTAGCATATTTGTCTATGGTGTTATTGGATTCGGTCCTTAAAACAAATTGAACATTTCAAATTCACTAAATAATTCATCATCATCATCGTCTCAGCCTATCACTCTACTGTCTACTGTCTACTGCTTCCCGCCGCTTAACCGTAGTTTATTTATTAAGAGGTTTCAGAAAGACGCTGCTGTCCATCTCCTGGTACTTATTTTCCCTCTGACGACTTTTACGACTCCCACGGGACGAGATGGGGTAGCAGATTCTCTTGAGCCGACACTACACGGAAAACTAAATAATAATTGCATTGCATGAATTGGAACTGGAGTGTTACTCTCCAGCAAAAGATAGGCCTGATGAGTTCCATTCGTTAACGAGATGTCTGATGTACGAGGTAACAGATTAGTGTGTATGATATAAAGAAACAGTATACAAACGCTAAAGTGTAAAAACTTACTCATAACGACAATGTTTTTTATAAGTCAAAAAGGCTCTGTGTTCTGGTTGACACTGCATTTATTATGTGCAGATGTTGCATTTACCATCAGGTGAACGTTTTGCTTGTTTCGTCACATTATCAAATAAAAAAAATAAGCTAAGTAATTACGGTAAAGGAAAAAAACTATGGCTTATCTATATTAAAAACCAAACATTTTTGTTTTGCACACAGGCTGGGATTCGTGCCTAGGATACACTATTCAACAGTAGGTACCTCACCCAAAAAGCTACGCGATCGTTACCTTCAAAGCAAATAGCCGAACAAAAGCTGAGCACAAAGTAAAGACGACAAAGAAAGCTCGCGCGGAAAGTCCCCAATGTACGTTCTACCACTAGCTAAATATGCAACACTCGTGAAATATGTAGCAACTTTGCTCCATTCACCCAGGGCTGCCAACACACACTTCTCAGATATAATACAATGATTAAACATATCACAGATGTTTTTATAATTGCTTAGCAGGCGTGGAGATGACGACATATCGTCCGAGCATCGGAAGGCCCAAGTTTAGTTTTTTTTTTTGGAAGAATTAGTGACGAGACGAGCAAAACGATCGCGATGGTAAGTGCAACGTCTGCCGACACAAGCGCTATGTCACCCAGAACATTTCTGTGTGACATCACACTACGCACGTTCCCCTGAGACTTCAGTTTTTAAGTCTCATATGCTTAAGAATTACACTAGCTCTCAGTGCCCTTCAGACGGAAGCAGAGTATCCGATGAAGCTGTAAAAGCCGAGAAGGCTAACAGCAATTACATCACCAAAAATATAGACCGAAACAGAGTAGTATTTGAACACTACTTAACGGCAGAATGGCAGCAATGTCAGATTTACATAGTTAAAGTTTATATAGAGGAGTGCAGAAAGCTGAAATGGATATATAATATGTGTTACAAATACATTAAATTCAATAAAAATGTTAATTAATTACGGTCCTATGCAGGGACCCGTCTAGGTAAGTACCACCCCAGGGCCAGTTATTCTGCCGTGAAGCAGTAGTGCACAAACATTACTGTTTCGGTTTGAAGGGCACTGTGAGCTAGTGTAATCACTGGGCATATGAGACTTAGGAACTGATGTCTCAGGGTGTTGTGTTCAGTGTGGTGTCACACAGAAATTTTCTGGGTGACACGGCATTTGTTATGGGCAGACGTTGCACTTATCATCACGTGAACGTTTCGCTCGTTTCATCACTTTATGTAATAAAAACAAACAACATAAAAATTGTTCAAATAAAGTTCTCTAGACAGTGTTGTCATTAACAAATATAGAAATTTGGATAGGTACATAACTATACAACGGAGTTTATCGTATGTTGAGACCCGTTAAGCCTGGTCAGACTATTTACTGACCCCTCATACAGGCGCGTCTGTGTTTGCTTATTTTGTATGGTGTACGTCCTAAGCGAGAGTCTCTGATGCCATGTGTTAAAATAATGTTGTCAGAGAACGTGTTTAGAAAGAAAAATGACGTAACAAAACATAGTATGGAAAATTACATTAATTACGTAGAAGTAAGGTGTAATCACTGGGCATATGAGACTTAAGAACTGATGTCTCTGGGTGACGGGCGCAGAGTAGTTCCACTCTGGGTGACACAGCATTTGTTACGGGCAGACGTCGCACTTACCGTCAGGTGAACTGCACGTCTCATCAATTTATCCAATAAAAAAGATGATGTTATAAATATATATAATACCTGATAATGTGTAGTTTTTGTCCAACAGTGGACTGTTCAGAAAATAATAATTTTATTCAGTGTACATTTTATTTATAGCGTACGTACAATACAGGTATAGGTATTATACTAATTGTACGTAATTTATTATATTTTATATTAGGTTGCAAAATAATGTTTTTCATTGAAACCTAGGAAAGTGACAGCCTCATCATATTCTCTCTTATTTATAAGAGGGTTTTGGAGCCGGGATAAATCCGCCAGGGTAGCGGACGGCTCCGACGCGGATCGGCATACTTCTCATGTCCTGGAAATATTATTTTTCCTCAGACATACCTATTTCCTCGCGTTTTCTTCAGCATTAAAAACTGCGGAACAATTTTAGATGTGCCGGCACCGGGGTTCGAACTCAGGTCACTCGCGTACTACGAAATTTAAGACCTGGCCTGACCTTTCATCAACAACGGTTAGTAAGCTTAATAAGTTAGCCGTCCTATAAATTAATTCGTAAATAATAATAATATAAGCTCTCACTATACTTCACGTGGGATGCAATGGGGAGTAAGATTTTTTTGACTCCCACCAATATGGCGGTTTGCCACCAGTCAAGTCTTGTTTCCCACTGGTGCGTAAAGTGGGCAACGTGTGTGGCCTCTGCCATTTTTTTTTATTTCAATAAAATGACGGAACGAGCACAACGTTCACCTGATGGTAAGTGCAACGTCTGCCCATAACAGATGCTGTGTTACTCAGAATATTTCTGTGTAGCACCACACTGCGCCCGTCACCCTGAGACATAAGTTCTTAAATCTCATATGCCCAGTGATTACGCTAGCTCTCAGTGCCCTAAAGACCGAAACACATTAATGTTTGCACACTACTGCTTTACGGCAGAATAACTGGCCCTGGGCTGGTACCTACCTAGACGGATTCCAGCATAGGAATCCTACCACCAGTAAAACGCTCTAATGTGGGAAAAAGGCGTGACTGTGTGTACGTAATAACGAGAAAAATATCTATCAAGAATTTTCCATTTCCCGACTAGATAACTGTGCGCTTCACAAACACGCTCTGTTCGAAACTTCTACGTGGCAATTTTATTTAACCTGGGCGTGGCTACACGTTAACCCGCTAATAACCGGCTTCCGCATTGAAACTGCAAACAGACCGTCAGTTTGTTCTTCATATAACAAATTTTCAACGAGAGAGATCGATAACTTTGATATAACAGAAAATTAATCGCGCTGTATTAAATTAAATTAAAGGCGCTGTATCAAGAGAGAGAAAAAAGAAGTTGGTCGTAACGAAGATAAGGGAAGCAGTTCCCCATATAAGGTGTAGGCAGAGTTCACACCTGGTCGGTGGCGAACCACGTCGCCGCCATATTGGTATGAGTCAAACAATACTAACTCCCCATTGCATGTTATGGTATTATTCTTCACGAAAATGACCATACAATATCTTCGTCGCCTCTTAAGACATCTCGGCAGTAAAGAGGAAGGTGCTATTCTACTCTTCCGGTCACCTATCGACTATGCCGGACACAGAAGTATTAAGACGTGATGAGAAACTCTTTCACGTGATGGTAAGCGCAACGTTTGCCCATAACAGATGCTGTGTTACTCAGAATATTTCTGTGTAGCACCACACTGCGCCCGACACCCTGAGACATAAGTTTTTAAGTCTCATATGCCCAGTGATTACGCTAGCTCTCAGTGCCCTTCAGACCGAAACACAGTAGTTTGCACCCTACTGCTTCACGGCAGAATAACTGGCCCTGGGGTGGTACCTACCTAGACGGATTCCTACCATATTGGGAGACGCCTACATTCAGCAATATACTTTTAGTTTAGATGAAGTTTTTTTTATTCGATAAAGTGACGAGACGAGCCAAACGTTCACCTAATGGTAAGCGTAGCGTCTGCCCATAACAAAGGCTGTGTGAGTACATTTTTGTGTGGTACCACACTGCGCCCGTCAGCCCTGAGACATCGGTTCTTAAATCTCATATGGTCAGTGCTTACACTAAATTTCAGTGCCCTTCAGACTGAAACACAGTCATGTCTGAACACCACTACTTCACGACAGATTAACTGGCCTTGAGGTGGTCCCTGCCTATACGAATTTCTACATAGGAATATTACGACCAGGACTATGAATTTAGGTAAATATCCTTTGTTTCCAATTTAAAAATGTGAAGTGCAGAAATTTATGTTCAAAACGTAAACGCGATTGTTCGCTTTAACACATAACTTGAGCGTTTACGTTAACGAGTTAATTTTGCGGATAAAACAGCCGACGCTAGTGTTCTTGCAAGTAATATTGTTAATTACTTGAGTAATTACGGTTAGTAAGTAATTTGCCGTGTGATAGCGGCCTAAGACAATCTACCACCCCATCCCATCCAGTGGGTGTCGCAAAAGTCGACAGAGGGAAATTATAACCGGGGAGATGGGCAGCAGCATCTTCCTGGAACATCTGAATAAATAAACTGCGGTTGCCAACCCGCCTGCCAAGCCTGGCAACTATGGCAAAATCCCTCCAATATGAGAGCTACAAACTTTTGTGGCTATCTATGGGGGAGGCCTATGTTCCGCAGTGGACTTGTGATAGGCTGAAACGACGAAGTAATTTGCCGCCGCGTTTGTAATATCAGATAATCTTGTTATTGTGAATTAATCATGAAAAATCGCGTGAAAAAGACGTTTCATCACCAGCAAAACGTAACGGCATATTCTATCGTTACACAGGTTTATATAATCAGATCGGTGAACTTTTGAGGACAGGTCGCGTTAAAAGTACCCGCAACCGACGTGCGCGTATGAAAACGCTAATGAAAGTAGAAGGAGCGAAATATATCTTTCGCTTCTTGTTAGTGTCAGGATCGTAGCAAGTGGAAAGATGTGATAACCTACCCCAATAGAAAAGAGGCGTATGTATATATGTATTTTTTTTTTTCAATTTTAGAGGAGGCAAACGAGCAAGCGGCTCACCTGATGGTAAGTGATCACCGCCGCCCATGAACATCTACAATACCAGAGGAATAGCAGATGCGTTGCCGGCCATTGAGGAAGGAATAGGCTTTTTTCTTGAAGGTCCCTAAGTCGTATCGGTCCGGAAAAACCGCTGGCGGCAGCAGATTCCATATGGTGCTTGTGCGGGGCAGAAAATTGCGCGAAAAACGCAATGTGCTGGAATGCCAACCATCAAGGTGGTGGTCCGGAAAAACCGCTGGCGGCAGCAGATTCCATATGGTGCTTGTGCGGGGCAGAAAATTGCGCGAAAAACGCACTGGAATTTCGCGCTGTGCCGCAATGTGCGATGGTGAAAATCAGCGGCTGGAATTAATCCGAACAATTCTTCGGAACACTCCCCATGGTAGATCTTATAAAAAATGCAAAGGGATGCAACATCTCTTCGCAAAGCCAGTGGATCAAGCCGATCAGATAGAACATGGTCGTCGACGATTCGAGCCGCTCTCCGTTGAATGCGGTCAAATGGAAGTAGCTGACACTGGGGCGCCCCCGCCCAGAGATGAGAACAGTACTCCATCTGCGGCCGAACCTGCGCCTTATAAAGTTGCAAGCGTTGGGCCGGCATAAAGTACTGTCGCGCTCTACTGAGGACGCCAAGCTTTTTGGAAGCCAATTTGGCCTTCCCTTCCAGGTGACCGCGAAACTGAACGTCACTCGATATGTCGACGCCAAGAATACCTATACTGGCTGAGGCAACGAGGGGAGTGCTCTCAAAATTAGGTGATACGACGAAGGGTTTCTTTTTAGCGATAAACGCGCAAACCTGTGTCTTCTTGGGGTTGAACTGGACTAGATTTAGTCGGCCCCAATTCGAGATTTTGTCTAACAAAAACTCGACTTCAGACACAAGTTTGTTCCGGTACTCGTCAACGTGTTCCCGAGAAATATTAGCAATATATATATATGTATGTATATATTGATGAAGTCGACCTTGCCGATTGACGGCGACAACTTCCGCATACTTTTGGGAGCTATCAAATGCGCAGTATATCATAGTGTCACAAGTGTAAGCGCAAACAGACGCAAACTTATATTTATCACAACAAACAACTAAAACAACTACAATCACGACACAAACGGGCCCGAAAAGGTAAAGCAAGCAAGCGACTCACCTAATGATAAATGGTTATTACGACGTGAAGTTGTAGTGTGCAAACATTACTTTGATTCGGTCTGAAGGGCCCCGAGAGCTAGCGTAATCACTGGGCATATGACATTCAAGAACTGATGTCTATGTATGACGGGCGGAGTGTGGTGCCCCTAATATTCTGGGTGATACAGCATTTGTTATGGGCAGACGTAGCACTTAGCCATCAGGTGAATGTTTTGCTCGTCTATTCGCCATAAACTATTTGTAAAATTAAAATTATGACCACCGCCCATGACCGCTAATACGTGAGAAATTACGGGTGCGTTGCTGGCTTTCGAAAAAGGAGTCGGATCTTGTACGGCTTCCGAAAAAGGAGAAGGTCCCTAAGTAATGATTAACGAATAACATATATATATTCGGAGAGCTTTTAATAGTAATACATGCGTACATCTTTACATAATAAATTGCTGTTGGTAAATAAAAATACCAAGAGACATTTAAGCTCCAAAGAGACAAGGATAATCCTATACAAAGTAAGGTGCCTTTCTGACATCAACTGGACTTAAAGGGGCTACTCAGACTTGAGACCCTTTTGATGTCGCAACATAATCGGTGGAGTGTATCGTCGAGGTTTAATGCTACTATCAAAAACAACATCCCAATAAAAATATTTTTTTACGTTTCCATACTCATTTATAAAATGAACAATCATTCATCGCTGTTTTTTTTTTAGTAACAAACTATTTCTTTAAGTATTTCAATAATTAAAAAATCTATTTAGAAACTTGTTAATACACGCAACGTCTTTTACTTTTGAATCTATTTAGATACGTTAATAAATAAATCTAATTGGAGTGTAAACATATATCTATATATATTATTTAAAAATTATGTATTTTTATCGGTATGAAATATTTCCCTTGACAACTACATTAACACAAGGCATCGCGAAACCACATAACTAACAATGTTATTGGTGGTAGGATTCCTATGTAGGAATCCGTCTAGGTAGGTACCACCCCAGGGCCAGTTATTCTGCCGTGAAGTAGTAGTGTGCAAACATTACTGTGTTTCGGTTTGAAGGACACTGTGAGCTAGCGTAATCACTGGGCATATGAGACTTACGAACTGATGTCTCAGGGTGATGGGCACAGTGAGGTGTCACACAGAAATGTTCTGGGTGACACAGCATTTGTTATGGGCAGACGTTCCACTTACCATCAGGTGAACGTTTTGCTCGTTTCATCACTATACAATTAAAAAAATGTCTTTCGTTGTGAAGGGCACTGACAGCTAGTGTAATCACTGGGCACATGAGAACTGAACTGAAGGTTCCGGGCGTCCCTATGAGATGAAGAAATATTCCGGATGACGCGATGACATTGTTATGGGCAGACGTTGCACTTAGCGTTGCACTCAGGTGAACTTTTTGCTAGTCTCGTTCCTTCCTCCAATAATAAAACTAACACTGCGATGGTACCTTACCCAGACGACTTCCTGCATGGGAATCCTACCAGCCAAATATCGTAATCACTCCGATCGAAAGTACTTCAACCAGTTGCAGTCTGATATCTAATTTAAAATAGATTTCTCCGTTTGAAATACGATAAACAGAGAATTTATTTACGTTACAAATTGGCTAAGTTAATTATCTGGCGACGATCCAGCTACACTTTTGCCCTACACTGCCGGTGTTTTGTAGACAAAGTTTACAACTGAACAAATATGTTTAGAAAAAAACACTACTGTACCTACAATATAATACGATACAAATCTATACAAATAAAATAAATCTCTGTTTGCGATTTTGCAATAAAGACTTTTTCTCATATGGTTATTTGCAAGGCGCTCAATAAAACTAAAAAAGTAGTTTTTAAAATTTATGTCTGTCTGTCTGTTTGTTTGTCCGGGCTAATCTCCGAAACGGCTGAATGGATTTTGACGGGACTTACTTAGCAAGTAAATGATTTTTCGGGGAGTAATATAAGTAGCTTTTATTTAAATATTAAAAAATATTTAGGGTTCCGGCGTAAAATCTGAACAACTGTACAAATACGGCTTACGGACTTCTTGCGACCTTTATTTGCGCTTTGGGTATTTTTTTTATTGAATAGGGGGCAAACGAGCAGGTGGCTCAAGTGATGGTAAGTGATCACCGCCGCCCATGAACACCTACAATACCAGAGGAATAGCAGATGCGTTGCCGACCTTAGAGAAAGGAATAGGAATTTTTTTATTTCATGGTATTTTTAATATTTCTCTTAATATCTTAAGACGTGGTTTAGAAAATTCATAGTTATTTTTTTACTCATGAATCCATACTAATATTATAAATACGAAAGTAACTCTCCATGTCCCTTTGTCTGTTTATATATCTTGACGAAATTCGGCGAAGAGATAACTTGCATCCCGGAGACGGACACAGGATACTTTTTTTACAGGAAAATCAGAAAGTTCCCACGGCATTTTCATAAAACCTAAATCGTACGGACGTAGTCGCGGGCTTTTGCTAGTTTCTTGCACACGGTCGGCCAACGACAGTATCAACTAGTTGCAAATTATGTTAGTTCTAGACTTTCGAGAATCAACTTCAACAAGTTTCTATTATGGCATCTCGCCCGCACACTCAAATCGGAAACTGTTTGCGATAATAATCGCAAAAAAGTAACGGTAGCGTGCTTCTTATGTGAAAATCATTATCACCATCATCATTTCAGCCTAGTGTGAAAATAAATAGAAAGAAAAGAAAGAAAATTTCATTTAGCAAAGACCGCTGACGTACAAAACATACATTTACAAAACAACATTGACATAAAAGTAACCAGAAGAAGTAGAACCTTACCACTAATTTTATATCTAAGTTGTACGTTTAGCCATTTGTATGTACGTCGCTCAGCATATTGTTACGCTAACAAGCCCAACGCTGATTTTCAGTGATGACCGCTAGATACTACCCTGGAGAATACAGTCCCAAGACCGGTTAAATGATGAATCAAAATATCATTCATTTACCACTCGGAACTGTATTCACCAACGACTGCGCGGACGTCACATAATAGCACTAATATAGTTAAAACAATCAGGCGTTATTTTTCGGACAACCATAATAAGAAACGTGTTTCACCTCAATACGAGGCATTATCAAGTGATATTGACTCTACAACAGTCAGCCGGCGAGTCTCGTGTTCTCGACTTCAGTGGTGTGTATTGCCTAGTGGTAGTGTTGTAGTGGTGGAGGGTATCTGGTGGCGGCTCCCGGTGGCGGTATTTGGTTTGCACGCTGTTGAGGGAGGGCGGACGGTGCTCTTCAAAAACTAGGTAATACGTCGTCGTTTCAACCTATCATAACTTCACAAAAGTTTGTAGCTCTCATTTTGAAGGGATTTTGCTATAGTTGCCACGCTTGGCAGGCGGGTTGGCAACCGCAGTTTATTTATTCAGATGTTCCTGAAAGATGCTGCTGTCCCATCTTCAAGAGAATCTACCACCCCATCTCATCTCGTGGGTGTCGTAAAAGTCGACAGAGGTAATACAAAACATTTTAAATTTTGCATGCGGATCTTAGCAATTTGACTTTCTTTCCTTTATTATAATGGATTTCCGCAAAGTAACGCCTGATTCTATTAACTATACTAACTTAAACAGGCAAGTACTGACGCAGTTGTAACTCAGTTGGGAGAATACAAAACTTAAAAAAAACTTTTTACTGGTGATAGATTCCTATGCAGGAATCCGTTGGTATATTATAACAAAGCCTTATTCCTTATATTTACGCGAACACTACTCATTTAAATGAAACGAATTTTACAGATTTTATCGCGTTTAATTTTTTTTTACTATTTATAACCCGACGTTTCGAGTGCTGTGGGATGATCCAGAAATCCCAACCATTACATCAGATTTGATAAACCACAGATCATTGCAAAAGAACACCGATTCCTACCAAGGATGATTCGCGAGGCTATTGAAATCAAAAAACATCTTAATTTCAATAGAGAAGATGGTTGGGTATTACCACCAGCTTGGGATCCAATAATAAATAAAATTAAATCAAAAACCAAGCATACCACTGCAAGACTTCAAGACACAGTTAGGTCTTTCTGCGTAGATCGGACCAAAAATAATAATTAAAAGCTGAAGGTACCCCGGGTTAACTATGACATTAGGACATCTGTCACCTCAGTCCTCCCGTGGCCATGTGTGCTGTAAAGCACTCGAAACGTCGGGTTATAAATAGTAAAAAATTAAACGCGATAAAATCCGTAAAATTGGTTTCATTTAAAAAAGCCTAATTCAATTGTTTTTACTGGAATTGTCAAAATGGAACGTGTTGCGATATCCCACGACGAAATTGGGCTGCACGCGACTGCTAGAAATTTATTGCTTTTAAGCGGAAAACCGGAGTCATGTCGCGTGCGTGTTTTGTCGGTACGTGTAAGTGTGGGTCGCTTATTGTTTTCTTAGATTCACTTCTGTACTTTTCCTTATCCTGCACATGTGTGTGCACTTCTGCAGGTTTATTTACGGACGTTATTTTGTTACGACAGGCCTGTCGTAGAGTCTATTACGCTTGATAATGCCTCGTTTTGGGGCGAAACACGTGTCGTGTTCTCGGCTTCGGTGGTGTATATTATCTAGTGGTGGTATTGTAGTGGTTGGTGGAGGGTACCTGGTGGCGGTTCCTGGTGGCGGTGTTAGTTTGCTTGTGCACGCTACTGAGGGAGGGCGGGTGGTGCACTTCAAAAAACTAGGTAATATACACCATTTTTATATTTTGCATGCGGATCTTAGCAAAGTAACTTACTTTTCTTCATTATAATGGATTTCCGCAAAGTAACGCCTGATTCTATTAACTATATTGGACGTTATTTTCTTATAATCTATTCACCACCTTATTCTTCACTTTATTTTACCGGTGGTAGGTATTACTATGCAGGAATCCGTCTAGATAGGTATCACCCCAGGACCAGTTATTCTGCCGTAGTGTCGAACATTACTTTGTTTCGGTTTAAAGGGCACTGTGAGCTAGCGTAACCACTCCGCATATGAGACTTAAGAACCTATGTCTCAGGGTGATGGGCACAGTGTCACACGGAAAATTTCTGGGTAACAGCATTTGTTATGGGCAGATGTTGCACTTTCAATCAGGTGAACGTTTTACTCGTTTCATCACTTTCTGAAATAAAAAAAAATAAAAACAGGATGTTTCTTTTATCTGACATGTCGGATTTACTGTCCTATTACTTTGCTATGTTGTATACTCACGTATGTGTCTATGCTCCTTGACTGATACTTGCAATTTTATGAATATTTTAATATACTGTTATTTATATGAATACCATTATTTTATATACACATATATTATTAATTATCGAATATATTTTATAATCTTTCGTTTGTTCTCAAATTATCCGATTTTGTATGTTTAAAGTTACATTGTGTTACTATTAAAAATAAGAAGTTAAAACACGTATACAATATAAAATAGGTAATTGATACCTTACAGTCGAGTCTCGTCCGTTTGCCAATACAAAGGTTTTTGGCTAAAAATCAGCGCTATGTGTGTCTATAACTGCACAGTACATGCTCATCCAACTCCTTTTCGACGCAGAACTATTTTGTTTTACGTAATTTTGTACTGTTTGTTTTTTTCATATTCAACTATATTACGTTTGTGTGTAACTGTACTATGTATGTTGTGTGTCGAATAAACCTTAGCTATTATTTTCTATTATAGAACCAAAATGGCAGTTAGTTGTGAGCGGGACTGAATAACAGTCAGTAACTCATTCATCGGGGAAATTATAAGTTTTTTTTTATTTTGTATAAAGTGACGAAACGAGCAAAACGTTCACCTGATGGTCAGTGCAACGTCTGCCCATAACAAATGCTGTGTCACCCAGAAAAATTCTGTGTGACACCACACTGCGCCCGTCACACTGAGACATCAGTTCTTAAGTCTCATATGCCCAGTGATTACGCTAGCTCACAGTGCCCTGCAAACCGAAACACAGTAATGTTTGGACACTACTGCTTCACGGCAGAATAACTGGCCCTGGGGTGGTACCTACCTACGGATTCCTGCATAGGAATCCTACCGCCAGTGAGTGAGAGAGTGAGAGTTTTACAAGCAAATCCCAGAAAGAGAAAATTCGTCCTACTTAAAGGTTTCTTCAGGTTTCTTAATGGTAATGACCGTGTGGTAGCGGCTTAAGAGAATCTACCACCCCATCTCAGCCCGTGGGTGTCGTAAAAGTCGACAGAGGGAAAATAGAAACCAGAAGAAGGGCAGCAGCATCTTCCTGAAACATCAGAACAAATAAACTGCGGTTGCCAAACCGCTTGCCAAGCGTGGTAACTGTGGCAAAATTGCTCCAGAACGAGAGCTGCAAACTTTTGTTATAATCTACGGGGGAGGCCTTTGTTCAACAGTGGACTATTGATAGGCTGTAATGATGATGATGATGATGATAGTAATAAACTTGTGTATGAGGTGATCGCTGCCAGGTTGTTTCTCATTGTAAAAAAAGCAAAGTTTCAGCCTATAACTGTCCCACTACTGAGCACAGGCCTCCTCTAATTTCTGAGAGGGTTTTGGAGCTAAGGAAGAATCTGCCACGCTGCTCCAATGCGGGTTGGCGGACTGTACATACGAGTATCTTCGATTTTTTTTTTATTTCTCAGACATGCAGGTTTCCTTACAATGTTTTGCTTCATCGCCGAGCACGTGGTAATTCAGCACTTAAAATTGCATTTTTTAAATTATAAATTACTCCTTTAATATTTTATTTATTAAAACATTTCAATAAGAAAAGGAAAAGGTTCTCGGGTGGCAATCTCGTACCGGCAGACGCAGACCCCCCACTAGATGGAGCGACGACCTACACGGTATTGCAGGAAGTCGATGGTTGCAGGTGGCTCAGGACCGTGTTTTCGGCATTCTATGGGGGAGGTCTATGTTCAACAGTGGACTATGGTAGGCTGAAATGATGATGATGATGATGATGAAGAAAAGGAATATTGTGCCAGTGGCGAAACTATACCGATGTGGCCCGTGGCAAATTAATCGGATAGGGATTATTCAATTCTTCCAATGCAAAGAAGCTTAAGAAAGGTGGTAGTTTCTTTTTAATAAATCACTACGTAGAGAAGGTATGTGCAAATGCTATAAAAAATAGTGTGCGCATTTACCGTTGATTTTCTAGTAATTCTGAATTTAAATTTTTAGTGCCCTCAATGCCCTTCAGACCGTAAGACAGTAATGCTTGCATACCACTGCTTGGCGGCAGAATAGCGCCATGCTGTGGCACCCACCCAGACGGATTCCTAAATTGGAATCCTACCACCAGTAAACATGTATAACTATGAAAACAAAAGGAAATCCGATGAAAACCACTGCAGCAGCAGGATTTTCAACATTTCAATAATGAGAGAAGTTATGAGGAAGAGACGTAACTTTACGTTGCTTTATTTAAAAATAAGTTCATATCCTGACCCTGATAAATTAACTATAGAACATATAAAGATGTTGGTTAAGCTGGTACAGCATATATACATATACATATTCAATCACGCTTTTCATTTAAGGGGTAGCCACAGACCACACCCGTAGCCTACTTTTCGCCCGCTCAGTAAACGAGACGTGACTGGTGGCTAACCACGCCGCCGCCGTTTTGGTACGAGTGACAGCATTGTTTAATATGGTATTATAGCGCATTAATAAAGGCTGTTCGTATAAATATATAATACCTTAGTCGCCTCTTACGACACCTCGGTAGGAAAGAGGCTCTTCTACTCTGCCGGACAGCTATCGGCTCACGTAAAAGTAACAGACTATAAATGTCCATGTCCCTGTACCTGTTGAGTGCAGGCCTCGTTGTTGGGATAGCTTATGAGCCGGGAACTACTACGTTGCTTCAATGGGAATTGGCGTAGTACACATGTCCACGAATATTTTTTTCTTCCTCAGACATGCAGGTTTCCTCGCAATGTTTTCTTTCACCGCCGAGCGCGTGGTAAATCAACACACAAAACTGCGGAACGATTTTAGAGGAGCCGACGCCGGCGATTCACACTCAAACACATTCAGCCCGTCCTAAGTCCAGTGCCGAACATAGGCCTCCCCATATATTGGAGAGATTTTGCCATAGTTGCCACGCATGGAAGGCGAGTTCGGCAATCTCAGTTTATTTTTTTAACTGTTCCGAGCAGACGCTGCTACCCATATCCCGGTTTTCATTTTCCCTCTGTTGACTTTTACGACACCCACGGGAGAAGATGAGGTGGTAGATTCTCTTGGCGCCGCCACCACATGGCAAGCCACCGGAGATTGTACTCAGGTAACTTAGCTTCCTTTTAAATTTAAGGCGTGCGTTCGGACCCTGCGCTACCACGGCGGTAGCAGGTCAGTTTTTACAACATTTTGAAACCCAATTAAAATTAATTATATAATTCACGCAGAGCGGGCAGGAAACTTTAAAATCTACACTTAACGAGGTAATTATACCGTCTGCTTTAGTGAATGAGCACCCTTATCTCGAGCATCGAGTGTCTCGTTAACGAATTAAATCTAATCTGCACTGCACGTTCAGCTAAACTCTAACGTAAACGTTCGAGAACGTTCTGCTAATGCTTTCGTTGTACAACCTCACGTTCGTTCGCAAAGCTAGTTCTATATGCAGAGGTTTAAATCATATCATTGTTGTCATTATTTTAGCATTATAAGTACTAGATTTCCAATTGTCATTAATCTATCATTTCATGGCCATCATCATCACAGTAAGTGATGAAATGAGCAAATCGTTCAATTGATGGGGAGTGCCACGTCTGCGCTCATCATCGTGAAACACCACTTCTTAAGTCTCATACGCTTAATAATTACACTACCTCTCAGAGCCCTTCAGACCAAAACACAGTAATGTTTGCATACTACTGCCTCACGTCAGAATAACTGGCCCTGGGGCGGTACCTACCTAGACGGATTCCTGCATAGGAATCCTACCACCAGTAAAATCTCGTCCACTTTCCTCGAATACGGTTCAGGAGGTCGCCCGATGCTCTGTTCGGGTATGCACTTAATATATTTATTATTTAGTCTTATCTAAAAAAAACATAGAGTATGCTTTGGTTTTCTATGAGACTATTGTTTGTAATTTTATTTGTAATGTTTTTTCTTCTAAAATAAATGTCTTATGTCGTAGAATAGAAGAAATTCACTATTTAATTTAAATTTTATTTAATATAAAACAAGTCGCTATCGCTTTTAAATTAACTACTTACTTGCTGTAATAACATGTCAAGGTGGACTCTTGAATAGGAATCCTACCGCCAGTAAGCTATCCAAAGTTATGTAAAAAAAAAAGTAAAAAGTTTTATTAACAATATATTTTTTACTATTTTTGGACTTTTCAAGCTTTCCATTTCCAACTCGCGTACAGTTGTCTTGCGGATCATCATGTTGCTGCTAAGTCGACTACAGATAACTGAAAACTAATAAGAAAGCAGCTGAACTAAGGCTAAGGTTATTGCAACAAAGACGTTTAAGTTTTTAATGTAAAGGTTTACTGCAGAGTACACTGTAGTGTAGGTGATGTCGGCGGCTAGCAGTTTTATCGTCAATTTTGCTTCCACTTCTCGACAAGCAAAGTGAGGTCAACAAAGCAAAATGCGTGGACGTGGATAGACGTTACTTAATTTAATGATATCTTATATTTACGCGAACACTACACATTTAAATGAAACTAAGTTTACGGATTTTATCGCGTTTAATTTTTTTTTTACTTTTTATAAAAACAATTTAAATGTTACTTAATTTAATTAATTTTTATTTTTATTAATTTCGGTTTTATCCACAGGAACGTTAAATATTAGCCGTTGACGTTTGACGTTAGTTAACAAATTTGATTTTCTTATATTATTTTATGGAATAATGCCGTTTTTATACTTGACTTATTTTAGTTATTTATAATTAAATTATTGAATCTATAATACACTTTTAATATTAAGAAAAAACAATTTTAAATTATTAATTTATGCAGCCGTATTTTTTTGACAAGTGAGCGTTCCACGACCACAGATACGGATGGCCCCACACTATACTTATATACTCTTTGCCACACTAGGCAAGGCCGTCTTGTAATTTACAGGTTACAATTACTCGATCGTCATCGTGCATGTGTGACTTCGATTTATATTTTTCGTACAGTCATGAATCTGCAACATATATTTAGGCGCATATACTCACATACATGCATATATATTTATAAATATAAAAATATATACAGATACAAACGCACGCAAATACGAAAACAATAGAACACGTTAAATTAAACATTTATATTGACTAGTAATATGTATATGCTAATATAAAAACAATAACTTAAAATGTTATTTATATAAAAAAGTATTAAAAAATAAAATAAAAAGTAAGTATAATTTTTTTATGCTATGATATTTTTTTTTTTGGCTGATGGCCACTGTTAGCCCGAAGGCTTTCACAGCCATTATGTTATGAATATTAAACTATGTATAGGTGATTTTAAAAATTGCAAAGTAAGAAGGTGCCACGTTTGTGTGTGTGTGGCGTTTTTCAACCCGCTATCATAAAAGTAAAATAAAGTAAAGTATCAGCCTATAAATGTCCCACTGCTGAGCACAGGCCTCCTCTCATTTCTGAGAGGGTTTTGGATCTAGGAAGAATCCGCCACGCTGCTCCAATGCGGGTTGGCGGACTTCGCATGTCTTTGAAATATTTTTCATTTCTCCGACATACAGGTTTCCTCACGATGTTTTCCTTCACCGCCGAGCACGTGGTAGGTCAGCACTTAAAAACTATTTTTAGAGGTGCCGGCACCGGGGATAGATCCCAGGTCACTCGCGTACTATGAAATTTAAAGCGAGCGCCTAGCCGTGGCAGCTCAGGTACCACGGCTTAGGAGCTATCATAGCTCCTATATAATTAGTACTATCAATAATGTTTCAACAATATCTAGCCGAAAGTTAAATACAATTATTTTTTATAACTATTTTTAACCCGACGTTTCGGGCGCTTTACAGCACCCATGGTCACGGGGGGACTGAGGTGACAGTTGTCCTGATGTCATAGTCAACCCGGAGTACCTTCAGCTTTTAATTATTATTTTTAGTCCGATCTACGCAGAAAGAGCTTACTGTGTCTTGAAGCCTTGCAGTGGTATGCTTGGTTTTTGATTTAATTTTATTAATAATAGGATCCCAAGCCGGTGGTAATACCCAACCATCTTCCCTATTGAAATTAGGATGTTTTTTAATTTCAATAGCCTCGCGAATCATCCTTGGTAGGAATCGATGTTCTTTTGCAAAGATTTGTGGTCTATCAAATCTGATGTAATGGTTGGGATGATCCAGAACATGGTCACAGACTGCAGACTTCCTAGAGCGTCGATGCTTCACATCAGCTATATGTTCTTAATAATAGGATCCCAAGCCGGTGGTAATGTCACCTCAGTCCCCCCGTGACCATGGGTGCTGTAAAGCGCCCGAAACGTCGGGTTAAAAATAGTTATAAATTAAACGCGATAAAATCCGTAAAAAATAGTTTTATTTAAATGTGTAATATTCGCGTAAATAAAAGAAAACATTAGCCGAAAGTTAATTTAGGCTTGTAATTAAGAAGAAGTAGCAACGCTTGACAGCTGCGGCGTAGAGATGTCGCGTCTAGATTAAGTCGCTTTAAAGGCTTCATTACCTCTGAAAGTTTGGAAAGGTGTGTTGGGAACAAGTCTGGCTAATGCAGCAATTTAGATTATCTGTATACGTTTGGAGTCGCTCGGGCTCGGGCTCGGGGCTCGGGCGCTCGCCGTAAATCACATAGTACACGACCCGAGTTCGATCCTCGGAACCGGCACCTCTTAAATGGTTCTGCAGTTTTATTTGCTAACCACGTGCATAGCGGTGAAGGAAAACATCCTGAAACCTGCATGTCCGAGGAATTAAAAATATTTCGGGGTGCGCATGACTAGACACGTGGGTAAAGGGCACTGATAGCTAGTGTGATTACTGTGTGCATCTAACACTGAAGAACTGACGCCTCAGGGTGTTGAGCGCAGTGTGGTGTCGCGCGGAATGTACCGGGAGTCACGGCATTTGTTATGGGCAGACGTTTCACTCAACGTCAGACGAACGATTCGCTTGTCTCGACACTTTCTTCCATAAAAAAATACATCCATACTCAAACACAATCGATTTTCGAGTTACAGACATTACATTGGCTTCAGAAGAAATACGAAAATTAGAAAACTCTGGTAAAATAATTTCATTTCATCACTCGAATACACTTCCCCAGCTCCCCAAGTCCGTTGTAAAACGAACAAGCGTCGAGGAACTTGTGGAATAAACAGGGCACTTGGGCATGAGTCGGTTGTGGTGCGCCGACAAATTCAATTAATCTCATCACGTCGCGTAAATTAGTTAGGGAACTTTAAAACTCTTAGAATCGGCGCGGGTCGGGTGTAAGTTTTAAGAGGAAGCGGAATAAGAATTAATTATTATATTTGTTACATATTTAAAGAAAAAGTAATCTTATTGTGGTCGCGGCATAAGAGAATCTACTCGTGGGTGTCGTGAAAGTCGACAGAGGGAAATTTTAAACCAGAAAATGGGCAGCAGCTTCTTCCTGGGACATCTGAATAAATGAACTGCGGTTACCAACCCGCTTGCCACGCGTGGCGGCTATGGCAAAATCCCCCGAAATGAGTGGTACAAACTTTTGTGGCAATCTGTGGGGGGAGGCCTATGTTCAGCATCGGACAAGTGGTAAGTTGACACGACGATGATGATGATAATGAATCTTACATTTTGTTGAGCTTACAACTCAACAAAATGTACATACATACATCCACACCTTTTTCCCTTGTAAGGCGTAGGCAGAAACCGCTCACGTAGGCTTCTTTTCACCCTCGCGGGAAACGAGGCGTTACGGGTGGCTAAACACGTCGTCGTCATTTTGGTAAAAATGAAAAACAAAAAATGCTGACTCCGCAGTGCTTTCCCACGAGCAATATAGTGACTGTATGGTATTATTCTGCACGAATAAAGGCTGTCCGTACAACACCTAAGTCGCCTACTTCGCGGTATTATCTCGGTAGGATAGAGGTACATGCTATTCTACTCTGCTGGACACCTATCGGTAAATACCCATTTTTTATCTTGCTATGAAAATAGTATTTTGGCAGAAATGAAAAATCTTTATATTCTTCGACGAAATGTCATTTTTCTTAATGAGCTTCTTCGGACTGCGAAGAAACATAGTAAAAGTAGAAAATTAGCTCCGCAGAAATCAGTGGCATAACAATAGGGTGGCGGGACGGGCAAAATGCCACGGGCCGGAATGGGCCCCGGGCTAGTTGTTACGCAACTTGCCTATCGAACATTCCATGGCCCGAAGTTTGGACTTGATGTTGTCATTAACACTTACGCTGAACAGAAAAGGCCTGATTTTTTTTTTATAATTAAAATTTTGACTAAAAATTAAAATTTACGTTTCGCTACTGGCAGATATGCTCATTTTTAGTAATTTCTTTAACAATTTTTTTTTATTGTATAAAGTGACGTAACGAGCAAAACGTTCACCTGAGGGTAAGTGCAACGTCCGCCCACAACAAATGCTGTGTCACCCAGAATATTTCTGTCTGATACCACGCTACGCCCGTCACTCTGAGACATCAGTTCTTAAGTCATACCCAGTGATTACGCTAGCTCACAGTGCCCTCCAAACCGAAACACAGTAATGCTTGCACACTACTGCTTCACGGCAGAATAACTGGCCCTGGGGTGGTTTTATATGAGTATTGTTGTGGCGGCTGAAGAGAATATACCACCCCATCTCATCTCGTGGGTCGTAAAGGTCAAGAGATGGAAAATGAAACCAGGATCCATCTTTTCCAGCAGCATCTTCCTGGAAGATCTGAATAATGAAACTGCGGTTGCCAACCCGCCGAGCGTTTCAACTATGTATAAATCCTTCTAAAATGAGAGCTATAAATTTTTGTGGCAATCTGTGGGGTAGGCCTATGTTCAGCAGTGGACTTCTGATAGGCTGAAATTATTATGATGATGATGAATGGATATTTAGAAACAGCCTGATAGCGATCACCTCAAACTCAGGAATATCACACTCAGTCTAGGTAGGTAGGAACGCCGGCCCAGTTATTCTGTCGTGAAGCCG
Organism: Luehdorfia chinensis; assembly: GCA_019845155.1. Lineage (NCBI taxonomy): Eukaryota > Metazoa > Arthropoda > Insecta > Lepidoptera > Papilionidae > Luehdorfia > Luehdorfia chinensis. The sequence continues at coordinate 16,251,260 of JAHVAK010000033.1, read as the reverse complement.
ACCAGAACACAGCAAAATTCAGACCGAAACACAGCAATGTTTGCACTCTACAGTGCAAACATTGCTGTGTTTTGGTCTGAAGGGAAGTGATAGCTAGTTTAAATACTGAGCATATGAGACTTAAGAACTAACGTTTCTAGGTGACGGGCTGTGTAACACCACAGACACAGCATTTGTTACGCGCAGACGTTGAAATCACTATCAGGGGAATTTTCCGAAGACCGTACAAGTCGCTCCGTCTATTGGAGGATCGCTCGATTGGGACTGTAAACATTTTTTTTCATTTCATAAAAGTGACGGAACGAGCACAACGTTCACCTGATGGTAAGTGTAACGTCTGCCCATAACAAATGCTGTGTCACCCAGAAAATTACTGTGTGACACCACACCACGCCCGTCGCCCTGAGACATCAGTTCTTAAGTCTCATATGCCCTGTGATTACGCTAGCTCTCAGTGCCCTTCAAACTAAAACACAGTAATGTTTGCACACTACTGCTTCACGGCAGAATAACTGGCCCTGGGGTGGTACCTACCTAGACGGATTCCTGCATAGGAATCCTACCACCAGTAAAATCTCGTCCACTTTCCTCGAATATGGTTCAGGAGGTCGTCCGATGCTCTGTTCGGGTATGCACTTAATATATTTATTATTTAGTCTTATCAAAAAAAAAACATGGAGTATGCTTTGGTTTTCTCTGAGACTATTGTTTGTAATTTTATTTGTAATGTTTTTTCTTCTAAAATAAATTTCTTATGTCGTAGAATAGAAGAAATTCAATCTTTAAATTAAATTTTATTTAATATAAAACAAGTCGCTATCGCTTTTAAATTAACTACTTATATTAAAAATCACTCGTCGTCGTTAAACCGGCTTATAGAAAATGGCGGACAAGCAATTCAAATAATCCATTTGCATCTTAATTATGTGTGTGATACAGATATATTCATATGTAAATATTGAAGGTAACAATATGATGAATATATTAAATAATTATCAAATTTCAAGCAATAAAGGGCATCGAATTTACGTTTGTTTGTAGAATAATACATAGCATAATATATAATGCTGTCCCTATACTGCTCGTGTGGAATGAAATGGGGAATAACTTTTGTCTCGTTTCCCGCAGGGGAGAAAAGAGGACTGCATGTGTAGTCTCTTCCTGGCCTTTACATGGAAAAAGGCTGTATGTATGTAGCAACAGTTTTAGAAACAAAAAAAAGAAAAATAAATTTCTTAGCAGCCGTTATTCTGAGTGACTATATTCGACAAAGATATTTTATTAATCGAATATTAATGTATAAAGTGACGTAACGAGCAAAACGTTCACCTGATGGTAAGTGCAACGTCCGCCCACAACAAATGCTGTGTCACGCAGAATATTTCTGTGTGACACCACACTGCGCACGTCACCCTGCGACATCAGTTCTTAAGTCTCAAATGCCCAGTGATTACGCTAGCTCACAGTGCCTTTCCAACCGAAACACAGTAATGCTTGCACACTACTGCTTCACGGCAGAATAACTGGCCCTGGGGTGGTACCTACCTAGACGGATACCTGCATAGGAATCCTACCACCAGTAAAAACTGCTTTATTCATTGTTTGAAATGGTTGTTTTGCCTTTGCGTTGCCTTATTTTAGGCATTTTTCTCTTATCGACTTTTACTGAATACCCGGGTTCATATCATCATCATCATAATTTCGGCCTATCATAGTCCACTGCTGAACATAGGCCTCCCCCATATATTGCCACAAAAATTTGGAGCTCTTTTGGGAGGATTTTACCGTAGTTGCTACTTTTGGCAGGCTGGTTCGCAACCGCAGTTTATTTATTCAATGTTCCAGGATGATGCTGCCCATCTCATGGTTTTTATTATCCCTCTGTCGACTTTTACGACACCCACGAGTTGAGATTGGGTCTACCACCCCATGTCATCTTGTGGGTGTCGTAAATTATCTTAAGCCGCTACCACACAAATGATTTGGTAGATTTTCTGTTGTCACTACTACATCAATTAAATTTTAATTGCTTTAAAATATAATTATTGACTCATGCGTCGATTTAACAAAGCCGCCTCTATCACTAATGAATCAAAGCTTTGCACAATATGGCCGACAAATTATAACTATTTGAGCTGCAGGAATGTGTCATAATTGGTTTGTTACAGGCCCACCTGATACTCGATATCCATTAGTAGTACGAGTATTTAATAAATCTATTAGAATGTAACAAATATATTTATAAAGTAGACATAACTATAAGATGGCAAACATCTGTTACAACAATCATCTGACGACTAGTGAAAAAAGTTCTTTGAATATTTTTTTATAGGATATAGTGACGACACGAACAAACCCTTCACTTGGTAAGTGCAGCTTCAGCTCGTTACAAATGCTGTGACACCCGTCACATTTTCGCGCGGAACCACACTGCGCCCGTCACCCTGAGACAGTTCTTAAGTCTCATATGCTCAGTAAGTACTCCATCTAACAGTGCATTTCAGGCCGAATCACAGTAATGTTTGCTTTCAACTGCGTCACGACCACTTTTACCTATCTACTGGTGGTAGGATTTCTATGCAGGAATCCAGGGTCACTTAGTCTGCTGTGCAAACATTATGTTATTTCGGTTTGAAGGGCACTGAGAGAAAGCGCAATCGCTGGATATCTTGAGACTTAAGAACTGATGTCTCGGGGTGACGAGCGCAGTGTGGCGTCACACAGAAATATTCTGGATGGCACAGCATTTGTATTGAGCAGACGTTACACTTACCATAAGGCAAACGTATTCTGTTCGTTACCTTATCAAATAAAAAAACGACTTTCCACACGAAAAATTGCTTTCCCCAATGCTTATGTGGCCGGTCCTTAGCCGATTACGTTTGCTGATCCTTAGAGTTATGTCGGTTACTCTAGCTATGCTGCGGATACAGTTGTTACGGATTATAGAAAAAAAAGAACACTTTATTCAACATAGATAAATCGCCGTATGGTAGGCTTAAGAGAATCTACCACCCCATCTTGACGACACCTGGACTCGACACGTGGGTGTCGTAAAAGTCGACTGAGGGGAAATGAAAACATGGAGATGGGCAGCAGCATCTTCCAGGAACATCTCAATAAATAAACTGCGGTTGCAAACCCGCCTGCAAAGCGTGGCAACAATGGCCAAATCCCTCCAAAATGAGAGCTACAAATGTTTGTGGCAGTCTGTGCGGAAGGCCTATGTTCAGCAGTGGACTAGTCATAGGCTAAAATGATGATGATGATGATAATGATAGAAGTATACATGAATATAGCTGTATTTATGTTTTTGTATATTATAATTTTTTTTTGTTATTATTAACTTCGACTTGTTATATAAGGTAATTTTCACAATGTTCTCCACGCCCTCGGGTTGACTGGAAATGAATGCCAATAGACATTAAGTCTGCCCTTTGTTACCCTTTTAATTAAGGTGTTATTTACTTTAAATTTTAAATTTTAAGACAGGTCAACGTTCCCTAAACTGTTGACTCTTAATATGCATTCGGTGAAAGTGAAGTGAGAAGTGAATGCAGTCATTTGCTTGAACGTGGCTTGCTTAATTAATGAAAATTATGTAAATGACCAGCTCGTGATAGACCTGTGACTGTTTTTTTTTTAAATTTATTTCGTTACGTACGAATTTCTTCATATGTGTTTCCGGTCTTTTATTATATTGTAATGTGCCTCCTCCATAGATTGCTACAAAAGTTTGTAGCTCTCTTTTTGGGGGGATTTAGCTATAGTTGCCACGCTTTTTTTTTTGTATTGGATAAAGTGATGAAACGAGCAAAACCTTCACCTGATAGTAAGTGTAACGTCTTCCCATAACAGTTGCTGTGTCACCCAGAAAATTTCTGTGTGACACCACACTATGTCCATAACCCTGAGACATAAGTTCTTAAGTCTCATATGCCCAGTGATTACGCTAGCTCACAGTGCCCTTTAAACCGAAACACAGCAATGTTTGCACACTACTGCTTCACGGCTGGTACCTACCTAGACGGATTCCTGCATAGGAATCCTACCACAAGTAAAAAGGTTGACAACCGCAGTTTATTTATTAAGATGTTCTAGGAAGATGCCCATCTCCTGGTTTTCATTCTCCCTCTGATGACTTTCACGACACCCACGGGATGAGATGGGGTTGTAGATTCTCTTAAGCCTCTACCACACGCCTATATACATTACATATACTTAAAACTGCAATTATCGAGGAAGACGTACACAAATTAGCTATCTACAGATGTCATTAGATAGTATTCCCGCACCAACCTTTTGAAAGTATTTTTATTTATTATGTACTATCATATATATAGATCTGTATTTTAAAGCCGTGGTAGCTCGTGCTCGTGGTTGCCTTAAGTTGCATAGTACGCGAGTGACCTGAGTCAACCCCCGAATCTACCTCTGTAATGGTTCTGCAATTATAGTGCTGCTTTACCACGTGGTCTGAGAAATAAAAATATTTCGTGGACACGTGAAGTCCACCAACCCGCAATGGAGCAGCGTGGCGGACTCTTTCCAGATCCAAAGCCCTCTGTAAAATGAGAGTAGGCCTGTCCTCAGGAGTAGCACATTGATATGCTGTTACTTTACTTTATTTACGTAAAGTATGTGTAAGTACTACACAATGCATTTGACATCCTCCGCCGCATATTTTTAAAATGTTTTTTTTTTATTGCATATAGTGATGAAACCAGCAAAACGTTCACCTGCTGGTAAGTGCAACGTCTGCCCATAACAAATGCTGTGCCATCCAGAAAATTTCTGTGTGACACTACACCGTGCTCATCACCCTGAGACATCGGTTCTTAAGTCTCATATGCCCAGTGATTACGCTAGCTCACAGTGCCCTTCAAACCGAAACACAGTAATGTTTGCACACTACTGCTTCACGGCAGAATAACTGGCCCTGGGGAGGGCCCTACCTAGATGGATGCAGGAATCCTACCACCAGTAGTACCTCACCTGTTACCACTTTTAACGGAAACTCTGAAAATAATATCTATTCTGTGCGGCATAACAGAAAGATATTAATTAAAAACGAATATTAAAACTCAGCAGCGCCTAGGAAAAAAAGCTCTATTGAAAAGAGCTGGAAAACTGGGCCAGAGGCGCGCATATTTCCGTTTCCATTCGGAACTACTGTACCAAGGCGGAATTATAGAAAGATTACCAAGACGTGTTAATGCGGGACTTAATTATATTTAACGTAGATTAAAATTACACTAAAAAAATTATTTAAAATTGTACCGTGTGCTAGCGGCTTAAGAGAATCTACCACCCCATCTCCTCGAGGGTGTCGTAAAAGTCGACAGAGAGAAAATTAAAACCAGAAGATGGGCAGCAGCATCTTCCTGGAACATCAGAATAAATAAACTGTGGTTGCCAACCCGCCAGCCAAGCGTGGCAACTATGGCAAAATTTCACCCAAAATAGGAGCAACAAACTTTTGTAGCAATGTATGGGGGAGGCCTATGTTCAGCAGTGGACGAGTGACAGGGTGAAATGATGATGATGATGATGAAAATTAAACCATTTTGATTTATAAATAAATGTGTATATTTCTAACAAACAGATTTATGAGTTATTAAATAACAGACTAAATCCGCGACTGCATCCGCGTCTTATTTTTAATACCGCGGAAACTCTTTGATTCCCCGGAATAATGTCTGTCTCCAGAATGCAAGCTATGTATGTGAATTTACGTTTTTCAAAAATCCCGTGGGAAATCTGTCTTCCGGAATAAAACCTATACTATGTCTGTCTCCAATATGCAAACTATGTCTGTGCCGAGTTTCGTCAACATCGGTTCAACGGTTAAACCGTGAAAAGGTAACAAACAGACAGAGAGACAGAGAGAGTTACTTATTTTTTTTTTATTGTATAAAGTGACGAAATTTAGTGAAGCTAAGGAAAGCTCAGGGGCTAGGAGCTCGCTTTAAATTTCACAGTACGCCAGTGAACTGGTTTAGATTCCCGAAATCGGCACCACTTACATTGTTAATTCCAATTTTAAGTGCTGATTTACCACGTGCTCGGCGATGAAGGAAAACATCGTGAGGAAACTAAAAAATATTTCGAAGACATGTGCTCTCCGCCAACCGGCATTGGAGCAGCGTGGCGGATTCTTCCTGGCTCCAAAACCCTCTCAGAAATGAAGAGGAGGCCTGTGCTCAGCAGTGGGACATTTATAGGCTGAAACTTTACTTGTTTTACTTACGAATATTGGCTCCAGCTGGGTTTTGGAACCCAAGACCCGCGGCTTAGAACCTGTATGACTGGGTCGTCAAATATGTTTGTCGCGGAACAAGATCGTGCCACGATATTTCTGGTGGAAGGATTCAAAACCAATACCGCCACCGGGAGCCGCCACCAGATACCCTCCACCACTACAACACTACCACTAGGCAATACACACCACTGAAGTCGAGAAAACGACACGTGTTTCACCTCAAAACGAGGCATTATCAAGTGATATTGACTCTACGACAGTCAACCGCCGGTTGTGTAGCAGTAGTGTAACATTACTGTGTTTCGATCTGAAGGGGGCACTGTCAATTAGTATAATTACTGGGCATATGAGACTTAAGAATCGATGTCTCAAGGTAACGAGGACAGAGTGGTGCGACACAGAAATGTTCTTAGTGCCACAGCATTTGTTATGGACGTTCTACTAAATGATTTCTTATATTTACGCGAATAGTCACACTAGTCCACTGCTGAACATAGGCCTCCCCCATAGATTGCTACAAAAGTTTGTAGCTCTCGTTTTAGAGGGAATTTTGCCATAGTTGCCACGCTTGGCCGGCGGGTTGGCAACCGCAGTTTATTTATTCCGATTTTTCAGGAAGATGCCTGCTGGCCGTCTTCTGGTTTTAATTTTCCCTCTATCGACTTTTACTACACCCACGGGATGAAATGGGGTGCTAGTTTATCTAAAGCCGCCATCTCACGGCATATTATATTATATTATACATCTCAGTCCCCCCGTGAACGAAGATGCTGTATAACGCTCTAAACGTCGGGTTATAAATAGTTTAATAATAATTGCTTTATTACCAAGAACCTGGAACAGTATCATTATGACGTAATTTAGTTAGCTCTGCACATTCTGCTGATATCGGCGTAGAAATGTGAAAAGAAATGTTAAGTTAAAAATCGCGATAAAATCCATATAATCTGTTTTATTAAACGTTTCACTTACCATCAGGTGGAACATTTGCATGGAGCTAAGCTCCATAAAAACAGTGGTTCTAAACAGACTGCCTAGTACCGATAATATTAGAAATTAAAAGACAAAAACGTTACCAGCGTTCCGAAAGTGAAGCTAAGAAAAGGCGACAATTGGCGCCTTTTCAATCGTCGCCATGACTACGCAATCGCAAGGAAAGAGACAACCTTATCCCGTTTGCAACGAGATTGACAAGGATAAACAGCGCATGATCATGGATGGAACGTGTATTATTGTCTCGCTGCGTCCGGAACGCTTTCTTTAGTAGTCTTCATTGAATACAACGTTTCAATGTATTATAATATCTCTCTATCTATTAAATCCAAGGTGAGAGAAAAAACTTAACGCTTAATCCGCGCGTTGGTTAGTTGTCGGGTCTTCGCGGCGGTGTGTCGCGTAAAAGATGGCGCCGGTCGTTCGGCTAATGATTACAAACCGCACGCCACAGTACCCGCACTGCCCACTCACTGTGTGCTTAGATTTATGTTACAGAGCAGTATTATACTTTGGTTCTAGTATAAACTGTATCGTATAATGAAATAGAAAGTGTTTGTCTGTAATTGTATTGGCTCGGTTGTTGTAGTGGTCGAGCGATAGAATACTGTGGTATGGGTGGCTGGCTCGCCTCTCGTATAGAACATTTGTATTGGTTGCAGACTGTTCCGCGTCACTGTTACTGTGTGTGTAATTTTGTTTCTCTATGGTATTAAATAAAGAGGCGAGCAAGTCGTTACCCTGATAATAAGTGCTACGCCAGTTCGTTGTTGCTGTGTCACCAAATTGCAAAGTCCTGTATAAGCCACTCCATCTCATCCAATGGATCCCGTAAAAGGCGAGTAAGGAATTAAACTGCACTGTGCACCCAACAGCGATGGTGGCGATGGGCTCACCACCTATCACACCAAGTGCATTATATTGTTTTGGTAAAACGTGGACTGTGGCAGTCATCTGTTTTTGCAGTGAGTGCCCAGTCTCTGACTACCCCTTATGGGATACAGTCGTGATCTTATGTATGTATGACACTGCATTGCGCTTGTCACCTTACGACGCTGTTATTAAGTCTCATATTACCACTAGTTTCACTTATTACAGACGGCTTTGCGGAGGTTAAAAAAACCAATGTCACACCGTCTGTACCCGTGGGTTATATAAGAGTCTAGTCGGTTTTTTTTTTGTATAAAGTGACGAAACGAGCAAAACTTTCACCTGATGGTAAGTGCAACGTCCGCCCACAACAAATGCTGTGCCACCCATAATATTTTTGTGTGACGCCACACTGCACCCGTCACCCTGAGACATCAGTTCTTAAGTCTCAAATGCCCAGTGATTACGCTAGCCCACAGTGCCCTTCAAACCGAAACACAGTAATGCTTGCACACTACTGCTTCACGGCAGAATAACTGGCCTTTATCAGCTAAAAGATTGTGCCCGTGTCGTAGCATTAGCTTTGCGGGTAGGGTAGGCAGTGTATTCATTTGCGATTGCGCGTACACTAGTGGCACTATTATATCACCTGCACAGTTGATAGCTTCCAACAGTACTCAGAAGTTGTCACCGTGGTTCAAAATCGACCAAGAAGACATCATCAGAGCCTCAAAAATTTATAAAATAAACCAAAATTAACAGGTACGCACTTACATCCATACATACATATACGATAATAATTGCTGGTCACGGTAAATGTTTTCAAAAAGTTCATGAAGCAACCTTTTTTTTTTATTGTATATAATGACGGAACGAGCAAAACGTTCACCTGATGGAAAGTGCAACGTCCGCCCACAACAAATGCTGTGTCACCCAGAATATTTCCGTGTGACACCACATCGCGCCCGTCACCCTGAGACATCAGTTCTTAAGTCTTAAATGCCGAGTGATTTAGCGTAATCCACAGTGCCCTTCAAACCGAAACACAGTAATGCTTGCACACTACTGCTTCACGGCAGAATAACTGGCCCTGGGGTGGTACTTACCTAGAGTGATTCCTGCATAGGAATCCTACCACCAATGAAAATTACTGTGAATATTACTGTGTTTCGGTCTGAAGGGCACTGAGAACTAGTGTAATCACTGGGCATATGAAACTTATAAATTGATGTCTCGGGGTAGCTTCAGGGCACACTTCTTTGGAACTCCTTCCAGTAAAAGAGTTACCAAATAATCTGGTAAAGTGCATTGTAATCTGTTATAAAACGATAGAAATACCTTATTGTGCGATAAAAAGTTAAAAATGGATCATTTAAAATGTAAGAAAGAATCATCATCAATATTCAAAATTATCAAAGTGGGACATCTGTGTATCGCTAAGCTGTGTCACCACTGGTCATGCTCAAGCCGGACTCGGCGATTCGTTGCCCACACCCTTGCCTCCCCGACCTCACCCCTGTCGATATCGCGAGCATAATCTGTACAACTGTAATTACACTGGGATGTTTTATTACACCACGATAAGATCCCACGGGTGTATTACAATTAAGATTCGAACACATTCAAAACCTCGAAATACTGTTTCTTTTCGGAAAGAAGTTAAGCGCTGACAAACAACAGAAATGTTCTTGCTACGCATGTTATAAACGCAGGCGTTCATATCAAGAAAGTTTGGGAAAGTGTTATCGATTTTTAAAGAAGAATGACATTTTTCTCGTGGCGTTTTAAAATTATGTTTCATTAGTATCTTATGCATCTCATTATCATCATCATTTCATCCCATTACAAGTTCTTTGTTAAACATCGGCCGCCCCCATAGATTGCCCCAAAACACGGTGGTAGGATTCCTATGCAGGAATCCGTCTAGACAGGTACCACCCCAGGGCCAGTTATTCTGCCGGAAAGCAGTAGTGTGCAAACATTACTGTGTTTCGGTTTGAAGGACAATGAGAGCTAGTATAAGCACAGGGCACATAAGAGTTAAGAACTGATGTCTCAGGGTGACGGGCGCAGTGTGGTGCCACACAGAAATGTTCTGGTTGAAACAGTATTTGCTATGGGCAGACGTTGCACTTACCATCAGTTCAACGTTTTGCTCGTTTCATCACTAGAGCCAGTAAAAAAAATTTAAAAAAAATAACTGGCTTATGCCCGCGACTTCTTCTGCGTGAATAAAGGTTTCTCAAATATCCCGTGGGAACTTTTTGAATTTCCGGTTAAAAAGCCCTAAGTATCCTATGTACGTCTCTAAGACGCAAGCTATCTCTGTGCGAATTTTCGTCAAGATCGATACAGCGGCTGAGCCGTGAAAAGGTGACAAACACAGGGGTAGAGAGAATAACTGTCTGTTGAGAGAATTTTTGCTCTATAACATTTCCTTCTTCAGATTTTTGAACTAGATACTCTCGAACAGACTGACAAGAGGTTTTTGTTTATAGATAAGTGAAACGTCTGCCCATAACAAATGTGGCACCACACTGGGCCCGTTGGGCTGGAGATATATCAGTTCTTAAGTCACAAATGGCCTGTAATTACACTAGACCGAAACAGTAACCTTCGCACACTACCGCTTCACGGATGACTAACTGGCCCTGCGGTGGTAATATATCTAGACGGAATCCTACCACCAGTAAAGTAAAAGTATTTTATTTAATTAGATTTGATTTAACGCGCTGACGGACAAAATAATCAAAAGTTAATATTTCATCATCATCGTCATCGTCATCGTTTCAGCCTATCACAAGTCCACTGCTGAACATAGGCCTCCCCCATAGATAGCCACAAAAGTTTGTACCTCTCATTTTGAAAGGACTTTGCCATAGTTGCCACGCCTGGCTGGCGTGTTGGCAACAGCAGTTAATTTATTCAGACGTTCAGTTATACAGAAAATTTAAACAGGCGCTTTCAAGTAAAATAATAATTAAATTATTTAATAAAGTGTATGTAGTCGTATATAGGTTAAACACACAAACACAATTAAGAAAAATCAAAATAAATCATATGTATTTATATATCTAAATATGCATATATAAAACTATGTATAAAAGTAAAGTTATTCTACCGTGACCCAGTAGTGTGCAAACATTACTGTGTTTCGGTCTGAAGGGCACTGAGAGCTAGCGTAATCACTGGGCATATGAGACTTAAGAACTTATGTCTCAGAGTGACGGGCGCAGTGTGGTGCTACACAGAAATATTCTGAGTAACACAGCATCTGTTATGGCTAAACGTTGCACTTACCATCAGGTGAGCGTTTCTGATAAGTGCAACGTCCGCCCACAACAAATGCTGTGTCACCCAAAATATTTCTGTGTGACACCGCACTGCGCCCGTCACCCTGAGACATCTGTTCTTTAGTCTCAAATGCCCAGTGATTACGCTAGCTCACAGTGCCCTTCAAACCGAAACACAGTAATGTTTGCACGCTACTGCTTCACGGCAGAACAACTGGCCCTGGCGTGGTACCTACCTAGACGGAATCCTACCACCAGTAAACAACAAATGAACAACAAATGAATATAAATTAATACATATGGATGTAATATTCGAAAACCACAGACTGCTATGTTATGTTTATATTATATTCATACCAATATTAAAGTCTGGAAATTGTTTTGGTCTTTGTGGTTAGAGAATAGGATTGAAAATTAGTTTTAAATACATGTAAGGCACTAACCGCGAGACATAGTTTCACCTAATATATCAATGTCTCATATATCTTAAGTGATATCTCTACATTCTGTTGTCTGGGATTGTACAAGATTCTAAGAATCGACAAGGACAATCTCGAATTTAATTAGAATAGAACTGAATCTAATTTATTTGCTAGAATATGGTATATCATTACAGTCTAAAATCACAGTTTATATACAACATATTCTACAGTATCACCACGCAAATATTAATGATAATAATGACACTTTAATGTTATACTAGCTGATAAGGTGGATATAGGATTATTTTGAATATCCCGGGGGAACTATTTGCTTTCCCGGGATAAAAGTATCCTACGTCCGTCTCCAAGAAGCAAGCTATCTTTCTGCGCAATTCCATCAAGATGGGTTCAGCGGTGGGGCGTGAAAAGTTAACAAACATACAGAGGGAGAGGGTGTTTCTTTTGCATTTATAATATTTGAATTCCTCATTATAATTGATATATAAATTGTCAAATGTGTTAAATGCCAAAATGTCAAATGTAATAGAGGCAGAGGTAACTTAAACATCTGGCAATCAGTTAAACCTAGTGATGACTTTTGCAAAAATCGATGAATTATAACTGGCTGATGCCCGCGACTTCTTCTGCGTCGGCTTTCCAGGATAAAAAAAGTATCGTATCAAAATCGATTTCGCGGCTGAGCCGTGAAAAGGTGACAAACACACAGGGGTATAGACAGACAGGACAGAGAAGAACTGTCGCATTTATAATATTAGTTTTGAAGTACGGATTTATTTAAAATTTAAAGGATAAAATACACGTTTGTATGCTCTGGGTTATTTCCGCTGTCATCCATGCAGTTTTGTTTGATCCGATTACAAAGGGAGTATAATAACCAGGAGATGGGCAGCAGCATCTTCCTGGAACATCAGAATAAATAAACTGCTGTTGCTAACTCGCCTGCCAAGCGTGGCAACTACGGTAAACTCCCCCCAAAACGAGAGCTACAAACTTTTGAGGCAATCTGTGGGGGAGGCCTATGTTCAGCAGTGGACTAGTGATAGGCTGAAATGATGATGATGATGATATTTTACATAACCAACTTAATGCCTGCGGCATTCTCTACCAGTCTACCTAAAGGACTCCCCCTCAAACTCCTGATCTCCGAGAAAAAATGGATCTGGTCTACCAGAAAGGTTCTTTACTGGAAGGTGTAAATTTGTATATTTTGTCCAGCAGAGTTTCTACTCTGCTGGACAAAATATACATGCTATTTCTAGCACCTAGCGCTTTCCTAACGAGGTATCGTAAGAGGCAACTAAAGTATTGTACGAGCAGCAATTATTAGTGCAGAATTATACCATACGCAATGTTGTCACTATTCGCCCGTGGGAACGCAATGGGGCGTAGGAATTTGTTTGACTCGTACCAAAATGCAGCGACGTGTCACACTCGTCACGCCACGTTTCCCGCGGGGCGGAAAGTGGGCGTGGAAAAGGCGTGACTTTATGTGTGTGTTTACAGACATAAGTGGCACATACATAAACATCCAAACTCAGGCAGTTGGTCTGTTGCTCATACACACATATATATAACACAATATTAGCTCCGTGTGGGAATCGAACTTACAGCCCATTGTGCAAAAGTCAATCGACTCTAACGACACCCACTGGAGAAAACAATTCACCACACTGCTCCAATGCGGGTTATCCAGTGGACATATGCTCGGTTATACGGCGAGACCCCGGGTCCTGAGCTGTCACGCTCACGTATTGTATATTACAATATAAATTTAAATAATTTCTTTACAATGCCTTCGAGACCTTGTAATTTTCTATAATATTTTTACTTTGAACGCTTAAAATTAAGCTCATCTCATTTTACCAGTCCCCTTTACTGCCCTAATCTGAAGTTATTCGACTAAATTAACGTCCAAATTATTTTGTTCTTAATGCAGTAAAGGTTAAGTAATTGTGGATTTTCTTTCCCTTGTTTCTTCTCCGTATAAAGGAAACTCATTAAAAAACAGTGTAAGTTTGTAAAAAAAAATACATTTGATAATCGAAATTTTATTTCTTACGGCAGAGAATAAATATCACATACAACAATATCAATTCACAGTTCAGGCTACACTCCTCTGGAATGCCCTTCCTGATGCTATCAGGAATGCACCCAACAAAAACTCCTTTAAAAGGCTTCTTAGAGAACATTATTTGGAGGCAAACTGATGCCCTAATTTCACGTCTTATTTTGTTTATATATGCATTATTTGTGTATTACATTTATTATTTGTATGTATGTATTTATCTGTTAATTTTGTGAATATATATATAGATTATTTATGTTATTATATAATTATTATGTAATACCACCAAATATCTTACCTATTTGCACCTGCCATCAGTTTTCTCGTCTCCCAGGGTTGACTGGCAGAGAATGCCTCTAGGCATAAAACCGCCCATTGAATTCCTTAGATTAAGGTGTTACCATAAAGATTAAATAAATTAATTAATATATTTCATTTCATTTCATGTCAGTGGGTGTTTCAGTCTAAATGGCACTGGAGCTACTGTAATTACAAGGCACATGGTACCTAAGAACCGATGTCTGATGAAGGCGGGCGCAATACACAGAAGATGCTACGAGGGTGGATTGAAAAGTACTCGGCCTAACCAAGAAAATAAACACATACTAAATCAGTTATATTTTTATTTTTCTACATAATCACCATCAAGTTCAATACACTTTTGCCACCTCCCCTTCCAAGCATTTAGACCGTTAAAAAAAATGATTCTTCCTTAGAGTCAAAATATGCGTCTACAGCTGCTTTGACCTCGTCGTTTGTCGAAAATCTTTGACCTCCCAAGTGCTTTTTTAGGTTAGGGAACAGAAAGAAGTCTGATGGTGCCAGATCAGGTGAATACGGCGGATGCGGTAACAGTTCAAAGCCACAGTTGTGAATTCCAGCCATTGACTGTACTGACGTGTGAACACGGGCGTTATCTTGATGAAACAGGACTTTTCTTCTGAGCATTCCTCGACGTTTTTCTTTTATTTCCTCTCGTAAACGACGTAGTAAGGTGCAGTAGTAATCAGAGTTTATAGTCTGACCCCTTTCAAGATAATCAATCATAATCACACCTTTCGAGTCCCAGAATACTGAAGCCATCACCTTATTTGCCGACAAAATCGACTTAGCCTTTTTAGGGGGTGGTGAACCAGGTCTTCTCCACTGTTTTGATTGTTGTTTTGTTTCCGGTGTACAGTAATGAACCCATGTTTCGTCCATAGTAACAAAACGATTCAAAAAATCATCTGCATCGGCTTCAAATAACTCCAAACAGTCGCGTGAAATAGTCAATCGCGTCCTTTTTTGTTCAACTGAAAGCAGTCACGGAAACCACCTCGCAGACACCTTGTGGAAACCCAACTCGTTGACAATGATGTTTTGAGTTCGTTCATAAGAGATGCCTATAATCTCGGCTATCTCTCTAATTTTTAATCTGCGGTCTTCCATTATTAAATCAATTACTTTTTTAATATTTTCGTCAGTAGTTGACGTCGAAGGCCTTCCAGAGCGGGGTTCATCTTTCACACTCTCTCTACCACGCTTAAATTCTGCTATCCATTTTTTGACGGATGAATATGACAGAGCACAATCGCCTAAAGTACTGACCATGTCATCATGGATGGCTTTTGATGATAGCCCCTTCTTATGGAGGTACTTAATGACGGCACGCTGCTCGATTTGCTCCATTCGCGGAAATGATGACCGATTACTTTGTTAATAAATTTATAAAATCACAACTAATTATCGCACACGTTTCGAACTTCACACAATGAACTAGTCTGAACTGAACTAAATAATGTGGGTAGATTTGATTTTTAGAATTGAATGGATCTGTGTTAGGCCGAGTACTTTTCAATCCACCTAGTATATAGGTGCATCTGGGTGGCACGGAGACTGTTCTACTCACGTTCACCATCAAGTCAACGATTTGCTAGTCTCATGTATTAAAAAAAAGTCAAGTAACAGCCTATAAATGTTCCACTACTGAGGACAGGCCTTCTCACATTTCTGAGAGGGTTTTTGGAGCCAGGAATAGTCCGCAACGCTGCTCCAATGCGGGATGGCGGACTTTACATGTCTTCGAAATATTTTTATTTCTCGAACATCCAGGTTTCGTCACGATGTTTTCCTTCACCGCTGAGCACGTGGTAAATCAGCAGGAGGAGCACCAGGCCCCTGAGCTACCACGGCTATACCATTGATTTTTATTTATATAGAAGTAGAAGAAGATAGAAGAAGAAATTAGGTAGTTTAGAAAGATGATTAAAACAAAAAATAAATAAACGTGAATTTACAACAATATTTATCATCACCTAAATAAATATAATTGCAGAACAAGTTGCCGGCCTCAAGTGATGAGCGAAATACAAATCAATATATAAAAAAAACATTAGTTTATTTGCTCGATGAAGACGTATCTGTAAATGCTTAAATTCTATTATGAACTAGTAATGAGTTCTATAGCATATGAGTAGTATATAAAACTAAATTACTATAGTCTACTATTTAAATGAAACTAATTTTACGGATTTTATCGCGTTTATTTTTGTTATTTATAACCCGACGTTTCGAGTGCGTTACAGCACCCATGGTCACGGGGGGACTGAGGTGACAGATGTCCTGATGTCATAGTTAACCCGGAGTACCTTTAGCTTTTAATTATTATTTGTGGTCCGATCTACGCAGAAAGAGCTAACTGTGTCTTGAAGTCTTGCAGCCGTATGCTTGGTTTTTGACTTAATTTTCTTAATTATAGGATCCCAAGCTGGTGGTAATACCCAACCATCTTCTCTATTAAAATTAGGATGTTTTTAAAGTGTAAAATTAGTTTCATTTAAATGTGTAGTGTTTGCGTAAATATAAGAAATCATTATATAGTCTACTAGATAAATATCGTATACACCCTGTATACGGTATTTATTTATTTATGCTTCACTGTTCGCCTTAATTAAAAGGGTTACAATGGGTACTTAATGCTTTTTGACATTCACTACCAGTCTACCCGGGGCGTGAAGAAATATTGTAATGGGTTGATTAAAACTGAAATTATTGTACAACGTAATCGTGTAAAAGTAAAATATAATATGACCTGCCCCGACTTCGCAAAGATGTTATTTTTATATTAAAGTCTGTATAGAAAAAAAACAGCACCGATCCGAGTACAACGAGAATATGTATGCCAAATTACTATTCAACGGGATCTTATAGTTTTGGAGATATCGGGATGAGTCAATGGCTGATATATATGTAGATTATTTATAACAAAATACAGAATATAGGTCCCGGGTTCAAATCCCATCCGAAGCCAAAATCGGTGCAAAAACACAAATTGTTGGTTTTCGGGTATGGCCGTGTTGTGATTGTCCGCGTGTTTCTGACACTGCACTAGCTTATTTCGGATCTCATCGCGTGAGCTTTACATCGGGCGCGTAGGTAAGGACAAGTGAGTGCCCCTATGTATGCGCGTACACTGGTGGCACTATAATATCTCCTGCGCAGTGGATAGGTCCCGACAATAGTCGGAAATTGTCGCGGCGGTCGAAATCGGCCTAGAAGACATTATTATATACTTAAGTGTAACTTATCGAAAAATAGGACATACTTAAGAAAATGCACTCAAAATGAACTTCTAAAGATGTTTGTTAGGATCGTAGCAAGTGGAAAGATGTTGTCTCTGCCTACCCCTATGGGAAAGAGGCGTGACCCTACATATGTATGAACTTCTAACAGTCAATTACTGGACATAAGTCTCTTATAAGTTGAGAGGATTTGCGACAACTTGGACGCTGGTCACATACATACAGTCACGCCTTCTTATCAAATAAAGGGTAGGCAGAGTCCACACCCGTAGCCCACTTGTCGCCCCCGCGGGAAAAGATACGTGACGGATGGCGGACCACGTCGCCGCCATTATGGTCATCATCATCATCATTTCAGTCTATCTAGTCAACTGCTGAACATAGGAACATTCCCTCAAGATTCCCACTCAAGCTCGCATTTTGTGGGGATTTTGCCACAGTAGCCACCCTTGGCAGACGGGCAGCCGCAGTTTATTTATTCATGTTGTTCCAGGAAGATGCTGGTCATCTTCTGGTTTTTATTATCCCTCTGTAGACTTTTACGACACCCACGAGATGGTGTGATAGATTCTCTTAAGCGTGGTGATGCCACACAGCGGCCATTATGGTACGAGTCAAAAATATGTTACTCCCCATTGGATCCCCGTTCCCACGAACAGTAAGGCAGACCGGGGTTAGTTGAGGACTGGGGTAGGTAGACTAGATGCTCCTAACTTCTTGCAAGATTGAGTGAGAGAATCAACGTTGACCTCAAAGAAAGCCTGTTGCTTGACCGATCATTCGCACAGAACGCGAGACACGAGGAAATGTCTCACTGTCAGTTAGAGCGCGATATCAATAATTCGGATACCTAAGTAGTTTTTCATCAACACATCTTTTTTGTTCTTACATTGTAATTTATAGTCAAGTTCTTACAAACTTAATTTGAAATGGAAAGTAAAATGTTATAAAAGGTATACAAATACGTATTATGACTGTTATGCAAAGCATTTTAATTTAGTGAAATTTTGAAAGCAAAAGCTCCAGTCGGGGTTGGTAGGCCAATTGCGTATTGGTTGACTGACGATAACCCATATGTTCCAATTATTTCGAAAATATTTATGGCTTATGAAAGAAATCGAAGTTTGAGATAAAAATTAATCATTAAATTATAAATAAACCCATCTGGGAAGAATTCTGCAAAACTTATGATTTTTTATATTGGATAAAGTGACGAGACGAGCAAAACGTTCACCTGATGGTAAGTGCAACGTCGGCCCATTACAGATGCCGTGTCACCAAGAATATTTCTGTGAAATTTTTATTACATATTAAATTTTATCATCCCGTAATTCAAGCCAACCTGCAATAGTTGAGTAGTCTACCTACCCCGGCATTGGGGCAGGTTGACCACCTCGGAGAGGTTTCCTAAAACTGAAACAATCCGGATTTTATTTAATAATATCCACATAGAACCTTTTTTTTATAATTGACTATGAAATTTGGCACAGTTTACAATATTTCTCATTAACACCAAGACAATCGTTTTTTTTAAAAAAAAATGATATCCAAAAACGTGGTCAACCATCCCCGGTCTGCCCTATAGTGACAGCATTGCATATTACGGTAATATTATGCACGAAAAGAAGCTGTCCGTATAATACCTGCTTAGACTCGCTAACACCTCGGTAGGAAAGAGGTAGGTGCTACTCTTCTCTGCTTGTCGGCAGTCTGGATAATTTATCCTGATACAGAATATCTGACCAGCTCAACAACACATGATAAATTATTGATTTCTTATAATTACGCGAAATTCATTGAATAAAAGCTCAGGGGCCCAGTGCTCGCCTTTCGAATAGAAATATTTCGAGGACACGTGAAGTCCGCCAACCCGCATTGGAGCAGCGTGGCGGATTCTTCCTAGCTCCAAAACCCTCTCAGAAATGAGAGGAGGCCTGTGCTCAGCAGTGGGACATTTATAGGCTGAAACTTTACTTTTTTTTTTAAAAAAGTAACTTTGCAGAATTTGTCGCGTTTAATTATTACAGTTTATTTGTTATTCTGCACGAACAATGGCTGACTGGCAGAGTAGAATAGCACCTACCTCTTACCTACCGAGGTGTCGTAAGAGGCGACCAAGGTACTGTACGGACAGCCTTTATTCGTGCCGAATAATACCATAATATGCAATGCTGTCACTGTACTGCTCGTGGGAACACAATGTGGAGTAATAATTTTTTGAGTCTTAAAATGGCGGCGATGTGGTTTGCCACACGACACGTCTCGTTACCCATCGGTGGCGAAAAGTAGGCTACGGGTGCGGTCAAGGCAATTTTTTTTTATTGGTTTAGGTGACGAAACGAGCAAAACGTTCACCTGATGGTAAGTGCAACGACTGCCCATAACAATGCTGTGTCACAACGAAAATTTCTGTGCGACACCACACTGTGTCCATCACCCTGAGACATCAGTTCTTAAGTCGCAAATGCCCTGTGATTACACTAGCTCACAGCGCCCTTCAAACCGAAACACAGTGAGTCTTGCACACTACTGATTCACGGCAGAATAACTGGCCCTGGGGTGGACGTGACCTACCTAGACGGATTCCTGCATAGGAATCCTACCACCAGTAAAACTACTACTCGTTTACTCGTTACCTACTCGTTTTGTGAGAAAAATGCGTGACTGTATTTATGTATGTTAATTATTACATAATAAATTATTAACCGACATTAAGTCGCCACACAACGATACATCTTGAAGTGTCGACAGCAGTAGCCTATGATATATTACATTTCCAAGTATCAGTTTAACGCTTCACAGGATTACCATCCGTATTTAATAACAGTATTGTACATTGTTTGTTGAGTATTGTATGTGCTGTGTGGTAGCGGCGTAATAGAATCTACCATCCCATCTCGTGGGCGTCGTAAAAGTCGACAGAAGTAAATTAAAACCAGGAGATTGGCAGCAGCACCTTCTGGAATATCCAAACAAATAAACTGTTGGCAACCAGCCTGCCAAGCGTGGCAAATATGGCAAAATACCCACGGGTGCATCAGCATCAGCAGGTGACTAGGGATAAGCTGAAATTATTATGATGATTGTACATTATCACATTCGCATCGTCATGCAGGTATACTCCAGAAACGAAGCCCACTAAGTAATTTCTCTCTTGCTTTTACAAATAGATTTAAGACAGACTTGGCCAAGGTTTTCACCTATTCCTACTAACTTTACTGGTGGTAGGATTCCCATGCAGGAATCCGTCTAGGTAGGTACCACCCCAGGGCCAGTTATTCTGCCGTGAAGCAGTAGTGTGCAAACATTACTGTGTTTCGGTTTGAAGGGCACTGTGAGCTAGCGTAATCACTGGGCATATGAGACTCAAGAACTTATGTCTCTGGGTGATGGGCACAGTGTGGTGTCACACAGAAATTTTTAGGGTGACACAGCATTTGTTATGGGCATCAGGTGAACGTTTTGCTTGTTTCATCGCTTTATCCAAAAAAAATATATCAAAAAACAAAAGAAAATTCCAGAAGAATTTACTTCAAGAACATAGTCACAACCAACGTATCGGAAAAGTGATATTTGAAAATTTCATTCTTTCTTTGTATATAGTGGTGCGATCAATTCAAGTTTTCCTGTTGAATACACGCGGGAATTCGTATTGACAAATACGAGCACGTGCGACATTGTTCCCCGAAAACAACGTACAGAAATGTGTATATGTTTAAAGGCAAAAGAAAAATATTTCAGAGAAAAATTGCGCTCTGAATGCCAAATTTTTCAGCGTTATGTTTGGTATTTTTCATAGCGCCCGACGCAACATGGCCGCACGCGACAAGGACTCAAGCCTGTATGCAAATGACCCATGTGGGACCTCGAGTAAAATAATCGTAAACTAAAATAAGTTTAAAAACCTAAACAAAAAAACACGCTTGAACAGCAAAATATATCCATCTAGATAGGTACCGCCGCAGGGCCATTCTACCGCGAAGAAGTAGTGTGCAAACATTACTGTGTTTCGGTTTGAAGGGCGCTGAGAGCTAGCGTAATCAATGGGAATATGAGACTTAAGAACTGATTTCTCAGGATGACGGGCGCAGTGTGGTGGCACACAGAACTGTTCTGGGTGACACAGCATTTGTTATGGGCAGACGTTGCACTTACCATGTGAACGTTTTACTCGTTTCGTCACTTTATCCAAAAAAAAGAATATCAGATCATAGTCATGAAGTCAATGTATCTAATAAAATTAAGAGGGGAGGAGGGAGCAAGAAATCATTCACTCCGCTGAGTTATTTGTAATCCTTACCCAAATCTGACGAGCGTGTCATAAAAAAAGAACGGGAATAATTAAAAAAGAAAAATGAGAGGTAAAATGAAATCCAGGAGATTGGCAGCTGCATCTTCCTGGAACATCTGAATAAATAAACCGCGGTTGTCAACCCGCCTGCAAAGCGTGGCAACAATGGCAAAATCCCACCAAAATGAGAGCTACAAACTTTTGTGAAAATCTATGGGGGAGGCCTATGTTTAGCAATAGACTACTTATATGCTAAAATGATGATGATGATATGCTAAAATCGTAGCTTTGGACCATACAATATATATAGTATATAAAAATACTGAACATCAATTCTTAGATATAAATTTTTAATGCACACTGTGCGCCGCAATAAAAAAGTATAAACATTTGCCGAGGTATTAGAACAGGGAGATGGTAATTATTTTTAAACAATCCAATTGCTTGCTGTATTCCCGCCTCGTGCCATTCTCAATCCAGTGGCCCAGTTACAACAGGCGGACTCCGTCAAGCTCAATAATGAACATTATCTAATCGGGCTGCCGCCGGCGCCTTTGTGGTTATTACGTAACCCGACCGCCGTGCGAAGATTTCTCAATACAAACTCTCAACGGCGTCTTTGCTTAGGGAATGTTGCGTTGTTAACATAGTTATGTATCTTATCGCACATGGTAACGACTTGTAGTAAATGAAACGGCCTATAATTTTTCACCACTGAGGAAATCATCATCACTTCAGCCTATTACTAGTCCACTGCTGAACATTGGCCACCCCCATAGATAGCCACAATTTTTTTTAGCTGCCATTTTTGGGGGAATTTGCAATAGTCTCTACGCATGGAAGGTGGGTTGGCAACCGCAGTTTATTTATTCAGATGCCCATCTCCTCGTTTTCATTTTCCCTTTGTACACTTTTACGACCTCCACGGGTTGAGATGGAGTGGTAGATTCTCTTAGGCCGCCACCACACGGCTATTTATTGTTATTTAAAAACTTTATTGCACAGTAAATGTACAAGTTGCGGACTTAATGCTATAGTCATTCTCCACCAATCCACCACCAGAATCAACCACCCACATTCTCTACCAGTCAACCACCAGAATCTACAACCCCAATATCGTCCGTGTGTGTCGTAAAAGTCGACAGAGGGAAAATTAAAACCAGGAGATGGGCAGCAACATCTTCAAGGAACATCTGAATAAATAAACTGCGGTTGCCAACCCGCCTGGCAAGCGTGGTAACTGTGGTAATAGCCTACTAATATAAGTGCTATAAACTTTAGTGGCAATTTGTGGGGTCAGATTTGATGATAAGTTTTTAAGTTTCCGAAGTAACTCCGAGAGGGAGTTACTTCCAAACCAACAAAATACAAGAGCCAGTCAACTCGTTGGCAGTCGACTTCAAAAATTAATTTAACCTTTACATTCACAAATATGTTTAACAAAATAATACGAAACGAACTGCGCCGTTACACCATTACGATACTTCAGACTAATTAAAAGTTTTGTTGTTTATAGACTGGCACGTTATTAAATATATTTGTTAAGTGTTCTAACGTACGCTTCGCTCGATTATTATCATGTATCGTATTCTTTTTTCGATGTTGCTTTGCTTTAGGAATTTATTGATTAAATACGCTCTGATGTTATTAGAAAAACAAGTAGAGGACTCTATATTGCTTTTCTGTACAACGTCTGCCCATAACAAATGTTGTGCCAGAACTTTTCTGCGTGCCAAAACATTACGACCGTGTCATCATATCAGTTCTTAAGTCACATATGCCTAGCAATTACACTAGCTCTCAGTGCACACCACTGAATGACGGCAGAAAAACTGGGGCTACGGTAGTACCTACCTAGGCAGATTCCTGCATAGG
This sequence comes from Luehdorfia chinensis, assembly GCA_019845155.1. Taxonomy (NCBI): domain Eukaryota; kingdom Metazoa; phylum Arthropoda; class Insecta; order Lepidoptera; family Papilionidae; genus Luehdorfia; species Luehdorfia chinensis. The sequence goes on along the minus strand of JAHVAK010000033.1, from coordinate 16,227,605 downwards.
AATCATGCCACTAGTGTTTGAAGTTTTTTTTTGTTTAATGATTTCTTATATTTACGCGAACACTACACATTTAAATAAACTAATTGTTAAGGATTTTATCGCGTTTTAATTTTATTATTTATAACCCGACGTTTCGGAGTTGCTTTACAGCACACCATGTCACGGGGGGACTGAAGTGACAGTTGTCCCGATGTCATAGTTAACCCCGGATTACCTTCAGCTTTTAATTATTATTTTTAGTCGTCTACGCAGAAAGAGCTTACTGTGGTCTTGAGCCTTGGCATTGGTGGTAAAAATAATTCAAAATTAATCCGATAAAATCCGTAAAAAGTAGTTTTATTTAAATGTGTAATATTGCGTAAATAAAAGAAAACCTACACATTTAAATAAACTAATTTTAAGGATTTTATCGCGTTTAATTTTATTTTTTAATACCAGACGTTTCGAGTGCTTTACAAGCACCCTGATCCGGGGTAACTGAGATGACAGATGTCCCGATGTCATAGTTTAACAACTCGAGTACCTTCGGCTTTTAATTATATTTCTTGGTCGACCTACGCAGAAAGCCTCACTGTGTCTTGAAGTCTTGCAGTGGTATGCTTGATTTTTGATTTATTTTATTAATGTTAGGATCCCAAGCTGGGGGTAATACCCAACCATCTGCTCTTAAAAATTAGGATGTTTTTTAATTTCAATAGCCTCGCGAATCATCCTTGGTAGAAATCGGTATTCTTTTGCGAGGATTTGTGGTTTATCAAATCTGATATAATGGATTGTTTTTTTGTTTTTTTTTATTGGATAAAGTGACGAGACGAGCAGAACGTTTACCTGATTGTAAGTGCAACGTCTGCCCATAACAATTGCTGTGTCACATAGGACATTTCCGTCTGGCACCGCATTGCGCCCGTCACCTCGAGATATCGGTTCGTAAGTCTCATATGCCCAGTGATTACGCTAGCTCACAGTGCCCTTCAAACCGAAACACAGTAATGTTTGCACACTACTGCTTCACGGCAGAATAACTGGCCCTGGGGTGGTACCTACCTAGATGGATTCCTGCATAGGAATCCTACCACCAGTACGAATAAACAGAAAAGTAACAGAAGTAACATAGAATTACAACTGTTTAAAAGAAATAACACCCACAGTTTCTTGCCGGTTACTTCCCTGTAGCTTTTTAACGTTCATGGAAGCTAGAAATAAATATTGCGAGAGCACGACTTTCTTTGCAGCGAATTATTCCGGTCCGGTTATGCTGATGCAAGATTAAAAACTTTGGATTAGCATAACCGGACAAAGATGAAGACGTGATACTAATGTTTAAATAAAACTAGATGTTTCGGATTCTATCGCGTTTAATTTAATATTTATAACCAGACGTTTCGAACGCTTTACAGCACCCACGGTAACGGGACGACTGTGGTAAAAAATGTCCTGACGACATTGTTCTCCGCTACATACCAGAATATGCAAAACTACTTCGGTATTGACTTACATCTGGCCATCTATTGTGAAAGGAACAGTACTACAAGCAAGTATATTATGTGGCGATGGGCTCTCCAGTATCTCGCATTGTCGCTGACACATTCTTGGAAGACTTTGGGGAGAAAGCCTTCCGCACTTCTCCTGTTAATCTTACCGTAAGTATCGTAGATGATACTTTCACAATTTTACTATCAGACAGAGTGACCACCTTAACTATAAAATTATTATTATAATTATTAAATATAAAATTTACAATTATAGCTTAATTTTATTTTAATGTGTAGTGTTCGCGTTAATATAAGAAATCATTATATTATTCTATTTGTTGTATGCAGAATTCGGTCTAGGTAGGAAGAACTCCAGTGCCAGTTATTCTGCCGTGAAGCAGTAGTGTGTAAATATTGTTGTGTTTCGCTTTGAAGGCCACTGAGAGGAAGCGTAATCACTAGGCATATGAGACTTAAGAACTGACGTCTCAGGGTGGCGTAGCGTGGTGTACCACAGAAATGTTCTGGGTGGCACAGTATTTGTTATGGGCAGGCATTACACTTACCATCAGGTGCACGTTTTTATCGTTTCGTCACTTAATCCAATAATAAAAAAATATTACGTGAAAGTTAATTCGAAATCTTACTTCTTACTTACTGGAATAAAGCTGAAGAGTCTGATGTTAAACGCGCTAATATAAGGAAGTAATTACCCGATTAGAAATGAATTTTGTATATAACAGTCCGTACAAGCGAACACGAAAAAGATATATTCTTGTATTCTAGTCTTTTTTTATTGGATTGAGTGACGAAACGAGCAAAACGTTCACCTGATGTAAAGTGCAACGTCTACCCATAAAACAAATGCTATGTCACCCAGAACATTTCTGTGTGACAAACCACTGCGTCCGTCACCCTGAGACATTAGTTCCTAAGTCGCATATGCCCAGTGATTACGCTAGCTCTCAGTGACATTCAAACCGAAACACAGTAATGTTTGCACACTACTGCTTCACGGCAGAATAACTGGTCCTACCTAGGCGGATTCCTGCATAGGAATCCTACCACCATATGAGTATACAAGATGTATAGTATAGAATACAAGCACGCAACCCGTGGTAGCTCAGGGGCTAGGTGCTCGCTTTAAATTTCATAGTACGCGAGTGACCTGGGTTCGATTCCCGGTGCCGGCACCACTAAAATTGTTAATTGCAATTTTAAGTGCTGATTTACCACGTGCTAGGCGGTGAAGGAAAACCTTGTGAGGAAACCTGCATGTCTCAGAAATAAAAAAAATATTTCGAAGACATGTGAAGTCCGCCAACCCGCATTGGAGCAGCGTGGCGGAGTCTTCCTAGCTCCAAAAACCCTCTCAGAAATGAGAGGAGGCCTGTGCTCAGCAGTGGGACATTTATAGGCTGAAACTTTACTTTTACTTTTACAAGAAAACAATAAAATAAGCCAATTAAATAAGCAATAACACAAGTTATAAGTTTTCGAAAACGTCTCCTCTCAAAATACAAACGCTGTAAGTGATCCTATGTATTTCTCAATTTGTTGCCCCGTTTCGTTCGCGAGGAATTTCATATTTACAAATTACACAATATTACATGTTGTTTCGGTAAAGTATGGAACATTTGGAAGCCAAGGGTGACGAGAACATTTCATTGAAATATCGTATGAATATCCGCCGTGTGGTAATGGCGTAGAAGATTCTCTGTTAAAGTCGACGAAGGGAAATGTCTGTCAAACGTCCTAACCTCTGATTGAATGGGAAATAACAACTTTACTAGTGGCAATGTTCATATGCAGAATTCCGTCTAGGTAGGTACCACCGCAGTGCCAGTTACACTACCGCGAAGCAGTATTGTGCAAATATTACTGTTTCGATTTGAAAGGCACGATAACTAGTGTAATTACTGGGCATTTGGGGGCTTGGACTGATGTCACAGTCTCAAAATCTACGTCCTTCCATTTCTGAGAATCAATTGACAAAGTTTCTAAGCTCGTTTCTCACACTTAACATACATACATAAGATCACGACTGTATCCCATAAGGGGTAGTCAGAGACTGGGCACTCACTGCAAAAACAGATGACTGCCACAATCCACGTTTCAGCAAAACAATATAATGCACTTGGTGTGATATGTGGTGAGCCCATCGCCACCATGCGCTGTTGGGTGCACAGTGCAGTTTAATTCCTTACTCGCCTTTTACGAGATCCATTGGATGAGATGGAGTGGTTGTATTCTTTTAACGAGCCGCCACCACATGGCTAACATGTCGATGAACACGATTAGTCTCGAAATGGCACCCCACCTGCACAGATGCATCCTGCTGTCTAATAAATAAGGCTCTAACGATCTACAGGCGGTGGAAAAAAAACCACACAATATGATGTGTAGGAACATTGATAACCGATTGGGTCATCACTTCAGCCTATCGCTAGTCCACTGCTGAACATAGGCCTCCCCCACAGATTGCCAAAACAATTTGTAGCTCTCACTTTAGGAGGATTTTGCCATAGTCGCCACGCTTGGCAGGCGGATGGCAACCGCAGTTTCTTTATTCAGATGTTCCAGGAAGATGCTGCTGCCCATCTCCTGGTTTTTATTTTCCCTCATGCTGTAGTTATGGATAAACCTTACTAGGAAATCCAGGGGACGAAGAAAGACTGACGACGAAGATACCGACTAAATATCAGTTTAGTATTAGATCCGTAGATTAAATTGTCGTAGTAATTAGAAAAGGTCTTAAGATCATACAATAATTCCTTTCCGCCTATTCCGCTGTCAATGTATCGCTAAACCTGTCCCTATAAACTGGGACGTAGTTCAAATTGTATCATCATTATTATTATTTTAGTTCATCATATGACCATGGGACAACATGGGCCTTGCCCATGAAAAAAGTTTTTAGGAAAAAGAGATTAGACGTGCCACCACACTGCGACCGTCCCCCTGAGACATCAGTGAGGTCTCATATGCCCAGTGATTACACTAACTCTAAGCGCCCTGCAGACTAAAACACAGTAATGTTTGCAAGCGATGTTTAAACAGTTCTTGCATAGGAATCCTACCACCAGTAAACACAGATTTTCACAAAACACAGTCCTGAGCCAGACTTTCCGCCAAACAGTACGTTACAGTGCAACATCTAGTGGGTTGCGCTACACGAGATTACCAACACAGAAATCTTACTTCCAATATGTAATAGATTCTACGACCTATAGTAGTTTCTGAAATAGAAAGATTCCAGTACGCATCACCAATTCGGGTAGGTTGAACTTAATGAGTAGTCAATTTTTTTAAAATTTCATAAAAATACAAGTAAATCAGCGCGTTAAATTGCACCGGGGATCGAAGTCGGGTTAAAACGAAATGAAAGATGAGCGACCTATGCTAAGCCGTGGTAGTTATCATTAGGGGAACGACTCGCTCATATCGTCACTTTTTCCACGAATGCAAAAATCCTTTTAAAATAATATTTAGAAATATTAGTAGACTGTTATTTTTGATTCCATCTCATCGTGTATATTACAGCCATTTTCAAGTATGTAATACTTGTGTCCTAGGTTCGAATGAACTACTTCGGTACTTCATTTCATGAGATTTCAACTAGCAACAGCGCTCCGGAAATTTCGGTTGCAATCGGAGTTGGCGGAATTTCCGCTAGCACTTCAATATTCCGCCAATCGCGTCGGAGTTCGGAACGCTGAAATTGTTTGAAACTGTTAAGATGCTTCAGTTTCACTGGAGAGTAAAAGAACTGAAGAGAGGAAAAAAATTTCTTTGCAATAATGTTGGCAATTACTTGAAATTAAAATTATTGGAAATGTCCAAGTTTTACTTATCTTGCCTAATAATAACTGTAATTTTTTTATGTATTAAACATGTATATTTAAGTATTGTATAAACATTTTCCGTGTGGTGGTGGCGGTTGCAGAATATACCACCCCATCTCTTCCTGGTGGTGTCGTAAAAGTCGACAGAGGGACTATTAAAACCAGGAGATGGGCAGCAGCATCTTCCGGGAACATCTGAATAAATAAACTGCGGTTTCCAACCCGCCTGCCGAACGCGGAAACTATGCCAAAATCCCCCCAAAATAAAAGCTGCAAACTTTTGTGACAATCTATAGGGGAGGCCTATGTTCAGCAGTGGACTATGATGGATATGAAATTCGCTTAAGCCGCCACCACACAGCTGATTTATGTAATGTCATTATTATTTCTTTATTCATAATAATATGTACGCTGCATTCCCGCACTTAACAATTATATGTATAACCTCTTTCCTACTGAGCTGTCGTAAGAGGCGACTAAGGTATTGTACGGACAGTCTTTATTCCTGCAGAACAACACCAAATTATGCAATGCTGTCATTATACTGCTCGTACATTAAATAAATTCTTCCTCCCTATTGCGTTCCCGCAAGAATTTGTTTGACTGCTACCAAAATGCCGGCGACGTCGTTGGCCACTCGTCACGTCTCGTATTCCCCATAGTCGAAAAGTAGGCTACGTGTGTGGTGGTGATTAAATTTATATCTGTAAAAACATCCGCGATGCTGGCAGTAACTGGTAGTTAGCACTCCAGCCCAGTTATTCTGCCGTGAAGCAGTAATGTGAAAACATTATTGTGTTTCGCTCTGAAGGGCACTGAGAGCTAGTGCGATCACTAGCAAACATACAAAAAATCAAATCTTTCCTCTTTATTAATTATATAATAATTATAATTATTATATATATAATATTATTATCTATATTTGGTGGCGGCTCGTTAAAAGAATACTACCACTCCATCTCATCCAATGGATCTCGTAAAAGGCGAGTAAGGAATTAAACTGCACTGTGCACCCAACAGCGCATGGTGGCGATGGGCTCACCACCTATCACACCAAGTGCATTATATTGTTTTGGTGAAACGTGGATTGTGGCAGTCATCTGCTTTTGCAGTGAGTGCCCAGTCTCTGACTACTCCTTATGGGATACAGTCGTGATCTTATGTATGTATGTAGTTTAGATAACGTATAATACGTTACCCAAGTGCAGACGCCGACAACAGATTGTTGTAAGAGGCAGTTCGCACAGCCACAATGAGGTTACGAAACCGACCAACTGTCCACCGGTAATGCAATGAAATATTACACATTTCTGTTTGACAGGGCTCCTATCATCATTGGGTCACCGGTTCGCTTGACTCATCATTTTCATCATTTCAGGCTTATCACTAGTCCACTCCTGAACGTAGGCCTTCCCCATACATTACCACAAAAGTTTGTAGCTTACATTTTAGTTATTGTCATAGTTGCCACGCTTGGCAGGCGGGTTGGCAACCGCAGTTTATTTATTCAGATGTTCCAGGAAGATGCTGTTGCCCATCTTCTGGTTTTATTTTCCCCCTGTCGACGTTAACGACAAACACGGGATGAGATGGGTAGAAGATTTTCTTAAGCCGCCACCACAGAGCGGATTACTACTAAAATACAAATGTCGATCACGTGGCCTAGTATCACGGGTTCGAATCCCAAACGGTATGGATACCAACATTTGTGTAAAAACACAAATTAGTCGGTTTACAGTTCTGGTTGTATTATGATTGTGTTTGCGTCTCTGCCACAACGTCGTAGCCTACCTCCGCGCTTGTAAGTAAAGACGAGTTCTGGTTTCTGTGTTTACCAGATTACCAGCGCAGATGGTAGCAGTTGCACAGTATTCGGAAGTTGTTGCTGTGGTTTGAAAATCGGGATAAGTTCCTCTTGGGCCATTATAATGGCTTAACCGACTTGCATACCGTTTGTCGCAGAATAGTTTGTAGTGAAATATAGTTTGAATGTTATAATTTTTTTACACGTAAAATTTATACAGTTTTTAGTCATTTTTTTAATGGATTTAGTGGTATCGATTGTATTGATTTTAGTAACGAGACGGTTTCATTGAGACTGCAGTTTTTAACTCTCATATGCTTGGTGATTACACTAGCCCTCAGTGCCCTTCAGACCGAAAGAGAGTAATGTTTGCTAATTACTTTTGTTTGCTATAGTTGCCACACTACTGCTTGGCGGCAAAATAATAAGGAATCCTACCACCAGCAAAATGAATATGGGGATTGATAGGAGACAACGTCACTCTAAGACATCAGTTCTAAGTCTCATATGCCCAGTGCTTACACATACTGTCAGTACCCTTCAAACCGAAACATAGTAATGTTTGCAAGCTGTTTAAACCACCAGTAAACACAGATTTTCACAAAACACAGTTCTGAGCTACCTTCATCCATCGACTTTCCGCCAAACAGTGCAGTTCGGTTCTAGTGTCAACACGAGATTACCCACAGAGAAATCTTTCTTCCAATATGTTATAGGTTCTACGACCTATAGCAGTTTCCGAAATAGTAAGAGTCCGGTACTAACTTAGCCTGATACCTATCTAAGCAGATTCCTGCATACAAATCCTGCCACACGTTGTACCAGTGGTATCCTACCACCCTCTGTTTTTTTCTATGCTTTAGCTTAAAACCTTACCAAAGAATGTATCTTACTGACAGTTCAAACCCCACTATAATCCATTCTAAGGAACAGCTACACGCAAAAACCAACTTTCGGTAATAAACATTAGTGCTATTATCGGTTAGTAATTGATTCGGGTGCAAATTCGTACCTTCTGAAGGTCGACATAAAGTTAGCCAGTCGAGGCGGTCAAGTGCCCGATTTGACCGCGCCTCATTAAGTACGATTATAAAGGTTATTGCGGTATCTGAATCACATATTAAAATCCCTTCTTTATTGTTTAAAAGAGAGCTCATACAGTCACGCCTTTGTCCCATAAGGGGTAGGCAGAGACCAGACCGCTTTTCACCCCCGCGGGAAATGAGACGTGACGGAATGGCGAACCACGTCGCTGCCATTTAGTACATGTCGCAAAGTTCTTATTCCCCACTGCGATTCCCACGAGCAGTACAGTGACAGTATTGCATATTATGATATTATTACCGTACAATACCTTAGTCGCCTCTTACGACACCTCGGTAAGAGAGAAGTAGTTGCTATTCTACTCTGCTGTACATGCTACCGGCTATTTACAGAAACGTGAAAAAAAGAGAAAGTGAGAGTGAAGGTAACGACAGCGTTACCTTTTTCCCAGCTTATACTGAGCGTGCTGAACCCATTATTTAGGTATAACGTTTTATATTAATGATTTCTTATATTTACGCGAACTACACATTTAAATGAAACTAAATTTTACGGATTTTATCGCGTTTATATTTACTATTATACGTCAATAGTAAGTATAAACGCGATAAAATCCGTAAAATTAAGTTTCATTTAAACGTTTTATATTATTTTTAAATTCTACTTAATTCTTTTTACCCAAGTTAATAGTAACTTTATTTTTTCATTTGTTTTCATTAATATTGTTATTACTCTTTAAGTGATATAATAAGTTAGAGTGCCGTATGGTCGCGACTCAAGAGAATCTACCACCCCATCTCATTATGTATCAATCGTGAAAGTCGTCAGTGGGAAAATTAAAACCAGGAGATGGGCAGCAGCGCTGGAAACTATGGCGAAATCCCCCCAAAATGAGAGCTACAAATGTTTGTGGCAATCTATGGGAGAGGGGAGGTTCAATGCCACAGTGAAACCCCTGTAGGGTTTAAGTGGAAATGTGTAGTAACTAAAAGATGTATAATGTGTAGTAACTAAAAGATGTATAATGTGTAATGAATAAAAAAAAACAGCGGAATAATGATAATGATGAACGCATAATTTAATTAACTATTCTAAGTTTACATTCAATCCTGAACTGTCAGAAAATCCGGTAGCTACAACCCGTTTAAAATAACAAGTCACATAAATCAACGTACAAAGATATGTTCATAACAAAAAACAACAAAATCAACCTTCAAAACGCAGACGTGTTAATGAGAATCGATAATCTTGATGTAAAGGTTACATCGTTAAGTACATATTGGTTTAATCTTAAAAGCCTGCCACTGAACGATGTCCTTCTCGGCTGATTTCAACATCCAAATTTTGTGTCATCATATCACTAGTCCACTGCTGAACAAAGACCTCCCCCATAGGTTGCCACAAGTTTGTAGCTCTAATTTTGGGGGGGATTTTGGCATATTTGCCACGCTTGGCAGGCGGGTTAGCGACCGCAGTTTATCCGTTCAGATGTTCCAAGAAGATGCTGCCGCCCATCTCCTGGTTTTAAATTTCTCTCTGTCGACTTTTACGACACCCACGGGATGAGATGGGGTGGTAGATTCTCTTAAGCCTCTGCCTGAAGTTCAGTATAAAATTGAAGCAAATAGAAAGAAACAAGTAGTATACTCCGTTGACTTCATCAATCTTAGTTGACAGCTTCACCAGATTCATATTTTTTCTTGATAAATAACTTAACGTAATTGCAATTTCTGTATTCAGAAGGGGCTAAGTTAGAGTCCCAGCCGAGGCCAACACTTGTGCAGAATACAAATTGTTGGTTTTCGGATGTAGTTGTGTTGTGATTGTCCTCGTGTTCCTGACACTGCATCTTAGTTTACCTCCGATCTTATCACATTAGCGTTACATCGGGCAAGGGTAGGTTGGGACGTGTTAGTGCCCCTGTGTGTGTGCGTACACTTGTGGCGCTATAATATCCTCTGCGCAGTTGATAGCTTCTGACAGTGTTCGGTTGACAATCACTCGTGCCATAGTCGAAATCGGAGGAGCACATAAAAATCAAGTGTGTATTTATATGGGTCTTCGTTCTCTTCGTTCGTCTCTTCCTACCTCCCTCGTAAATAGCCACAAAACACGGTCCTGTCTGTCACTACTTTCAGTTACGTACAGTTACGTACTGAGGACTGCCAATCTAGAACTTTTATTCCCGACCTGTTATCGGTTTTATAACTGCTATTGCTCTTTATGGAAAATAAGTAAAGTAAAGTAAAGTTTCAGCCTATAAATGTCCCACTACTGAGCACAGGCCTCCTCTCATTTCTGAGAGGGTTTTGGAAGCTGGGAAGAATCCGCCACGCTGCTCCAATTGCGGGTTGGCGGACTTCACATGTCTTCGAAATATTTGCATGGAATGGAACGTTATAGAAAATAAATTATACAATTTATACCAATATGACTACGGCGTGTGTAAATTAAATCGTATACGCTGCGCAATAAAATCAAAATGGACTTAATTTTCCCCCGCCTTTATGACACTACGGCGGGACCTCGCTTCTATATTATACTGTGAATTTACGGAGTCATAAATCACGGTAATAGACAAAGGTTGTGAGCATGATTCCAATAACATTTCACAATACATTGTATAAATATACGTAACTTATTTATTAAAATGCGTTGATCATGACTTAACCTTAGAAATAAATTATTTTATAGTCATAGAAACATTGTCGGAGCGTGTTTGTAAAATATTTGACGTTTAATGTTTTTGTATCCTGTGGTAAGAAATTATAAATTTTAATTGACATGAAATAACAATTCTTTTTATATATAGCAGCCTAGAATGTTGGTATTATAAAACGTGTTTGGTCTCTCGACCAGAGTCGCGAATTATCTTCAACTATCTCAAAAAGTTCTGGATGTGTTTTGACAAAATATACGACTTCCAAAATATACAGGCTTGTGAGAGTCAGAAGTCTGTATTTTATAAAAAATGGTCAACATCATTCAAATGTTTTAATACCAGATAACGCTCTAATTCATTTTTTTGTGTTAGAAAAACTTGTTGATTCCAAAACTTTCTCAGAAATGAGAGGCCTGTGCTCACTGCTCAGGAGTGGGACAATTATAGGTCTGTTACTTTACTTTTTTACACAACATCGTACATACATCGTGAATACTACTATCGGGATATTTTCATACATACATAAATACATAAGATCACGACTGTATCCCATAAGGGGTAGTCAGAGACTGGGCACTCACTGCAAAAACAGATGACTGCCACAATCCACGTTTCACTAAAACAATATAATGCACTTGGTGTGATAGGTGGTGAGCCCATCGCCACCATGCGCTGTTGGGTGCACAGTGCAGTTTAATTCCTTACTCGCCTTTTACGAGATCCATTGGATGAGATGGAGTGGTAGTATTCTTTTAACGAGCCGCCACCACACGGCCTTTTTTCATATGCCTACAATTTTCAGTATAACTTGACTGACTGCTATTCGATATTGTTCTATGGTAATGGAGTCGTGTTGACCATAAAATATTTCTCGATTTAATCTGCTTCAGTGCACACTTGGAGAAATAGCTATTTGAATACAATTCTCAATATTGTTAATTCTAACATTAGTAAAATAAGAGAAACTACAATCATGAACTTCAATCTAGTGAATCGTTGATTGATTCATGGGACGAAAGAATATTCAATAGTTAATTTGTAAAGTAACCTTTAGAACGGTAATGTGTGTGTTCACTCACAAGGACAGTTTTTTTCAAATAAAAAGGTTTACACAGTATTCTTTGCATAACTGTTTGCGCACCTCATACGAGCTATCACATTATAACATAGTGATTACATTATCTTTTATTCACATCACACATGCACATACGCACGCTCGCAAATACGCTCACAAACACGGTCAGTAAAAAATGGATAATAATGCAAGTACATATACTTTTAAAACAAATCGCGCACAGATTTAGCCAACGTAAAGAATATAACAGCTCTAAAGCTTTCTGTTATTAGACGAGGAATTCCAAAAATACGTCGTTAAGTCTAAAAACGGCAGCACTTAATAAAAAAAGGACGTTGTTAAAGATAATGAACTAACGGCAGGGTTCTGCGTAGTAATAAGAAGTTCCTGAACGGAACTGCCGGCAATTAATATACTCGACATGTGCTGCGAAATGCGATAAACTTTCTAGATACGATATTGTACGAATTTTAGGGTTCTGTACCATTATATTACTGATGATTTCTTATATTTACGGGAATACTACACGTGTAAATAAAACATTTTTTTACGGATTTTATCGCGTACAATTTTGAAACTGTTTATAACCCGACGTTTCGAGCGCTTTACAGCACCCATGGTCACGGGAAGACTGAGGTGACAGACGTCAAATCCGGTGTTCCTTCAGGTTTTTAATTATTATTTTTGGTCCGATCTACCCAGAAAGAGCTAACAGGGTCTTGAATTCTTGCAGTGGTACGCTTGCTTTGCGAAGTAATTTTATTAATCGCGGGATCCAAAAAGCCGGTGGCAGTACCTTTTTAATTTCAATAGCCTTCTCTTGCAAGGATTTGTATGGATAGCTTGTATACTCCTGCATCTTGTAGCTAGATTGTGAATGTGGTCTCTCTTAAATAGGGCAAACAAAAAGATAAATACAAACCCGCGTGTATCAACATATATCTGATGTGAAGCATCGTCGTTCTAGGAAGTCTGCAGGCTGTGACCATGTTGTGTATCATCCCAACCATTACATCAGGTTTGATAAACCACAAATCCTTGCAAAAGAACACCGATTCCTACCAAGGATCATTCGCGAGGCTATTGAAATTAAAAAAAAACATCATAATTTCAATAGAGAAGATGGTTGTACCCAAGTGGTCGTGGTAGTACACTACCACCGGCTTGAGATGCATGTAATTACACTAACTAACAGTGTCCTTCTGATAGAAACTCAGTTATGTTTGCTTGAAGGCAGAATAACTGGCACTGCGGTGATACCCACCTAGAAGGATTGCTGCATTGGGATTCTACTACAATCAACTGCAATATTGCGATAAAAAAATGGTACGGATCCCACTTCGCGCGAGTCAAACTTTCACTAAGCCATTTTGTATGGTTTCATGGAAGGAAGTTTCCATTTATAAGTAGCGTCCCTGGAATTAACTTAGCTTTTGTTACGTAGTTATGTTTTTTTTTTAATATTTTTATCAAATCCCAGCAAAGATTTCCCCTGTAAAGTGAATGCATTGTATAGGCATACATTTCACATACACAACACATTCAGACCCGAAAATGAAACTGGCTCCGGCAGAAAATCGAACCCCGGACCTGCGGTGTAGAAATCAAGCACTCTGACCAATAGACGACGCGGTCGTCAATAATCGGCAAGACCTAGTTGGTAGGATTCCTATGCAGGAATCCGAGTAGGTACGCCAAAAATAAAAACATCCTGTTATGTCTCAAGGGGTTCTCGATTTATTTGAATTCTTATGTCCCAAGCACAACATGAGACACTTGACTGACTTCTGCGATATGGGTTTAGGATAAGTTTATTGCATGGGACAAATATTTTTAACGGATACATATTTTTATTTCTATAGCCGTGTGGTGCGGCTCGTTAAAAGAATACTACCACTCCATCTCATCCAATGGATCTCGTAAAAGGCGAGTAAGGAATTAAACTGCACTGTGCACCCAACAGCGCATGGTGGCGATGGGCTCACCACCTATCACACCAAGTGCATTATATTGTTTTGGTGAAACGTGGATTGTGGCAGTCATCTGTTTTTGCAGTGAGTGCCCAGTCTCTGACTACCCCTTATGGGATACAGTCGTGATCTTACGTATGTATGTATGTATTTCTGTGAAACGTACCCTTGTAAAAGTTGTATTTACAAGGATAAGGTGGTCATCATGAATTCGTTCATAGGTCCCCACATCACGCTATTGAAGCTTAACCGACTCTAACTATATGTGGTGATATCGAAATATAACTGGATGGAGGAGAAGTGCCCCCTAAATAAGACCATCACTGGGTTAGGGCCTCGGGGCCCGGGGGACGCTGTCTCGTAGTGGTCTCGGTTCATCGTAATAGCACCGAGAGTGCTAGGGGCAGTGAGCACTGCTTCTGGTCGGGCTGTAATCGTAGCCAAGCGATAGAGGAGTCACGACGTGCCCCCTAGATAAAACCATCACTGAGTTGGGCACCCGAAGAAGCAACTTCAGGCGTATGCGACCTCGGGGTCCGGGGGACGCTGTCTCGTAGTGGTCTCGATTCATCATAACAGCACCGAGAGTGCTAGGTGCGGTGCTGCTGGTGGGGCTGTAATCGTAGACAAGCGATAGAGGAGTCACGGTTACGTTCCGGACGCACATCCTTTGGCCCCTCTTTAGCGCTGATGGAGACCGCCGTTTAGTCGGTAAGAGATCGAAATAACCCGGCTGCCCCCTCGCTGGTTGGATTTCCCCGCGTATTAAAAAAGATCACCACTGGGGAAGGGGGAGGTCCTCTGGTTAACTTTACTCACCAGGAAAAACGCAAAATGATTGCACTTACACCTGCCACCGCTTTTTCACCACGCCATGGGTTGACTGGCAGAGAATGCCTATAGGCATTAAGTCCGCCGATTGTTACCTTTATTTTAAGGTTAACAATAAAGTTTTTAAATAAATAAATAAAATAAAATGATTGCACTTCTACTTCACGCCGGTATTCGGTGAGGTCTGGGTACTTCCCCGGTTAAGCCCATTTACATCCAAAGCTGTTGCGCGGCTCTACCACAGTTAAATTATCGCTGCTTACTATTATATATGTACATGACTAAACGTTACTGGTTGAAGAAGACGTTCTCCACAAATCAGGCCATCCGATATGGCAGCCGTTCTGGTAGCCATTTCACCCATTTCTCTTGGCATAATTACTCGCTTGGGTAATTACTCGTGTAGTGGTCATTTATTTGCCAGTTATTCTGCCGTGAAGCAGTAGTGCAAACATTACTGTGTTTGGTTTGAAGGGCACTGAGAGCTAGCGTAATCACTGGGCATATGAGACTTAAGAACTGATGTCTCAGGGTGACAGGCGCATTGTGGTGTCACACTGTTCTGGGTGACACGCCTATGTTCAGTTGTGGACTAGTGATAGGCTGAAATTATGATGATGATTGGGTGTTGGAATTACATCGCTTGGTCACAATGGACATGTGCACTGTTTAACATGTACGGACGATGATGCTCTACAAAACCAGGAAATTACTTCACTTTGTCTATGCATGTAGGTTTTAATAATTAAAATGTATTACTCCTCTGTCGAAATACATATGCATAGACGTCAGATGTAAAATTTAATTAGCCAACTAAGTAAAGACGGCGAAATTTCCTAATTCAACCGCGCTCAGCATCAAGTTACATCCAGCAGTGCGAATCTGTGGCAACGTATCCCTTTCAGACGGCAAGGAACAAAGGAGTTTGTATATCGAGCGGGTTTAACGTTTCAGGCACGTCTAATGAATGCCTTGTTTCCAGCTGCTTTTAATAAAGTCAGCAATATTATTCTGCAGCCGTTCAATGTTTTAATGTTGAAAATACAATAAAGACATAAAAACCTTTATGCCGACACTTTCATCTACAGACCATACATGGTACAGGTTAACGTAATACAAAAAAAATTAAAGAAAAAATAACGACGTAAAGAAAAAAAATGTGTTTGTGTGTGCGGCGATGAAGCGGCGGAAGGTAACGTCTCAGCATAAGCCGCGGAAACGCAGCGCTGATTTTAAGTCGGCCCCAAGCTACAGTAAGGACTGCAACTGTGCTATATTGTTGGTTTTTTCATTGTATAAAGTGACGAAACGAGCAAAACGTTCACCTGACGGTAAGTGCAACGTCCGCCCACAATAACCGCTGTGTCACCCAGAATATTTCTCTGTGACACCACACTGCGCCCGTCACTCTGAGACATCAGTTCTTAAGTCTCAAATGCCCAGTGATTACGCTAGCTCTCAGTGCCCTTCAAACAGAAATACAGTAATGCTTGCACACCACTGCTTCACGGCTGACCCTGAGGTGGTACCTACCTAGACGGATTCCTGCATAGGAATCCCACCACCAGCATGTAATATCTTTTTTTGTTATATATTGTAATGTTGTTGTCCGTACAAATTATAAATTGTACGGTGTAGATTTCTCTTTCAATAGCATCGCCACAAACCAATGGTTTTTCTAGATGCTATTTCAATTTTGAATATAAATTGTATTTTTTTACATACATACATACATAAGATCACGACTGTATCCCATAAGGGGTAGTCAGAGACTGGGCACTCTCTGCAAAAACAGATGACTGCCACAATCCACGTTTCACCAAAACAATATAATGCACTTGGTGTGATAGGTGGTGAGCCCATCGCCACCATGCGCTGTTGGGTGCACAGTGCAGTTTTATTCCTTACTCGCCTTTTACGAGATCCATTGGATGAGATGGAGTGGTAGTATTCTTTTAACGAGCCGCCACAATGATTTTTAATTGACAATAATATGTAATTAATTAATTATTATTATTTTATGATTTTAATGAATTATGAATGTAACTAAATGCCTTATGACTATAATTTATGAATGTTATATTATAAATTGACATGTAAATAATCTACAATTAATTCTATATTTATATTATATTTGCACACTTTTTATTCAAGTATGAGCATGCTGGAATGTTAAAATTTTATAATACCTTTATTTATGTACCATGTCTCTGGCAAATAAATCATTTTGAATTGAATTGAATTGAAATAAACTGTAGATATACGTGTTTTAACAATATATATTAGTCTAAACGTTCACTATGTAAAAGTTTAGATTAATATATATTCTATGAACTATGTAAAAGTGTACATTTGATAAGTACTTAATATGTGTGCAAAATGATAAGATAAGATGAAAAAGAATTCCCTGTTAAGCTTGTTACCTCCACGTGAGACGCGTATAAAATAGTATAAGCTAATGACTTTATTTTAATGATTCTATTAATTATATTATATTATAATTTATTAGTGAAAGAGTTTAGGAAAATATTAATGATTCAGTATTTATTTAGAAATGGTTTTTTTTAACATTATAAGCTAGCATTTAACTACAATCCCACCTGATGGTAAGTGGCGATGTAGTTTTTGTTGGTAGGCACACTAGCTTAGAAAAAGTCTATTCACTCTTCTCTTGAAGACACCCACATTGTAATCGGACAGAAAGACTGATGCAGGCAAATTATTCCGGTCCTTTGCTGTACGCATTATGAACGATGGAGCAAAACGCTTCGTCCGAATGCAGGGTATATCCACAACAAAAGGATGGAAACCCGCCGTGCGTCTTGTTGTCCGCTGATGGAAAGGGGAAGGGGGAATTATCTCATGTAATTGGTTTGCAAATAAAAAAGACTACGTTGTTTAATTATTAATTAGCATGTACCCTTCTGTATCATCATCTTCATCCTCGTTTCAGCCTATCATCTGTCCACTGCCGAACATAGGCCTCCCCCACAGATTGCCACACAAATTTGTAGCTCCTATTTTGGGGGATGCCGTAGTTGCCACGCTTGGCGGGCGGGTTGGCAACCGCAGTTTATTTGTACAGATGTTCCAGGAAGATGCCGCTGCCCATCTCCTGGTTCTCATTTTCCCTATGTCGACTTTTACGACACCCACAGAATGGGTGGTAGATTCTCTTCAACCGCTACCACATAGCTCCTTCTGTATAATGTAACTCAATAAATGTAACTTCTTTACTTCTGTAATAGATTCGTACTATAAATGCATATAAAGTACTATAAATGCATGTAAGTAGCCCTTAAGTAATAAATAAATAAATAAAGACGACCGCGTGGCCAGGTGGTCAGAGTGACTGACTTTTACGCCACGGGCCCTGGATTAGAATCTCTGCAGAAGCCATAATTTGTATAAAAAACAAATTTTTAGTTTACGAATCTGGTTGCGTTGTGCATATGAAATTCATATTTCGTATCTGTGAAACGTTCTCGCGATCCTTGTGTTAGTACTATGTTTAAGTTTAAATACAGTAACAGCGTATAAAAGTCCCACTGCTGAGCACAGGCCTCTTTACATTTTTTAAAGTGTTTTGGAGCCGGGAACGCCACGGCCTTCCAATACGAGTTGGCGGACTTCACGTCCTCGAAATATTTTTATTCCTCAGGCATGCAGGTTTCCTTACGATCTTTCCATTCACCGCTGAGCACATGGTAAGCACTTAAAGTTGCAGAACAATGTTAGAGGTGTCGGTACCGGGAATCGAACCCAGGTCACTCGTGAACTACGAAATTAAAAGCGAGTGCCTAGCCCCTGAGCTACCACAGTATTCTTTCATATATTGCAGAGTATTGGTATTTGTGCTATGTACTATAGCTATAAATATTTCTCCATTTTCGAAAAAAAAAATCTTCCAACGCGAAGCAGATACGTCTATATATATATAAAGTATCCGATGAAGCTGTAAAAGCCGAGAAGGCTAACAGCAATTACATCACCGAAAATATTATATATATATATATATATATAGATATATTAAAGCGATTTAACACTAACTAATTACAATTTCTCCAGAACTCAAAGAAATATTGGATTAAATTAGGGGTATATATATTCCTTCCCGACGTAGACACCCACTAAGAACCGATTTTACGAACGTTTACTCCTAAATGGGTAAACGAGCTGGTGCTGTTTTTCTATATACAGACTTTAATTTTAGAGTTTAGCATAACTTCCGTGCGTAGTCGGGCGCATCAGTTACTATTATATCCTTATGTATATAATTCTTCTGTGCGTGTGAACTGAACTCCTCCTAAACGTCTGGACCGATGTTGATGAATTTTTTTGTGTTTGTGTGGTTCTCTGGATGGTTTGGATTCAGAATTGGTCCCGGTAGGTGGCGCTGCGAGTTCTTGTACAATGACAAAAGTCACTCAGTATATATTTTGTCGATAATTCGAATATCGGAAAAATCTTTTGCTTCATCTGTTAACAGCAGGCAAGCCAACGTTCGCGCATTACAACGTCTGTCGAGTCCACTAGCATATTAAAAAATTGCTGATATCTCCGAAACTACAAGACCTATTGACTTGAAATTTGGCAATATTCCTTCCCCGGCATGGGCAACTCCTTAGAACAGATTTTACGAACATTTACTCCTAAATGTTTAAACTGGCTAGTGCTCGTTTTCTCTATGCAAACTTTAACATAAGCAACAACTTCCGTACGAAACCAGAGCGGGTCAGCCAGTATGTTATACAACCAGCATGCTATTATATATTGGATCGGATAGTCCTAGCCAGCGCCGATACACAATTATGTCCGGGTCGTTGGGCGGGAAATTTGTAATGCACTGTTTATATATATTTAGAAAAACTACGAAGTCACCAAAACTGTATCATATTAGCAGAGTCGCTTAAGAACTTCATGCTGTGTGAGCCGTTCAGAGAGAGAAATTATTATAACAATAATACCAGAGTAACTATCATTCTAGTATAAAGAAACAGAATTTAGTTACAATTCACCAGATTGACTACTAATAGTCGTACTTTAATAAATGCCAAAATATTATAGTAAACACAATTTAGTAACCAATACTTAAAGGTATTTTTTTTTTATTGTATAAAGCGACGAAACGAGCAAAACGTTCACCCGATGGTAAGTGCAACGTCCGCCCACAACAAATGCTGTGTCATCCATGTATCATGAATACTTCTGTGTGACACCACACTGCGTCCGTCACCCTGAGACATCAGTTCTTAAGTCTCAAATGCCCAGTGATTACGCTAGCTCACAGTGACCTTCAAACCGAAACACAGTAATGCTTGCACACTACTGCTTCACGGCAAAATAACTGGCACTGGGGTGGTAGCTACCTAGACGGAATCCTGCATAGGAATCCTACCACCAGGATTTATGAGTACATTATATTATTGTTAAAAGAAAATTTCAATAATTTTAAAGTTTACCTCCATTATTTGTTCGTTGTTTCTAGCTGTCAATTGAACACAACAATATTTTATGTTGTCTCTAAAAGAACGCAAGTGATAAATGTTGTTTTAGTTCAAATAATCTAGATTCATATAGCACTGTTTACCAGATTATTTTGTACTGTTTGATGTACCGTACATAGAACGAAAGGTTTCTTAAGTTTGCCCTCTCAGTATATAGTGTATTGTCTATGCGTTTGCCAAATATATTGTATGGTTTGGTTGGCAGCACTGACTGATCGCCATGTTTGTTCATTTCGTCTTTCGGAACAGTGCATGCTTGTGTGCTGATCATTAAAAATAATAGTTATATAATGTAATAGTTAAGGATAAGAACTCCTTTTTTACCCACGATGGGTATAACGTGGCAGAGAGCTATATGAAGACATACCTGCTCTCATTTCTGAGAGGGCTTTTTAATCGCCGTTTTTGTTCACCGCTAAGTATATACATTTTAGTGATTCCGGCATTAGGGTTTGAAGATAGGTTTGATTTGTTTATTTTTTTTTCACATGAACAATGTTCGACGACAGCGTGGCTTAGTGGTCAGAGTACCGGACTCCCACGCCTCGGGTCCAGGGTTCGAAACACAGCCGGGGCCAAATTTGGGCAAAAATAAAAATATCTAGTTTTCGGGTCTGGTATAGTTGTACATGTGAAATGTATTTCTGAAAAACGCACTCGCGATACATCCAGATGTCGTGAGGGCGGGTAGTTTTTTTTTTTGGTTTTTGTATTACATAGTTATATGCTTCCATAGTACATACATACAGTCACGCCTTGTTCCCATAGAAGGGGTAGGCAGAGACCACTTTTCGCCCCCGCGAGAACCGAGACGTGACGGATGGCTAACCACGTCATCGCGATTTTGTTAAAAGTTAAAAAAATCTTACTCCCCTTTGCGTCCCCACAAGCATTATAGTGACAGCATTGCTTATTATGGTTCGTTCTGGGCAGACGTTGCACTTACTATCAGTTGAACGTTTTACTCATCTTTTTTTTAATCATCTCCACCATCTCCTGTTAAAAAAAGGGGAGGGGTGGCAGATTTTCTGACGCCGTCATGTCGTCACTGGATATTTATACATAATAATACGTAAAAATTCACTTTTAAAAATACCAGTCACGACTCTTTCCCATTGGGGTAGGCAGAGATTTTGCAAAAGAGGGCCATAAGATCTATTTATAATCTTGGCTCTAACGTGTCTCTTAGAGATAAATTTAAAGAAATTAATATATTAACCTTGGCCTCTCAATATGTATATGAAAACGTTATGTATGTACATAAGAATATTAATCAATTTAATAAAAAAAGTGATGTTCATAATGTGAATACCAGGAACAAGCACAAATTAATTACGCCAGTTACACGACTTCACAGAGTCAGTAATCTTTCATGGGGGCAATGTGCACGTTTTTACAATAAAATCCCAGGAAGTGCACAAGATCTTTCAATCAAAAAGTTCAAACTTTTTGTTAAACAAAGACTTTTTCATAAGGGTTATTATAATATTAAGGAATACATGGATGATGATACCCCTGGGAATGTGGTGATCGCTGCCAAGCTATTTCCAAATCTTTATAAAACTGCTGTATTTGTATATTTAAAATTACTGAAAAAAAAAATCCCGCTGGGTTTCTTGCTTGTTCCTCCTACAGGACAGAGGCATTTCTTTGCGACCCAATGTAGCTTAAAAAATGACATTCAATGAGTATTATTAAAATTCTATTCTATTCTATTCTATAATGATTTCTTATATTTCTCTTTCTGCATAGATCGGACCAAAAATAATAATTAAAAGCTGAAGGTACGCCAGGTTAACTATGACATCAGGACATCTGTCGCCTGAGTCCTCCCGTGACCATGGGTGCTGTAAAGCACTCGAAACGTCGGGTTATAAATAGTAAAAACATTAAACGCGATAAAATCCGTAAAATTAGTTTCGTTTAAATCTATTCTATTCTATTCTATCACACCTTTAGTACGATCCTGACAAACGTTTCGCTTCTTCTACTTTCATGGTCGTTTTTATACAATTATTTTATTTAATAAATGCTCTTATTTCTATCCATTAGCCTAAAAAGCATATAGCGTAGCATCTCAACAATGGCAATGATAAAAAGTAGCTATTGCTAATGGAAGGCCTTGCCTAAGGCAATTTAGCGACGGATACTGCGTACATTGTCTCAATTCGATCCGTCTAATGAAGGAGGGGACTAATGGTTCACTTCCGCCATTTTTCCCGCGCTTGAGACTGCCATTTCAGTATATATTGTACGTAACAATCAATACATACATACAGTCGCATAAAAGGGTAGGCAGAGGCCACTCACGTAGCCCACCCTTCGCCCCTGCTGGAAACGAGACGTCACGGGTGGCGAACCAAATGGCAAACATTTTGGTACGACTTACGGTTCTGGCTTCTCCGGAGGATTTTCCAAATATTTTCTTTCATGTAAAACTTGCCCTGACAATTAAGAACACAACATCATCATCATCATCATCATCATCATTTCAGCCTATCACTAGTCCACTACTGAACATAGGCCTCCCCAATAGATTGCCACAAAAGTTTGTAGTTCTAATTTTGGGGTATTTGCCATAGTTGCCACGCTTGGCAGGCGGTTTAACAAACGAAAGTTTAATTATTCAGATGTTTTATTAAGGTAGATGCTGCTGCCCATCTCGTGGTTATTTTATTTTGACTCTGTCGACTTCAACGACGCCTACGGGATGATATGGGGTGCAAGATTCTCTTAAGCCGCTACAACAGCCACAACAAAAACAACCAAAGACTACGAGCGGTTCTCAAGTCAATCTTTCATATACAACAGATTTTAATTTATATTTCATAGTACGCGAGTGACCTGTGTTTGAATCCGGGTTCCGGCACCACTAAAATTGTTAATTGCAATTTTAAGTGCTGATTTACCACGTGCTCGGCGGTGAAGGAAGACATCGTGAGGAAACCTGCATGTCTGAGAAATAAAAAATATTTCGAAGACATGTGCAGTCCGCCAACCCGTATTGGAGCACCGTGACGGATTCTTCCTAGCTCCAAAACCCTCTCAGAAATGAGAGGAGGCCTGTGCTCAGCAGTGCGAAAATTATAGGCTGAAACTTTACTTTACATTTTTTTTACAGATAGATAGAGTGTTGAGACGAACAAATGGTTCACCTAATGGTAAGTTCAACTTCTGCCACAAGGCCACAGCACAAAAGCTACGTCACCCAGAACATTTCAGAATATTTCTTTGCGGCATTACAATGCGATCGTCACCCTTAGAGAACAGTTTTAAGCCTCAAATGACCAGTAATTACACTAGCTATCAGTGCCCTTCAGACCGAAACACAGTAATGTTTGCACACTACTGCTTCACGACAGAATAACTGGCATTTCGGCGGACATTACCAACTTAGAGAGATTCCTGAAAGGAAGTTTCCAGGATTAAGGATCTCTAAGGATTTCTTAAATTTACGCTAATACTACACATTTAAATAAAACTAATAGTTCTTTCGTGACGATTTGTTCTTTATCAAATCTGATGTAATGTTTGGGATGATCCAGAACATGGTCACAGACTGCAGACTTCCTAGAACTACGATACTTCACATCAGCTATATGTTCTTTTACGCGGGTTTTTACCGATCTTTTTGTTTGCCCTATGTAAGAGAGACCACATTCACAATTCAGCTTGCACACTCCTGCATCTTGTTGGTGACTCTACTTCTGCTGCGGATATCATCGTTACGAATTTTATCTCGCAGACTCTGAGCATATTTTTTGTATAAAGTGATGAAACGAGCAAAACGTTTACCTGATGGTAAGTGCATCGTCTGCCCATAACAAATGCTGTGTCACCCAGAACCTTTCTGTGTTACACCTCACTGTGCCCGTCACCCTGAAACATCAGTTCTTAAGTCTCATATGCCCAGTGATTACGCTAGCTCTCAGTGCCCTTCTAACCGAAACATAGTAATGTTTGCACACTACTGCTTCACGGCAGAGTAACTGGCCCTGGGGTGGTACCTACCTACGGATTCCTGCATAGGAATCCTACCAACACCATACCCTTTCGCTGAGCAACAACGAGCTTCCTCATACGGCCTGCAGTGAGAGACCACGTCTCAGTTCCGTAAGTCATCTGTCAGTGATGACGCAACACGAATCATATTTATTCCTCAGACAAGCACGTTTCCTCACGATGTTCTCCTTCACAGCTAAGCACGTGGTAAATTAGCACATAAATAATAACACACAAAAAAATAGCACATAAAAAAATAGTAACACATAAAATTGCGGAACAATTTGAAAGGTGCCGGCACCGGGGATCGAACTCAGGTCACTGAGCTACCGCGGCTCTTGAAATCTAGTGATTTTCTTATATCGAAGCACAATAGAATAACTATAATTCCGAGGTTAACTCTCTAACTAACGCAATTTTCTATTCCTTTCCTCTGTAAGTTTCCTCTTTCCATTCATCTGTATCGCAAATATAGGCCCTGCTTATTACAATGGCGGGAAAATATTGTAGGCATGGCGACTAAAGGAGCTTTTATAACGAATATTGTCTTTCTATGCTGCATAGAATTACAATTTCCCTTTTCATTTTAATAACTTTGTTTGTGACGATGGAAAATTTAAAATTTGATATCCTTTTGTTTGTAACCTTTTTTTTTTAAATACAGATTATATTTTGTAGCTTCTTAAACAGTTTCATTAATTACTCTTTTCTTAGTTATTCAATTTAGTGTTTTCTTTTAATTTGGTTTAATAAATGTTATTTTTTTATAGGAGAAAGTGACGAAACGAGCAAAACTTTCACCTGATGGTAAGTAATAACAAATGCAGCGTCACCCAGAACACTGCACTGCGCCCGTCACCCTGAGACATCAGTTCTTAAGTCTCACATGTTCTGTGATTACACTAGCTGGAAACACAGTAATAGTTGCACACTACTGTTTCGCAGCAGAATAACTGACTGGGGTGGTACCTACCTAGACGGATTCCTGCACAGGAATCCTACCACCAGTAAAACGCAGTGTGGCACCACACTGCGCACATCAACCTGAGACATTAGTTCTCAAGTCTCATATGCCCAGTAATAACACTGGATATCAATGTCCTTCAGACCGAAAAACAGTTACGTTTGCACACTTCTGCTTTAGTCGTGTGGTGGCGGCTCGTTAAAAGAATACTACCACTCCATCTCATCCAATGGATCTCGTAAAAGGCGAGTAAGGAATTAAACTGCACTGTGCACCCAACAGCGCATGGTGACGATGGGCTCACCACCTATCACACCAAGTGCATTATATTGTTTTGGTGAAAAGTGGATTGTGGCAGTCATCTGGTTTTGCAGATAGTGCCCAGTCTCTGACTACCCCTTATGGGATGCACTCGTGATCTTATGTATGTATGTACTTCTGCTTCACGGCAAAATATCTGGCCCTGTGGCGGTATCTAGACAGATTCCTGCATAGCAATCCTCATCATCATCATTTCAGCCTATCACTAGTCCACTGCTGAACATAGGCCCCCCACATAGATTGCCACAAAAGTTTGTAGTGCTCATTTTAGAGGATTTTACCATGCTCTGTTTATTTATTTTCCAGGAAGATGCTGCTGCACATCTCCTGGTTTGAATATTCCCTCTGTCGACTTTTACGACACCCACGGGATGAGATGGGGTGGTACATCCTCCTAAGCCGCCACCAAACGGAAGCAATCCTACCATCAGTTAATTCGTTATTGTATCTACATACAAATTTAATTACAATCTGTGTTTAGGAGATATTATTGAAAAAAAAAGAAAATAAATATTTCTTATTACTCTTTGAAAACGTCTAGGTAGGTACCACCCCAGGCCAGTTATTCTGCTGTGAAACAGTAGTGTGCAAACATTACTGTGTTTCAGTCTGAAGGGCACTGAGAGCTAGTGCAATTACTGGGCATATGAGACTTGAGTCTGATGTCTCAGGGGACACAGCATTTGTTACTGTAACAATCTGTAAAAAAAACGAGATATTCTCAGGGAAGAACCGACATGAAAATCCGCGGTCTATTTTCTAATGCCATTTTACAATTTTATTATTAACTTATTTGTTGTTAAGCGAATAATTCTATGATGATCTGACGACCGCGTGGCCTAGTGGTTGTAGAGCTGATTACCTGGGTAATCTTAGCCGAAGCCAAGATGTGCAAAAACCTAAATTGATGGAATTCGAGTCTGGTTGTATTGTCATTGTCCACATACCTGCGACGCTGCATCCTAGCCTACCTCCGATCGTATCGGATGAGCGTTATATCGAACGCGACCTTCATCGACCGCGTGGCCTAGCGGTCAGTGTACCTGACTTCTACGCCGCGGGTCCTGGGTTCGAATCCCAGCCGGAGCCAACATTTGTGCTAAAACACAAATTGTTGGTTTTCGGGTCTGGTTGTGTTGTGATTGTCCCCGTGTTTCTGACACTGCATCCTAGCTTACCACCGATCTTATCGCATCAGCGTTACATCGGGCGCGGGTAGGTTGGGACGAGTGAGTGCCTCTGTGTTTGCGCGTACACTTGTGGCACTATAATATCTCCTGCGGTGTTGATGGTTTCCAACAGTATTCGGCGAGGAAGACGTCATGGTCAACTCAAAAAATACATAAGAAGAAATTGAAGCGGAGATTAAGTACTTTATTTTTTTTTTGAATTTCTTTAAATATATCGCCATTACATCGCTTAATTAACTAATTTGCGAACGTATCACGGTCAGATCGAAGTCGTTTAAAGGAAACGCCACGTCAAAAGTACCCGCAACCGACGAGCTTGTATGAAAACACTTGAAAGTAGAAGAAGCGAAAGATATGTCACAAGATCGTAGCGAGTGGAAATATCTTCTGCCTACCCTAATGGTATGTATTAACAACGGACATTATTAAATACTTTAAAAAACGGACCGTGGTAGCTCAGGGGGGTAGGCGCTCGCTTTAAATTTCATAGTACGCGAGTGACCTGGGTTCGGTTCCCGGTGCCGGCACCACTAAAATTGTTAATTGCAATTTTAAGTGCTGATTTACCACGTGCCCGGAAGTGAAGGAAAACATCGCGAGGAAACCTGCATGTCTGAGAAATAAAAAATATTTCCAGCATTGGAGCAGCATAACGGATTCTTCCTCGCACCAAAACCCTCGCAGAAATGAGAGGAGGCCTGAGCTCAGCAGCGGGACATTTATAGGCTGAAACTTTACTTTACTTTTTACTTTTAAAAAACGGCATTCGTGTGAAGCCATTATGATGTCGGATTTTTTTATCTAATCAACAAAATACAACGCAGTGTTTTATAGAGGTAGACGGAAGCTTCGAGGCGTAGGCGATGTTTGCCACCACTCCGTTATACTACGAGATGCAATAGCGACGCCGCCGTCACTGGATCGATACGTTCATTGTTATGGTTCTTTTATTTACTCAACGCTTTAAACACGCTTTAAATAACAAAACGGTATATTTATTAAAAATAATTTTACGGATCTTATCGCGTTTTATTTTTAAACTATTTACAACTGGGGGGACTGGTAACAATGACATCGGGACCTCTGTCGCCTCAGTCCCCCCCCGTGATTATAGATGCTTAAACGCTATAAAATCCATAAAATTCGTTTTATTAAATGTGTAATATTCGCGTAAATATAACAAATCATTATGAAAACTATGTATTCTGTAATAAAATGCTTGCACGCACTTGCATACATGCACCTAAACTACCCATATCCACGTGCGTACCGCACACGCTCGCACCACACACTCACACAAGAGCGTTAAATCTCCACAGAATTACGTACTCGTCTAATCACGCCCATTTCTTGCATGTCCGCTCTCTCGCTCTTTCTCAGGTAAACCGAGAGAACAATGTATCAACAATTAATGGCCCTCTAGAGGTGGAAACCTCGGCTTGAATCGTCGTCCTTACGGATAGATGACGAGCTCAGTGTGGTTTTGGCAGATGATATATAATTTCGGTGATGTAATTGCTGTTAGCCTTTTTTTGGCTTTTACAGCTTCTTCGGATCCTGTGCTCACGGGCCAGGGGCCCGCGTGCCAGGTTTGGTTTGACCCAAACATAAATAAATAAATAAACTCCTACAAAAACCTCGAAATTCGGACTGTATCGCGTTCGCTGCGCGCTTGCGCGATTTAGAATATCTCAATACGATTTTAAGTCGCCTAATGACCGTCCGAGGGAGGCTGCGGGCCTCCATTCGGACTGTCGACTTGTATGTCGGTAACTCTGGGCGGTGAGAACCGCCCTGGAACACGGGTGTATCGTGTGTACGCGGTGTGATTGTCGACTGCTGCGCGCCGCTCTCTACGGCGGTCGCGCGTCGTGGTGCGTGTTATATTAAAGCTACGAGTATTAACTGTGTGTACAGTGTAGCCTGGATCGTGACTGACCGTATCGTGGTCAGGGTTGGCAGATGATAGCTCTACCCTCTAGATCGGGATATGTCTCGAGCTTCCCAAGTGGCGACATAAATGTGTCGCTACCCGCTGAGACTAGAAGTCGTAGTTTTTTTTTTATTATTCGAAAATGTGACGTGACGAGCAAAACGTTCACCTGATGGTAAGTGTATCGTTTGTCCATAACAAATGCTGTGTCACCCAAAACATCTGTGTGACACCACACTGCGCCCGTCACCCTGAGACCTGAGTTCTTAAGTCTCATATGCCCAGTGATTACGCTGGCTCTCAGTGCTCTTCAAACCGAAACACATTCATGTTTGAACACTACTGCTTCACTATTCTTGATGCTGCAGGAGTTAGTCTGAGGAGAGTAGACGCCGTTGATGATCCTCAGAGGCTGAGAGAGTAGGCAGTACGCGTTGCTCCAGTCTGTTGCTGTGACTGCGATGGCAGCAGATGACGTTGCTGCTGTCCTTGGGATAAGCTGACCGCGTTGTTCAGATCACATCGGGGTCACCATTGAGGCAAATAATATTGCCAAGGAAAAGGGTAGGGTAGCTAGATCGGGTAGTCTTGTTTAGATAGGACATCTCCTCCAACTAGTAATCTTTAGATTTTCTTATGTATAGTTTGTCGTACGTATATGAGATACTTCTCAAGTTTCTCATGTGGTGACATATATGTCGCTACATGGTTCTACGTAAAACTTTAAAAGGCTTACTACTTGGTGACACTGCAACTCCTATAGACAGTCGCAAAAACTCATCATCAAGTGAACGATTCGTTCTCCTTGTTACTCTTTTAAAAAACCTTATTTAATAGCCGTGTGGTGGCGGCTCGTTAAAAGAATATTTTCACTCCATCTCATCCAATGGATCTCGTAAAGGCGAGTAAGGAGTTAAACTGCACTGTGCACACAACAGCGCATGGTGGCGATGGGCTCACCACCTATCACACCAAGTGCATTATATTGTTTTGGTGAAACGTGGATTGTGGCAGTCATCTATCTCCATTGTTATTGTCCCAGTCTCTGACTATCTCTTATGGGATACAGCCGTGATCTTATGTATGTATGTATGTATTTAATAGGTTGAAATACTATGAGCACATCGTACCAATTGTGAAAGTGTTTAGAAAATGTTAAGGTACCATTCCAGGCACGTCTCAGCTCTATATGGCCTTACAATAAATAAATACCGACTCCCGATCGTAATGAAAACTTTTACCGTTTCAACAAAGGAATGCTGCCTGAATCGTTGGAGCGATTGAAGAACGTAACGTAAATATGATGAAATACATTTGTTCATTTCTTTATTTATTTATTTAAATCTTTATTGCTTCCTTTACAATGAAAGGATACAAAGGGCGGACTTAATGCCTTTAGGCATTTTCTCCCAGTCAACCCATGGAGTGGTGAGATTTTGATTAGGTGTAGCAATAAAGGAAAACAGAGAAAGAAAGAAAGAGCAAAAAAAAAACCTAAATAACTAATAAATATTTTAATTTTTTTACATATATTAATATATATTAAACACATAAACATATGCGTATATACGGTATACATACATATAATAAATATATTTTAAATTATTATTATTATTACATATTATAAATTTATTTGTTCGATATTTGAAAATGCCAGTAAAATGTTCGAGCGGTATTCCATTCGCGACATTTGAAATTAATATTTGCTCTCCATAACACAGAACGAAACTGAATTTGAAAATTGCGTTCATAGTAAATACAAAGTATACCCCACTGTTCAGACCAGACGTCGTTTCAGTTTTGAGAGGGTTGTTGTAGCTAAGAACATTCGATGATATGTGAAGTTGGCGGAGTTAATATTTTTGCGTCAACAAAGAAAAGCGACCGTATTATTATTTCATGAGAATCAATTCAGATACTACATTATAGTTTTTTAATAGGACTAAGTGACGTGCAAAACGTTCACCTTACATGGTAAGTGCAACGTCTACCCATAACAAATGCCGTGTCACCACACTGCGCCCTATTAGAAAATAGACCGCGGATTTTCATGCCGGTTCTTCTCTGAGAATCTCTCGTTATTTTTACAGATTTTTACAGTAACAAATGCTGTGTCCCCCTGAGACATCAGTTCTCGTGTCTGATACGCCCAGTAATTACACTAGCTCTCAGTGCCCTTCAGACTGAAACACAGTAATGTTTGCACACTACTGCTTCGCCGCAGAATAACTGGCCTTGCTGTGGTACCTACCTAGAC
This sequence comes from Luehdorfia chinensis, assembly GCA_019845155.1. Lineage (NCBI taxonomy): Eukaryota > Metazoa > Arthropoda > Insecta > Lepidoptera > Papilionidae > Luehdorfia > Luehdorfia chinensis. The sequence goes on along the minus strand of JAHVAK010000033.1, from coordinate 16,196,728 downwards.
GGATTCTTGCATAGTAATGCTACCACTAGTAGAAATAGTTTTATTATTGAGCTAGTGTAGCCCATGGTGTGTTTTAAGTTTTTTCAGTTTTTTAGTAGTGAGCTACGTAAAGTCCAGTTTACGATGAAGTAATGAGGTGGATTCTACTCAGTTGTTAAGTCTCAGATGCCCAGTGATTACACTAGCTCCCATTGCACTTGAGACCGAAATACTGATTCACGGCAGAATAACTGGCCCTGCGGTAGGTACCTACCTAGACACCTCCTGACTAGATTCCTGCATAGGATACCTGCAGTCAGTTTAGAATCATAGTGTCAGAATCATCAAGATTGCATTTAATCTAGTGGTGTATGTAACGTAATCCATATTTTCGCTAAATAAAGTTTATAAAAACTACGGCTTTCCTTCGTATACTGCACCTTTATTGTTGAAAAGGAATTCCGCTGACAGAGATGACTTGCCAGTTATAAATGATCTCGAAACATCCATCATATGATAACGGACGAACAAACGGGCCGGAATTCTCTCAACAGCAAAGGAACGGAATCGATCAATGGGATTGGCGACTTCTTTATTGAGCTATCTAAAGATCTCATTCATCATCATTTCAGTTTATCACTAGTCCACTTGACGACCGCGTGGCCTAGTGGTCAGAGTACCTGACTTCTAAGCCGCGGGTCCTGGGTTCGAATCCCAGCCGGAGCCAACATTTGTGCTAAAACATAAATTGTTGGTTTTCGGGTCTGGTTGTGTTGTGTTTGTCCCCGTGTTTCTGACACTGCATCCTAGCCTACCTCCGATCTTATCGCATCGACGTTACATTGGGCGCGTGTAGGTTGGGACGAGTGAGTGCCTCTGTGTTTTCGCGTACACTTGTGGCACTATAATATCACCTGCGCAGTTGATGGCTCTCGACAGTAGTCGGAAGTAGTAGCCGTGGTCGAAATCGGCTAGCAGAACATCATCAGTCCACTGCTGAACAAAGGTTTCCTCAAAAGATTGCCACAAAAGTTAGTAGCTCCAATTTTGGAGGGATTTTGCCATAGCTGCCACGCTGGGCAGGCGGGTTGGCAATCGCAGTTGATTTATTCAGATATTGTAAGAAGATGCTGCTGCCCATCTCCTGGTTTTCATTTTCCCTCTGTCGACTTTTACGACACCCACGGGATGGGATGGAATGGTAGATTCTCTTAAGCCGCCACCACTCGGCACATCTGAAGGTCTATTATAAGGTTTTGATGTTAGTTTTCTCTACATAATAAGATGTAACTTCTAACATCCGTGCCAGTACAAAGACCCATCAGCCCATAAACAATTCACCGCTGGAGGAAGCCCACTCCAAGTTGAGAATAAGTAAAAATTGTAGATTTTTTTTATTGTATAAAGTGACGAAACGAGCAAAACGTTCATCTGATGGTAAGTGCAACGTCCGCCCACAACAAATGCTGTCAGAATATTTCTGTGTGACACCACGCTGCGCCCAGCGATTACGCTAGCTCACAGTGCCCTTCAAACCGAAACACAGTAATGTTTGCACACTACTGCTTCACGGCAGAATAACTGGCCCTGGAGTGGTACCTACCTAGACGGATTCCTGCATAGGAATCCTACCACCAGTAATCCTAATGAATTCAATTTCAAAAATTGGTCAAAATCTATTTTTACTAACTTAATATATTTTCGAAACGCTGTGCCCCGCGGTTTCACCCGCGTAAAAAAGCCGACCCCGATCGATGATATATATCCTTCCCTATCCCGGATTTTAGGGTTTATAAGTTTTTTGTGCGGAACCCTAATTATTTTTCTAAAATCGAAGTAGGCTAAGTTACCCGCTGAATCGGCTATCTGTCATATTTTTTTCAAGACACAGTAAGCTCTTTCTGCGCAGATCGGACTAAAAATAATAATTAAAAGCTGAAGGTACTCCGGTTTAACTATGACATCAGGACAACTGTCACCTCAGTCCCCCCGTGACCATGGGTGCTGTAAAGCGCCCGAAACGTCGGGTTAAAAATAGTTCTAAATTAAATGCGATAAAATCCGTAAAAAAGTAGTTTTATTTAAAAGCTGTCTGTTAGTGAAAGCCCCGTCAAAATCGGTCCAGCCGTTTCGGAGATTAGCCGGAACAAACAGACAGACTGACAGACAGCCAGACAAAAATTTTTTAATTGTTTTTTTCTTATAAGTACCGTATATACTTTCATAAGCATTGAGTAAAAGCTGTTATTATTATTACAAACAGACACTTTAATTTTATTTATTTATATAGATGATTTAATTTAGTTTCCCGTTTCATTTTATATAGCTTCATTAGTTTCAAATAATGCGTCCGATTTTTCAAATATTTCTACCTTACTGATTCTCATGAAACGTCGCCGACATATTCAACATCCATGGAAATGCAATATTATGATAATTTCCTCCACCTGATGGTGTTGTTGCGGCCTGCCTAAACCCTGAGACTTGAGGATCGACTGGTTTTATATTAGAATGTTCGGTTTCAAAAACAGACTTTAGCTATAAACTAGGAGTTTAAATAAAACTACTTTTTACGGATTTTATCGCGTTTAATTTAAAACTGTCACCTCAGTCCCCCCGTGACTATGGGTGCTGTAAAGTCCCCGGAACGTCGGGTTGAAAAATAGTTTTAAATTATACGCGATAAAATCCGTAAAAAGTAGTTTAAATGTGCAGTATTTGCGTAAATAAAAGAAAACATTAAATAAGCTAAGAGTCCCAACAATTCCTTCTAGATGTTGCAGTGGCACTATCTATTTATACTACGAGAATCGACGATAGGCACGTACGGAATGGTAAAGTCGACCGCGAAAAAAGTAAATAAGAATTTTTTAAATTCAACGGTTTTGTTGTAAAATCGATTATTTGGTAGTGTGGTTTATCTTCATTGTACATGAGATTTTTATGTAATCTCAATCATGAAACATAATGGTAACTTTTTACTTTATTTGTAAAAGTACGTATCTGTTTGTATATCAAAATAATAATATATATGGTGTATGTATTTATGCATGTATTATATTGATTTATTTCTGTGTGTAATTAGTATATTTAAATTATAATACGGTTGGTAGAAATGTATATTTCCATTTTATATTTCTTATTCTATTAATGTACATTGCTGATATTTCCTTTTAGTCCCGGTATGTTAGGCAGAAATCGCCTAAAGCGATATGACCACCGATTGTAATCTGTAAGTTTTCCATATTTGTTAACCTTGTCTGTTTTAATGCAATAAATAATTATACATCTATTTATATAATAATGAAGTTTATGATTTCTAATGTAACAAACATTTTACTAGTCAATATTACTTACTTGCAATAATACAGTCTGCCATCTCTTCCGGTGTGAACTGTCCACCCCTCCTTCAATTCAGCCTGAAGCCTTTCTAAAGCTGCTTCATCCTCCGCTGACCCTCTCCCAGATTTGGGACTTCCGTTCCCCAATCGTGGAATTCCGAATTTCGGACTGGCGCCCAATTTGGGACTATTTGTTCCCAACTTAGGGCTGTTGGAACTTGAAGCGCCATCACTTAAATTAGGACTACCAGTAAATCTGGGATTAAAATTGGGACTCGTGTTGGGCTTCGGGCTAGGGGCGAGTTTTGGACTGGCCGTGCCGCTGGGACCAGGCGACGACGAGGCCTGCTGCAGCAGCATTGCTTTCACATCATTGCACCATTTTTAAGATTATCTGAAAAGAGAAAATAAATTATTTTATTATCATACCATTAAGGCAATCCTTATATAAAATTACTACATAATATAAACTACGACTGAAATTTATATAATAGGACTTATTTAATCAAGAAACGCGGTCGTTCTTTTGCAAGTAACCTGAAGCGACATCTTGCGATTAACAACATGAAGTTGTCTTCTCTGTACAATGTACTATAGTGTCATTAGGGTACGGGTAAATGCACGGGAACTCATTTGAATTTATTAAATTCCCATTGTTCAATGTAATGTTTATGCATATGATCGAAAGTAGAATCGAATGCAGTGTTATTTGGTCTGGGTGTTTGTGAAACGTGACATGATCGTGGAACGAGATAGTGTCGCCACCACACACGGGGCTTGTGGTAACCGAACATATTGACCTTCGACATCAGTAAAGGTAAGAAGAGTAAAGTTTTTCTCCACTTCATCCCTCCAATCATAACTACAATTACCTACTGCAGAACAGAAAAAATATGTTCTGTGAGAATTACTAGTTCAGTACAATACCAGACGGTGTGAGACAACCATTTTGACTCATCTCTAGCTTAATCTTCTCCATTCGTTTAAAATGCCTTTCCAGCAGGTTCATTACCGATACGAATAATGATTATGACGTCACCAAATAATAAAATCCATTACAAAAATACAATGAATAGATCCTCGTAATATTATTACGACAATAATTTTGATAACACAATAGGAACACGCATTAAGGCATAATAATGAAACCTCGAACGAATTTTCAGAAAACCGCTTTCAAAAGAACTGGGAGAAATGAAATGGCCTCGTTGGCAAGCTCTCCGAAATGGCAACGACGATTAAAATTGGCCACAAAAAATACTGTGAAAACGCCATCCGAATTGCGAAAAGCTGCGAATATAGAGGGCAGGCGTTCCCGCGCAAAAAGGTTTTCCTTTTTTTATACTCTCATATAACCTATTTCATGGTCTGGTAAGGACGTCTCCTTACACCAGTAATATTTAGACCTTATATATATATATATATATATATATATTATAGTTCGCATCGATAAAACACCAATAGCGCGATGTAGGCGCGACATAGGACATATGAGCTATTTCTGAAGCTTGTATTGTGGTGACATAGTTTATGTCACTACTGATTATTGCGATAGTTGCTAAAACATTTACCATAGATAATTGGCACCTTGGAAAGCAGTTTGGGTGCCAAAAAGGACGCTGCTACCTGTACTCTCATTTATTTATTACATTAGTCGCCTTTACAATTACAGAATAAAAAGAAAAAATAGAGTATCAACTCAGCATAAACTCAATTTTATTTTATTTACTATAATTTAATTAATTCTTTATTATATTCCAGAATAAGACAAACGAATGGTAACCCTATTCACAAACCGCAATGGCGGGAACTCGACAGACAAAATATGAACGAGAACAGCGTCCATTTTGCCGTGACATTTTGTTTATTCGCTCGGATTTAATGACCGGCCGAAACAACGCGATGGTTAGGGTTTTCATGAAAGTATTTTTGTTTTTTGTACTCAAAACAATGGAAAAGACCAAAGAACATGAATATTGTTATATCATACATGACCAAATGGCTAAAAACGTGTTTACGTGTACATACATTTATGTATTGTCATAGAGTTTTAGAAAATCAGACATACAACTACAGAACAAAGTATTCTCTTTCTATAATTCATGTGATGGTGATCCCTGCTATATTTTGATAACAGCGATAACTTCCACTTAACTTAAATGCTATTGGAAACAACTGCGCAGGAAACGTTATAGTGCCAAAAGTGTACGCACAAACAGAGAGGCACTGTTCCTATCTAACTCACGCCTCCCTATATACCGCCACCTTTATATCGCACATGCAATAAGATCGGAGGCAGTCTAGGATACAGTGTTAGGACATGGGGCATAGTAGATGGTATTCTGACCAATAGGGGACGCGGCCATAGATAGCATCCTAAAAGTTGCCATGCTATAATTTTAGCATTATCCTACAATTGTAAAATTAATTCACCTTTATAATAAAAAAAGAAAAAAAGCAAAATAGTGTATACATTTATTTTTATTTCTTACATAAATGTATTATTAAATGATAAGGTTTTTTTAATGTATCAATGGCAATAGTCGTTTAATGTAATGCTAGTTTTGTTTCTCATTTGATAACATACAGAACTTCAGAGATGTCTTTGTTCAAGTATGTCAATCTAAAATCACCACTGATCAAAAGTCAAATCAAACAAGTGAAGTCAAGTTTTAGTAAAGAACATGCATCTTTATTAGATTTCCGAAGGAGAATTTAGAACAGGGAATTAGGGAAATGTTGTGATAGTATTTGAAATTTTCTTCCAATTTCCTACACAAGTGCATATTAATTAAACAATATTGCATATAAAGCCAAAAATAACATCATAACTTAAAATAACTCAAGCATATTAATAAAATGTACAACCTATAAGTCTCCGCCAAGAACTAGTTTTTTTTCATATGAGTGACGGAACGAGCAAAACATTCACCTGATGGTAAGTGTAACGTCTGCCCATTACAAATGCTGTGTCACCCAGAAAATTACTGTGTGACATCACACTGCGCCCGTCACCCTGAGACATCAGTACTTAAGTCTCATATGGCCAGTGATTGCGCTTGCTCACTGTGCCCTTCAAACCGAAACACAGTGATGTTTGCACACTACTGCTTCACGGCAGAATAACTGGCCCTGGGGTGGTAACTACCTAGACGGATCCCTGCATAGGAACACTACCACCAGTAAAACTAGTCTCCAAAGTTATTAGTTGCACAATAATTTGTAATTTTTCCGATCCAAAATTAACTTTTCAAACGACATCTGTGACAAACATTTCACAAACTAGAATTTCGAAATAAATCATAACTTTAATAATGGAAAATGCGCTTAAGCTTAAATACGGCAATCCGTCATTGGGTATTCATTTGCTTGTAGCAGCCCACGCTTTGTAAGAACACCCATAGATAATGACAGCGTTTAGTGATGTCCATCACGTCAAAAAAATTAGTTTTAATATCCATGTGAAGTTTTTAATTATTCCCTTATTAAGTGCTTAATAAGGGTGGAGGCGGCGTTCGAAAATCTGCCGCCTTATTTTTGTTTATATAATAAATGTGACAGAACGAGCAAAACGTTCACCTGATGGTAAGTGCAACGTCTGCCCATAAACAAATGCTTCACATCACAATTCGCCCGTCACCCAGAGAAATCAGTTCTTAAGTCTCATATGCCCGCTAGCTTATGTCTGCACTAATGTTTGCACACTACTGCTATACGGCAGAACAACTGGCCCTGGGGTGGTACCTATCTAGACGGATTCCTGAATAAGAATCCTACCACCAGTTAATTCCGAGGGTTTCATAAAATGCGACTAAGGGTAATGCCAGGAATTTTTTTTGGCAGAATAACCCAGAGCATTGACGGGTAGCGTATAACTATATAGGCTTAGGCACGCGAGGCCCTGACTAGGGCGGCACAATTCGAGGGGTGGGAAAATTCATTAAGGGACCAAAATTTTAGAAGCAACTACTACTAAATTAACGCTGACTCGAGAAGACGCTCAAAACCGACGTTTCGAGTGCTTTACAGCACCCATGGTCACGGGAGGAATGCGGTGACAGATCGTGATGTCATAGTTAGCCCGGAGTACCTTCAGTTTCTTTCTACGTAGATCGGACTAAAATTAATAATTAAAAGCTGAAGGTTCTCCGGGTTAACTATGACATCAGGACATCTGTCACCTCAAATTAAATATTAATTAAATAACAGCTACAATAAATAAATTCTGTTGAAAATAATTTGAAAGAAAGGTACTACGAATACTCTATCCAAAGACTCATAAAGTATTTATTTATTTATTTATTTATACTTTATTGTTTAATACCATAAACTAAGGGTAGCAATGGGCGGACTAATTGCCTTATGGCATTCTCAGCCAGTCAACCCTGGCTGATGGCTGTGAAAAACATATGGAAGTAGTGAACAGTTTTACAGAAAAAATACGTACTTTATCTGTAGTATATAAAATAAAAATTACATTCATAATATATATGTATTTATTATATATAATATATAAGCCGGGGGCGCCATCGCAATCATATCTTACGCAGGCGAGCGTAACGATAATGGATATGTACTCGTATAATACCTTGGAAGCATAAGATATAGCCACGGGAATCTCTTTTTACTGTGGTTATATGATACTGGATGCAGCACGTCAATAGGTTGGCTCAACCGGGGAGTAAACTCTCGAAGAATACCCGGGTTAAGTAACAGGATAACTCTGTTGTGTTCATTGTTAAGTATTCGCATAACGTTAAAAACGCTAAGAATATAATACACAATAATGACACCAGCGGTGTTAAAGAAAAAGAAATTACAAAAACGCCATTACGTTCAGTTCATGTCAAAAATAACTCATAAATTATTACACATCATAACATCACTAGACATAACATTAATCTATCAACAATACCTGCCGTTCACTGTTCGTAAAGTTCAAGAGTGAGCAAGATAGCTAACCACGATCCTATTAGCGGGTAAAAGATAGGATGAGCGAGTTATATGACAGGTGGGCAGTCGTTGAACCCGCTATTGAATAATGGCGGAATAATTTTGGCGCGCTGCGGTTCGTTCATCGAATTATCGGTGACGTTATTAATTTTAGGCTCGAAATTAAGGCGAAAATCATTACTAAAATTTGTATTTATTTTGTTATTAAATCTTTAATCATTTTACCATAAAAATAATAGAAATTATTTGCAAATACATTCTTAATTTGTATTTAATTTCAACGTAAAGGACTTATGATCACTAGGCACTAGGTAAATGATGACTGTAGGCCACATAAATTCAATCTCTATGTACATCAAGATTTGTCGACCACGTGACCTAGTGGCCAGAGTACCTGACTTCTAAGCCGCAGGTCCGGGGTTCGAATCCCAGCCGGAGCCAACATTTGTGCTAAAACACAAATTGTTGGTTTTCGGGTCTGGTTGTGTTTTGATTGTCCCCATGTTTCTGACACTGCATCCTTGCCTACCTCCGATCTCTTCGCATCAGCGTTACATCGGGCGCGGATAGGTTGGGACGTGCCTCTGTGTTTGCGCGTACACTGGTGGCACTATAATATCTCCTGCGCAATTGATAGCTATTAACAATATTCGAAAGTTGTCGCCGTGGTCGAAATCGGCCAGGTGAATATCATATCACATCAAGATTTTGATGCATTATCACCTCTGACAAAGTTCTGGGACATTGTCTAGCATAACATGAACATAGGCTTTTTTCCTGGTTTACTCTGTCGGACGGGGACAGTACAACCATGAGAATCGACTGGTGGTGTGATATAGATATCTTGATAAGACTAACTTAAAACAATAAAATACCATATTTCCAAAAAATAAGTCTAATTCCGTACAGATTTTAGTTTATTTTTTTGTTTTGCTATATTTTTTTAAGTTTCACCAAACGGTGTCCGGTAAAGTAGAGTAGAATACCTCTTTCCTACGGAGAGGTCGTGAGAGACGACAAGGTATTGTACGGACAGCCTTACTATACCCTTACTATACCGGTCGAGAGAACGCAATTGGAAGTAAGAAATATTGGTCTCGTACTCAAATGGCTGCCACGTGGTTCACCACCTATCACATCTCTTTCCCCGCGGGTGCGAAAAATGGGCACGGGTGTGGTCTCTACCTACCCCTTATATGGGAAAAAGGAGAAACTGCATGTATATGTACGTCTTTTTCAAATATATGAACATGCAGATTAGGCAGCACTTAAAATTGCAATGGTGGTAGGATTCCCATGCGGGAAACCGTCTAGGTCTCAATTTTCGTCGAATTATCGAATCGCCGCCTAAGAAGATCCACTCTAAAAATCTCCTTTTGATATGATATACAGGTACAAACAGACAAAAATTTTAAAAAAGTTTTTTATTTTAAGTTCCGTATATACTTTCAGAAGCATTGAGTGAAAAACTGTTATTTTGTTATTACAAACAGACACATCAATTTTATTTATTTGTTTAGATGTATACTCGTAGATTAATACAAATACTTCTGAAATTCTTTCACCAACAATATATGCGGGCAAATTTATGGCCCTGACATCGAACACCGCATGACAACAATGGTTCCTTGTCCTTTTAGGTACGGGAGTTTAAAAACCTACGATAGTATATTATAATTCTTTCATTATTTGGACTAAAAACCTACTCGTATTTTCATTTAGTGGGTGTCTTAGTTGAACAAACGGTGGCTTGGCCGCCTGCCAGTGTACTCGTAGGCACTGAAGGAGGAACACGGTACTGAGTCACCGCATCTTTGTTGCGGGGCGAAGGCCGAGGAGTACTATGTAAAAGTCTACTAGCCATAAGTTCAAAAAGTTTATTAAACAAAGACTTTATTAAAATGGTTATTATAATATAAAAGAATATATGGACGATAACAACCCCAGGGAACGAGGTGATCGCTACTAGGCTGTTTCTAACTACTAATCCATACTAATATTATTAATGCGAAAGTAACTCTCTCTGTCTTTCTGTCTGTTTGTTACCTTTTCGCGGTTTACCTGTTTACTGAACCGATCTTTACGAAATTGGGCAGAGATCAAATGATCGAGGGATATTTAAAAACCTTATCCATTCGAACGAAGTCGCAGGCATCAGCTTGTATTATGTAAATTATGTTACAAAAAAAATCCTTACAAATATTATAAATGCTAAAGTCAATCTCTCTGTTCCTCTGTCTTTTTGTTACCTTTTCACGGTACAACCGCTGAACCGATCTTAACGAAATTACTAAACGTACAGAAGTACATACGAGGATTCTCGTAGGATACTTTCTATCCCGGAAAATCAAATAGTTCCAAGGCGAAATTTAAAAAAAAAAAAACTTAAATCCACGTGCACGATGTTAAGGGCATCGCTTGTGAGAAATAAAGATTCTATTACCTAGACAAGAACCTCACTGATCTCCTTTCGATTCTTTTATTTTCGATTCTTAGTAAAACCGGCGCATTTTGCATGCAACGGAAGCCATACAATCGGTATGCATTGGCATTAAATCCTTTTAAAACGTCTGTAATTTCAGTTCGCCCTTGAAAGGGGCGCGGTAAGTAGGCACGTGTAACGTGATCGTTAGCGATAAATTCATATTTTACTATTGTAGCATCATCGTCAACATCATCATTTCACCTTATCACTAGTCCACTGCTGAAGATAGGCCTCCCCTAAGTTTTGTAGCTATATCGTTTATGTATCGTATTGTATAGCCTAAAGTTTGTAGCTCCCCATTTTGGGGGATTTCGCCATAGTTGCCACGCTTGACATCGGGTTGGCAACCGTAGTTTATTTATTCAAGCCCATCTCCTGGTTTGAATTTTCCCTCTGTCGACTTTTACGACACCAACGGGACGAGATGGGGTGGTGGATTCTCTTAAGACTTTGATGAAATTTTAGGCGAGCGCTCTACCCCTGAGCTACCGCGGCACAATAGTAAAATATGTGGCGGCTTAAGATCTACCAGAACTGTTATCATCACATCATCATCATCATCATTATTTCAGCCTACCATAGTCCACTGTTGAACATAGGCCTCCCCCATAGATTGCCACAAAACACGGTTCTGAGCCACCTGCATCCATCGACTTCCTGCAAAACCGTGTAGGTGGTCGCTCCATCTAGTTGGGGTTCGCCCTACACTGCGTTTGCCGGTACGAGGTTGCCACTCGAGAACCTTTCTTCCTCAACGGTTTTCGGTTTTCCGAGCTATATGGCCGGCCCATTGCCATTTCAGCTTGCTAATCCTTAGAGCTATGTCGGTTACTCTGGTTCTGCTGCGGATAACATCGTTACGGATTTTATCTCGCAGAGAAACTCCGAGCATATAGCCCTTTCCATAGCTCGCTGCGCCTATCATCACATTTTATCCGAAATAATTTCACAAAGCCCCGACTAATGTTTACGACGCAGGGCTTTACATTTAAAAAAAAACAAATTAAAGATGCCATGGCGAAGGTAAAAGACGTAGGCACGATTAAATTAAATTAGGATAAATTGGACAATTACCATTAAATATTCCTTAAGGGGACGAAGTAGGTCAGAGGTTGTTTTTATTTCCAAATAAAACGGACAAAAGCAAGTTTAGATTGCTTTTTTTTTAAAAAAAATTTTACTTTATTTTTGAAAAATGTTTGGACGTCTTTTCAAAAATATTTGAAATCAAATAACATCCGCTGAAAAATTAGGATTATATTGCTAGGTAACAGTCTATTTAAACTATAAAAAGAAAAAATAAACATTAGCAGACAGTCATATTATGGTAGATGAACGGCCGTGTGCCGTGGTGGCTTAAGAGAATCTACCACCTCATCTCATCCCGTGGGTGTCGTAAAAGTCGACAAAGGGAAAATTTAAACCAGAGGATGGGCAGGAGCATCTTCTTGGAACATCAGAATAAATAAACAGCGATTGCAAACCCGCCGGCCAAGCGCTGCAACCATGGCAAAATTCCCCCCAAAAGGAGAGCTTCAAACTTTTTTAGCAATCTATGAGGGAGGCCTATGTACAGCAGTGGACTAGAGATAGGCTGAAATGATGAAAGGCCTGTTCTTAAAGTCTTTAACAAAACGATGAAGTCGATAATATTTTTTAATGCTTTCCTTTCAAGTCTTTTCTCCGTTCTGTCTTGTCATTTTCGTTTTCTTCTGTATTTTATACTAGCTGAAGCCCGCGACTACGTCCGCGTAAATTTAGGTTTTTTTTTATTATACCGTGGGAACTGTTTGGTGCTCCGAATTAAAATGTATCCTATGTCCGTTTCCGGGTTGCAAGCTAAGTTTTACGGTAGGTACGGTTGAGCCGTGAAAAAGTTTGCTTTCAATTGATCTTAATCCTGTGTTATCAGGGTGATCTTACATCTAATGATTTCTTATATTTACGCGAACACTACACATTTAAATGAAACTAATTTTACGGATTTTATCGCGTTTAATTTTTTACTATTTATAACCCGACGTTTCGAGTGCTTTACAGCACCCATGGTCACGGGAGATACTGAGGTGACAGATGTCCTGATGTCATAGTTAACCTGGGGTACCTTCAGCTGTTAATTATTATTTTTGGTCCGATCTACGCAGAAAGAGCTAACTGTGTCTTGAAGTCTTGCAGTGGTATGCTTGGTTTTTTATTTAATTTTATTTATTATTGGATCCCAAGCTGGTGGTAATACCCAACTATCTTCTCTATTGAAATTAGGATCTGTGGTTTAACAAATCTGATGTAATGGTTGGGATGATCCAGAACATGGTCACAGACTGCAGACTTCCTAGAACGACGATGCTTCACGTCAGCTATGTGTTCTTTTACGCGGGTTTTTATCGATCTTTTTGTTTGGCCTATGTAAGAGAGACCACATTCACAATCCAGCTTGTATACTCCTGCGTCTTGTAGAGGGATGTTACACTTGACAGATGGTAAAAACTAAAAATTAAACGCGATAAAATCCGTAATATTAGTTTCATTTAAATGATCTTACATCTGTTTGCATGTCAGGCTCGCTGGGCTTTCTCGTCTTGTTTAATGTTTGTTTTGGTCAAATAAAGTGAAATTGAACAACTAAGACTTTGTCCGCATGGAATTTTTTTTTTTAATTTTATATAGTGATGAGACGAGCAAAATTTTCACCTGATGGTAAGTGCAACGTCTGCCTGCACTTACCGTGCTGTGTTACTAAGAATATTTATGTGTAGCACCACACTGCGCCTTTAAAAATAGGACATGGGCTAAGGGAATGCTAAAGTTGGGGAAAAAAGCTATAAGGTGTAGGATATTACTATCTCGGAAGGAGCATGAAGAGACAGCTGTAGGTCAAGCACTAGACGGATTCCTGCACAGGAATCCTACCACTAGTAAAATTAAGCATTTTAAAATATTTAATTCAATCCAGTAGCGTAGAGCTGCAATAATTAAAATTACACGACACGATTCTGACGGAAACGCAATTAACTTGGAACGTGATAATGACTATTACTTCGCAAGATGAATATAAAAGCTTAAATCTCACGAATGTGGGTTCTATTCATCCGCCATTAGGTTCGGTTTTGACGTTCTCAATCTTAATTTTAATGGTGATGATGATAATGAAGGTTTTAGTCTACCGGTCGGTATCAACGACGGCTCAACTTCAAGTTTTACAATTTCTCATCATATCTTGGGTTGATTGGTAGTGAATGCCAATGGTTTTAATTTCACACTCTGTTACCTTTTGTATAATTATCAATAAAGGTTAAAAAAATAACACGTGGAGGACATATTATAGTGCCGTAAGTAATAGCTCAAGACACAGAGATACTTACTCACCTATAAGGTATAGCCAAATTCTAATGCTTGTTCGAAGACATCGGCTGAAGATGACGATTATGTATTACGACCAACCGTGTGGTAGCGGCTAAAGAGAATCTACCACCCCATCTCATCCCCTGGGTGTCGTTAAAGTCGACAGAGGGATAATGAAAACCAGGAGATGGGCAGCAGCATCTTCCTGTAACATCGGAATAAATAAACTGCGGTTGCCAACCCGCCTGCCAGACGCGGCAACTAAGGCAAATCCCCCCCAAAATGAGAGCTACTAACTTTTGTGGCAATCTATGGGGGAGGCCTACGTTCAGCAGTGGACTAGTGATAGGCTCAGATGATGATGACGATGTATTACAAATATGTTGGCTTCAGCTATGATTCGAGCCCAATGTTGATATTAAACCAATCATTTTATAATTTTAAAGAAGGCTGGTGATTAAGTAGTATTAACATTTTGGATGTTGATCGATGTACTGTTGCGTTGGAACATAGATATCAGACCTTGTGACTGTGAGAGTGTATTTACTGAGCACATGAAAATTAAGCACTGATGTCTCAGGGCAAATAACACAGTATGGCGCCACACGGAAATATTCTGGCGGATAGCATAATATGTTATGAGCAGACGTTGCACTTACCATCAGATGAACGTTTCACTCCTCTTGTTATTTTCTTTAATTTACCCATTCCCAAAAGTTTAAGAAATAAAACAATTAAATTGTATTCTAACATAAATCTGTGATTTTCAATATAGAACGTCACTTGTTATTATATATGACGTAAATGATGCTACTTGGAACTTCAAAAACAGTACACTGATTTAACGTCAATAATCTTTATACTATAAGAGAGCAATATCTATCTCTCTCTATATATATGTATGCGTCACCCAGAACATTTCTGTGTGACACCACACTGCGCCCGTCAACCTGAGACATCAGTTCTTAAGTCTCATATGCCTAGTGATTACGCTAGCTCTCTTAGTGCCCTTCAAACCGAAACAGTAACGTTTGCACGCCACTGCTTCACGGCAGAATAACTGGCCCGGGGTGGTACTTACCTAGACGGATTCCTGCATAGGAATCTTACCACCAGTAAAGTCATGCATTTTAACCTCCAAAAGATGACATTGTTTATTGTAAACCCACGTATTTGCCTATAATAGCAATAGAACCAAATGAATTAAACTCACATCTCCAAATGGAAAACGACTAGACGCGACTGTAGCTTGTAAGTCTTAGTTCTACAGCATATGACATGACCGACTACTAGGCCACGAGGTCTAATAAGACAAATGATGTTCTCCTAGCCGATTTCGACCACGGCGACAACTTCCGAATCCGAATGTCGAGAGCCATCAACTGCGCAGGAGATATTACAGTGCCACAAGTGTACGCGCAAACACAGAGGCACTCACTCGTCCCAACCTACCCGCGTACTACGCTGATGCGAAAAGATCGGAGGTAGGCTAGGATGCAGTGTCAGAAACACGGGGACAAACACAACACAACCAGACCCGAAAACCAACAATTTGTGTTTTAGCACAAATGTCGGCTCCGGCTGGGATTCGAACCCAGGACCCGCGGCGTAGAAGTCAGGTACTCTGACCACTAGGCCACGCGGTCGTCAATAAGACAAATAAATAAGCATTGACTCCATAGAGTAATCTCCATTCTATCAAAATGTATCAATGTGAAATAGATTATGTCATTCAATGATCAATATTTCTCAGCTGGCAGATAGGAACGTAAAAATATTACACCTCAGATTACTATGTCACATGTAGGATGAGCCCCCAAGCGGGATTTATCGGATTTGTCCATAAACTAAACGTGTGCCGAATTACAAATCTGTGAGCTTGTAAAGCCTTGGTAGCACTGGGATTGTGCGCTTCCATAATATTTAATACCTAAGCAAATCTCAGTGTAAAAGTAAAGTAACAGTCTATAAACATCTCACTGCTGAGTAAGTAAGTAAGTAAAACATTTATTCACGATCTAAAAACATACAGCACAAAATACAAACAAGAAATAAATAAAAAAAGAAAACACAAAAATAACTTAGCCACTACGAAAAAGGAAAAAAAAATAAACCTATTACCAAAATATCTGTGCTGCAGCATATAATCCCAAAGTGGACCGAACTCAGTTAAAGCCGCGATGATAACATCGCAGCACTGAGCACAGGCCTCCTATCATTTCTGAGAGGGTTTTGGAGCTGGGAAGAATTCGCCTCGCTGCTCCAATGCGGGTTGGCGGACTTCACATGTCTTCGAAATATTTTATATTTCTCAGACATGCAGGTTTCCTCACGATGTTTTCCTTCGCCGCCGAGCACGTGGTAAATCAGCACTTAAAATTGCATCTAACCCTTTAAGAATCGCACCCAGGTCACTCGCGTACTATGAAATTTAAAGCGAGCGCCTAGCCCCTGAGCTACTACGGCTCCAATCTCAGTGGCAATTACACAAATTTATTATTTTTAATTTTAATGCTGATTTGACTGAGATATAAAAAACATTACGAGAAAATAAAGTAACACTAAACTCCTCTAATTACGAACCCTTCACTGCTCTATAACTCTCCTAAATGCAAGAAGTCCCGTGCTCAGCGTGGGGTTTGGTTTTTTTATTTGCGGAACGACTTTTGGCAAGAATAGAGAAAAATTTCAAGGTCGAGTTCGTATGCAACGTATCTGAATGAAACGTTCCAAAAATCGTTGTTAGTTCATGTTAATTTATATTTACTTCAATCAGATTTTTAGTGAATAAGAAAAATAGTATATTACACTAACAAAAACTTTGAAAATGTAAAACAATATTTACAAGTGTTTAGAATTGAGGTCATACAGCTGACCGCGCTCAAGGCTAGATGCTCGAATCTCGATACTCGCACGCCCACACACATGTATAACCGTATATAATATACAGAGAAAAAGAGGAAGAGAGGGAAAGACATGGAGGGGGCATAACGCTTTTTCCTTACGTGACGATTTCTGCCAGTTCACTCTACTGTAAGCCGCGTGAAAGAACTTCGTTCCAATTTGTCCGTAGTATACCACAAATTTAAAATTTAATAATAGATTACCTAAAATATTTGGTACAAGGTTTGGGACCAAATATCCGAATTCTATCCACTAGGTGATACCATTGCTGGTAAATTGTTTATTGCAATTTACCACTTGTTCGGCATATCGTATCCTATTATAGATGAAGCCTGGCTTAGGTAAGAACTCTTCTTCTTTACGGTTTTTTTAGTTCTTGGGGTCGTACTTTTTCGCAGGCGTGGAAACCAGAGGAGTATAATGGGTGCAATTGCCCCAACTTCAAAATTTTAAATCACTATTAGGACTATACTAACTGTTTTCAAGAATGTCTATACGATATTTCACGACTACTAACTACTAATTATATACGATAAATAAAAATCATTGACCACTCACTCGTCCTAACCTGCCCGTGCCCGAAGTAATGCTCCTACGACAAGATTTCAGATAGGTTACAATGCAGTGCCAGAGACACGAGAAAACACAACACAACCAGACCCGAAAACCAACTATTTGTGTTTTTCAGAAATAGGTTCCGGTTAGGATTCGAACTCAGCACTCGCGGCGTAAAAGTCAGGTACTCTGACCACTAGGCCACGCGGTCATTATAGTACACTGTTGGACATTAGCGTCTTCCGAGTTTGACTGTTCATGACGATATAGTAGATTATTTTACGCCAATACAGGAAAAGTCCCAAATTTTTGGTCATGCAAATGGTTACCCTAATAAAAGGCAAGCAAGAGAAGCAATTCGCACGACGCAGTAGTGGAATAAATCCATACATTAGGTCTGAAATTACTTTTATTATTCCACCCGACGTGTTCGGGGGAAGCCTCTTCGCAAATTCGCGCGTGTAAGGTAACCACGTCTATGCTAATACAGTCTGTGGTATAGGCAACCCGTAAAAATATAATTCAATGTGAAATAGAGCGTGAAACGAACACGGAGCTGTGAGACTATTTATGACAGAAAAAGTAGGTATCTATGCAGCAGTTTGTGCTTTTTTCTCACCGTCTGGTGGCGGCTTCAGAGAATCTACCACACCATCTCGTCCCGTGGGTGTCGTAAAAGTCGACTAAGGGGAAATTAAAACCAGGAAATTAGCAGCAGCATCTTCTGGAACTTACATACATACATAAGATTACGACTGTATCCCATAAGGGGTAGTCAGAGACTGGGCACTAACCGCAAAAACACATGACTGTCACAATCCACGTTTCACCAAAACAATATAATGCACTTGGTGTGATAGGTGGTGAGCCTATCGCCACCATGCGCTGTTGGGTGCACAGTGCAGTTTTATTCCTTACTGGCCTTTTACGAGATCCATTGGATGAGATGGAGTCATCTGAATTAATAAACTGCGGCTGCCAACCCGCCTGCAAAGCGTGGCAACTATGGAAAAATCCTCCCAAATTGAGAGCCTATGTTCAGCAGTGGACTAGTGATAAGGTGAAATGATGATGATGACGATGATTGATTCTACAATAGTAAAATATGAATTTATCGCTAACGATCACGTTACACGTGCCTACTTACCGCGCCCCTTTCAAGGGCGAACTGAAATTACAGACGTTTTAAAAGGATTTAATGCCAATGCATACCGATTGTATGGCTTCCGTTGCATGCAAAATGCGCCGGTTTTTCTAAGAATCGAAAATAAAAGAATAGACAAGAAATCAGTTGACGTTCTTGTCTAGGTAATAGAATCTTTATTTCTCACAAGCTGATGCCCGTAAAATCGTGCGTGTTCATCGGTGATAGGCTGAAATGATGATGATGGTACTTTTTTCTGGAACACTTTGTGGATCTATTGACTTTTTTTTTAAAGGATACAGTGATGAAACGGGGAAATGTTCACCTGATGTTAAGTGCAACGTCTGCCCATAACAGATGCTGTGACACGCAGAAAATTTCTGTGTGACACCACACTGTGTCCATCCCATCACCCTGAAACATAAGTTCTTAAGTCTCATATGCCCAGTGATTACGCTAGCTCACAGCGCCCTTCAAACCGAAACACAGTAATTTTTGCACACTATTGCTTCACGGTAGAATAACAAACCCTGGGATGGTACCTACTAGACCTATTACAGCATGCAACACACTCCTTTCTCTAAGGCCGGCAATGCACCCAGAATTCCTCTGGTATTGCGGACGTTCATGCGGCGGTGATCACTTACCATCAGGTGATACGCTTGCTCGTTTAGTCCTATCGTTTCTTGATTTAGTGTTCATAATGATTTATTAATAACTAGTGACCCGTCCCGGCTTTGCACGGGTGAAATTTACTAATGAAGAAAATGAGATAGTATGCTATTGCCACGAACTAAGACAAGAGAAATAAATGTATAACATACATATAAACTGTCTCGCCTTTTTCCCATATGAGGGGTAAACAGAGGCTACACAAGTAGCCCATTCTTCGCCGCCGTGGAAAACGAGACTAGATAGGTGGCAACCACGTCGCCGCCATTTAGGTACGTGTAAAAAAGTTCCTACACCCCATTGCGTTCCCACGAGCAGAACCCCGGTAGGAAAGAGTAGAATAGAAGATTCGCGAGGCTATTGAAATTAAAAAAACATCCTAATTTCAATAGAGAATATGGTTGGATAGTGCTACTGGCTTGGGATATTATAATTAATAAAATTTAATAAAGCAACAAACCATGCCGCTGCAAGGCTTTAAGACACAGTAAGCACTTTCTGCGTAGATCGGACCAAAAATAATAATTAAAATCTGAAGGTACCCCGGGTTAACTATGACATCAGGACATAAATAGTTCAAAACTACACGGGATTAAATCTGTAAAAAAATTCGTTTTATTTAAAAAGGAAAATCTAGTTCTAATGTAAATCTGTCAAGCGAAGCATTTTTATTTTGATTAATTCGATCAACAATTAGTGAATGGAGCTTTTACTGGAAGTAGGATTCCTATGCAGGAATTCGTTTAGGTAGGTACCACCCCAGGGCCAGTTATTCTGCCGTGAAGCAGTAGTGTGCAAACATTACTGTGGTTCGGTTTGAAGGGCACTGTGAGCTAGCGTAATCACTGGGCATTTGAGACTTAAGAACTGATGTCTCAGGGTGACAGGCGCATTGTGGTGTCTCACTGTTCTGGTTAACACAGCATTTGGTATGGGCAGACGTTGCACTTACCATCAGGTGAACGTTTTGCTCGTTTCATCACGTACGTCGTCAGTAGTGCTCAGTGAAGACGTACGAGCAAATGGTAATCCATTCTAATTTATAAATGCGAAAGTAACTCTCTCTATCTCCCTCTCTGTTTGTTAGCTTTTCACGGCTCAACCGCTGAACCGTACTTGATGAAATTCGGCACAGAGATAGCTTGCATCTTGGAGACGGACATAGTTACCACGGAATATTTAAAAAACCTTGTTTCCACGAGGTGATGATGATAAGGTCTTCTACGTATAGTTAATGCTGTGTTACCCAGGCCAAGTGACACCACTATGTGCTCGTCACGTACGTACATAGGTTACACTTCTAAATTAGGCTATCCTGTAAAAATAATTGTATTATGAAATATATAAATAAAATTTGCACATATAGTGCAAAAGTAGGCAAATAATGATTAGGTGATGTAAGTAAAGCCTAGATTAATATTTTGGCAGTGCGATAGCACCTGTTTAGAAGGATTTCTCCGTGGGAGTTTACTGCTAATGTTAAAAAAAATCTCGTTTTTTAAAAGTGAAACTAATTTAGGTGCGGTGAGTGAAATTTGATGGTCAAATTTGATTGCTGCGTTTTCGAGAAACGTCGAAACGAAATTCTTAATAAATATTATTGATTAATTAATAATTGTTCATATACTTAGCAGTTATTTTACTGTGAGTATTTTTTTTAATTCATGTTTTTTTATATTAATCAAATCCATACTAATATTATAAATGCAAAAGTAACTCTCTCTGTCCCTCTGTCTGTTTGTTACCTTTTCACGTTTCAACCGACTAACCGATCTTAACGAAATTCGGCACGGAGATAACTAGCATTTTTGAGAAGGAAATAGGGTAATAATTAATAAATAGTAATATATTCTGGAAAAAAAAAGATTTCCTTGTATTTAAAAAAAAACCATGCGGTCGTAGCCGCGGTCTCACCTCGTTTTTCATATAATTTTTAATATGAATAAAACACGTCAAGTGTGAGCACCACACTCCGCTCGTCACCACGAGACATCAGTTCAAAACACTGATATGTCTTGTAGTTACCTTGGCTTTAATGCATTTCCAACAGGAACACGATGGTGTTTGCTCACAACTGCTTAACGATCGAATAACCGTAACTAAGGTGATGTCTACCTTGATGGATTCCTGCCTAGGAATCCTAGGAACAATAACAATAATCTTTAAAAGTTCTTTGCATATCAGCCAGGTTAAGCCAGTTATCGCGAGTCTCCTTTCACATAACCCAAAGCCATGGTGATACAATCGAAATGTGTCATTACATTTAAGCCTGAGAAATAGTAAATAATTTATGTATAGCCTAAGTAAATATTTAGGGTGAGATTTAAACCCTGGGTCCACGACGCATAGAACAGGTGCTCTGACTGCCATGGGGTCGCAATTGTGAAGTGTACATAATAGTTATTTTAAGTTACATATTGTGCAAGAACACCAATACAGGAATCCGTCCAGATAGGTACCACCCCAGGACCAGTTATTACGCCGTGAAGCAGTAGTGTGCAAACATCACTGTGTTTCGGTTTGAAGGGCATAATCGTAATCACTGGACATATGAGACTTAAGAACTGATGTCATCAGATCAGGGTGACAAGCGCAGTGTGGTGCCGCACAGAAATGTTCTGGGTGGCACAGCATTTGTAATGAGCAGACGTTGCACTTACCATTAGGTGAACGTTTTGCTCGTTTCGTCACTATATCAAATAAAAATAAAATTAAAAAAAAAAACAATGTATTTAGACCCTTTTAGAATTAAAGCAAACCAAGGGCTTCACTTGGCAACTTAAACCCACTCAGAATGACAGCTTAGGCCCTTGCTGAATATGTAAGACACCCTAGACCTTCTATGGCATAACGGAAATATTTGCCTACTTCTGCACTATATCTAGAAATAGGGTAACCATATGTACAGACACGATAATAAACGTATTTCGAAAATCTCGCAAAATTTCAAAATGTATACAAATAAATAAAATTTAAGTACTTAGAGGAAAAAACAATTTTTAAATTTTTTGTCTGTCTGTCTGTTTGTTCAGGCTTATCTCCGAAACGGCTGGACCGATTTTGGGGGACTTTCACTGACAGATATCCGATATTATAGTGGGTAACTTAGGCTAATTTATATGCTATAATATCAGTTACATTTTAGGAAAATAACTAGGGTTCTGCGCGCCCTAAGGGCTTACACTTTTTTATAGAAAAAAATAACAAATTAGAGGCGCTGTAACGCAATTTACCAATTCATAGTGTAGGTAAGGGAGGATTTTAAAAATATACTTGAAATATAAATACAAAAAACAAAAACGCTCTGAAATTAATAACTTGTTTACATACAAATACGTAAAGTCCAACTATAATTGAAAGCCTGGCAACCCGCGCAATGAGTGACGTCACCGCACACAAACATGGCCGCTTCGACACGAAATTCTCAACAAAGTTTGCTTTGTACATTGTTATACTCGCTGAGAACGTAGAAATTATGCGAAGGCTCTGCTATACGCCGCTTTGCATGAGACCACGTAAATTCCTCATACCTTCCTCGCATTGGTATTATATGCTCACTACTCGTAATGCAAATGTCTGAAAGGTACGGTTTTTTATATTAAGTGCGGTAAAGGCCGACTGTACGCCGTGGTAGCTCAGGAGCTAGGAGCTCCCTTTTAATTTCGTAATACTTGAGTGACCAGGGCTCGATTCCCGGTGCCGGCACCACTGAAATTGTTAATTGCAATTTTAAATGCCGATTTACCACGTGCTCGGCGGTGAAGGAAAACATCGTGAGGAAACCTGACATGTGAAGTCCGCGAACCCGCATTGGAGCAGCGAGGCGGACTCTTCCCGGCTCCAAAACCCTCACAGAAATGAGAGGAGCCTTATGCTCAGCAGTGGGACATTTATAGGCTGTTACTTAACTTTTTTTTTACTATTTTTAAAGGCCGACAAAGACTAAGGCTTGGAAAATGTCATGGCTTCCAACAGTAACGGGATAAGCATATCTGAAAGTGTCATACCGAAAACATAAAGACCTGTGACGGGCAACAAGCAACTAAGGTATAAGGGATTTATTCCCGCGCTGCAATAAGTTCACTTTTATTACCATTTACTGTGGTAGTTTACTGGTGGTGGGTTCCTGTCCCGTCCGTCTAGGTAAATACCACCGCAGTGCCAGTGATTCTGCCGCGAAGCAGCACTGACGGCTAGTGTAATTACTGGGCATATGAGACTTAAGAACTGATGTCTCAGGGAGCGCAGTGTGGTGCCACACAGAAATGTTCTGGGTGACACTGCATTTGTTATTTGCAGACGTTGCAGTCACCATTAGGGAACGATTTGCTCGTTTCGTCACTTTCTTCCACAAAATAAAATTACTCGAAGATTCATTTATGTTAACAAAAAAGTCAACGGTATTTATTTAAATTCAATTTTATCATGTAACGTTAGTAGGTTTTACAGACAGATTGTACAAGCACAAAGATTCAGACCCAGAATAAATATATTTAGGCCATACAAGCTCAGTAACGTCAAATTTTACGCGCGAGAATCATAAGAAACATTTTTTTTTATGTGAAAAAGTGATGAGACGAGCAAAACGTTCACCTGATGGTAAGTGCAACGTTTGCCCATAACCAATGCTGCGTCACCCAGAACATATCTGTGTGACACCACACCGCGTCCGTCTCTCTGAGACACCAGTTCTTAAGTCTCATACGCCCTGTTTAAACTAGCTCTCAGTGCCCTTCAAACCGAAACACAGTGATGTTTGCACAACACTGCTTCACGGCAGAATAACCGGCCCTGGGGTGGTACCTACCTAGACAGATCCCTGCATAGGAATCTTACCACCAGTATTTACGCAACAACACAATACAAAAGAAGAGAAATAAATGTTTTTTTATTAATTGCAGTGAAATGCCTCTTCGTTGTCGTAGCGCCGTTGTGTCTGTCAAAACAACTGAGAAATCTCCCGCGCAGTCAGACATATTATTAGGAGTGATTTACACAACATGATGAATTGTAATCGACCCAGCGACCCGTATCGTGGACGCCAATCACTCAGCCACTGCGCCAACCGACCCGTAAAATTGTATTACAAATCTTTACACAATCTCCTGCCCGGATACCCAAGGAGCCTGGGAGACAGAGAGAGCAACACTATGCCATCTCGTGTCAGGATATCTCCCCACAAAATATTTCATGTTGAAACCAACAAGGGTAGCATTGCAAAATGCTTACTAAACTTCAGAACAGTGATTCAAAGGTGACACTGCGACTTGAGTAAATAAGTAACTTAGCGTGCTCTTCTCAGGATATTTGCATCCGGCTTTACCTTGCTTGGGTTTTTACTGATGTCATATGACGGACTCGTAACATTATAAAACCATAAATTAAAAGAATGCTCCAGCTCGATATTCTTATTGTAAAACTTTTAAACTATAGACAAATATGTAATCGCAGTCACACCTTTTTCACATAACGGGTAAACAGAGACCCCTGGGAATGAGGTGATCGCTGCCAAGCAATTTCTACACCTTTATAGTACTGCTGTAATTGTATATTATTTTTAAAATGACTGAGAAAAAAATCCCGATGGGTTTCTTACTGGTTCTTCCCTTAAAAAAAATATTTTCAATGAGTTTTATGTAAACGATCTCTATTGAATATAAAATATTCCAATCTATTCTATTCTTTTCACACCAGTAGCCTTCTTTTCGCGGGAAACGTGACGTGACGACCCACGACGCCTAAATTTTAGTACGAGTCTAGCCATTTTTACTCCCCATTGCGTCCCTCGAGTAGTATAGTGACATCATATTATGATATTATTCTGCACGATTATAGTCTGTCCGTACAACACCTAAGTCGCCTCTTACGTCACCTCCTCCTATGTAATTACGTACATTGTCTTGGTACTTATACAAAACTGAAATATATAATACACATAAGTGACCCAGGTTCGATTCACGGTGTCGGCACCACCACTGAAATTCTTAAGCGATCAATCACGTATTTCACGGTGAAGGTAAATTAACGTGACGAAATCGGACGGGATTAAAATGTTTCGAAGCTTTGTGATGTTCGCCAACCTACACTGGAATAGCGTGCTGGTTGGTCTCTTTCCTGCTACGGAACCATCTCAAAATTGTGAGTCATTCATAATTCCTACAGCGAAGAACTGGAATCATTTGCATGTCTTTCAATCCCATTACAATTTGGAGAAGATTGAATAGCCTCTAAATAAGCTATTGCGTTTATCACTCAGAACTACATTGCCACAAACAGATAAGCACTAGCTTATTTATTTTTAAGAAATTCACCGTAAAAGAGTAAAAATATGAGATCTTTTTTTTAATGGAGAAAGTGACGAAACGAGCAAAACGTTCTCCTGGTGGTAAGTGTAACGTCCACCCACAACAAATGCTGTGCCACCCAGAACATTTCCGTTTGACACCCCACTGCGCCTGTCACCCTGAGACATCAGTTCTTAAGTCTCATGTGCCCAGCGATTACACTAGCTCTCAGTGCCCTTCAAACCAAAACACAGTACCTAATTCAATAGAGGTTCCGCAAGATGATTTTAATTGAATTTGTTTCATTGTTAAATTATAGTAAACGCGATAGAATCCGTAAATTCTACTTTGTTTAAATGAGTTTATTTTCTTCATTTCAAAGCAGATTTCGGTGTTTTGTTCCTTCGTATAAAACGCGTGAAAGTGATCCGACGTGTCGGAAGGAAAAACGGAAAGTGGACTGGGTGCAGTTTGTTGGACCGGTCCGACCACGATATTTCCTTGTTGTGGCATCATGGCGTTCATTGATAGGTCGACAACCTTATACTAGCGGCATTACTACTTTGTGACGCGCATATTATCGACTAGCGTTGCCCCGCGGTTACAGCCGCCGTTTCACTTTATAGAAACCGCTCTAAGGGTTGTAGTGTGATGTTATATAGCCTATAGCCTCCCTCGATAAATGGGCTATCCAACATTAAAATAATTTTTCAATTCGAACCATTAGTTCCTGAGAATTAAGGAATTAAACTTCTCTGTGCACCCAACAGCGCATGGAGGCGATGGGCTCACAACCTATCACACCAAGTGCATTATATTGTTTTGGTGAAACGTGGATTGTGGCAGTTATCTGTATTTGCAGTGAGTGTCCAGTATCTGACTACCCCTTATGGGATACAGTCGTGATCTTATGTATGTATGTATGTATGTAGTTCCTGAGATTAGCGCGTTCAACCAAACAACTCTTCAGCTTTGTTATATTAGTATAGATTTGTCGGCTCGGTTGTCGCAGTGACTACACGATTTACTTTGTGCTACGAATCATGAGTTCGATTCTCGCCGCGGAACAGATATTCAGCATGAGTTTACCTATAGAAAAAATACTGTACTGAACATTACTAATATCTGTATGTCTATAAAACGAAAATCATAAAATATTTTGTTGTAAAACCATTAGCATATAACAGTGTGTTTTACATGCCGTGCAGAAGTTATGAGGCGTAATAAAGCAAAGGTTTACGACAGAAGTCGCTTGGAGGCGTAACATAAAACACGTACGACTTTTTAGAAATAATTTCAGGTAACATGTATTGTCTATGACGCCACTACTAAATGCGACAGCAGCGCCGCTAGCGGCCGGGACTGCGGACCGACAGCTCGCCATTACGCCTACAGAACTCGTTTCGGCTACTAGCGCAGTGTCCACTTCATTATTTGTAAAGATTGAATTTTCGTTATTATACAAAGTTGAAATCTACCTAATTTATTTAGTATTTAGTCCCGTAAGGAACATGTATCAATAAAACCTACATTAAAAGTGTATCATTTTTCCTATGCCGATAGGAGTCCGACAGACAAGAATAGCACCTACCTCTTTCCTACCGAGGTGTCGTAAGAGGCGACTAAGGTATTATACGGACACCCTTTATTCGTACGGAAAAACCATAACATGCCATGCTGTCACTGTACTGCTCGTGGGAACGCATTGGGAAGTTAGAATTTTTTGACTGAATCGATTGTGGTGGAAGGGATTGGCGGTCTCGTTTCTCGCAGGGGCGAAAGTTCCTACCTCTTATGTGGGAAAAAGGCGTGGTATATTCTTATAAAGCTACAGACTGTGTCCCCCGGTTTCACTCGCATAATGATAATGCCGTACGGCATAGTAACTCATTTACCTGAGCATTCGGTGCGAACCGTCTAGATTGTTCGGTTCTCGGAGTGCGCCAAGGATACGCGTAAAGGATGGTTGTTTGTCTCTTTCTTTTTATAAAATTTAGTGACGAGACGAGCAAAACGTTCCCCTGACGGTAAGTGCAACGTCCACCCAATGCTGTGCCACCCAGAACATCTCTGTGAGGCCACCACACTTCGCCCATGACTGTCACCCTGACACATCAGTTCTTAAGTCTCACATACCCAGTGATTACGCTAGCTCTCAGTGCCCTTCCCTCCGAAACACAATAATATTTGCACACTACTGCTTCACGGCAGAACAACTGGCCCTGGGGTGGTACCTGCCTAGACGGATTCTTGCATAGAAATCCTACCACCAGTTGAAATCTGTCTGTAAAACGCACCCACAATGCAAGAGAAATACTGCCTTAATATCATAATGAGCTAGGAACACACGTTACTGGTGTACTGGTTACGACATTAAGGCGAGCGTCTAGCTGCTAAGCTATCGCAGCTCACGAAATACAATTGTTTGGATTTCGACTCGCTGCGCCATCAGTAACACAAGGGGGCCTGCGAGGCGTGCGGGTCGAGGGGCGCAAGCACGAAGATCCGCGAACAGCTGACCGGCCAGACGACTACTCTATACAATTTCGGTGATGTAATTGCTGTTAGCCTTTTTTGGCTTCATCGGATACTGTTCTCACGGGCCAGGGGCCCGCGTGCCAGGTTTGGTTTGACCCAAACATAAATACATAAATAAACTCCTACATTAACCTTGAAATTCGGACTGGCACGTTCGCTGCGGGTTTGCGCGATTTAGAATATCTCAATATGATTTTAAGTCGTCTAATGACCGTCCGAGGGAGGCTGCGGGCATCCATTCGGACTGTCGACTTGTGTGTCGGAAACTCTGGGCGGTGAGAACCGCCCTGGAACACGGGTGTATCGTGTGTACGCGGTGTGATTGTCGACTACTACGCGCCGCTCTCTACGGCGGTCGCGCGTCGTGGTGCGTTATATTAAAGCTATTAACTATGTGTACAGTGTAGCCTGGATCGTGACTGACCGTATCGTGGTCAGGGAGTGCTGAGACGTCCGTGTCGTCTAGCACGTTTCGCGAGCGACGTTTGCGTCCGGTCGGTCCTGAAGTGTTCAGAGATTAAGGGCATTTCACAGTCGCTGTGAAGATCTACGTTGCGTTGGCTCCGGTGGCAGTTCGCAAGAATCGATTTTGAAACGACTACTCTCACCGAGCCACCGGCGAATACGTGTGAATTAATAGTCCTCTTCTAATTCAAATATTGTACAGCTTAGTTTATTATAATAAACTAACAGATGCTCGCGACTTCGTTCGCGTGTTACGGTGCGATATAGGTATTTAAATATTTTACTGGTGGTAGGATTCCTATGCAGGAATCCGTCTAGATAGGTACCACCTCAGGGCTAGTGATTCTGCCGTGAAGCAGTAGTGTGCAAACATTACTGTGTTTCGGTTTGAAGGGCACTGTGAGCTAGTGTAATGGGCATACGAGGGGTGATCCAAAAGTAATGATAATCAATAATAAACACAATGAATAAAATAAATAAATAAATTTATTTCTCAACATAGTCTCCTAGCAAGTCTATACATTTAGTCCATCTCTTTTCTAATCCTAAAATTCCCTTAGAAAAAAAATCTTTATCTTGACTCTCAAAAAAGTCCTCAACCGCGGCCATCACGTCGCTATCATCGTCAAATTTCTTGCCTCGGAGGTGTTCCTTGAGTCGTGGAAAGAGATAGAAGTCGCTGGGGGCTAGATCTGGTGAATAGGGGGGGTGTTCCACCAGCTCAAAGCCCGCTTCCTGAATGGCAGCCATGGCAATTGCAGCTTTGTGAACCGGTGCGTTGTCTTGATGGAACAGCACTCCAGCCCGCAGTTTGCCTCGCCTTTTCTCCTTAATAGCCTCCCGCAATCTTCTTATTTGTTCTGCATAGTAGGAGCCTGTAATAGTGGCCCCCTTTTCCAAGTAGTCCACCATGATTATTCCTTCAGCGTCCCAAAAAACAGACGCCATAACCTTCCCTGCTGAGCTTGACACTTTGAATTTCTTCGGCGTCGGTTCATCGGATCGTTTCCATGTCATCGATTGTTGTTTTGTTTCAGGATCAAAATGGTGGATCCAGGTCTCGTCCATGGTCACAAAACGTGACAAAAAATTATCCTTGTCTGCCTGGAACTTTTCGAGATTTGCTCTTGACATGTCGACTCGTTTCTTCTTTTGCTCGTCGTTTAACATTTTCGGTACCCAACGCGCGGAGACCTTTCTCATATGCAATTCGTTCGCAAGGATTCTTTGAATGCTGCCATATGAGATCCCTGTGACCTCAGCTACATGCCTGATAGTCACTCTTCGATCTTCCAATACAACTTCTTCAACTTTTTTCACATTTTCTTCAGTGAGGGACGTCGATGGGCGTCCTTCGCGGTGTTCGTCTTCCGTCGATGTTCTTCCCAACTTAAACTCCTTAGCCCAGCGTGCAACTGTGGAATATGGAGGAGAAGAGTCCCCTAATGTTTCCACCAAGTCGCTGTGTATGTCTTTGGTAGACATTTTTTTCAAGCAGAGGTATTTAATGACAGCTCTGATTTCGTGTTTTTCCATTTTGATGTTCACTCCTTGACAGTCCGTATTCAAATGAATGTAGCTCCCGGGAATCGTGGCCTATTTATATGATTTTTTTTCCCTGAACTAGTGGTTAACTGAGTAAGTGACTGAAATTTTTTTGTATTTTTGTGTGCACTAGAAATAACTGATTATCATTACTTTTGGATCACCCCTCGTATGAGACTTTACATAGATGTCTCAGGGTGATAGGCGCATTGGAGTGTCACACAGAAATGTTCTGGGTGACACTTACCATCAGGTGAACGTTTTGCCCGTTTCATCACTTTATCCAATAAAAAAAAACTCGTGGAAATTATTTGATTTTCTGGTATAAACAGTATCTTATGTCTGTTTCCAAGATGTACTTTTATGAGGTTAATTAAGTTAAATTTTCGAGATCGGTTCAGCGGTTAAGCCGTGAAAAAGTAACGAAACAGACAGAGGGACAGAGAGAGTTACTTTCGCATTTACAATATTACGACGGATTGACACAGTCCGCTTCATCTTTAATTTACTAAGCTATCAAAGACATTATGTACCTCATTATTTCCCTAGACAAAGCTCAGTAACCCCTATTCACGGGGGAAGGGACAAAACCACGCCAACAAGTTTCGTTAACTTGGTCTGTCAAAAGCATTTTGCGGTCAATTGTGACAAACACCGCTAAATACGAAAATTGCTTCTTGAAAACTCGGTTGTGATTTATCAATCACAATTGCATTCAGGGTCGTGAATAAGTTTTGACCGTGTGGTGGCGGCTTAAGAGAATCTACCACCCCGTCTCATCCCGTGAGTGTCGTAAAAGTCGACAGAGGGAAAATGAAAACCAGGAGTTGGGCAGCGGCATCTTCCTGGAGCATCTGAACAAATAAACTGCGTCTGCCAAACCGCCTGCCTAGCGCGGCAACTATGGCAATATCCTCCCAAAATGACTATGTTCAGTAGTGGACTAGTGATAGGCTGAAATGATGAAAAATGACGAATAAGTTTTTGGATTGCGTAAACAAAACTTAATTGTAATGAGAACTTATATTTACGAATAATAATACGAATATATATAATAATTACTTATTGATGTGCTCTTGTCCGCTTTTCGAACACGGACGACAACTACCGAATACTGTCGGAAGGTATCAACTGGGCAGGAGATATTATAGTGCCACAAGTGTAACGCGCAAACACGAGCCACTTGCTCTTCCCAACCTACCCGTGCTCGATGTAACGCTCATGCGACAATGTCGGAGGATAGGCTGACACAAGAACGAACAAAACCCCGGATCCCCGGACTCCGCGGCATGGTAGTCAGCTATTCTCTAAACACATTTAACATTTAATAAAACTAATATCCGGGCTGCCATCAGCTTTCAATTAGCCGGATTAACTATGGCATTAGGACATCTGACACCTCAGTCCCCCCGTGACCATGGCTGCTCTAAAGCGCTAGAAGCGTCGGGAAATAAACGATAAAACTAAACGCGACAAAATATGTATGAAAATTTAAGTTTTATTAAAAACTTTAATCCATTATCTGTTTATTTATTTATACCTACAGCAGCAGGGTCCAGTTGCTCGCCATAATTTATTTATTTTATTTTTATTTTTATAGAATACGAGCAAGTGGCTCACCTGATGGTAAGTGATCACCGCCGCCCATGAACATCCGCAATAGCAGACCCTATGTGTAATGTTTGCACACTACTGCTTGACGTCAGAATAACTGGTCGGTGGTAGCTACCTAGACCGATTACATACATTTTCACTCATTTTTTTAGGTTTTCATTTAACTAACTATATAATACATATAACTAACCATCAATTTCGATGTCTCACATCTGCCTGGCAACCCGGGACGGCCACATTTTTTATGATATATAAAGAATTTATATCATTCTTTAGTTACCATAAGCCACTCCTGTCATTTGTTGAAATTTAAAACTTGGATTCTGTATACTATGTAATATAATATGTAGAATAATATGTAGAACAATATGTAAAATTATTTTTAAACTTGGTAACAATATTATAATTAATGAGCCCTACAATTATCCTACTCCTCATACTCTGCATTCGTCTCAATCTCTCGAAGTCTAATTTTCCGAAAGCTTCACTTCTACCGCGTGTGAAAGCACACATGTTTTTTTACAAGAACAGCCTCTCCACACATTTTGCGGCTCCATAAACAGGGTACTAAAGAAACAACAGAACTTACTTTCATAAGTAACAGGGGACATTCCATTAGATAAAATGTAACAATACAGTTACTCCCTGTATTCAATACAAACTAATCGGTTTAGTTATTTGTTCGTTCGGACCGAACTTTCCTGGGATTTCTTATTACGCTTTGTTTTACCTCCGCGACCTTTTTTTTGTTACTGGATAAAGTGATAAAACGAGCAAAAGGTTCACCTGTTGATAAGTGCAACGTCTGCCCATAACAAATGCTGTGTCGTCCAGAAATTTCTGTGTGACACCACACAGTGCACGTCACCCTGAGACATCAGTTCTTAAGTGTCATATGCCCAGTGATTACGCTAGCTCACAGTGCACTTCAAACCGAAACAGTAATGTTTGCACACTACCGCTTCACTGGCCCTGGGGTGGTACCTACCTAGACGGATTCCTGCATTGGAACTGATGTTCGACGTTGTTCGAGTTACAAAATTACTTGATTATTTGGTATTATACACTTGATGTAGCAATTTTGTTGGTCTTAATTAATTTGTGTGTGTGTGCAAATTAACTATTATGAGAATTAAGTACATTTAGTTATTTTTTTTTGTTTGTTTGTCTATCTCTGGATTTGTTAGTTAATGATAATTTGTTAGTTTATTTATGATCGCGATCAGCTCAGGGGCTAGGCGCTCGCTTTAAATTTCATAGTACGCGAGTGACCTGGGTTGGATTCCCGGTGCCGGCACCACTGAAATTTTTATTGCAATTTTAAGTGCTGATTTACCACGTGCTCGGCTGTGAAGGAGAACATCGTGAGGAAACCTGCATGTCTGAGAAATAAAAAATATTTCGAAGACATGTGCAGTCCGCCAACCCGCATTGGAGCATGCGTGGCGGGTTCTTCTTCGCTCCAAAAACCTCTCGGAAATGAGAGGAGGCCTGTGCTCAGCAGTGGGACATTTATAGGCTGAAACTTACAACTTTTTTATGATCGCGTAGCCTAGCTGCTCTAGTACGCCGCGGGTCCTGGGATCGAATCGCCGGAGTCAAAGTTGTGCAAAATGTTGGTATTGTTATTGTCACCGTGTCTCTGACACTATTCTAGACTACCTCGGATCTTATCGCATGACCGTTATATAGATTAGTAGGAGTGAGTGTCTCTATATTTTACGCATACACTTGTGGCACTATAATATTTCCTGCGCAGTTGATAGCACGGTAAGCTAAACACGGTTAAATTCTGAACGCACAGTTTTCGACGTTTAGCTCCCTTAAACAAGTTTAGTGACTTTTGGCGCCAACACGAAAAGTGGCAGTAGCATTTTTATTTAATTTAAATTTCATAGTACGCGAGTGACCTAGGTTCGATTCCCGGTGCCGGCACCACTGAAATTGTTAATCGCAATTTTAAGTGCTGATTTACCACGTGCTCGGCGGTGAAGGAAAACATCGTGAGGAAACCTGCATGTCTGAGAAATATAAAATAACCCTCTTAGAAATGAGAGGAGGCCTGTGCTCAGCAGTTTATAGGCTGAAACTTTACTTTTTTTTTACTTTTGTAATTTGTGTATATTTGGAGTTTCGATATTTATTATTGATAGTTTATTATGCAGCAAGTGCTCCTGAAAGTGTACAGCGATTGCAAAATTCAATTCAAGACCAAAATTGTGCTTTTCGTTTTGTCTCCATCAGTCCAGCAAATCTTCAGTAAAAGGTTGACTTTTACCATTTCACCGTCGATCAAAATGTTAAAGTCTTGCTGCTTGAAGATTGTATACTTGGATATGTTACTTGACACTGGAAAATACTTTATGACTGTTTCCATTAATAAATAAAAATAAAATAAATAACACGTTAAGAGAACTGTCACTGTCACTTCCACGACAATGTAAACACAAAAATTATTTATGTTTCGTATTGTTTATTGTTTGAATACCTATGTAACTTATACATAAATACAGGCTTGTTTGATGTCGCAAAATACGAAATACATCGTGTATTTGTTTTAGATTGTGACGATATTTCATGTAAACTTCGTTTTCCTAAACGCGAATCAAATTGGAGCTAGTGAAATCGGTACGGACGAAAGCCGATATAGAATTATACATTTGAACTCAGTTAGTAAAGCGTGGTTTCCAAAGCGAACTGTGAAATCCGTTCTTGTACGTTCAGATACGTTAGTAGCATTTTTAAAACTAACCAACTACCTGGTCAGGGTATTGATTGATTGATGGATGATAGTATAATGATTAATCACTACATTATCGCATTAGAACAATCCCAAAATGGTATTTGTAACGTTGATATAAAAAAAAATATTTGTGAAATGAATACGTTTTCAAATCATTATTTTTATGTCCTTTACGACTTACTAAGGGATCGCGACCCGCGGCTTAAGAAGCCCTGACCTGACCCGTGTAACGACCTCCCTAATGACAGCCGGCAACGGGGTCGCCGAATCGAACAAATTATTAGTACAACTGTAAAGACAAATCAATAATAGTGTCAGTAACTTGTTATTTTACACGAAAGCAATATTTGAAATCAGTTTTTTTTAATACAATGACGTTTTTGCAGAAATGAATTTCACAACACAACGAAAACAAACAATTGTTGTTTCTGCAACCAGACTAACTCCAGCTGGGTTCGAACCTAGGAATCACTTTGTAAAGGTCAGGTACTCTAACCACTACGTATGCAACTTAAAATATATTTTCTGTATTGTCTGTTACGTTTCAGCCCATCACTGATGTACTTCTGAATATAGACCTCCCCCATAGATTGCGACAAAAGTATGTAGCTGTCATTTTTGGGGATTTTGCCATAGTTGCCACACTTAGCAGGCGGGTCGGCAACCGCAGTTTAAATAAACCACCGGCACTGACTTGAAACCACTGCAAGACTTTAAGACAGTCAACTCTTTCTGCTTACATCGGACCAAAAATAATCATTAAAAGCTTATGTCAAAGGACATCAAGACATATGTCACCTCAGTCCTCCTGTGATTATTATTCCAGTTATTCCGCCGTGAAGCAGTAGTGTGTAGACATTACCGTGTTTCGGTTTGAAGGGCACTGAGAGCTAGCGTAATCACTGGGCATACGAGACATAAGAACTGATGTCTCGAGGTGACGGGCGCAGTGTGACTCGTTGTTCTGGGTGACACAGCATTTGTCATGGGCAGATGTTGCACTTACCATCAAGTGAACGTTTTGCTCGTCCCGTCACTATATTCAATAAAAAAAAAAACTTCGGGTTGTAAACAGTTCAAAGTTAAACGCGATAAAATCCGTAAAAATTAATTTTATTTAAATGTTGTAGTGTTCGCGTAAATAAAAGAAATCATTATGTGAACGTGCAAACAAGGATCAAACCCAAGTCACTAGCGTACTATGAAATTTAAGGCGGTCGCCATACTCTCATAGCACGCGAGTGCGCTGGAGGGGTTTTGCGATAGTTGCCCATCGTCTGGTTGTATAGACTGTTAACTGCCTTATAATATATGAATATCGTCGTCGTTTCAGCTTACCACTAGTCCACAGGTGAACATATGCCTGCCACATAGATTGCCACAAAAGTTAGAAGCTCTCATTTTGCCATAGTTGCCACGCTTGTCAGGAGGGTTGGCGACCAGCAGTTTTTTTATTCAGGTGTTCCAGGAAGATGCTGCTGCCCACCTCCTGGTTTAATTTTCCATCTGTCGACTTTTACGACACACACGGGATAAGATGGGGAACTTTATAAATATAGACGTTATCAATAACAAATATTCGCTACAGAAAAATCTTTCCACACAAAAAACTTATCAGGAAATAAAATCCAAAACATTTCCGCAATCTTCCCGCCAGGGAGGCCCGCAGGGAGGACATGTTGCCCTCCCACTTAATTACGCGTGCTTTCAGAATACAAACCTACAGATGGACACACGGACGGGATACTTTTATAACTCTCTTTGCGATACACAAAGGTATCAAAGAGATATGCGAAAACTATTCTGGGCACGTAGCAACTGAACGCTGTAATGAAATTTTTATAAAACTGCTCATAAAAAGAATGGAAAAGATTCAGCAAATACAAAGAAATCGTTTATTGAATTTGAACGTATAACCCTCGCTATACTTTTTCCGTTTCCCTTGATGAGATTAAAGTGTTTTTCTTATACTTAAACATAAACATACATATAACGATTCACGACACATTGCACCTAGTGACCCCATTATTGAAAATAAGTAAATAGACCATAATTAGACCATACTGATTTATTTCACATTTTTTTTCTGGTGGTAACATTCCTATGCTGGAATCCGTCTAGGTAGGTACCACCACAGTGCCAGTTATTCTGCCGTGAAGTAGTAGTGTGCAAACATTACTGTTTCGGTTTGAAGGGCACTGTGAGCTAGCGTAATCACTGAGCATATGATACTTAAGAACTCATGTCTCAGGGTGACGAGCGCAGTGTGCGGCGTCTAACAGAAATTTTCTAGGTAACACAGCATTAGTTATGGGCAGACATTGCACTTACCAACAGGTGAACGTTTTGCACGTTTTGTCAAAATCTCCAATAAAAAGAATATTAACAGTTTTTTTTTAACATTCCTCTGAGAAACAAGGAAAAAAATCATAGCTAACAAAAAATATAAATATCATTATATTTTTTGTTAGCTATGATTTTTTTCCTTGTTTCTCAGAGGGGGTTATACTTAATTTGTTTTCCTGTGTGTTCATTTCTTTTCTTGTTGTCAATATGTGTGGTCAAATAATGTATTCTATTCTATATATATGTTAACGTGTGGTAGAAGCTTAAGAGAATATACCACCCAATCTCATCCCTTAGGTGCCGTAAAAGTCGACAGAGGGAAAACAAAAACCAGCAGATGGGCAGCAGCATCTTCCTGGAACATATGTATAAATAAACTGCGATTGCCATTCCGCCTGCAAAGCGTGGCAACTATGGCAAAATCCCCTCAAAAAGAGAGCCACAAACTTTTGTAGCAATCTATGGAGGAGGCCTATGTTCTGCAGTATACTGGTGATAGGCTGAAATGATGATGATGATGATGATTGCCATCCCGCCTGCCAAGCGTGGCAAGTATGGCAAAATCGCCGCAAAATGAGAGCTACAAACTTTTGTAGCAATCTATGGAAGAGGCCTATGTTCTGCAGTGGACTGGTGATGGGCTGAAATGATGATGATGATGATTCTATAAGTAATTTTAAATTAGGGAGCCACGGTATGAAGCACCGTGGTACTCGCATTAAACGACATGTGGAGTCAACGTGGTGGACTATTCCCCAACCCTCCCCCTCCCCAAAACCATCTCAGAAAAAATAAATAAACCGCCGGTTTGGCCGATTTGAAATATCACTAAAATATGTTTTGACGACATTTTTTTTCACGTGAGAAATTAGCATTTAAAATTGCAATTGTCAATTTTAGTATCGCGTGCAACGGGGATCAAACCCAAGTCACTAGCGTACTATGAAATTTAAGGCGCTCGCCATAGTTTCATGGCACGCGAGTGAGCAGGAGTGATGCTCAGGCGGGTTGGCAACCGCAGTTTATATATTCAGATGTTCCAAGGAAGATGCTGCTGCCCATCTCCTGGTTTAATTTCCCTCTGTCGACTTTTACGACACCCACGGGATGGGATGGGGTGGTAGATTCTCTTAGGCCGCTACCACACGGCAATCCCTCCAATATGACAGCTACAAACTTTTGTGGCTATCTATGGGGGAGGCCTATGTTCAGCAGTGGACTTGCTAGTGAGCTGAGTCCAATCCTGTGCGGCATCTCTAAAATTTATAAAAGAAACTTTAAGTGCTTATTAACACGTAAAACATTGTAAGAAAAAAAATTTAATGTCTGAGGAATAAAAATATAGCGTGGCGGACTCTTCCCAGCTCCAAATACCCTCTCGGAAATTATTGGAGGCCCAGGAGAAGCAGTGGGAATTAATCGGCTGTTACTTAACTAAAATTTTTTGGTTAAGCCGAAGGCCATGCAACTAGTGCCACAATAAATAAAAATAAGAAACAGGAAAGTCTAGCATCACTAAAAGTATCAAGAGGGCCAGGCGAGTATAAAAAGGGGTGATTTAATGCACCCAATACTCCGGGCACTTGGTGACACTTGTGGAGAGTGGCGGACGCCGGCAGCCCCGCTAGAATACTAATGATCCGACATTCAGCAGGCGCATCGTATCGGGGATTCAATTTGTGTTCGTGTAATGATTTGTTTCGGAAGCGCTAGAGGACATGCTCAATTTGAACAGAACACAATATGCGTTCATTGACGTACACTTGAGAACTGTCTGGAAGTTTTCCAGAAAGAGACCAGTTTTTCCCGAAACAACCGAATAAGATTTTTTTAAACATGTGTAAGTATACTGTGTTTCGGTCTCAAAGTCAAAGTCGAAATTTCTTTATTTAATTGAGGCTACATAATGATTTCTTATATTTACGCGAACACTACACATTTAAATGAAACTAAGTTTACGGATTTTATCGCGTTTAATTTTATACTATTTATAACCCGACGTTTCGAGTGCTTTACAGCACCCATGGTCACGGGAGGACTGAGGTGACAGATGTCCTGATGTCATAGTTAACCTGGGGTACCTTCAGCTTTTAATTATTATTTTTGGATCCGATCTACGCAGAAAGAGCTAACTGTGTCTTGAAGTCTTGCAGTGGTATTAAAATGGACGCGCACTACTACGCGCCTATACAATATGTCGCGGCTTCGCGACACGACGCCTGACCTAACGATTTCCTCTGTCGAAATCTTACGCTACGCACGGACTGAAATCTTACGGAAAGGTACGACGTTCTGTTACCAACCCAATGATATTCACCGTGCGCAGATAACCTTCACTATCGGCGTCGCGACGCTAATAAGCCCGTCAACAAGCGGGACGGACGGTGGACGTATCACACTAAATACGCGGTGCACCTAACGCACACCACGTATAACTCTAACGTCCGTCCTCCTGGGAATGTGGAAGGTGCCCTATAGACGTTCTGTTTGTAAGACAGAAGTAAGACGCTGTTATTATTAGGAAC
Organism: Luehdorfia chinensis; assembly: GCA_019845155.1. Classification (NCBI taxonomy): domain Eukaryota; kingdom Metazoa; phylum Arthropoda; class Insecta; order Lepidoptera; family Papilionidae; genus Luehdorfia; species Luehdorfia chinensis. The sequence goes on along the minus strand of JAHVAK010000033.1, from coordinate 16,157,293 downwards.
ACCACATTCCCTTCAAATAATTGTACCCATAGGACGCTGGCGGGAATTATAAGGCCGATACCGCGTTCCAAAGACGTTTATTCTTGCGAGAAACAATGATCGACGTTTCACAATACTAGTATTCACTATACAATACTATTCACTATACAATACTATTCACTATTCACTTGCTGTTGTTGCTTCTTGGAGAGCTTCTTGTAGACTGATGAACCGCCGATGGTTTGGCTTTTTTTTTTTTTTTTTTTGTTTGTGTTAACGTTGTTAGCCCGGCGGCTTTTACAACTTCGTCGGAAGAGACTCGCGAGCAGAAGGCCCGCAAGTAAGGGTACAACGTCGCTGCTGGCGTTGACTCGGCGCTCTGCGTCTCGACGTCGCTCTGCTGCTCCGCTGTACTCCGACCCCTGTAGACGAATGGAATCCGACTAACATGGGGGGGGCTCGATGCAATCCAAGGGCCCCTCTGAAGGAGGTCGATGCCTCGGCTTGGACTGCTATCGAAGGAGAAGAATTTTTTATAATGATATATTACGTGTTCGCTAAGTATTATAAAACAATAGTATTATTTTACAACACCGCGACCTGGCAATATAAAATTATAAAAATGTGTGTCGATATTAAAATCGACCTTGCACAGGGATGAACCTTGTGTAGGCCGTGTACCTATGTGAGCGCGCCCGCCGGCGAGCGCGCTGTGTCCGCTGAGTTAGCGGGTGTGTATCGGTGCGAGTGCACGCAATAGGCGGGGGCGTGTCCTGAGGGGACGGCGCGCCCACGTCATAAAGTTTATTAATAGTTGTGATTTCATCACAATCGTCAATAAGTATATTTTTTGGACGTCTTTGTCTAAAAGAGGCATCCCTCGCGGGGATGTAATTATCTATTGCTGCCACCAACGGGTTAGGGTGATCTTTTATTCGGTCGAAATGTCTTATCGACATTTCTTTGAAGTAAGCTGCTATGGTAGGGAGCTCAAGATCGCGGTGTAAATCTACGTTCCGCATATAGTAAGGTGCGTCTGTGATACGACGCAGGAAGCGATTTTGAATCACTTGAAGTTTATTTATATGACTTTTGCGAGTGTGCGCAAAGGTGACTCCTGCGTAAGTCATTATGGGACGTATGCAGGATTTATATAGAAGCAGCTTATGTCTGAGGGACATTTTACTATGTTTATTAGTAAGATAGAAAAGGCGGCCGGAAACAAATGCCGCTTTATCTCTTACTGCTTTGATATGTTTGGCGAAGGACAATCTATTGTCTAGAATTACACCTAAGTATTTGACGTGAGGCACCCAAGGGACGGGAGTATCGAATAATTTAATTTGTCTGCGATTAAGTCGCATAAGATTTTTTTCGTGGAGTAGTCTACTAAAAAGTACGGCTTGGCTTTTGTCAGGATTGACTTCGATTCTCCATTTCCGGAACCAATCACCTAGCGTGTTGGCTGCAGTTTGGAGTCGAATGCATATTCTCGATATATTGACATCGGATGCAAAAAGCGTGGTGTCGTCGGCGAATAGTGCCAGTTCGACTTTTTGGTGTTTTGGTACATCGCTGGTGTACAGCGAGTATAGGATTGGAGAGAGAACGGATCCTTGAGGGACTCCGGCTCTCAGGGGTCTGCTGCTCGAGAGTGCCCCCTCGACTCGGTAGCGGAAGGAGCGATTTGACAAGTAGGCCTGTATGATGTGCACAAGCCTATCTGGCACCCCTAGGGAATACAGCTTATATAATAAGCCGGTGTGCCAGACTTTGTCAAAGGCCTTCGCCACGTCGAAGAAGAGGGCTCCCACGCAGTTTTTAGGACCTGCGGCGAGGCGCTCGAGTATGTGCTCCGTGAGGCGGTGCACTTGGAGGATGCACGAGTGTTTAGCTCGAAAGCCAAACTGCTCGTTCGGAATGAGATTAAGGGATTGAACGCTGTCCTTTAGCCTACTTTGGATCAGTCGTTCATAGATTTTCCCCAGACTGCTGAGGAGACTTATGGGCCTGTAGCTCGAGGCCTGGTTGCGCGGTTTATTTAGTTTCGGAATACCGATAACTATTGCCTCTTTCCAGGCATCCGGGAAGGTGCAGCTGGCAAGCAGGGCATTGAAAATAGCCACTAATAATTGAATTAGTGGCAAGGGGAGGGACTTGATCACCCTATTAGAGACTCCGTCGGCGCCGGGCGCCTTACGAGTTTTGAGGTTTTTGACTATCGTCTTAACCTCATCAACTGTGGCGGGTGGCAGCGGGTCACCCGCTGGTGGCAGTGGCAATTTACGGGCCACTTCCTCTTCCACCTTCTGAAGGTGGAGGGGGTCGGTTGGCTGGGAGCTGAGAGAGCATTGAAGCTCTAGGCTGTCTGCCAAGCAATCTGCCTTTTCGGTATCCTCAAAGGCTAGGCTGCCATCGGAGCGTATCAGAGGAGGACTACCTCTGAGTTCGGCCATGCGCTCTTTAACCTCCCTTTGGAGGTGGCGCATTCTGACGCGATTTACGACAGACCGGTATCTGGAATAAGCTCTTATGGAGCTGTTTTTCTCTGTCATCAGCTGTCTGAGCTCCTGTGGCAGTTCAAAGCGACGATCACTCGCCACCGTGACCTGCTTCGAGGAGTCTCTGACAACTGTATTGACGTGAGCGGTGAAACGGTTAGCGGCCAGAAGGGCCACTTCCGGGGTGTCTAAGATGTCAGGGATGGCATCTAGATCGGGAGTACGCATAGACTCGAGGCTAGATTCGAGTTTGCGCCAGTCCGTTACGGTTTTGGTTCGAGTGACCTCACCGTCGGACTGTCCTAATTTCATAATGACCGGGCGATGGTCTGAATTTAATTCGTGATGCACCGTTAAGGAGCGCAGCGGTAATGCTACGTTCTTCAACAGTGCAATATCTAAAATGTCCGGAGACTGATTATGTTCTATGGGCACCCTAGTAGGTTCTAGGGGGCCTATTATATCAAAATTGAGTCTAGAACTAAGGTCGAATAATATGCGACCGTTAGCGTTATCCTTCGCCGAATTCCAGGCCGAATGTTTACTATTAAGGTCACCCGCCAAAATCACCGAGTCGCTCGCGTTAAGTAGCGAATCGATGTCGCCCCTTAATAAGGTTTTTTTCGGCGGTTGATATACAGAAGCTACTGTGACGGACTGATGGTCCGTCATAGCGATTCTGCACATAGTTGCCTCTATATTAATTAGGGTTGGAGTGTCTATCGGTATGCAGTGCAAGGACGCCTTGTAATAAATTAGAGTCCCGCCTCCACGCTTGTTGGGGCGGTCGTGCCTAATTATTTTATAATTGGCGATGCGCGGATTTGCCATGCTAGGTTTTAAGAATGTCTCTTGCACTAACAATACATCTATTTGATGAGCGGTGAGAAAGTCACTCAACTCATCTCTTTGTTTTTTAAGGCCGTTGGCATTAAAAAAGGCGACAGCCAAAGAACGGGGTTTGATTCTAGGTCGTGCGTCCATTAAGAATCAAAAATAAAATAAAATTAACTTAGGAGTTATAACTCCAGTTTTGTAGCGTACGCTACTACTTATGTGATATTTAATAATTACGTGTATAGCCTATTTGGCTTTATAATTTTTTATAGCGTCAATGACACCAAAGTGGTCGATTGACGCTTGTAGTCGCTCGTGTCCGGAGCGCGCGGTGCGCAGTTTATGGGCGAACAAGCGAAGTTCGTCCATATCTACGCAGTTAAGGAAGTCGCTAATTAAGTCGAAATCTTCCTGTAGACCTGAGGTCTGTTTTTTACCGCCGTTATTTGGCGGGGGGACCGCCGCTCGCCGCGCAGAAGGCGCGGGGGGCGGGGGTTGAGCCGCCGCCGGTCGCGCAGAGGGCGCGGGGGGCGGGGGGAGGTGACGCTTGGTCGCAGCCTGGACCATAGGCAGAGGCTTTGTCCAGGCATTCGTCTTTGGCGGAGGTGCTGGGATCACGGTGGGCCCCTTAGTCGACCTACTAGCGGAGGGTGCGGGTGCGGGGGGGTTCGTCTTGTTTGACGCCCCTCGCCTCGCGTTCCTCTTACCACCGCGACGCCGCTTGCCGTGCGGAGCTTTGGGGCACCCGCGATAATTCGCGGGGTGTCCCTCCCCCCCGCAGAGCACGCAGCTCGGCGGGTCCGCGGAGTCTGGAGCGCGGCTACAGTCTGCCGTCGCGTGTCCGCCGATGCATTTGACGCATCGGGGGTTCGCGAAGCAGTTCCGCGCTGAATGGCCATAGAGTTGGCACCTATGGCATTGGCCTGGCGAGGTGCGCTTACGCGGCGCCTCGACAGATATGCCTGACAAATGACATACGTTGCGTATGTCAAAGATTTTTTTGCCTTCCGGCGTTAGTTCAAGGTGAACTAGCACCAGATTATAGGCTGCCTTAGTCCGCATGTTAGTCATGCGGTGGACCTGAAGGGCTGGGAATCCTTGGGACTTAAGGTCCTCCAGGATAAAATTTGTTTCAATTTCGCGAGGAACGCCGCGAATAACTACACGGAGGATGCGTTCCTCCTCGAGCGCGTATGTATGAAAATTAATTCGCCGCTCGCTCAACCATTTGGTGAGCGCGCGGTGATTGTCAGGTGTCGAAACCTGCACACTAATACCATTGGCAGTAGGTTTTGCCTTGGTGAAGTGGATGCGCTTCTCATTGAGCGCACCCGAAATCTGTACCCACGCCGCCTTATCCTGTATTACTACAGGAGGAGGTGCGCGGGGGGTTTGTGGTTTTCCGGCCTCTTGAGAGGGCGCGGTGTCCATAGGGACTGCTTTGGGAGCCGCGGGAGCCTTTTTTGCCTTTATCTTAGGCCTTGGCGTCGCGGCTGCTACTTTGCGGGGGGGCCGGCTTTCGGCCTCCTTCCTCTGCCGACGCTTACGTCCGGTGACGACGGTGAAGTCGTCGTCCCCGGTTGCCTTTGCGGCGTCGATTTCGGTCGACTCAGTCGACGAAGAGCTTCCCGGTAAGTCGGAGTAGAACGCTAGCTCCGAAGTCGCGCGGGAGCACGAGGAGGCGCGCGATGTAGCGCGCGACGATGCCGACGAACATCCGGACATGCGGTCCGGCGACGGCGAATTGCGCTTCGAAGCCCTACGGGCTAGCGCGGCTGCCACAGAGGGCGGCGGAGTCTGCTTTTGCAGGCCAGAGGGGCCTGCAACGGCAGGGGGGGGCCCAGAGGGGGCCGAGGGGCCCGCGGGGGCCGGAGTTTTGCGCCCGGAGGGGGCGGACAGGCCTGAGGGGCCGGGGGGGCCTAACGGCCGTTTTTGATTCCCGGCTGTTGAAGCCGGGGGGAGGGGGGCCGGTGCTTTGACTCCGGCTCCACCCAGGAGGGCGATAATCGCTTCCTCCAGTGTCATCCCGGGAAAGTTTGCCGCCAGCAGGCGGCCAACTTCCGGCCCTAAAGCCTGCTTCTGGGCCATACCGGACCCAGGGGGCTTCCCTACACACGCACTTAAACAAACACAACACTATTGCGCGCACTGATTTGTGGACTCCCTGCCTTTCGGCAGGGAGGTGTGTAAAAAGCTGTGAGTGTGCCTATGAGCGAGTGTATGTACTTACGGTTAGACGGCGACGCTGAAACGTCGCGAAGGGAGCCCGCTATCCCCTACACAACAGTCGGGGAAGGAACAGGGCCGAAGAACACGGTCGTCGGAGACGACCGCCTAATCGAGATGAGACGCCAGGGACGCACACCACCAGGCCGGGAACAACAACGCGAACAGAGAGCGCGAAGACGTTTGTTCGTTCTTATAAAAAGACACGTCAGTCTCATACGAGAGCATCGGTGCGAATGATGGTTTGGCCGCCAGAGCGCCGACTTTTATAGCCGCGGCGACCGTTGTCCTGCTCCCACATCTCGCTGTCCCTCTCCTTCGCCGAGGAACTATTAAACAAAACATAAAATCCCTACTTTTCCTAACTTACACAACACTAGTGGCTATAATTATTGCGAATTATGAAACTTTATTTAAAAACTTATCAAATTAACTTTATACAACGCTAGGAAATTCATTAGTTTTCACGTAAATCGTCTTTTTGAGTTTGGTGGAATCGCGATGTCCGTGCCGATCCGCTGTTATTCTCCCTCGCGAGTTCTTGGACCATTGTTGAACGGGGTCACTCTCGCGAGGAGTGGGCGTGGCCTATTCGCTTACGTCGCTAACAATCTCCCTCCGGTGTTCCACACCATCTTCTTGGTATGCGACGTTGCTGCTAGGGACCAATACGATGACTCTTGATGTAGGCCTTCTCAGGATTCCTCCAGCGGTCCGGACATCGACGATCCTTGTTCTTCCATCAGGGCCGGTGTATCTCTTGACAATTTCACCTCTCGGCCATACGTTGCGCGGCAGCGTCGAGTCTACCACCAGCACGATGTCACCCTCCTGTAGTGTAGGCGCCTCTTGAGCCTTCACTGTTCTCGGTGAGAGTATTGGCAAATACTCTTTGAGCCATCTTCGCCAGAAGCAATCTGCTAGCCTCTGTACAGTCTTCCAGTTCGCCTTGCCCACCAGGTGGTTATCGGTAAAATCTCCTAATACCGGTGCGCCGTTAGATCGTCCAATCAAAAAATGATTCGGAGTGAGTGCTTCTTCATCGCAGGGGTCCATGCTGATATGTGTCAGGGGACGCGAATTTACTGTGTGTTCTACCTCAGTGAGTAGAGTGTAGAGCACTTCCTCAGGTGGCTGCTTTTCACGCAGCGTTGCCGCAAGCGCCGTCTTCACGGTCCTCACCATTCGCTCCCAGGCTCCCCCCATGTTCGGTGCGCCTGGCGGTATATTTTTCCACTTGATGCCTCGTTTTTCAAGCTCTACCTCAAACTCGCGTTCTTGAAGTTTCGCTGATTCTTCCTGTAGTTCTCGGTTAGCTCCTATAAAATTCGTGCCGTTATCGCTGAACACGACGCTCGGTGAACCTCTTCTGGCGGACAATCTCCGCAAAGCCATTATCGTCGAGCTGGAACTCAGTGATGCGGCCAACTCCAGATGTATCGCCCGAGTGGTCAGACAGACTGCCGATCTGATGCCGATGATCCAGTATCGTTGCCTGAGTTCATTGATGACTGTCGCGTGGTTGCCATGATACAACTTCTCGTGGTAGTGTGCTATCAGTAAGCGACACATACGGTGCTTCCCGTCTAGTACGGCTGGACACTTCTCGATTCCTTCCATTGCGGGTAGCTTTCTAATCCTGCTGCTCAGACGCAGGACGCCCTCGTCATCCAGATGAACTTCAAGTTTCTTCAGTCGGCTGTTGTTTCTTAACGGCTTCTTCTGTCGCAGCGCATTGATCTCTTCCTCGAAGCAGTCCTCTTGACTCTTCTTGATCAGTAGTTGCGTAGCCTTCTCTAGGTGTTCAGGTTCTAACGGCAGGAGCTTCTTTTCTTCTCTGTCGAGGTTTTTGGGCATCTCAATCTTCTTTCTTAATTTCTTCGGTTGCGGCTTCCATGGTGCGTCGACGTTTCGCGCTACGTTGACTGGATTCTTCCGTCTGCATTGCGCGATGAACATTATCACCCTTGCCGCGGTGCGCAACAATATGTTCCATTTCGATATTCGATCTTCGGATGGCGTGACTTCACTTGTGCTGGTGGCCTCTTTGACGTGCGCGACTGCTTCAACTTTCCTTTCTTCACCGGTTGGTTCTGCTGGTTTCTCAAATTTATTCGCGGGCCATTGTTCTTCGCCTTCGTGCAGGAACTGCGGTCCGATGAACCACCTGCTGTTTTCGCTGAAGTTGTCGGTGACGTCTCTCGTCGCGTCGTCGGCGGGGTTCATCTTCGAGGGAACCCATCTCCATTCTTGAGGACTTGTTGTTTCCTCTATCTCCGCTAACCGGTGAGCAACGAAGGTCTTGAATTTTCTTGGATCCGTCTTGATCCACTGTAGAACGGTGCTGGAGTCTGACCAGAATACTCTCCTGGTCACTTGCAGCCTTGTCTCTTGCACGATGGTCTTTGCTAGTCTGCTTCCTAGCAGCGCAGCCTGTAGCTCTAGGCGTGGTATCGATGTTGGTTTCGTCGGTGCCACCCTTGCCTTTCCGGCGATCAGCGTCACACGAATGGCCCCATCTTCTTCTTCGCACCTCCAGTAGGTTGCCGCTGCATACGCTGCCTCGCTAGCGTCCACAAAGGTGTGTAGCTCTCCTGTTGTGTTCGTCGTAGTCAGGCTTCTTTCAATCTTCAAGGCTGGAAGTTGATGAACTCTGCATACATATGTTTGCCAGGCGGTCAGCAATTCTTGTGGCACCTTCTCGTCCCACGTCAACCCAGATCTCCACAGCTCTTGAAGCAATAGCTTTCCCCGTATGAGGATGGGAGAAGCTAATCCTAACGGATCGAACGTCGACATCACCGCACTTGTGATTTGTCTCTTCGTCGGTGCTTCTTCCCCCTGTATCACGCGAGCTGGAACGTTCCGCCACCCCTGACTGAAACATAGAGTATCATCTTGTGTCTTCCACCGCATTCCCAGTGTTCGTTGCTCTTTTTCCGATATTAATTCTCTTTCCGACGCTGTGCTTGCTTCTTTATCGATGTTCTTCAATACATCATCTTCATTGCTTGCCCACCCTCTTAGCTCGAAACCAGCCTTTCTGTGTATTTCATCTATCTGGTTGGCTATCCGCACGGCCTCCTCGGCTGACGTGAAGCTTTGAAGGTAGTCATCCATGTAGTGGTTTTCCACGATGGCTCTGCACGCGTCCGGGTACTCTTTTTCGAATTCAGCGGCGTTCTTATTCTTCACGTAGATGGCAGCCGTCGGGGACGATTTCGCTCCAAATATTACGGAAGTCATCCTGTATTCTTCCGCAGGTCCGGTGCGATCGCTTCCTCTCCATAGGAACCTCAGACTGTCTCTATCTTCTTCTCTGATTCTGATCTGCAGAAACATCTCCTTAATGTCCGCTGCGATCGCTATCGGCTTTTCTCGAAATCGAAGCAGTACCCCGAACAGTGACTTGAGAAGATCTGGTCCTGACACCAATACGTCGTTCAGGCATTTTCCCTCGAAGCGTGCGGCAGCGTCGAACACCATTCTCATTTTCTTCTTTGTCGGGTGCATCACGAAGAAATGCGGCAAGTAGAAGGTTCGGTCTGTTCTTTTTTCTTCTGGGGCCTTCTCAGCGTAGCCCTTCTTCAACAAGTTTCTTACTTGTTCCTCGTATTCTTTCTTCATGGCTCCGTTCTTGTTTAGCTTCTGTTCAATGTTGACCAGCCTTTTGTGTGCTTGTTGACGGTTGTAAGGTAGGGTGACGTCTTCCTTGGCCCACAGCAAACCTGTCTCGAAGCGCCCGTCTTGCAATCTTCTTGTGTTCCTCTCTAACAGCGTGAGTGCCCTTCCCTCTTCATCAGTCGACGGTAGTTTCGGCTCCACTCCCAGTGACTCGATGCTGAAGTGCTGCTGTATCAGGCTCTTTATGTCATCCTCTCCATTATCCTCGGCGAGTCGACAATGGTTGACGAAGTTGACGGGATCGGTGATGCTTGAGCGACGTCCATGAAGCACCCATCCTAAGCTGGTCAGCGACGCGACGGGTTGCGACGGTTTTCCCTTAATAACTTTTCTTGTCACGATGAGGTTCCAGTTATCTTGTCCGATGATAAGTTTCGGTACCTCCGGCACGTACATAATATCTTCCTTGATATTCTTCAAATGATCGCAGGCTTCAATCTCGCCCTTGTCGATTTTCTGCGGCGACAAACGTAGTCCGTCCATTGTCCGTACGCCAACTATTTTCCGTTTGTCCGTGCGATGTAATCCCTTTATCTTCAAATCAGTGCGTAGTGAGTCCTTTTTCTTGATGCGTCCCCCGCCGACGGTTTCGATTGCCAATGGTTCGGTGGCCCCCTCTGCTCCTATCTGCTTCGCTACATCGGAGTCCAGGATGGTGATGGTAGAGCCTTCGTCCAGGAGGGCCAGTATCTGCTTCGACCCCTTCGGCCCGTACAGCATGACGGGCATGACCTTGAGGTAGGTCCCGGCGACACCGCTTGCTGCGCAGATCGTAGTGTTGACGCCGGCGGTACCTTCCTCCTTGTCCTTAGGTGGGCGGCTGCTCGTCGACTCCCGGCGTGATGTCACTGGTCTTGCTGGTCTCTCTGAATGCAGTAGGGTGTGATGGTCTCTCTTGCACTTCTTGCACGGAGGGCCTCTGCAGGATGCTCGCTGGTGTCTTCGCTGCAGGCACTTGAAACACAGTTCTTTCTTCTTCACCATTTGCCATTTGTCCTCGACGCTCGCCTCCATAAACTTGTTACAGTCGAAGATGCGATGCTCCTTATCGCACAGGAAACACGCTATCTTCCTGACGTCCGAAGCAGTGTAGGTTGTCTCTACTTCTTCACGGGCGGTATGGACGGGCTGACGGTGATGCGCAGACATCCTTTTTCTAAAATCTTCTCTCTTAATCTTGTCGGCTTCTACGGGTGCATAGGAGACGCATAAGTCGGCTTCTGTGTTGAGGAATTTGTTGATTATCAGCAACTCCGGTTCCTCTTCACTCTGTCGTGCCTTGAAGTCATACCATCTGTATCTCCCAATCGGCGTAAATTTATCTACAATAGCCTTGCAAAGCTCCGGTGAGTACAGGTAGTGCGGCTTCTTCAACGCCTTTATAATCGCTACCGCATTATTCACGCGGCTAGCGAAAACACACACTTCCTTTGGTGCATCTCGTAGCGGCGGCAAGCTCTTGATCTTATCAACTTCACATAGCACGATGACGTCCGGCCTTCCATATCGTCGTTCTAATGACGTCACTACTTCTCTGGGATCGGATTCCACGAACAATAAATTCTTCACTAATTCTCTTGCAGCTCCCTTGATTGCCTTCCGTAACCTCCCCATGTTCTGAGCCTCGCTGAACAAATGAGCCGTATCCTCGTAAGTCCTCTTGAATGCCATCCATTCTTCATAATTGCCCTCGAACACTGGTAACTCGTGCAGGTACTTGGGTGGCTGAGGGGTTGCTTGCGACGCTCCGGTTTTGGCCGCTTGCATTATTGCTTCAGCTAGCTCCTTGATTTCACTCTTCGGTGAGGCTGGTGACGGCAGTCGCTGCAGTTCTCTTCCTGTGGCTTCAGGAATTTTCTCCATCGTGGTGTTCAGCTCGACGGCGCGATTGACCCATTTCTCCACATGAACGGATCGTTCCTCTTCGAACTCTTCGTCGACGTCTTCATCTTCAGAGTCGAGCTGCACCAACTCCAATTCCAATTTTGTGGCTTCCGTCGCGGCCCTAGCTTCTTCAAGGCGTTTCTGCGCCAACTTAAATTTTGCCTCTGCTTCCGCACGACGTCTCGATGACGATTTAACAGATCTGCTTTGCGGCACCACCGTGCTTCCATGGCTCGGTCGTTGTTCGCGTTGAGCTTTCGTAGGGACGTCTTGTTCCTGCGGAGCGCGCCTATTTGCTGGCGTCGCGATGTTCGCGGACGCAGCGGATGGCGGGCAGGTCCTATTCCTGTCGGTTGCAGAGCTTCTTTCTTCATTAGTGGTGACGACGACTTCAACCCGCGCCGGCGATCGTCTCTCGACCGAGCGAGACGGCGGCGAATGCTCCACACGTCGGCGCGTACCCGGCGTGAAATCGGTGAGGGGCGCGGGGATGGACCGGTAAGCTCTCTCTTCTACGTTGTGTGCGGGGGGCGCTCTGTTGTCCGTACGGCGGGCGGGGGACGCTCTATCGGTGCGGGGTGCGGGGGGTGCTCCCCCCTCTGTTCCGCTCCCTGTCGTATTCCTCGACGCCATCGACTGCTGACCTGACGTGGTCGATGTACTCGGCGTAGCCATGGACCAGTCCCTCGACGTATCGGTTTGCTCGCGAGACGATACGGAACGGGTAATCGGCATAACGACGTCCTATCCGGCTCTTCGAAGGACCAAATAAAATGGACGCGCACTACTACGCGCCTATACAATATGTCGCGGCTTCGCGACACGACGCCTGACCTAACGATTTCCTCTGTCGAAATCTTACGCTACGCACGGACTGAAATCTTACGGAAAGGTACGACGTTCTGTTACCAACCCAATGATATTCACCGTGCGCAGATAACCTTCACTATCGGCGTCGCGACGCTAATAAGCCCGTCAACAAGCGGGACGGACGGTGGACGTATCACACTAAATACGCGGTGCACCTAACGCACACCACGTATAACTCTAACGTCCGTCCTCCTGGGAATGTGGAAGGTGCCCTATAGACGTTCTGTTTGTAAGACAGAAGTAAGACGCTGTTATTATTAGGAACACCACATTCCCTTCAAATAATTGTACCCATAGGACGCTGGCGGGAATTATAAGGCCGATACCGCGTTCCAAAGACGTTTATTCTTGCGAGAAACAATGATCGACGTTTCACAATACTAGTATTCACTGTACAATACTATTCACTATACAATACTATTCACTATTCACTTGCTGTTGTTGCTTCTTGGAGAGCTTCTTGTAGACTGATGAACCGCCGATGGTTTGGCCGCCAGAGCGCCGACTTTTATAGCCGCGGCGACCGTTGTCCTGCTCCCACATCTCGCTGTCCCTCTCCTTCGCCGAGGAACTATTAAACAAAACATAAAATCCCTAATTTTCCTAACTTACACAACACTAGTGGCTATAATTATTGCGAATTATGAAACTTTATTTAAAAACTTATCAAATTAACTTTATACAACGCTAGGAAATTCATTAGTTTTCACGTAAATCGTCTTTTTGAGTTTGGTGGAATCGCGATGTCCGTGCCGATCCGCTGTTATTCTCCCTCGCGAGTTCTTGCACCATTGTTGAACGGGGTCACTCTCGCGAGGAGTGGGCGTGGCCTATTCGCTTACGTCGCTAACAGGTATGCTTGGTTTTTGATTTAATTTTATTTATTATTGGATCCCAAGCTGGTGGTAATACCCAACCATCTTCTCTATTGAAATTAGGATGTTTTTTGATTTCAATAGCCTCGCGAATCATCCTTGGTAGGAATCGGTGTTCTTTTGCAAGGATCTGTGGTTTATCAAATCTGATGTAATGGTTGGGATGATCCAGAACATGGTCACAGACTGCAGACTTCTTAGAACGACGATGCTTCACGTCAGCTATGTGTTCTTTTACGCGGGTTTTAATCGATCTTTTTGTTTGGCCTAAAACTCTTTCTCTTTTTTCAATGCCATATTACATGGTGTCATTTATAAATTACATAAAATTTATTACTACATCATAAATTAAGTAGCCAGAGGGTTTGCAAGTGCAGAGTGTGAGTTATTTACACACATCTTTGTCTTCTATATAATGGTCTATTTTATAATACTCTTTATCTAATAATATCTTCATGACAAGTTTTTTAAAATCTATTTCCAATTATTGTGTTACACTTTGTAACGAGCGAAATGTGGTGTCACGGAAATCTTCTTGGTGACACAGGTGAACGTATTACTGGTATCGTCAAATTCTCCCATAAAAAACAATGTTTATTTTTAAATTAATTGGGCTGTATGAAGCACAGTGTTACTCGCATTAAATAACATGTGTTGTCAACGTGGTGGACTTTTCCCCACTCCAAAACCCTCTCAGGAAAAATTAAGAATACGCCGCGCTGTACCAATGTGGATTTGCCGACTGCAAATATCATTAAAATATGTTTTGACGATGTTTTTCTCCGCCAAGCACGTGATAAATCAGCATTTAAAATTTTAGTAGTGCGTGCAACGGGAATCAAACCCAAATCACTGGCGTACTATATTTAAGGCCAGTTATTCTGCCGTGAAGCAGTAGTGTGCAAACATTACTGTGTTTCGGTTTGAAGGGCACTGAGAGCTAGCGTAATCACTGGGCTTATGAGACTTAAGAACTTATGTCTCATGGTGATGGGCACCGTGTGGCACGTGTTCTGGGTGACACAGCATTTGTTATGGTCAGACGTTGCACTTACTATCAGGTGAACGTTTTGCTCGTTTCATCGCTTTATCCAATATAAAAAAAACCACACTGCACCTAAAATACTTAGACATGTACATAATCCAACAGTTTCATTGAATTTTGATTTTCTTTTGAAGCTTACAAGATTTCGCCCGTATCGTAAGACCGTTTTCAGACATAAATTTAAATCACAACAAAACAGGACCCGAAAACCCAGATATTCGAACCCTGGGCCTTCGTAAAAATCTCTGACCACGCGGATGTCAAATTTAATTATGCTTTTAACGTGATTTTCAAATTTGATCTATAAAGTGCGGTGGCAATATTACTCACAGTGAAAAGAACATAATGAAGACACTGTCTTTGACTTGAAAACAGGGAGCAAAGGCTTTTGAAGTCTCAACACAATGAATAATTCATTTTTCAACTGCATTACGGGAAAGTGAACAGGCCTCAGAGCTCCGCACACTTTTATATTTTAGAAATGCAAACTTATCTACACGGGAACATGGTGAGATGGTTTTATTTTGTCGCCAGTTACATACTTGTTGACTTTGCATATATATTCACTACTATAGTAAAATTTGAGAGTTTCTGTTTGAACGCGCTGATCTCAGGAAATATCATCATCATCATATCAGCCTATCACTATTACTGCCACAATAGTACTATTATTGCTCTCATTTTGGGAGACCTTGCCATAGTTGCCACGCTTGGCAGGCATGTTGGCAACCGCAGTTTTTTTATTCAGATGTTTCAGGAAGATGTTGCTGAACATCCCCTGGTTTTTTTTTCCTTTAACGAAACCCATGGGATGAGATGGGGTGGTAGATTCTATTAGAGGCCACCACACGTCTGTTTGTTGGGTGGTACGTGCCTAGACTGATTCCTGCATTGTTCAAAATATTCCTGTTTCGTTAAAATAAAACTCACTTGAACCAATTAACTAAAAATATCGCTAGTGAACCATCATTCATCATCGTCATCATCATCATTTCAGCCTATCACTAGTCCACTGCTGAACATAGGTCTCCCTAATAGATTGCCACAATATTTTGTAGCTCTCAATTAGGGGCGATTTCGCCATAGTTGCCACGCTTGCCTGGCGGGTTGGCAACCGCAGTTTATTTATTCAGATGTCCACAGTGGTTGGACTGTGTTACGTTAACATCGATTCATAACGTGTTATCTGTAATGGCGATACAAATTTTGTTCTACCTACAACTGTCCTATTATTTGTCATATTTTTAAAATATTTGTGTATACTATGTACTCTGAGAATTAAATAAATAAATAATAAAATAAATAACTGCTGAACATAGGCCTCGCCCAATGATTGCCACAAAAGGTAGTAGCTCCCATTTTTGGGGGATTTTGCCATAGTTGCCACGCTTGGCAACCGCGGTTTATTTATTCAGATGTTCCAGGAAGGTGCTGCTGCCCATCTCCTGGTTTTTATTTTCCCTCTGTCGACTTTTACGACAGCCACGGGATGAGATGGGGTGGTAGATTCTCTTAAGCCGCCACCACGCAAACATCATTAGGCGGATTTACAGAATGAAAGCGGCAATTGTCCAATTTAACGCCAGTTAAAGTTTTGGAATAGGCAACGTTATCCGAACTCTCTAACTTTGATTAAAATCAAAGCGGTTTAAGGAAAATCGCTCCGGGATATTAACTGTTAGCAAATATATGCGAGAAAATTATACAGCACAACAATATTATCTAAACAAGTTTGTTGATAATAGATTGTTATGGTTTTAATAGATTGTTTCTACATACATACATATAATAACGCCTTTTTCTCATATTATGGGCAGGCTTTTTCTCATATTATAGGCAGAAACCACAAACGTAGCTCACTTTTCGACCCCGCGGGAAACAAGACATGACGGTTAACGAACCAAGTCGCCGCCATTTTGGTACAAAACAAAAAAAAATCATACTAATTGAGTTTTCCCGATATATATAATTTCGGTGATGTAATTGCTGTTAGCTTTTTTAGTTCTTACAGCTTCATCGGATACTGTGCTCACGGGCCAAGGGGACCGCGTGCCAGGTCTGGTTTGACCCAAAGATAAATACATAAATAAACTCCTACAAAATCCTCGAAATTCGGACTGTGTCGCGTTCGCTGCGTGCTTGCGCGATTGCGAACATCTCAAAATAATTTTAAGTCGTCTAATGACCGTCCGAGGGAGGCTGCGGGCCTCCATTCGGACTGTCGACTTGTGTGTCGGTAACTCTGGGCGGTGAGAACCGCCCCGGAACACGCGTGTATCGTGTGTACGCGGTGTGATTGTCGACTGCTGCGCGCCGCTCTCTACGGCGGTCGCGCGTCGTGGTGCATGTTATATTAAAGGTCAGTTTTCCCGAGCGGTGTATAGTGACAGCTTTGCATGATATGGTGTTATTGTGCACTAATGCTGTCCGTACTATATCTTAGTCGCCTCTTACGACACCTCGGTCGGAAAGAGATAGGTTCTAAGAGTAGCACCTATCTCTTTTTTCAGAGTAGAGACTCTGCCGGACACAAATCGGCCGTAATACAGTTTTTAAATTAATTATTTAAGGACGATAATCGTATTTAGCGTAAGTCAGTACTTTCTTTTAAATTAGTAAAGTAACAGCCTATAAATGTCCCGCTGCTGAGCACAGGCCTCCTCTCATTTCTGAGAGGGTTTTGGAGCCGGGAAAGGTCCGCCGCGCTGCTCCAATGCGGGTTGGCGGACTTCACATGTCCTCGAAATATTTTTATTTCTCGATGTTTTCCTTCACCGCTGAGCACGTGGTAAATCAGCACTTCAAATTACAAAACAATCTACAGAGGTGCCGGCATCGGGGATCGAACTCACGTCACCCGCGTACTACGACATATAAGGCGACCAGCCCCTGATGGTTCCACCAAAAATGAGATCGACTTCATCATGATGACCGAACGACAGCTGTTCAATGATGTCTCTGTGATCGCTAGGGTGAAAACCGGTAGTGATCACCGAATGGTAAGAGGCACATTGAACCTGAACTTGAAGCTGGAGAGGTCGCGCCTGGTGAAGTCCACGCTCCGTCCATCTCGTGCCCTTATCCAAAACCCCGAAAGCTTCCAGCTCGAACTGCAAAATCGTTTTCAGTGCCTGGAAGATTGCGTTACAGTAGACGATATAAACGAGAGGCCCGTGGAAACTGTCCATGCGGTGGGGGCAAAGTATATATGCCCTGTAATTACACTCTTATAGTCATTAATACCACTAGCTACAGCAGTCCTTGCACCTGAATAAAAAATACATCTTAGACACGTGATATCCGCCGACCCGCGCAACAACATGGCGGACTGTTCCTCGCTCCAACATCCTTTGAACATGGACTATTTATTTATTATATAAACAAATATGATGTCCGTGCCACACAGCAGAATATAGGGTATATATAGGGTAATAATTTATCTATATAATGTAGTTAATAGAATCAGGCGTTACTTTGCGGAAATCCATTATAATGAAGGAAAGTAAGTTAATTTGCTAAGATCCGCATGCAAAATATAAAAATGGTGTATATTACCTAGTTTTTTGAACGGCCGTCTGTCGTAGAGTCTATGACCCTTGATAATGCCTCGTTTTGGGGCGAAACACGTGTCGTGTTCTCGACTTCAGTGGTGTATATTATCTAGTGGTAGTATTGTAGTGGTTGGTTGAGGGTACCTGGTGGCGGTGTTAGTTTGCTTGTGCACGCTACTGAGAGAGGGCGGGCGGTGCTCTTCAAAAAACTAGGTAATATACACCATTTTTATACTTTATATTTTGCATGCGGATCTTAGCAAAGTAACTTGCTTTCCTTCATTATCTGTATAAATTATTACCCTATTAACAGTTGCTATAAATCTAAGATCTGTAAATAATTTCTGATTGCACAAATCAACATATACATAGACGATTCATCACTGACTGATCACGTCGTTTCCGAAAATACATGACCTGTTGACTTGAAATTTGACTAAGAACGGATTACACGAATATTTACAGGTTTATATACGGGGAACAATAACCGAGCGAGGTTGGGGGCTGGGCTGGGTCAGCTAGTACTGTCATAAATTGAACCACAATTTAGACCCTTAAAAAAAGTAAAGTTTCAGCCTATAAATGTCCCACTACTGAACACAGGCCTCCTCTCATTTCTGAGAGGGTTTTGGAGCTAGGAAGAATCCGCCACGCTGCTCCAATGCGGGTTGGCGGACTTCACATGTCCTCGAAATATTTCTATTCCTCGGACATGCAGGTTTCCTCACGATGTTTTCCTTCACCGCTAAGCACGTGGTAAATCAGCACTTAAAATTGTAGAACAATATTAGAGGTGCTGGCACCGGGGATCGAACCCAGGTTACTCGCTTACTATGAAATTAAAGGCGAGCACCAGGCCCCTGAGCTACCACGGCTCACAATTTAGACCCTTGCTGTCATTTATTTCATTTAGCTATGGTAGTACTCTATGCAAACATTTAATATTAAAACTAAATTAAATAAAGGGTAATAAATAAAAAAAACCATTCGAAAGCAATCGTTATAAATTCAATTTAGAGATTCCAACATTCACCGCGCCAGTAACTCAGCGGGGTAAGTACATAATGAAATTCCGAACGTCAGAGGGCGCCTGGCTGCGTGTTGCGTGTTCTATTAATGGCCGCCGTCTAATCCTAAGAGGTTGACAGGAAATAATGAAGATCTCTTACCATTTATTCATTAAACTGTTAGTAGATGTTATTGTGGCCCGTCCGTGTTAAATAGATTGGAAAGAATTTTTAATACAAAGTATATTCCTTTATATGATTTGTCATAATAAGTCAGCATGTTATATATTTTTTCACGATTAAAATCATCATCGTCATTTCGTTCTATCACTAGTCCACTGCTGAACACAGGACTCCCCCACGGATTGCCACAATAGTTTGTAGCCCTAATTTTGGGGTGATTTTGCCATAGCTGCGGCGCTAGGCAGGCGGGTAGGCAATCGCAGTTTATTTATTCTGATATTCCAGGGAGATGCTGCTGCTCATTTCCTGGTTTTTCTTTTCCCTCTGTCGTCTTTTACGACGCCCACGGGATGAGAGGGGGTGGCAGATTCTCTTAACCACCACACAGTTAAAATACACATTATTATTTTAATCACACATACATTTGATTAAAATAATAATAATTAAATGGTAATTAACAGGAATTAACAAAAATATCACTACAAATTAAACGCTCAGTACGTAAACAATTATTAATTAACCAATTATTAATAATTGAAACCAAAAACGAGCCCAGCAACGTGTATAGCGTAGTTTTCTCTTCTTTCTAAAGCCAAGTACCTATTTTCCTTTCCTTTTGCCATAAACTAAAAAGTATATAGTTTTAAAAGAAAAAAAATTTATCTGTCCTACGACATAAAAACGCGAAATGGACCGAACTTAATCAAAGCTGTGACATTACCTCACACCATTGGCTTATCCGGTCCGCACCTGGAGGCAACTCGGACAGCTTTGTCCGCGCTCTTCAGATTTCCGGTACCCGTTTCTGTGACTTCTTTCAGTACTTATGATATAAAACTGCCCCGCGCTCGTATTTCTCCTGTGTTTGAGTGTTGCTGATATAAATTCCACACGAACAAACACCAAGACCCGGAGCTACTTTAACGACCGCGTAGCCTAGTAATCAGAATCCCCGAATTCTAGATCGCGGGTTCTAGATTCGAATCCCGGACGGAGACATTTGTGCAAAAACATAAATATTTGGTTTATGGGTCTTGTGTTGTGCATGTGAGATTCTGTCTGTAAAACGCACATACTAAACAGGAGTAACTGCAGTGGGTATCGTTTATATTATTGTAACAAAAAAACAATCTGTACCATACAAATATTTTTTCAACTGGATTAAAGCCCGCGACCCGCAGCTCGGAATCCAATCGCCAAACCACTGCGCCAACCGAGCCATAACATTGAGAGTGAAATGCAAAATTAGATGAGATCCTAAAAGGATGTTAATGATCTTTTGTGAAGTTATTGCCTCATGGGATTAAATCAGTAAACTTAAAGAAAGTTCAATACTTTCTGCCTCTGTCGTCGATTTTGCACAAAAAAATGTCTTTCGCAATGTCTTTAAAATCGTCTTATTGGATCTGAATTTCCGTGCTAATCCCGCTGACGGAACTTGGTTATTGAATGGGGAAGGGGGACGAGAGCTGGAGGTAAGCGGACGAGCAAGTTAATTCTCGGATTAAGGGGGTACAGAGCTAAAAAAATTGTAAAACGTTATGGAATATCTATCGTTTCAAAATGTTCAAATTATTCTCGGGCGACTAGTGGTAGATATCATTGGTGTGGATTTTGCCATAGTTGCCACGCTTCGCAGGCGGGTTGGCAACCGCGGTTTGTTTATTATGATGCTCCAGGAAGACGCTGCTGCCCATCTCCTGGTTTTTATATTTCCCTCTGTCGACATTTACGGGACAGCCACGGGACGAGATGGGGTAGTAGGTTATCTTATGCCGCTACCACACGGCAATGGATGCAGGTGGCTCAGGACCGTGATTTGTGGCAATCTATGGGGGAGTCTATGTTCAACAGTGGACTAAAATAGGCTGAAATGATGATGATGATCGCTAGTGTTAAAAACTAAGAAGTCTAAGAAAACTTACGTTATTTAATGCTATTGCAAAAAGGGAAATTAAAAATACAGGACGGTTCACGCATCATATTAGTAACGTAGGAAAACAATGGCATTTATTTAATACTAGCCGATGCCCGTGACTTCGTCCGCGTGGATATCCCGTGGTTCCCACGGGATATCATCGTCACCCTGACACATTCCAGTTCTTAAGTCTTTTGGCAGATGTTGATGCCAAGGAAAAGGGTAGCTGCCCGGCCAGATCGATGGTCTGATCTGGAAAGGACACCTACTATTAATATTTAGATGATGTATATACAGTTCGCATCTCAGAAACTTTCATAGCGTGATTATGGAATGTACGATTGTTTGTTTAGCTTCTCATGTGGACATAGTCGCTACAGTTTCTAATGCCCAGTAATTACTAGATTCAGTGCCCTTTAAACCGAAACAGTGTTTGCATTGCACTGTTCGACTGCAGAATAACTGCCACTGCGTAGGTACCTGTTAAATTTTTAATACTACTGATTTACCCCCATGATGGATAGAACTTGTCTTCTAAACGTGTTTGAAGACGTACCTGCGGACAAATAAAAAATATATAAAATTTTCTATATTTTACATTGGATTATAAATCCGTAAAGCCGTGGCCGTGGCGGCTTAAGAGAATCTACCATCCCATCTCATCCCGTGGGTGTCGTAAAGTCGACAGATGGGAAAATTAAAACTAGGAGACGGGCAGCAGCATCTCCCTGGAACATCTGAATAAATAAACTGCGGTTGCCAATCCGCCAGCCAAGTGTGGCAACTATAGCAAAATCTCTCCAAAATGTGGGCTACAAACTTTTGTGGCAATCTATGGGAGAGTACTACGATCAGCAGTGGACTAAAGATTGGCTGAAATAATGATGATGATAAATCCTTAAAAATGTCACTATTTACACACTATCGAAGACAACCTTCTGGCACATAACAAAGTTCACCAGGTCCATTATAAATGTAGTTTTTTTATTGTATAAAGTGACGAAACGAGCAAAACGTTCACCTGATGGTAAGTGCAACGTCCGCCCACAACAAATGCTGTGTCACCCAGAATATTTCTGTGTACCCTGTGAAATCAGTTCTTAACGTCTCAAAAGCCCAGTGATTACGCTAGCTCACAGTGCCCCTCAAACCGAAACACAGTAATGCTTGCACACTACTGCTTCACGGCAGAATAACTGGCCCTGGGGTGGTACCTACCTAGACGGATTCCTGCATAGGAATCCTACCACCAGTGAAAAGTAGTACGCGGTAGTAGTACACGAAGCCGTGGCATTTCAAGTGCTGGATGCTCGCTTAAATATTATAGTCCATGAGTGACATGGTTTGATCCCCGGTGGCGACACCAATCATATAGTCAATTGTAATTTACCACGTGTTCGGCGATGAAGAATAACATCGTAAGGAAACCTGCATATCTGTGCAAATATCTGAGCAAAAATGAGTCCCGTCTAGGCAGGTACGACCCCAAAGCCAGTTATTCTGCCGTGAAGCAGAATTGTGCAAGCGTAACTGTGTTTCGGTTTGAAGGGCACTTTGGCCAATAATATTGCCGAGGAAAAGGGTAGCTACCCGCCAGATCGAGTGGTCTGATCTGGGGAGGACGTCTCCTCCATCTAGTAATATTTAGATGTTGTATATATAGTTCGCATCTCAGAAAACTTTCAAAGCGTGATTATGGACGTATGCGAATATTTCTTGAGCTTCTCATGTGGTGACATAGATGTCGCTACATCACTCCCCCGCTGAGACTGGAAGTCGTAGTTTAGCGTGGAGAACTTGAGACGTCAGGCGATGAGGTGCAGTCTGGCGTTGCGGTGAACCTGTGTCCAGGTCTTCAGTGCGTCGAGACGTATGGAGACAAGTGTTGATGCCGCAGGAGTCAGCCTGAGGAAAAGGGGCCGCCGTTGATCCTCAGTGGCTGAGAGACTAGGAAGCACGCGTTGTGCCGACAGTAGTCTGTGTTGCTGTGACTGCGATGGCTGCCGATGACGTTATTGCTGTGGTTCGGAGAAGCTGGCTGCGGGATCTTCATACCGGGGTCACCATTTTGGCGGATGATGGTGCCAAGGAAAAGGGTAGCTACCCGCCAGATCGAGTGGTCTGATCTGGGGAGGACGTCTCCTCCATCTAGTAATATTTAGATGATGTATATATAGTTCGCATCTCAGAAAACTTTCAAAGCGCGATTATGGACGTATGCGAATATTTCTTGAGCTTCTCATGTGGTGACATAGATGTCGCTACAGGCACTGTGAGCTAGCGTAATCACTGGGCATTTGAGACTTAAGAACTGATGTCTCAGGGTGACGGGCGCAGTGTGGTGTCACAGCATTTGTTATGGGCAGACGTTGCACTTACCATCCGGTGAACGTTCTGCTCATTCCGTCACTTTTATGAAATTAAAAAAAAATCTAGACTGATTAATGATGATGGAGATTGCTGCAGTATTGAAGACAAACTGAAAAGTACAATTTTGGTCTTGATTTGAATTTTCCAATCACTGCACGAGCGCGCACTTGCTGCATATCAAACTATCAATATTATACGTCAAAACTCAACATATACACATAAATTACAAAATCCAATAAAAACACCATCGCCACTTGTCGAGTTGGCGCCAAAAATCCCACGGCTTCCCTTAACGAGCTAACCTAAATACAGCCAAGATCTATCCAGCATGACTACCACGTACAAATTTGTATAAAAGTAACTTTTATTTACAACGATGTTGTTAAAAGTTACCCGGCGCTTTAATCAAGTGCCTTCAGTGCTTTGTAAGTAGAAGCTTTTATTAAACCTACAAAACTTTCCTAGAAAAATACAAAATAAATCCGGAAAGTTTACGGTGCGCCGGTGAAGTTTCCAATCTATACTCATACGAAAACGGGATATTCGCAAGGACCGAGTGTGCGACAGAGACAGCACGATGTACCGAATGCGATGCACGATAAACGATACACCAGCGAAGGTTCCAGTTTCAGCGAAGCCGCAGAAAACCAGACCACCGCAAACAGCACGTCTCCATACATTGAATAATTCTCAAAGCCTTTTTGTTGTTTAGAAATCACAGACTTATTTGAGAATTCGAGCTTCTAGTCACGTGCCAATGCAAGATTTTTCATTTATTTTTTATTTAAGAAAGTGACGAAACGAGCAAAACGTTCACCTTGTGGTAAGTGCAACGTCTACCCATAACAAATGCTGTGTCATCAGAACATTTCTGTGTGTCACCACACTGCGCTCGTCACCCAGAGACATCAGTTCTCAAGTCTCTTATGACCAGCGATTATGCTAGCTATCAGTGCCCTTCGAACCGACACACAGTAATGTTTGCACACTACTACTTCACGGCAGAATAACTGGCACTGGGGTGGTACCTACCTAGACTACCGAGGTAGGATTCCTGCACAGAAATCCTACCAGTGAATGACACAAAATACCTTTGAAGGTCTCTATTTGTTTCTGTAAATCTGCATTGTATACAAAGCACAAAAGCAAAGCTAGCTAAGCATTGCTAGCATAAATGGAAATGTTTTGTAATTTTTTTAAGTTTTTTTTTATTGTGTTTCCAATATGATTATTCTATTACCAATGTGCATGCTAGGATTGGCTAATGTGACGGTATCTTAAAGCTAATGTATTGTTATCTAACTTTATTTATTTATTTATTTATTTATTTATTTACACTTTATTGTTTCCCCTTAAAGGATACAATGGGCGGACTTAATGCCAGTTGGCATTCTCTGCCAGTCAACCCAAGGCGTAGCGAAACACTGTGGCAGGTGTAAAACTTAAAAAAAAAAAAAAAAATTTTTAAGTTATCTAACTTTCTCACTGAATATCCTTTATCTATGAACTGGTGGTAGGATTCCTATGCAATCCGTCTAGGTAGGTACAACCCCAGGGCCAGTTATTCTGCCGTGAAGCAGTAGTGTGCAAACATTACTGTGTTCCGTTTTGAAGGGCACTGTGTGCTAGCGTAATTTCTGGGCATATGAGAGACTAAAAACCTATGTCTCAGGGTGATGGGCACAGTGTGGTGTCACACAGAAATTTTCTAGGTGACACGGCATTTGTTATGGGCAGACGTCGCACTTACCATCAGGTGAACGTTTTGCTCGTTTCGCCGCTACATCCAATAAATAAAAAATAGCCGCGATGTAGAAGCCGTATTCTAACCACTTGGCCATCATCACCTTTGCTGAATTCAACGCTTCTCACCGATTTCGATGTTATTCGGTAGTGTAATGATTCCAGAAAATAAATATTGTAAAATAACTCACAATATTAATAACTAAAATAACTAACCGAATTATTTCAATGCGCGCATGGATTACGAATTGTTCACGAATCGCTTCATTGCTCGACGAGTAACGTTCATTACGAAGGTAATAAATTTAGAATTTACTTCGTATATTTCTACCGCGTACTGTGAAAGTGCTGTTGATAAGGATATTTTTGATTTTTCCTCTTCTAAATTCGAAACATAGAAACCAGCTACACATACATATAGTCACGCCTTTCTCCTATATAAGGGGTAGGCAGAGGCCACTCACGTAGTCAACCTTTCGCCGTCGCGGAAAACGAGACATTACGAGTGGCGAACCACGTCGCCGCCATTTTGGTAGGAGTCAAAACATTCTTACTCCTCATTGCGTCACCACCAGCAGTATAGTGACAGCATCGCATATTGTGGTGTTATTCTGCACAACTAAAGGCTGTCGATACCTTAGTCGCCTCTTGCGACACCTCTTAGGAAGGAAGTAGGTGCTATTCTACTCTGTCGGACACCTATCGTACACTGTATAAGGCTTAGTATTTTTTTTAAGAAAGTAAGTGAGCAAAACATTCAACGGATGGTAAGTGCAACGTCTGCCCATAACAAATGCTGTGTCACCCAGAACATTTCTATATGGCACCACACTGCCGCACTCACTCTGAGACACTGAGACACAGGTTTTTAAGTTTACGTAAGATTACGTTAGAAACCGAAACACAGTAATGTTTGCACACGCAAAAATAAAAAAAATAGAAGTACTATTTTTTTTTTTCATAGAAGAGGGGGCAAACGAGCGAGCGTCTCACCTGATGTTAAGTGATCACCGTCACCCATGAACATCCGCAAGATCAGGGGAGTCGCGGGTGCGTTGTCGGCCTTTGAGAATGGAATAGACTCTTTTCTTGAAGGTCCATAAGACATATAGGTGCGGAAAAACCGCCGGCGGCAGCAAGTTCCACGAAGGTCGTACGTGGAAGAAAATTCCTCGAAAAACGCACAGTGGTGGAACGCCAACCATCTAGGTGTTGTGGATGGAATTTGCTAGCTGTCCAGACGGATTCCTATGCAGGAATCCGTCTAGGTAGGTACCACCCCAGGGCCAGTTATTCTGCCGTGAAGCAGTAGTGTGCAAGCATTACTGTGTTTCGGTTTGAATGGCAATGTGAGCTAGCGTAATCACTGGGTATATGAGACTTAAGAACTGATGTCTCAGGGTGACGGGCGCAGTGTGGTGTAACACAGAAATGTTCCGGGTGACACAGCATTTGTTATGGGCAGACTACCATCGTTTGCACTAACCATCAGGTGAATGTTTTGCTCGTTCCGTCCCTTTCATCAAATCAAAAAAAAACCGTCGTGTTTGCACCCAATTCATAGTATGAACTAACACACTCTTTCGCCCTTTATATATAGTGTCTTTATTTACAACGTATAATCAACACGTGAAAGTTTTCTATAAATAGTGCCTTTCACAACTTTCAATCCACAATAACTCGTCCATAAATAGTTAGGTCCATAAGATTTTCCCGCGTCTCAGGGTTGCTAGCCGTCGGCTTATGTAACATACACATTGTGGGGAGATTTATTGTATGTAATACAATAAATAAACTAAATCTGTTTTCTCTCGGAACATCAAAACTTCAAACTTATAAAAAGTTTGTAGCTCTCATTTTGGGCGAATTTTGTCATACTTGCCATGCTTGGCAGGCGGGTTGGCAACCGCAGTTTATTTATTCAAATGTTCCAGGACGATGCTGCTTCCCATCTTCTTGATTTCATTTACTCTCTGTCGACACCCACGGGATGAGATGGGATGGTAGATTCTCTTAAGCCGCCACCACTCTGCTGTTACTATACACAGTCAATTTCAAGTTATATTATTAAGACTTTCAGAAAGATAAGAAAAATGTTACCATAACGAATCGGACAGAGAACAAACATACAAACTAATATAAAGCGTGAAAAAAAATAACCTTTTTTTACCTTTTTATACGGCCCACATAACATTTGGCAATTTCTGAATTTTGAATAACCTTCGATTAAACGATACCAAATCTCACAGATAAAACAAGAATACGCGGATTAAAAAGCAGGCGACTGGAAACCCTATTTGCGCCACAGGCGCGACACAACCGCGCGCGTTTCAAAAAAGGAACGTGACCTGATTACCGACGGAAGCCGGCCGGTCCCGTCGTAAGTTTAAAAGATCTTAAGTGTTTTGACATCGATACGGTGATTTACAACTATACAAACATAGATCTATATCCGATTTCCTGTAATCAAACCAAAATACGATCTTACTACTAGCAAGCTACGAGCGATTTATTGTTTGAGCTGAGAACATTGTTTCACACTCAAGTAATAGAACATACGCTGGGTTTATTGTCCACACTTCGACTGAAATCTTCCAATCACATTACTTACTTCGTTCCACTAAGGAATTGTTTTTGTTGGGAAACAATAATAATTCAAATGAAAAAGGCTGAATATAATTTTATTATTTTTAAATATCATTATTATTTTAACCATACGTTTATATTTTTGTTTTATTAACGGCACTAACTGCCGTCATGTTTTTGATTGCTGTATCTACATTTACTAACGTTTTATATGCTTTAGAAATTTTTCCGAACTTAACATATTTCAGTACACGAGTGACCTGGGTTCGATTCCCGGTGCCGGCACCACTGAAATTGTTAATTGCAATTTTAAGTGCTGACTTACCACGTGCTCGGCGGTGAAGGAAAACATCGTGAGGAAGCCTGCATGTCTGAGGCAATAAAAAATATTTCGAAGACATGTGAAGACCGCCAACCCGCATTGGAGCATCGTGGCGGATTCTTCCTAGCTCCAAAACCCTCTCAAAAATAAGAGGAGGCCTGTGCTCAGTAGTGGGACATTTATAGGCTGAAACTTTAACATATTTCGGAAACATAAAAGTAGAAGTGACAGTACAGCTCATGTCCGTTCACTAATCTTTAACATGCGGGCGATAAAGATATGTGAGCCGATAGATGTCCGTCAGAGTAGAATAGCACTTACCTCTTTCCTACCGAGGAGCGTTTAGTCATGCAGAATAACACCATAATATGCAGTGCTGTCTATACTGCTCCTGGGAACGCACGAACGCACGAAACAAACAAACCGCACGTACCAAAATGGCGGCGACATGGCTCGCCACCCGGCACGTGTCTTTTCCCGCGAGTGCGTAAAGTGGGCTACGTGAGTGGCCTCTGCCTACCCCTTATATAGGAAAAAAGCGTGACTGTATGTTTGTATGTATGTAAAAATGTGTTGTCGCATAAAAATTAGAGGCAATTCGGCAATTACTACCTTTTTTTATTGTGATAAAATGTGTGAATACCGAGCAAACTTTGTCAAATGTCTTACTGTAAGTAACCAAGCAAATGCAAGCAGTAGTTCCGTGCAAACATTATTGTGTTACGGTTAGAAGGGCACTGACAGCTAGCGTAATCACTGGGCATATGAGACTTAATAACTGATGTTACAAGGTGACGGGCGTTTGTTATGGGCAGACGTTGCACTTCCATCAGGTGAACCTTTTTCTCGTTTCGTTACTTTATAAAAATATTCTCAGCGCATAGCGTATGAGAAATTGTTAAGTAGGTGTTGAGAATTGATAACGAAGTTTTAACATAACAATTTTATATAGGCCCATACTTGCTGAGATCTATGCTTCTTAAGTCGTCAAAGTGTGCAATGGAAAACTCTGAAATAAATTTAAGACGGTACAACTTAGAGAACACTTTCGACAAATTTTATAAAACAAGATTTTACGTTATTAATAGTAAAATTAAACGCGATAAAATCCGTAAAATCTGGTTTGATTTAATGTTTATTACATACATACATACATAAGATCACGACTGTATCCCATAAGGGATAGTCAGAGACTGTGCACTCACTGCAAAAACAGATGACTGCCACAATCCACGTTTCACCAAAATAATATAATGCACTTGGTGTGATAGGTGGTGAGCCCATCGCCACCATAGCCCTGTTGGGTGCACAGTGCAGTTTAATTCCTTACTCGCCTTTTACGAGATCCAATGGATGATATGGAGTGGTAGTATTCTTTTAACGAGCCGCCACCACACGGCTAGTGTGTATTATGCGCGTATATATGAGAAATCATTACTTTCAACTAAATTGGTTTGAATAAAATATGTAGTGTAGTTTTTGAGACAGATATGGGAAATTTTCGGTAGGCACGTATATGCCCACAACAGAACCCTTCACTTTACGTGGTCCGTCACTCACTTGGCCGGTTTTTTTTATATTGTACCCTAATGAAATTCCTAATATTCCCCACTCAAAACAATTTCGCCGCTTATCTAAATGTGGAGGCTTCCATTTCCTTATTCGAGAGGCTTGCGAAACTTTCCCGGGTTTTTAAAACGAAAACGTTAAAATTTTATTACCGCAGCGACCCCGTTTAGATATGGATTGTAGTGATATAACTTTATCACCCTCATAAATGTACCTCATTAAACAGAATGGCGTAAATTTCTCTCAAATCAAATAGAAATACGAAATTAAAGCAGTTCGTACATGTATACGAAATTAAATTTTATTACTACGCTTTAAATTCCAAAATTGTTAACGGTGCTGATTTTACCACGCGCTCAGCGGTGAAAGAAAACAACAAAGAAAATAACGTGAGGAAATCTGCATATCAGAGGACTAAAAATATTTCAACTACATGTGAAGTCCGCCAACCCGCATTGGACTTCCCTGCTCCAAAACTCTCCGAAATGAGAATAGGCCTATGTAGTAGTGTGACATTTATAGGCTGTTGCTTTTATAACTAAGCTTACTTTTTTAATTTATTACTAGCAGTTTCAATCGCGTAAAAAAGACCGACCCCGATCGATTTGAATCGGATTTTGGAGATTTCAATTTTTTTGCGCGGAACAAAATAAAGTAGCCTAAGTTACCCGCTATAATATCAGCTATCGATCAGTGAAAGTCCCGATCAAAATCGATCCAGCCGTTTCGGAGATTAGCCGGAACAAACGAACAGACAGACAGACGAAAAAATTTAAAAAAATATTTTTTGTAAGTACCGTATATACTTTCATAAGCATTGAGTAAAAAGCTGTTATTTTGTTATTACAAACAGACACTTCAATTTTATTTATTTGTATAGATTTATTTTAGATAAGTTTCGCTTTAATTAGAAATAACACGAAAATCCTTCTCTTCATTCCTAAAGGCGTGGTTATGCGGTTAAATAGGGTATATGGAAATTTGTTTGTAACTGCATAGATTTGCATATTGCTGTGTTGCGTACCGCATCCCCACCAGGGTTTTTCCATTATATTCGTTGTTTGCTTTTTACTCATCATGATTAGTTTGTTTTTTTTTTGTGTACTGTCCTAGTTTGTTCTAAAACTAGCGACCCGCCGCGGCTTCTCCACGGGTGTATTTACTAATAAAGAAAATGAGTTTACTGGTGGTAGTACTTCCTATGCAGGAATCCGTCTAGGTAGGTACCACCCTAGGGCCAGTTATTCCGCCGTGAAGCAGTAGTGTGCAAACATTACTGTGTTTCAGTTTAAAGGGCACTGTGAGCTAGCGTAATCACTGGGCATATGAGACTTAAGAACTGATGTCTCAGGGTGATGGGCACAGTGAGGATGTCACAGAGAACTTCTGGGTGTCACAGATTCAAAATATCTTCCATAAGTTTTTTCACCACAAACTCGTGTTGTTAGTAATTTACTACATTTTTAAGTTGTTTTTTATTACTGTTGTTTGTTTCTTTTGTTATCTTTTATCATTCATTTGTGTGTGCATGGACCAAATAATTTCAAAATTTTCTTTCTCTATTAATATTATTTTGGCGTATCGCAAAGTCATAGGATTTTGAGTTATTAGTATAATATGTGGTGGCAGCTCGTTGCAAAGAATACTACCACTCCATCTCATCCAATGGATCTCGTAAAAGGCGAGTAAGGAATTAAACTGCACTGTGCACCCTACAGCGCATTGTGGCGATGGGCTCACCACCTATCACACCAAGTGCATTATATTGTTTTGGTGAAACGTGGATTGTGGCAGTCATCTGTTTTTGCAGTGAGTGCCCAGTCTCTGACTACCCCTTATGGGATACAGTCGTGATCTTATGTATGTATGTATGTAGTATAATGCGGCCATACTTATGGGTCTGACTGTGTTACAATGGTGTATCTCTGAATGGTAATGACGATAATCATAACGCGCAGTTGACCAAGTAACGTCAAATATAATAATAAATATAAAATATCGCCAAGATATCGGACAGTTTGTCGACCGAAAGTGCTCTCGTTGATGCATTCATCATCATCATCATTTCAGCCATCACAAGTCCACCGCTGAACATAAGCCAGGTAGCCACAAAACCCTTTCCTGAGCCACCTGCATCGATTGACTTCCCGCAAAACCGTGCAGGTCGTCTAGCTTGCCGATACGGGGTCAATGGTGAAGTAATGTCAATTATATTTTCATCTGGTGGTAGGATTCCTACGCAGGAATCTTTCTAGGTAGGCATCACCGTAGTACCATATATTCTGCCCTCTAGCAGTAGTGTCGAAACACGGTTTCAGTCTGCAAGGCACAATCAGCTAATGTAATTACTGGGCGTAAATGAGACTTAAGAATGGTCGTCTCTGTATGACGAGCGCCATGTCGTGTCACACAAAAATGTCCTGGGCGTTTGTCATTAGCAAATGTTGCTCTTACCACAAATAGGTGGACGTAATCTTCTCCAATGGTGAGAATGTTTGAAATGAATGTCGTCGTTTCAGCCCAACACTAGTCCACTGCTGAACATAGGCCTCCCCCACAGATTGCCAGAAAAGTGAAAAGCTCTCATTTTGGGGGGATTTTGCCATAGTTGCCACGCCTGGCAGGCGGGTTGGCAACCGCAGTTTATTTATTCAGTTGTTCCAGGAAGATGCTGCTGCCCATCTCCTGGGTTTTATTTTCCATCTGTCGACTTTTACGACACCCACGGGATGAGATGGGGTGGTAGATTCTCTTAAGCCGCTACGACACGGCAAACCGACACATTACTTATAAAATAATATATACAATTTGATAAGATAAGTAATGTGTCGGTGAAAATATAATTGGAATACTTTGAAAAGCGCATGAGATATGAGTACTCATATGTACGCACAAACCCAGGCGTACTCTCTTGGCCTAACTTATCCACGCTCGATAATGCTAATGCGATAACATCGGAGGTAGGCAAGGATGCACTGTCAGAGACACAATGACAATTACACACAACACAACCAGATCCGATATCCAACAAATTGTGTTTATACACAATTGTTAACTCCGTCAACAAACCACAATAATGAATATTTCAAATCCAGTCCCGCCAAATAGCCAATAATTCCATCCAATTTACAGTATATCAACTTGACAATCGTGTCATTTGTAATGAGTGTTATTGTGGTAATACAAAACTCATGTCACTGTACTCGTCTGCACGTTCGTCAGTCAATCGACTTTCCGTTTTTATTCGCCTCTAACGGTAGTGAACGTACGGTTCTAGCGAATTGTTTACTTCTTATATCTCAACTGCGCCCGCGACATTGTTCCCATTATTAACTGGATAACCTAGAGATTCTAAAAATAAAAAGCAACTCCAATGAGCTCCTAAGGAGCGTAATTATTTTGTCAAAAGTACAATTACAGTTCGCGGTGGTGGCGGCTTAAGAGAATCTACCACCCCATGTCATCAAATGTCATCCCGTGGGTGTAACAAACCTGCCAGGGGCCGGCGTGCCAGGTTTGGTTTGACCCAAACATAATACTTAAATAAACTCCTACAAGAACCTTGATAGTTCGGACTGTGTCGCGTTCGCTGTGTGCTTGCTGTGTTCGAAAATCTTAAATATTTTAAGTCGTCTAATGACCGTCTGAGGGAGGCTGCGCGCGTCCATTCGGACTGTCGACTTATGTGTCGGTAACTCTGGGCGGTGAGAACCGCCCTGAGACACGGGTGAATCGTGTGTACGCGGTGTGATTGTTGAATATTGCGCGCCGCTCTCTACGGCGGTCGCGCGTCGTGGTGCGTGTTATATTAAAGCTATTGACTTTGTGTACAGTGTGGCCTGGATCGTGACTGACCGTATCGTGGTCAGGAAGAGCTGAGACTTCTGT
Source organism: Luehdorfia chinensis (assembly GCA_019845155.1). Taxonomy (NCBI): domain Eukaryota; kingdom Metazoa; phylum Arthropoda; class Insecta; order Lepidoptera; family Papilionidae; genus Luehdorfia; species Luehdorfia chinensis. The sequence goes on along the minus strand of JAHVAK010000033.1, from coordinate 16,124,255 downwards.
GTCGTCTAGCTTGTTTCGCAGGGCGACGTTTGCGTTCGGTCGCGTTTATGTTTGGTCGGTAATTTGCTGCTTTAACCACCAGCGGGTTTGAATGAACCGCGGCTTTTTCGAAAAACCGCCGTGATAATTCTCTGAAGTGTAAGATTAAGGGCATTTCACAGTCGCTGTGAAGATCTACATTGCGTTGATACCAACCGGCGGTGGCAGTTCGCAGGAATCGATTTTGATTGCCCGTCGCGTGAGCGAAAGCGACGCAAGCATAGTCCATTACGGGTCTTATGCAAGTCTTATAGAGGCGAAGTTTGTGTCTTAAGCACATTTTGCTTGAGGAGCAAGTTAATGGGTGGGTATACACGGCTTGAGATAAAAGCCGCTCTATTGCGTATGTTTTTAATGTGTGCAGCGAACGACATCGCTGCGTCTAAAGTGACCCCGAGGTATTTGACGCTCTTTTTCCAGGGAATAGGGCGTCCGAACAGGGTGATCATGCCTAGCTGATAGTTGCCGATTGGGTGACATCGTCTAGCGGGCTTTGGTGTGCCCCTCGAGAAGTATATCGCTACACGTTTCTCGGGGTTTACCTCTATTCTCCATTTCCGGAACCATTCGCCTAGGCGATCGGCTGCGGCTTGGAGTTGAATCGTTGCATCTCCGCGAGCAGTATAGTGGTAGCGGTTTAAGATAATCTACCACCTCATCTCATCCCGTGGGAGTCGTAAAAGACCCAAGAGAAGATGCTGCTGCCCATCTTGTTGTTTAATTTTCCCAATAAATAAATGGCGGTTGCCAACCCGCCTGCCCAGCGTTGCAACTAGGTCCCCCAAAATGAGAGCTACAAACTTTTGTGGCAATCTATGGGGGAGGCTTATGTTCAGCAGTGGACTAGTGATAGGCTGGAACGATTGTAAATTATGTTATTATTCTGCACAAATAAAGGCTGTCCGTACAATACCGCAATAACATAAATTTTGATAAATTTTTTAATATGCAGTTTAAATTAAGATACTGGAAAATTAATGAAGAATTCGCACAATAATTATAATAGCGTTTCTACATATGTACTTAACCTAGCGATTTGTTAAAAAGAAACTACCATTGGTTACTACCGTTGGTTGAGCTTCTTTTCGTTGGGAGCAAGCCCCATCCCGATATATTTGCCACAGGACTCAACGATATAGTTACGCCACTGTTTACTTCAATAAGATAACAGTTAACCAGAAGCTAATTTCTGTAACATATTAATTTGTAAAGAGGTTCGACGTAGGCGAACGTATCACGATCAGATCGAACTCGTTTTAAGGAAAGGCCACATCAAAAGTACCCGTAACCGACGACCTTGTATGAAAACACCAATGAAAGCAGAAGAAGCTAAATATGTGTGTCAGGATCGTAGCGAGTGGAAAGATGAGGTCTCTGTCTACCTCAATGGGAGACAAGTTAGCTCAGGGACGGGCGCTTAACCGTGCCTCCGTACTCGAGAAGCGCCTCTTAAAATTTTATAATCAACGCGATGACCTCGGTTAATAGGTCGAGCCAGCACCACGTAAACTTGTATCATTTATTTGCTAAATGCTTTGTTTACCACGAATTTTAGTTGAATAAGGAAAGAAAAACCATCGTAGAGAAATTATTAATAAAACTGGGTAACGCGCAGTGCAGTTGGGTAGGGTTCTTCCTAGTGCGCTGTTACCATTTTACAAGACTTTAGAAGGAGGCGTTTTGTTTGATGCTCTGAACCAATTTTACTCGGAGATGCTGTCAGCGTTGGAGATTCTTTTATTAATCTGCACGAATAAAAGCTCTCCGTAGAATATCTTTGTCGCCTCTTACGACACATCTGTAGAAAAGAGGTAGGTGCTATCGACTCTGCCGGATACCTTCGAAATATATAGGTATCAGTATTATGAAATGAAATGATTATTATTTACTCTCCATCGTAAGAAACTATTCGTTTGTCTAAACGTCATTTTTTATAAACTACCACCGTTTTGTAACGAGACTCCTCCGACGGAGACGGAAACAGGCGAAAGAAACTCCCTAGGTATCCTCTTTTTTGTTTAAATTTATCTTAGTCAAAAATACATTATAATCAAATTTACCAACAACAGTCTCGTAGAAAACCAAAGCACGATTTATTCTATTCTATTCTAACCTCATAATAAAATATCAGAAATTATATTGTGAAAATAACTAAAGTAAACTAGTATACGTAATTCGTCAGATCTTTCTAACAGCATACGAAGCCGAACTGAGTTTATTGGCTAAAGTATCTGTATGCGGACCCCCCGACGCTTACAATATAATGTGATGTCCCAAAAAAACGGTGCTCTAATTTCATACACAAACTCTAATTATAATTTTGCGAAACAATCTCATTTTTAACCGACTTCACCTACCGTTTATACATGCAAATTTAAAGCATTTTGATTTTTTGGTATTTAATGCTATATTGTTTGCACGGAACCAATCCATAATACAAATTAGAACACTATTGACGTCATTTATGTTCTCAATGTTCCGACTGTCCTGAAATATTCAGTAATATCATCTGCAAACAGTACTATATTTATAAGTTTCTGGACCAAGATCATTTATATAGATAAGATATAAAAACGGGCCCAGAATAGATCCTTGTGGTACAACGATTTTCACTTGAGAGCTGACGGAGTTGGTACTTTTAATGTGAACCATTTGTATTTTTTTTATTGGATGAAGTGACGAGACGAACAAAACGTTCAGCGCAAGTAAGTGTAACGTCTATCCATAACAAACGCTGTGTCATCTGGCACATTCCTGTGTGGCACCACAATGCGACCGTCACCTTGAGACATCAGTTCTTAAGTCTCATATGACCGGTGATTACACCAGCTCTCAGTGCCTTTCAGACCGAAACACAGTAATATTTGCACAATACTGCTTCGCGGCAGAACAACAGGTCTACGATAAGAATCCATCAAAAGAAGAGCTTGCTCCTCTAAACCACAAAATTTTAGTTTACAAAGCAGAGTTTTGTGATTTTCGCAATGAAATGCTTTTGATAAATCACAGACCATACCAATCGCGTTTTGAGAATCCTTCCAAACACTATAAATATATTAAATTAAAATTATTCATGCATCTGTTACGGCGCGCCCTTTGGTAAAACCAAACTGAATTAAGAACAATAATTATAAAAGTAGAAGTATAAGAATACTTATAATAATAATTGTAATACTTTTATTAAGAATAGATATTAGGGATACATAAGATAGAACTTATGGGAGAGAGACGAGATTACTTTGCTGTGATCGGCGTGTAGAAAGTTATTCAAAAACTGAGCTATCTTTATTTACGCATTTTTTGACACAAGGTGAGGAGACAATAACGTAGTTCACCTGATGGTAAGTACAACATCTGTCCATAACAAATGCTGTGTCAACCGGAACAATTCTCTGCGGTAGCACACTGCGCTAGTCACCCTGAAACATCAGTTCTTAAGTCAAATATGCCTAGTAATTACACTAGCTACCAGGGACCCATCAAAACCGAACACCGGCCCAAAATAACCGAAACACAATAGTGTTTGCACACTACTGCTTGACGGCTAATTGGCATTGCGGTGGTACCTACCTAAACGGATTCCTGCACAGGAATCCTACCCCCAGTACTTTTTTCCAACACATGTACATTTTAAATTTATGCACTTGTTTAAGCAATTTTTTTTTTGAAATATTAATAGATTCCTACAAAGTATCGTCAGATTGTATTAACTGTATCTTTTCAATGGATGTCATAATTATATTTTGTTTGCATATTTTGAATGATCACAGGCATATTAAAACAATGATTAACTTTATTGTTGTTAGTATAATGATAAATATGTCAATATAACATTGTTCGAACATTACGTTTGTTGTTTACGTTTATAAATATGAATATAAATGCATGCGTTGAATACCGAGTTATTGCACACCATGTGTATTATTTTTAGAAATTTTATCAAACAATCTCTATTTACCTAGATAACATTTAGGTAAATAGTTTCATTCGATAAAATCTTTAGTTATCCTAAAAAAAAAACACCGAATTTTTAACCGACTTTAAAAAAGGAAGAGACTATCATATCGTCAGTATATATTTTTCTATTTTATTCATTTTCGGCCATAACTTCTTTGTTATGAACGGAGTTGAATTATTCTTCTTGTATTAGAAAGTGGTACGATAGGGGTGGCCCTATACAAAATTGATCCCATGACCCATTTGCAATTTTGCAATTAGTAACTATGTTATACGCAGCAGAACTAGAGTAGCCTCTGAGGATTAGCAAGCTGAAGTAGCAATGGGCCGGCCATATAGCTCGTAGAACTGATAACCTTTGGGGAAGAAAAGTTCTCGAGTGGCAACCTCGTACTCATGGGACTACCTGCACGATTTTAAGGGAAGTCGATGGATGCAGGTGGCTCAGGATCGTGTTTTGTGGCAATCTATGGGGGAGGCCTATGTTCAACAGTGGACTCTGATAGACTTAAATGATGATTATGATGACCCATTTGATCAAATTCTTACGATACAATCCATGAGAAAATCATGAAACTTAAATTCGTTTAAGCATGTTCGGAGCTGCTGCGTGGTGCGTCGGTATTTAGATTCATTAACTTCGTTATAAAACATTGACATAAGTTTCGCTGTCGTCAGTATCACCTTCTCAATAAATACTCCTGTGTAATATATTTACATGTTTTTTTTTTATTGCATAAAGTGATGAAACGAGCAAAGCGTTCACCTTATGGTAAGTGCAACGTCTACCCATAACGAATGCTGTGTCATCCAGAACATTTCTGTGCGACACCACACTGCGCTCGTCACCCAGAGACATCAGTTCTTAGGTCGCATTTGCCCAGTGATTACGCTAGCTCTCAGTGCCCTTAAAACTGAAACACAGTATGTTTGCACAACATTACTGCTTCACGACAGAATATCTGGCACTGGGGTGGTACCTACCTAGATGATTTTTATTTATTATGTATACTAAGTTAATAGTTTCAGGCGTTACTTTGTGATTACGTGTTTCGCCCCAAAACGAGGCATTATCAAGTGTCATAGACTCTACGACAGACTTCGTTTCATGTTCTCGACTTCAATAGTGTACATTACCTAGTGGTAGTATTGAAGTGGTTTGTTTGTGCACGCTACTGAGGGAGGGCGTGCTCTTCAAAAAACTAGGTAATATACAGCATTTTATATTTTGCATGCGAATCTTAGCAAAATAACTTACTTTCCTTCATTATTATGTATAGTGCACATGTCACTAAGGTATGCGTCAATGAATTTAAAACTTTTATAAAAAAAATATTGATCTTCTCATGGCCAATTTTCGAACACGGCGAAAACATCCGATCATCATTATTATAGGACAAAGATGTGTGGAATTAATCTTACTCTGCATTAGCAAATCCCCTGGCTACCCCCCATTATATGAACTTAAAAATGAATGTAATTTATACGTACATACATAGAGTCACGCGTCCTTCCCCATAGGGGTAGGCACAGACCACGTCTTTCAACTTGCACATCACATACACATTTTTCGGTTCTTCTTCTTTCATTAGCGTTTTCATGATGATGTTCTCCTAGCCGACAACTTCCGAATACGAGTCGAGAGCCATCAACTGCGCAGGAGATATTATAATGCCACAAGTGTATGCGCAAGCTCAGAGGTACGCACCCGTCCCAACCTGCGCGCGCCCGATGTAGCGCTCATGTGATAAGATCGGAGATGCTACGATGCAGTGTCAGAAACACACGGACAAGCATAAACCAGACCCAAAAACCAACAATTAGTGTTTTTTCACAAATATTAGCTTCGCCTGGGGGATTCGAACCCAGCAAACCTGCAGCGTAAAAGACAAGTACTCTAACAACTAAACCACCCGATTGAAAATATCGTCGTCATTTTAAATAGCGACTACTTACTCGTACAACTCACGAAGACTTAAAGTTACGACTCGCACTTGACTATATTTTTGTTAACGGACATCATAGCGTGCTAGCGAGCTTAAGGAGTTTACTTAGGTAATTGTAAACGTCTCTGAGTACGGCAGTTAGTCTATGATATCGAATGACTTGAAAATAATAGACGGGTGTTAATGCTTTTGTAAATTATATCACTGAAGAGTGAAACATAAGTCTACAGGTGAGTACATCATAATGCAACATTAAAATTGGATTTAAAAATAACGTGTATAAAGTTAAAATCATTTTGCCCGCTAAGTGTACTTACGACCACTTGAGCGAATGAAAACCAACTGTCAATTTCTTTCAGTAATCAGGGCACGTTCCTTTTTTGAAACGCGCGCGTTTGTATCTCGGTCTCGATTAAGGCCGCCATCTTAAAATCACAAAGCTAAGACGAAGCTTTATTTAAATCCATAAAGCGATTGCAATATAAAAATATGTATTTGAAAAGGTATAACTTACAAGTTGTTTAATGATAATTTCTAAAGGATAATTTATAGTATCTAAAATTCTAAATATGATTAGTTATCGAATAAGATATAAAAACTAAATTCCTTAAACTGAAATATTCAATCTGGGAATATTCATAAATATGACAGACCTACTAGAGAGAGCCGTAAAAATTTAAGCCGGCTGCAATATTTTTTATCTGTTGATCTTACGCGTCTATTCAGAGACGTACTCGTAATTAACAGAAGAGCTTAGGAACGATGCTATTAATGGAAAGGGATTAGTACGTCGTACTGAAGTCAACAATAAAAGGATTTAAAATTAAACTATTGACATACGGGTACGATATATATACAGTATACATACATATAAAAATATAGAACTACAGGTTAATCACATTTCTTGCATCCGTTGTTTAGAAAAACACATACCACCCGAAACCTCTAGTCTGCATCGCGACAGATTATGAAGCTTGAAGATGTTAATGTCATACTTTGTTTTATCATCCATTGGTGATATGATAAAGAGGTTTCTTGGTTGGAAGTATAAATTTTAAAAATAGATTTTTATTAAATAATTAAATATTTAGTCGACTAATTACCACAAGTGGAGACTTAGAATGTAGTATAACAAAACAGCAATGATAAGAAGCGGAGATTTCATGGGTTTGATTCCAACTGGAGAAAATGTTTGTGCATACTTAATAGCCGTGTGGTGGCGGCTCGTTAAAAGAATACTACCACTCCATCTCATCCAATGGATCTCGTAAAAGGCGAGTAAGGAATTAAACTGCACTGTGCTCCCAACAGCGCATGGTGGCGATGGGCTCACCACCTATCACACCAAGTGCATTATATTGTTTCGGTTAAACGTGGATTGTGGCAGTCATCTGTTTTTGCAGACAGTGCCCAATCTCTGACTACCCCTTATGAGATACAGTCGTGATCTTATGTATGTATGTATGTATACTTAATGCCCCTTACCTCCTTAGAACCTGAACACTTAGAACGGTTAAGCTTTCATTAGTGGGAGGTCATAACATTTTTCTGAGATTCCCTCAATCGTATGTATTCCCTCAATATGTATGTATACTTAATGCCCCTTATCTCCTTAGAACCTGAACACTTAGAACGGTTAAGCTTTCATTAGTGGGAGGTCATAACATTTTTCTGAGATTCCCACAATCGACTTTTTTTTTTATGGAATAATGTGATGAAACGAGCAAAACGTTCACCTGATGGTAAGTGCAACGTCTGCCCATAACAAATGCTGTGTCACACAGAAATGTTCTGTGTGACACCTCACTGTGCCCATCACCCTGAGACATCAGTTCTTAAGTCTCATATGCCCTGTGATTACGCTAGCTCACAGTGCCCTTCAAACCGAAACACAGTAATGTTTGCACACTACTGCTTCACGGCAGAATAACTGGTCCTGGGGTGGTACCTACCTAGACGGATTCCTGCATAGGAATCCTACCACAATATCAACGGGAGATGGGATGATGGATTTGCCAGTGCGGTAATCACAACGCATGTTTAAAAAACAAAACGTTCAGTAAATTTCGGGGGCACAATCCAATTTTCAGGATAATAGACCAAACACTTCCAATTTACTTCCAATATTTTGTGAGTGTCGTGCATAGATTAAAATAATTCTATTATCCGCTCCAATGAGTCCGTTTCACGACATTCCGCTTTTACTAAAAAATTGGTTACATGAACTGCAAAATAGGAAAAAAGGTTATTTATTTTTTTATATTGTGTACACCGTAATATAGTATAATATATATACCGTAATAAGTTTATTAATTCAGATGACTCCATCTCATCCAATGGATCTCGTACAAGGCCAGTAAGGAATAAAACTGCACTGTGCACCCAACAGCGCATGGTGGCGATGGGCTCACCACCTATCACACCAAGTGCATTATATTGTTTTGGTGAAACGTGGATTGTGGCGGTCATCTGTTTTTGCAGTGAGTGCCCAGTCTCTGACTACCCCTTATGGGATACAGTCGTGATCTTATGTATGTATGTATGTAAAACCATAAGTAATTTAACAAAATTATTATTGTTTTTCATTATTTAATTCTGCTAATATCTACTAGAGTTTCATAAATTTAACGAATTACTAAATAGAAGTATGAAAAAGCAAATCTTTCGAAAAGTGACGATAATGGTTTTTCATTGAATTTTTCTGTGTCAGGATCGTAGCAAGTGGAAAGATGTGGTCTCTGCCTACCCCTATGGGAAAGAGGCGTGACTGTATGTATGTATGTATGTATGTATGTATGTATGTATGTATGTATGTATGTATGTATGTATGTATGTATGTATGTATGTATGTATGTATGTATGTATGTATGTATGTATGTATGTATGTATGTATGTATGTATGTATGTATTTATGTATGTATGTATGTATGTATGTATTGAATTTTATAAATTTTGTGTATTTTTAGTTTTGAATAGCTATACCTGCCAGATCTGGGGAGGACGTCTCCTCCTAATAGTAATATTAAGATGCTGTATACATAGTTAGAGCCGTGTGGTGGCGGCTCGTTAAAAGAATACTACCACTCCATCTCATCCATTGGATCTCGTAAAAGGCGAGTAAGGAATTAAACTGCACTGTGCACCCAACAACGCGTGGTGGCGGTGGGCTATCACACCACCTATCACACCAGGTGCATTATATTGTTTTGGTGAAATGTGGATTGTGGCAGTCATATGTTTTTGCAGTGAGTGCCCAGTCTCTGACTACCCCTTATGGGATACAGTCGTGATCTTATGTATGTATGTATACGTAGTTCGCATCTCAGAAACTTTCATAGCGCGATTATGGACGTATGGGAATATTTCATCATCTCATGTGGCATAGATGTCGAGGTATAATCGAATGATAACCAGGAATTTCCTTTTTCCAGAAAAAATATTTCACGACTGTTTCTATAAATGTCACAAAAATGCAGGAAAAGGTAACTGTCAGAACGGTTTTATAGGAGCGGGACTTTCTTACGCGTCAGTCGTATTAGCTCAATGTGCTGTTAATTCCATTTGTGAATATTCAGTAATTTGCAACAATACAATATTTTCGTTATTCCAAGTTTTTATTAGGTTACGAAAATGCCCCATTGACGGGGCATTTTCCCATAGGTGACGCCGCGCCTTCTTGAATCCAAGATGGTCATAGTGCTCACTTACTTTTAGGTGGATCGTCAACACATTTCATTAAAAAAAACATCATGTCACCCACCATAAAGAATCCATTACGTCTTCCCGATCTAACATCTTCGTAAAAGATGGATAAAATAATAAAAAACCGGGACGCCTACTCCTTGAGCGCAGACCATTTTACTTTAAAGTTATCTCAGAGAACCTATGTTTAGAAATAAATGAACTGAAATAGTAATGATGAACTTTTTGTTTTATATTGTCTCGCCAAATTTAACATAATAACTACGCATAATCACAATACATCTAAGTATCTTTTGCGGTTATACACCTCACATATTTCTTTACTTCTTAATTTATGGCATTGTTTAAAAAAATAGGATGTGCTGTTTCAGTAAAAGAGCCAAAAACGCTCTTTGCGTGAAGTACAACGCTTGGAGAAGGGACGTGTAATTGAAGAATTTCCTAGAATTTAATTCGATTGCCTCTTAGCAGCGTCGTCAAAGTCGTAAATTTTTTTGAGTGCCCTTTCACGTTAATTGTGCGCTTGTTTTTAGAGCCTAGTGCTGCCACCTTTCAGCAAAGAATTTCTTTCTTAATATTAGTATTATAATCAAAATAAATACGTCGCTATAAGAAAAAGCTAAATTTATTAAAGTTAAGGATATAGAAATTATATTACACTTTCAAAACAGTCCAAAAAAATATTTAGTGTTGTAATCTTTTCTGTGATTATGTGATTCCTATGCAGGGATCCGTCGAGGTAGGTACCACCCCAGGGCCAGTTATTCTGCCGTGAAGCAGTAGTGTGCAAACATTACTGTGTTTCGGTTTGAAGGGCACTGCGAGCTAGCGTCATCACTGGGCATTTGAGACTTAATATATCTGTGACTAGTGATGTCTCAGGGTGACGGGCGCAGTGTGGTGTCACACAGAAATATTCTGGGTGACACAGCATTTGTTGTGGGCGGACGTTGCACTTACACCCAGGTGAACGTTTTGCTCGTTTCGTCACTTTATACAATAAAAAAAAACACTGAAAATCAGACTGAAACCAAAGCACCATGATGATCATCGCGAAAATCACAAGAGTGATAATGAACATTGCGATAGCATTTTAAAAATAAACAAATTTTTCGTGGTGTGATTTATTTTGGCATTTTTTTTCACGTTCCTCAAAGAAATATTGTACGCAGACAAGAGCGCTTGGAAAAAACTATATGATTTTGTATTTGCAAAGAACATTCGCTATTAACACAGACAAAACAAAAAGATACGAACAGCGCAACTCAATCAATAGGATTTCCGAACACAGTTCCGCTTTTGTTCTTTTAAAGTGATTGTTTAAAAAAATTTACATCGCTTTCTTTATTATTAAAATAAAAAAGAAATTGACAATGATTCTTTCTCCGAAGTCTCGACTGAAGCTATAAATTAATATTGTAATCTATTCAAAAATATAAAGCTAGGGAAACTCCATGAATTGTAGATTTTACAGTTTGCTAAGAAAAATTTAAAATCATTCTTCCAAAGTTCAATGTTCTTGAACAAAAAAGACTGATAATAATCTACTGTTGTTATAACTTTGACGACCGTATAGCCTATTGGTCAGTACTACGCGGCCGGTATTGGGTTCGAATCCCAGCCGGACACATTTGTGAAAAAACACAAATTGTAGGTTTTTCGGGTCTAGTTGTTTTGTGCACGTAAAATGTATTCCTGTAAAACCGGTGTGTGAAATTAGCACCACTCCTTTTAACTATTCGCACACAATATAACAATAATGCGATAAGATGGGAGTAGAATACCACTTACCTCTTTCCTACAGAATATTACCATAATATGCAGTGCTGTCACTATACGGCTCGTGGGAACGCAATGGGGAGTGAGATTTTTTTGCTGATTCCTAAATGACTGCGACGTGGTCCGCAACCCGTCACGTCTCGTTTCCCGCGGGGCAGAAAACTGGACTACGTGCGTGGTAACTGCCTACCCCTTATATGGGGAAAAGGCGTGATTGTATGTAAGGTAGGAGTCAGACCAGGATGCGGTGTCACTGCCGGAGCAGTTTCGAAGGCACTGTAGCAGGGTGAGATTTAAGATCAGATGTGACATGATAATGGTGACGATCGCAGAACTTTCCAATGATTAGTGGTGGTTATGGGCATAAATTATTGGTAAGCGTTGCAACACCACGTAAAAAACTTACCAGTCTCGTAATACTAAAGTTAATTGTTAATGTTTTATAATCTACTATTTCTTATTGTACGTTCGAAATGGACAAACTGTGGATATCAAATCTTATTCATTTGTAACATCAATTTTTTTTTATTGCATAAAGTGATGAAAAGAGCAAAACGTTCACCTGATGGTAAGTGCAACGTCTGCCCATAACAAATGCTGTGCCACCCAGAACATTTCTGTGTGACACTACACTGTACCCATCACCCTGAGACACTCACAGTGCCCTTCAACCCGAAACACAGTAATGTTTGCACACTACTGCTTCACGGTAGAATAACTGGCCCTGGGATGGTACCTACCTAGACGGACTCCTGCATCGGAATCCTACCACCAGTAACACAGTACACACAGTTTTGACAATAAATGAATATCTTATCTTATCTTAAAAATCATAACAAGTATCTACATCAAGAACTGTTCGTATTAAAGAATAGCGCAACGTCCAACGACTAACTCAAGCTTGTTCGTTTGCGTCTTAGTCGATGTACACTACATTAAATTGGGAGCACTGGTAAGACTCCCGCTTCGGTCACAGGCGGCCAGGAAAAGTTCATTATTAATATATTAGGCCATTACGGTATTATTTCCAGACGGTCTTCTTAGAGCTTATTGTTGTTAACTCGAGAAAGTTGGAAACATTTTTAATTTATAAATAGTATTTGGCTAAAATGTATAACTGCAATTTCAAGAGTGATGAAAACAATGTAAGCAAGTCGGAACCGGGAAAAAAACACGAGGACATAGCAAGTCCACCACCGGCACTGATACAGCATGGACGACCATAACTTCCTATGCAGTAATCCGTCTCGGTAGGTACCACCACAGGGCCAGTTACTCTGCCGTGAAGCAGTAGTGTGCAAACATTACTGTGTTTTGGTTTGAAGGACACTGTGAGCTAGTGTAATCACTGGGCATATGAGACTTAAGAACCGATGTCTCAGGGTGACGGGCGCATTGAAAACACACAGGGCACACAGTATTTTGTTATGGGCAGACGTTGCACTTCCCATCAGGTGAACGTTTTGCTCGTTTCGTCACCGAATACAATAAAAAAAAACTTTTTCACAAATGGCTGACAAGGACAAGTGTTCCCACCAGTGGTTCCTTTAAAGTCAGTTACATTAATTTGTGATCCGGGTTTGTATACTTCCAGTATGACTATCTAACTGCGTAGAACTATAAGTTTCTATAACATTCTTACTATGACTCTCTGTTGGCTGTTTGTTTTGGTCACCACCAAAACGATTCCTATGCAGGAATCCGTTTATGGCCAGTTATTCTACGAAGTGAGGCAGTAGTGTGCAAACATTACCGTGTTTCGGTTTGAAAGGGCATTGTGAGCTAGCGTAATCACTGGGCATATGAGACTTAAGAACTGATGACTCTGGGTGACGGACGCAGTGTGGTGTCACAGAGAAATTTTCTGGGTGACACGGCATTTGTTATGGGAAGACGTTGCACTTATTATCAGGTGAAAATAAATATGCATAATTTATAGAATATAACAGAATAATTTTTATTAAATATAGATTATTTGCATAATACTAATACAATGACATTTTTTTAAACTTCACTGGTAGAAGAACAAGAACCTAGCATATCAATAGCTTTAGTAGTTCTCGAGTTAAATCCGTTCGTACAGACAGACAGACAAAAAAAGCACTTCTAATTTATGTATGATTTATGATACGGAAGAGGCTCCGACGCTTACATAGTCGACGTAATTTGAAAAAAAAAAGTAAAATAAATAAAAAGATACAAATCTATGGAACGTTAACACGCATTCTTATTTTAAAATGTCTACAAAAACTAAATTAAATTACAATTTAAATATAACAAGTAGCACAACACTATACACTGACTGGTATTTATATTTTCGTTCTTATGTAACTCTGGATGCAATTTCCTAGGCGGCGAAACACTTTCTAGTTCTTTCCCTTCACATTCTCTTTGTCGCGTAGCTCTGGGTGACATTTATTAGTTTCACACTATGTTACTGTTGTATATTGATCATGCTTTGGAAAATAAAACATGAAATATTTCTAAACTGTACCTGCTTATGAAAGAACCTAACGCTTTTACATATTGGATAAAGTGACAAAACGAGCAAAACGTTCACCTGATGGTAAGTGCAACGTCTGCCCGTAACAAACGCTATGTCACCCGGAACATTTCTGTGTGACACCGCACTGCGTCTTCACCCTGAGACATCAGTTCTTAACCAGGGCGGTTCTCATCGCCCAGAGTTACCGACACACAAGTCGACAGTCCGAACGGAGGCCCGCTGCCTCCCCCGGACGGTCATTAGATGACTTTAGATAATAATTTTATGGAGATATTCACAGTAGCGCAAGCACGCTAGCGAACGCAACGGTCCGCATTAAGATGTTTAGTAGGAGTTTATATTTACGTATTTATGTTTGGGTCAAACCAAACCTGGCACGCGGGCCCCGGGCCCGCGAGCACAGCATCCGATGAAGCTGTAAAAGCCAAAAGGCTAACAGCGATTACTTCACCGAAATTATATATATCAGTTCTTAAGTCTCATATGCCCAGTGATTACGCTAGCTCTCAGTGCCCTTCAAACCGAAACCCATTAATTTTTGTACACTACTGCTTCACGGAAGAAACTGGGCCTTGGGGTAGTACCCACCTAGACGGATTCCAGCATATAAATCCTACCACCAATATTTTTATATAACCTTTACTATTGTAGTTCAAAATATATTTTAGCTTACTTTATTGGATTCATCATCTTTATCATTTCAGCCCATCACAAATCGTCTGTTGAACATCCATCAGATATCACCACAAAACACTCGAACCTTTCTTGCCCAACGGTTATCAGTACTACGTATACAGCGCGACCATTGCCATCGCAGCTTGCTAATCTAATTTGATTTGATCCTCTAATAGGGGAGAACCAATATATTCAAAAAAAAAAATTTTTTATTATATGACGAGGTTTAGCGTCAATTAGTAGCGCGTAGATTTAAGCGGCAATAAAACAACTTATATCAAATTCATATAACCAAATGTAAAACGACCAGATGAGGAAGAGACACCCGACCCACGGGACGAGATGGGGTGGTAAATTCTCTTACGCCGCCAGTCTTAAATTATCCACACCGGTAGCGTTCAGCAGCGCTTAATATGAGTAAGTGTCTGGTACGAACGCCAGTGCGCCTGCCAAACGTTGTGATTACAGCAAGTCCCCCCAAGTTCGGAGAGGCTTATTTCCAATGGTGGTCCTTTCACTAGCGTGAAGAAGAATTTTCATAGAAAAGTAAAACTGCCATTTTTTCTGAAAATTCTTATTTTACTGGTGGTAGGATTCCTATGCAGGAATCCATCTAGGTAGGTACCACCCCAGGTCCAGTTATTCTGCCGTGAAGCAGTAGTGTGAAAGCATTACTGTGTTTCGGTTTGAAGGGCACTGTGAGCTAGCGTAATCACTGGGCATTTGAGACTTAAGAACTGATGTCTCAGGGTGACGGGCGCAGTGATGTGTCACACAGAAATTTTCTGGGTGACACAGCATTTGTTGTGGGCGGGCGTTGCACTTACCATCAGGTGAACGTTTTGCTCGTTTCGTCACTTTACACAAAAAAAAAGAATCAGTGTTGAGTATAGAAATGGCATTTCAGTCCACTATATGTTTACTGCTGTACATACGTCACCCCCGTAGATTGCCACAGAACACGGTCCTGGACAACCTGCATCCATCGACCAGGTAATCGCTCCATCGAGCGAGGGGTCGCCCTACTCTCCAATTTCCGGTAAGAGATTGCCACTCGAGAACATTTGTTTCGCAATGGTTGTCGTTTCTACGACCAGTATTGAAACATAAAGAATGTCAGAGAAATAATTTTATCATCGGATCTACGTCGGAACTAAGTTTTTGTTGTAAAATGCCATTAAATCATTCCTTAACTCGTAGTTATACGAAGCAAATATTTTTAATAAATGTCGCGGAAACCTACCAAATCGAACAGGTAATTGCCAAAATTTAGAACAGTGATAAATTTCAACGTCGCTCGCACAGTTATGGCGTAAAAATCTGTATTTTCGACGAGAAAAAAATAAATTTCGTTTGACCAACATGATGTTTTTTGCAGTCAAAGAGATAAACAAAGTTAATTTACAAAGTTCCGTATGCAATTATTAAGACACTAATAATGCCTCATTGTGGAGAAATACAAGTGGTGTCCTCGAGTTTGGTAGTGCATATTGCCTACTAGTAGTGCTGTAGTGATGGAGAGCATATAATGGTGGTTTCCGTTGGCGGTGTTAGACTGCTTGTGCAAGCTGTTCTGGTAGGGCGGTGCTCTTCAAAAACTACGGAAAATACTTCGTCACAACGACACAAAAATCTTTATTTTTAATATTATTCTCCTTTACTTTAATTGATAAAGTTTAGGAATGCCAAATTCTATTATCATTTTTACAATCTAAAAGCTTTAATAACGCTATGAGGATTACTTTGCATATATATATATATATATATGAAAAAACTATATATATATATATATATATATATGTATAAAGTTTTTTCATAAAAAAAAACGGAAACATTAGGAACTTTGTATTTCAATTTGACAGCACTCGAGTAATTTATTTTCCCGCGCACTTTTAGCGCCATCCAACATCGCTCGGCCATTATTGTCGGAGCGCGGGACGAGTCTGATAAGTGAACAAACAATGGCTGCCTTCCATTTTAGTCGTTTCGTTTCGTTTAGTAATCAATCAATAGAAATTAAAATTCGAATGTATATACACAAATAGTGAATAATTAAATAGTTTATATTTTATAGACCCCACTTAAATATTACGAAAAAATATCAATTTAAAAAAAAGCATTTTCATTAGGATTAATGATACGAGATAAGATTTTTAAGATCACTAACTGCGAAAAAAGAAAAATCAACAGAAGCTTCGTAATAAGACAGCAAAAAAACTGTCAAGAACAAGACAAATAAACATAATAAACTTTTTCTAGGTTTTATTTAATGGAATAGAAATGATAATGAATTAGAAGAAATGTTTTTCTGCTTTAGTTTATTACGCTTAGTTACATTAGGATTTTATTGTTTTTAAAGATATCGTGGATCCGCAAATGCTCAAACACCGAAAACAACTATCCGTAGGCCATACAAACATTGGTTCCGTTCGCGATATAAACCCGTATCGCAGAAACTAATCTCTCAGCTACTCCGCAAAACGTTAAGAGCACCTACGCTTTTTAAAAGCTTTTAGTTACTTGCTTTCTTCGTGTGTATTTCCGGTTCATATCTTGTAAGTCGACTTTGACCTACTTTCCAATGTCCGATTGAGCAAAAATATGGCATATAGGTAGCTTCGGTGACAATGCAATAGTATGGTACCACGGAGCTAGTCTGATGGAAACGGAAATTGGCCATAGGAACTCCTCAACTAAGCAAGATAGCTCCGTCATGTGTGGGCTCATTGTCGATTTGTTTTGACAAGTACTATAGCCCTGGCAACATCTGAATCACAAATAAAAATTTGTGACAAAAATATGATTTTTTTTTTTAATTTATTTTAAATAAAGTAAGTCATATTTGTACGTATTCTTATCAACACTTTTTTCTTATTCTAAACTTATTTCAAACATATCATCATATCGAGTTGTGAATTTGTGATACACACACATTCCATAAGAACATTACTTACATTAAATCAAACAAATATTTAAACTAAAACCCGACTACTCAAAACTCGCGCTCTGCGAATATCAGACAATATTAACATTTTCTTGTCTGATATTCTTATCTACAAACTATTCAATATTTGTCATCTAATACGTAGACTGACTTACATATTTAACTTACCACCGTTATAATGTACTGTAATACTATAAAATACAATATATAATATGTAATACCACAAGACACGGGCTGAAATCATAACCATCCTTTTGGCTTCGCCGTAGTAGTCGGGTAAAGTTAATTAGTACTATCTTTTCCCGAAAAACTTCTAAGCTACTTACCATAATTTGACAAATCAGGTATCGTTGGAAGCGCTTTGTTCGTCCGCTAGTTATAGGCTATATGACGTCACACTAAATTCAAAACAGCGCCCTCTAGAAGACATTAAGTAATGAATTTAATAAAAATATTTCGAAAGGTGCCGTGTTGAATATCAAATGAAAGTGATTAAAGGCCGTCGACCGCAGTACGCACAATGTTCATATCTATATCAGCCACTGCTTTAATTAAGAATGCTTTGAGACACTAAAATTGCAGCAAGGTTTAGCGGAGGCTTTTCCCTCCAAATGTTGCCATACTTTGTGATCCAACGGGTTAAAGTCTAGGCTGAGCTGGCTGTTTAAGTGAGCCACTCGTCGTGCCAGTTGAAGTCGATTCCATGTGTGACAAGCTAGAAAATAATTTGAGAACTTTCGTAAGGACGGTATTTTGATAAACAACTGCCTCACTCAGGCCTGAATACGATACTCGAAGCTAAACCATAAATGATGAAGGATAGTGCTCTAGCTGGATTCTCGTGATACGCCTGCTCACTTCTTCACTGTTGTGGGCATGCCTTTGTCACTGTTGCCGTTAAAAAAATTGACTGAAAAAAGGATTTCGCGATATTTTTTCCCCGTGTATCGCCTTAACAAAGCCCGGGATCTCTTTAGGTTTCATTTTTTCATTTAGCACTCTTTTGAAGGTAACTCTGCTGGTGGTCGGGATTTCGTTGGATTCGCGCTTGCACTGCTTTGATGACCGCTGGTATCCTAAAGGTATGAGGTCGGCCGCTCCTTTTGCGGCCTTCAAAGGTCGAATCTTTACTAAATCACTTGATAGTGCGTTATGGAGACCTCAAAGTTATTTCCAAATTTTAAAAATCTGCGTAACCGCAGTGGTTTAGCGCAAATCCCGTGATCTGTCTTCCTTTTGCGTCCACTCCATTTCTTTCAAGTTCGCAGAAGTCCCTCATTCAAATCACTTCAAACATTTCTGGCCAGTATTCGAAATTTAAATTAAATAAGGATCTGACAGAACTTATGACCCGACTATTAAGTCCTTACATATGATTTGAAATATATCCTCTTTGGTTCATCATCATCATCATCATCATTTCAGCCTATCACTAGCCCACTGCTAAACACAGACCTCCTCCATAGCTTGCCACAAAAGTTTGTAGCTCTCATTCAGGGGGGACTGCGCCATAGTTGCCACGCTTGGTAGGCGCGTTTGCAACCGCAGTTTATTATTTCAGATGTTCCAGAAAGATGCTGCTGCTCATCTCCTGGTTTTAATTTCCCTCTGTCGACTTTTACGACACCCACGGGAGGAGATGGGGTGGTAGATTCTCTTAAGCCGCTACCACACGGTATATGCAGGTATATCATTTTTAGATAAGTAGCAATCGAGCAGCCAAACTTCAAAGTTTCGATCGACAGTAAAATGACTGTTAACTTTTACTGAAGATTTTCTGAACTGTGGGAGACAAAACGAAAAGTATAATTTTGGTCTTAAATTTTATTTTCCACTGTACAGTGTACACTTTCACGAGCATTTGCTTGATAATAAACTATCAAAACAAGAAATATACACAGCAATTACAAAAATTCAATAAAAACACACGCCATTTTTCGAGTTGGCGCCAAAAGTACCAATAAGTGCTTTAGTTTATTTCTGAATATCACCACACACCGTACAACAGTCGGCCGCTAAACTACAGGAGCTGCAATTGGAATGTCTCTGACATCCACCATACTCCCCGGACCTTGCTCCAACAGATTACCATTTTTTTCTGGAAAAGGACCTTATATTACTAGCTCGCCCGGCAGACGATGTCTTGCCCGTTCCGGTATGTGAAGCGATAAGTCTGATTTCTGAATTACATTTAAGTATGAAACTTTAAGCCGGTGCTAGGCGGTAGCTCAGGGGCTAGGCGCTCGCTTTAAATTTCATGGTACGCGAGTGACCTGGGTTCGATTCCCGGTGCCGGAACCACTAAAATTGTTAATTGCAATTTTACTGGTGCGAAGAAACCTACGTGTCTGAGAAATAAAAAATTATATTATAATTTAAAAATTATATATTAAAATATTTGGAAGACATGTGCAGTCCGCCAACCCGCATTGGACCAGCGTGTCGGATTCTTTCAAGCTCCAAAACCCTCTCAGAAATGAGGGGAGGCCTAGCTCAGCAGTGGGACATTTATGGGCTGAAACTTTACTTTACTATGAAACTTTATAGCCACACGATCACAGCGCCACCTACCGGTTTGGATTTTGTAATTTTGTTTTTTGTTTTTCCACTTAAGTTTTGAGAATTATACTAACGATGTGGTAACAGTTACAGATTCTCTAAAGTTATCTCGACGACGGTACATCGGATGACCATATTTGCCAGTGATATTCTCCGCCGTCAAATATCGTGGGTAACGCTTGATAATACATGTCGTCGAGCATCCACGGTGATAAAGTTAGAACTATCACAACGAAAGTGAAAGGAAACGATTTCGTGGTGGACAACACTTGGATTGTTCCGTATTCGCTACGTCTTTCCAAGTTGAGAATAGTAATTTTCATCTGCACT
Source organism: Luehdorfia chinensis (assembly GCA_019845155.1). Taxonomy (NCBI): domain Eukaryota; kingdom Metazoa; phylum Arthropoda; class Insecta; order Lepidoptera; family Papilionidae; genus Luehdorfia; species Luehdorfia chinensis. Next base: position 16,103,818 of record JAHVAK010000033.1, on the reverse strand, counting down.
AGATTGATTCTCAATATTGCGAAATTGAGAAATGTTGCCATTTTACACTGATGACCCGAAAACCAACACAAATTGTTGGTTGGTTGTGCTGTTCATGTGAAATGTATGTCTGTAAAACGCACCCACGATTCAGGAGAAATCCTACCGCGAGGTTGGTTTTTTAATGAAAGAAAGCGGCGAGACTTTGTTTAGCGGTAAGTATCTGATATCTTTTTTTATTTTATTTTTTTATTCTATTTTATCTTATTTATATAATACATATATGTGTGTGTTTGTATATACATGTACGCATATTTGTTTCTTTTTTTAAATATACTTAGTCGTTAATAATATGTCCGGTAGCCGCTCGGTAAACCTGAGGCACCGACAGAATAACAGCGCTGTGGCAACACTGCCACAGTATTATGCTGAGTCGACAGCCTACTCGTTGCTACAGCCCAACGTACGTTTGTAAATGTAATACGTCATATCTAATCTAAACTAATATTACGAGTATAAAGAGGTAAGATTTGATTTTTTGTATGTTTGGTTGTAATGATTTAACTCAAAAACTACTGAACCGATTTTAAAAATTCTTTCACCTATATACTCGTACAACTTCATTATCACCGACTAACATAAGTTGTATTTAAATTAAAAAACCGAGATTCCTACAAAAATTGCTATGATGTAACTCAAGGTATCAAAAATTTACTGATGAAAGTCATTATTTGGCGTGCGCTGCAAAAACTATTAATGATAAATAAAATAATGAATAACAACTCACAAAAAAGTCCGCGGGGCTATATGTCTAACTATTATAGTTAAGTCACAATAAACGCTTTTTGTTCAAATTAGTCAATCAATTAGTTAGAAATTGTGGTTGTTCTATTTATCCAAATATTGTAATCATTTATCTTCGTAATATCTATCTACCCGTGCGAAGCCGGGGCGGATCACTAGTTGTTTATATAACTTTGAACTTTTAATGTATGTTGTGTTGTAGTATTTAATTAAGTTTTCTTTCTTTCTTTCTTTCTTTCTTTCTTTCAATTCGCAAATGGTTGACCTGATGGTAAGTGCAGCGTCTGCCAATAACAGATCTTACGTCACGCAGAACATTCAATGGTAAATGCCCTGAGACATCAGTTCTAAAGTCTGATATGCTCTGTAATTACACCAGCTTACAGTGCCCCACAGACCGAACAGTGATTTTTGCACACAAGTCACCTGATACTGCCAGTTAACAATATTGTGTAGTTGATTGCAATTCGATTTTTACTAGAATTTGTAATCTGCTTTTAAAGTGACGAAACGAGCAAAACGTTCACCTGATGGTAAGTGCAACGTCCGCCCACAACAAAAGCTGTGTCACCCAGAATATTTCTGTGCGACACCACACTGTGCCCGTCACCCTGAGACATCAGTTCTTAAGTCTCAAATGCCCAGTGATTACGCTAGCTCACAGTGCCCTTCAAACCGAAACACAGTAACGCTTGCAGAATAACTGGCCCTGGTGTGGTACCTACCTAGACGGGATTCCTGTATAAGAATCCTACCACCAGTAATCTTCGTGCTTCGTATATTACTCGATGTAGAAATCGAGCCCATGACTCTAAACTCTTAAGGTAAATCCTGTATTAACGCGTAATATTGGAACAATAAGGTCAAACGGTAAAATGTGATAGAAACCTTTCAACCATACTAAAAACAATGAACACAAGTTCTGTTGTACCCATGTGTAAAACAATGCCCTCGACTCATACAACAAACTGCTCGTAGCGTGCGAGTAACAAGACGATTTTAGAATTGATCAAAGGATATTGGATCTAGATCAGCTTGTTTATAAAGCCGTGGTTAACTATTAACACGACAAGTTTATGTTACCTTTCGAATGTGAGATGGAAAACAGACTGCTTCCGTCAGTAATCAGGTCACGTTCCTTTTTTGAAACGCGCGCTGTTGTGTCGCTCCCGTGGCGTAAGCTGGGTTGCCAGGTGTCCGATAAATGTTTGTTTCTATATCAGTTGTCACTTCAATTAAGTTCGGAACCAACCGTTAAGTTTCTGTGTTTCTTCGTAAAATATTTCATAGTAATTAGTAATAAAGCATATTCATAGTAATTAGTAATAGAGCCGTGGTAGCTCAGGGGCTAGGCGCTCGCTTTAAATTTCATAGTACGCGAGTGACCTGGGTTCGATTTCCGGTAGCGGCACCACTAAAATTGTTAATTGCAATTTTAAGTGCTGATTTACCACGTGCTCGGCGGTGAAGGAAAACATCGTGAGGAAACCTGCATGTCGCAGAAATAAAAAATATTTCGAAGACATGTGAAGTCCGCCAACCCGCATTGGAGCAGCGTGGCGGATTCCTCGTAGCTCCAAATACCCTCTTAGAAATGAGAGGAGGCCTGTGCTCAGCAGTGGGACATTTATAGGCTGAAACTTTACTTTTTTTTTGTAATAAAGCACATTTTTATTTCTACTATCTGGGATCATTATTGTTAGTATTTTTATTTTAATGGATCAATTTACGAAACGAGCAAAACGTTCACATAATGGTAAGTGCAACTTCTGCCAATTGCAAATGCTGTGTCACCAGAACATTTCCGTGTGTCACCACACTGCGCCCATAACCTTGAGACATCAGTTCTAAGTCCCATAGTCGTATGCCCAGTGATTACGCTAGCTCTCAGTGCCCTTCAAACCGAAACACAGTGATGTTTGCACACTATTACTTCGCGGCAGAATAATTGATACTAAATACAGCCGTGTGGTAGCGGCTTAAGAGCAGCGTCTTGCCGGACCACTCCATAAATAAACTGCGGTTGCCAACCCGTCTGCCAAGCGTGGCAACTATGGCAAAATCCCCCCAAAACGAGAGCTACAAACTTTTGTGGCAATCTATGGGGAGGCCTATGTTCAGCAGCGGACTATTAATAGGCTGAAACGACGACAACGACGACGACGACGACAGCCCTTGTTTACACTGAGGTATTTTCCTGGTGTTTTTTTTGTTCCATGTTCGTGTGATAAACGTGATAGGCAAATCACAGTGTATTTTACACTGAGCCATGGTTTCCTAGTTCACTTATTTTTAAAGCTGCTGGTTCTTATGTTGTAGTTTGTTAAGGTTAATTAAGTAGATTTTATTACGCGACACGCTACTCAGATATCTTGATTATATTTTGTTGTAATTTTAACCTTATACACAACGGGGAAAAAATAAAAAAAACATAAAAAATCAGCTAGGAACTTTCAAGTTTCTAGTTTTAAACTTTTGGCGAAATAATTTTGTACAAAATAAGCTACGTACGTTCAATCGTAAGAATTAGGGCGAGATAAATATATCCCAAAAATGTCCGCTAGCCTATTTATCCAGCATCAATTTGGTTATTTTTCTCTCTACGTCATTTTTTTGCCCAGATATTAAACGTTAAATTAAAAATAATCCTTTAAACACCCACATCTTTAATACATAGCAACTAAGGATCGCACAGTAAATCGAGAAATAAAATTCAAAAACTTGAATAAATTCTTTAGACGATTTTCTTTTCAAATCATTGCATATCAATCAGTCCTACACTGTACCAGCCACGGTCGGAGTCTATTACCAGGAAGGAAGATTTAGAAAGTTATACATCGACCTAAATGAATAGCTCTAAGCCTAACCAGACCTAAGCAAGAATAATCTCAGGTTCCCAAGCGTATAAATAACAACATATTTAACGTAGGTACGTGTCGAAGTTTGCGGTTGTCTAGTTTTCTGTGGCTTCGCTGAAACTATAGTCGGATGTTGAATATCGTTTATCGTTTGCCAGTATTTCAACGCTTGCTTTGTTTATAGCATAAGCAGAAGCCAATGGCTTACACACGCTTAACCATATGCAGGGCTAAGGGGACGCACAAAGAATATTTTGTTAAAAACAGAAAACGAATTTTAAACTAGGAATCGTTCAGTAGACAGCCGCTAACCAACAAAGCAGAAAACATCACACCAACCTTAGAAATTCTAGTCAGTTTTGCTACAGGAGGATGAATCCGTCTAGGTAGCACCTCAGGGCCAGTTATACTGCCGTGAAGCAGTAGTGTGCAAACATTACTGTGTTTCAGTTTGACGGTCACTGAGAGCTAGCGTAATCACTGGGCATATGAGACTTAATGTCTCAGGGAGTCGGGCGCAATGTGGGTGTCACGCAGAAATTACTGGGTGACACGCCATTTGTTATGGGCAGACGTTGCACTTACCATCAGGTGAACGTTTTGCTCGTTTCATCACTTTATCCAATAAAATAATCCTAAATCAGCTTTTGCATTATTTCATAACTTCGTACTGTTTGTTGTTACACTCACACTCGATAGAGATATGAACGTTTATTTCTGGTTACAGAAGTGAGGGTAGATTGAAAACTTTGTCGGTATTCATTTGGCTAACTTAGTTTCTGAGAGCTTTATATACTAGCCATGCAAAGTTTTAATAATGTTGAAGATTGTATTTAGATCTACGCGACAAGCTAAAGTTTTGTTTTAATTCCTGTTTCTTAGGGAGCAGCTGGACATAAAAAAAATATTAAATCTAATTTAGTAAAGTATGCTAGAATTACAAATGTATAAAATGCTTGCCTGAACGCTCGGTTTGCGTTCGTGGGTGTGCGCGCGAGCGAGTGTATGTATTTATTTCAGGTTCACCAACAAGGAGTGCATCAATACAAAATAAAATATTAATAAAATTAAGAGTTTACGATAAATGTAACCTCAGTTAAATGTAAGACTAAGTATCCTGCGTAGTTCTCGAAAAAAATCATAAAAGTCCTTAACGGAAAACATTTTATCAGAAAAAGACTTAAAAATAATAATACGAGTAATATAAAAAAAAATGAAATATATTTTTTTTATTTGGTAAAGTGTCGAGACGAGCAAAACGTTCACCTGATGGTAAGTGCAACGTCTGCCCACAACAGATGGTGTGTAACCCAGAATATTTCTGTGTGACACCACACTGCGGTTGTCACCGTGAGACATCAGTTCTTAAGTCTCAAATGCCCAGTGATTACGCTAGCTCACAGTGCCCATCAAACCGAAACACAGTAATGCTTGCACAGTACTGCTTCACGGCAGAATAACTGACCCTGGGGTGGTGCCTACCTAAACGGATTCCTGCATAGGAATCCTACCACCAGTGAATATGATGATATATGATGTTTGAGCTAATAATTGACATCTGACTTCCCCTTTCTGCCGCCACCATTGACCAATGAGACAATTTCTTTCATTTTATTGTACGATACTTTTCTGACAGCTGGCAACCCTAATCCACAAGCCTAATCCAGGGCTTAACCGGGACAGCCCGCTTCCCCGGAATAACTAAGTTGCGTGAATCGGATTAGCCCCGGTTTATTTAAGAATACGGCCAAACTAACTCTGCATTACAGATAACATTGTTACTGATAAACGTTAATGATCGTTGTAAAAAAGAAATGTAATTCGTTCACTATAATACTATAATACACACACATAATACACACACATAATACACACACATAATATACACATAATATACACAACACTATAATACACCATACCACTAGGGCAGAGTAGAATAGCACCTTTCCTACCCTGGGGGTATAAGAGACGACTAAGGCATTGTACGGACTGACTTTATTTGGGCAGAAAACACCATAATATGCAATGCTGTCACTATACTGCTCGTGGGAACGCTATGGGGAGAAAGAATACTTTGACCCGCACCAAAATGGCGGTGGTTCGCCACCAGTCACGTGAGGTTTCCCGCGGAGGCGAAAATTGGGCTTCGGTTGTTGTCTCTGCCTACCTCTTATGTGGAAAAAATGCTTGAACTGCATGTATTAGCTTGTGGGTACACTGCTGGTTACAGACCTGCCACAAGTTAGGAGGCTTTACCGTAATCGCTACACACGGTACTTGGCAAGGCGCTTGGCAGCCGCAGTACTACCAGCAGTAACAACACACCTGTGGTGTTGTTGAACGTCGACTAATAATGATACGAAATGGCAGAAAATTTGCATGTCCGACATCCCACAGAAAAATGACAGAACGGTAGGAGGACACCTTTACCGGTGGTAGGATTCCTATGCAGGAATCCGTCTAAGTAGATACCGCCGCAGTATCAGTTATTCGGTTTCAAAGTCAAAATCAAAGTCAAAATTTCTTTATCCAGTTTAGGCTTGTATAAAGCTCTTATTAAAGTCAAAATCTACACCGGTTCAAAAAGTAAGACGTTCTCAGAGAAGAACCGACAAGAAACTCTGAAGTCTTTCTTTTTTTCAATGCCATATTACATGTCATTTATAAGTTACTTAAAAATTACATCATAAATTTAGTAGCCAGGGGGTTTGCAAGTGCAGAGTAAGAGTTATTTCCACACATCTCTGTCCTCTATGTAATGATCTACTTTATAATACGTTTTTTCTAATAATGTCTTCTTGACAAGTTTATTGAATTCTATGTCAGTTTTTGAGTCACACTTTTAGAAAATTTTATTATAAAATTTTATGGATCTACTAAGAAAAGATTTTCTAGTTTTGGCCAACCTATCCACAGAACATCTAGCACGTCACCTCGGCCCATTCTACAGGATACAGTCACTTTTTTATTAAATAAATACATGTGTTTCCGTACATACATTATATTTTCATGAATATACAAAGACGGAAGTGTCAAAATATTAGTATCCTTGAATAGTTCTCGTAGAGGACTCGCGAGGAACTCAAGTTATATATTGCTCGAAATGCTTGTTTTTGCAAAATGAATATTGTTTCCAGACCGGCCGCGTATACCCACAGTAATACGCCATATGACATACCGTGGAAGTATGCAAAATAGACTAATTTAGCTGTAGCCTCATCAGTCAACTGTCTAATCCTTCCAATTGCAAAAATGGCAGAACTTAATTTTGAAGCAATTTTTCCAATATGTGGGGTGCCACTGTACTGTATTGGAATCAATAGCGATTCCAAGAAATACAGTTGAATTTTGAAAAGAAAGGTTACAATTCATATTATGTGCAGACTTGGACATTCCAAAGTGTAGACATTTTGTTTTACCCGCATTGAAAAGTAAATTATTTGCCGCAAACTTTTGGAAACAATATCCAGAGTTTTATTGGGCTGTTCCAGCGTCAAGTCATTTCTTTTAAATTTAAACAAAAGGTATAAGGTTTAAGGCAGTAGTGTGCAAATATTTCTGTGTTTTAGTCTGAAGGGCACTGATAGCTAATGCAACTGGGCATATAAGACCTAAGAACTGCTGTCTAAGGGTGATGAGCGCAGTGTGAAACACAGAAATGTTCTGGGTGACACAGCACTTGTTATGTTACCATCTAGTGAACGATTTGATCGACTCGACACTTTCCGTATTAAAAAATACTTTTATGACTTAAGAGTTTCATGCGCGGAGGATCTTTTTAGAAACAGATTTCTAAATACTATACAACTTTCCCAGCCGGAGCCAACATTTGTGCTAAAACATGAATTGTTGGTTTCGGGGTATGGTTGTGTTGTGATTGTCCCCGTGTTTCTGACACTGCATTCTAGCCTACATCTGATCTTATCGCATCAGCGTTACATCGGGCGCGGGTAGGTTGGGACGAGTGAGTGCCTCTATGTTTGCGCGTACACTTGGGGCACTATAATATCTCCTGCGCAGTTGATGGCTCTCGACAGTAGTCGGCAGTTGTCGCCGTGGGTCGAAATCGGCTAGTAGAACATCACAACTTTAGAGGACTTGTTATTCCGGAAGCTTTAAGATACATCCATACTAATATAATAAATGCGAAAGTGACTTTCTCTGTTCCTCTGTCTGTTTGTTACCTTTACACGGCTCAACCGCTGAACCGATCTTGACGAAATTCGGCACAGAGATGGCTTGCATCCTGGAGGCGGACATAGGATACTTTTTAGTCCGGAAAATTAAACAGACTCCATTTTATTTTTAAAAAACCTAAATCCACGCGGACGTTGTTGCGGGCTCCAGCTGGTATTATAATAAAACAAAGACTAAGTTAGTATCAGAAGTACCGACAGACAGACGAGCGAAAAATATTTCGACATAAGATCTCGTTTTGCCGTTTGGTAGCGGCTCAAGAGAATCTACCAACCCATCTCACCACGTGGGTGTCATAAAAGTCGACAGAGGGAATATTAAAACCAGAAGAAGGGCAGCAGTATCTTCCTGAAACATCTGAATAAATAAACTGCGGTTGCCAAGCGTGGCAACTTTGGCGAAATCCCCCCAAAATGAGAGCTACAAACTTTTCTGTCAATAAAAGGGGGAGGCATATGTTCAGCAGTGGACTAGTGACAGGCTGACGTGATGATGATGATGAAGATCTCGGTTGGTCAGCGAACATGCTATGGATTTAAAAACATAAAAATTGTAAAATGACATACAGACACTTCTATTATATTTATTTGTATCGTGTACTTCGTTCAGTATTGCCACATTTATAAATTTCATCAGACCTCGAATCCGTCGTAAATCAACGCGACTAAGCTACGAAAGGTCACGTACATTTCTGGTTACAGATTGTGATTTATATCCCACAAAACATTAGTTGAGTTGAGCTTACCATTGAGTACATTTTTGTTCTGTGAGTCCACGTTTACTATAACCACTATATCACATATGTAATTTTGCATCGGTTTTCTATCGATTTGTTCTCACACGGTTTTTTTTTAATGGATTAAGTGACGACACTAGCAAAACGTTCACCTGATCGTAAGTGCAACGTCTGCCCATAACAGATTCGGTGTCGCCCAGAATATTGCTATGTGGCACCCTGTCACCTCACTGCGCCCGTCTAAGATACAGTTCTTAAGCCTTATATGCCCAGTGATTACCGAAGACAGTAATGTTTGCAGATTACTACTTCAAGGCAGAATGAACTTTGAACTTGAACTTCAACTTTGTGGAACTTGCTGCCACCAGCGGTTTTTCCGGACCGATATGACTTAGGGACCTTCAAGAAAAGAGCATATTCCTTTCTCAAAGGCCGGCGACGCACCAGCGACTCTCCTGGTGTCGCGTCACTTAAAATCAGGTGAGCCGCTTACTCGTTTGCCTCCTATTCTATAAAAAAAAAACAATAACCGGTCCGCCTGCCAGCGTGGCAACTATGGCATAATCCCCTAAAATGAGAGCTATAAACTTTTGTGGAAATCTATGAGGGTGGCCAATGTTCATACATACATACATAAGATCAGGACTGTATCCCATAAGGGGTAGTCAGAGACTGGGCACTCACTGCAAAAACAGATGACTGCCACAATCCACGTTTCACCAAAACAATATAATGCACTTGGTGTGATAGGTGGTGAACCCATCGCCACCATGCGCTGTTGGGTGCACAGTGCAGTTTAATTCCTTACTCGCCTTTTACGAGATCCAATGGATGAGATGGAGTGGTAGTATTCTCTTAACGAGCCGCCACCACACGGCTTCCTATGTTCAGCAGTGGACTCAATAGGCTGAAATGATGATGAAATTGCTTTTCCCGGCAGGTAACAATAACATAGCCCTGTTATAATTCAATAAATCATCGACAGACAGTATTACTTACCGCCAAATATTTGAGGTCAGATGGCGACCATTAATAATAATAGAAAACGTAACCGACGACGGCCGGAATTTCATAACACTGCTACGTTCCCCACGCAGCGAGTGCTATTATACTCGTATCTGAATAAAATTCATTACAATTACGTTGCGCGCAATATATTTTTCAATTGGTGTTACAGTATTTCGCACCTCTTAAATTTCACGCTGATAACAATTACGATTTTGTACTTAAAATTTACTCTAAAACCGCATAAACATCTCAAACTTTTCAATAAATTTACTTAAACTTTTTTTTTTCATATTCCAAACATCAGTGCTTCGTAAATGCATGCTCAACAGATACAATAGGATTAACTTGTTATAAATTATATCCTTCGAAGACATCACAGGAGTCTGTTTGCATAATGTAACCTTTTACTTGGGATTGTGCAGTTAAACAAAATCAATTTACCCAATGTTTACGTCTTAAAAGAATCCATTATTTCGTCCCATGTACGCCGCAAAAATGTACTAATTGAAAACAAGAAAATCTGACAGAGTTTTTTTTTATTATTGAATAGGGTACGATGAGGCTCACGTGATTGTATGTCATCACCGCCGCCCATGGACACCTACAATATCAGAGGAATAGCAGATGCGTTGCCGGCCTTTGAGAAAGCAATAAGCTCTTTTCTTGAAGGCCCTAAGTCGTATCGGTCTGGAAAAACCGCTGACGGCACACATACCATAAAGTCAAAGTGCTTGGCAGAAAATTCCGCGAAAAACTCACTGTGGTGGAATGCCAACCATCAAGGTGGTGACGATGGAAAATGAAAAAGAAAAAAAAGCATAAACGGGACTCGAACCAGAGCCGTCCGGATGAGAGTCGTTGGGCTACCAGCCTCACCGCACGAATTCCTAAACTTTACGGAACGTAAGCGGGCTCCCAAATTTAAACGGCGATTTTAAGAAAACGAAGCCGAGTTTGTGTCTACAATTTTGGGTTTCGGTTGGTACCTACCTACACTATAAGCACGCGAAGTGAGAGCCCGTAACTCGATGCACGTCTCGGACCATCCCCTTGTTAGTTGATATGATGGTGGTAGGATTTCTATGCAGGAATCCCTCTAGGTAGGTACCACCCCAGGGCCAGTTATTCTGCCGTGAAGCAGTACTGTGCAAACATTACTGTGTTTCGGTTTGAAGGGCACTGAGAGCTAGCTTAATCACTGGGCATGTGAGACTTAAGAACTGATGTCTCAGGGTGACGAGCGCACTGAGATTTCACACAGAAATGTTCTGGGTGACACAGCATTTGTTATGGGCAGACGTTGCAGTTACCGTCAGCTGAACGTTTTGCTCGTGACGTCACTTTATGAAATAAAAAAAAAGAATTCGAGCATTTATCTCCACCTGCCCGTGCGAAACAGACGTATTTATACAGGCTTCCGGAACTTCACTAAATTAGTAAATTAACCCTTTATTATGTAAGGAAGTATGGTGTTAAATAAATTCAGAGTTAAATAAGACATGTCACTACCGACCATATGGCGTAAGACCTTACGTTATTGACCAATGTGCTATAATTTAGAAGCCTGACAAAAATTTGAAATTTGAAATCCAATCACTAAAATTATCAATGATAAATCCTTAACAAATTAAGGTCTGTATCAAATACTCCACTACAGTTTAAAAAGTAGGTTATACTTTTAGCGGGAACGATGCCGCTCTGAACATACTCTATTTAATCGTTTTTTTATGGGACTGCTTCCTTGTAAAACTATTTTCCAGTTTCAAGTGTAACACAACCAGATATAGATATATTATTTTAAAGTCTAATTTTCTTTCAAGATTCGATCGACAGTAAAACGATAGTTGGCCTTTAAGATTTTCTCGACTAATGGGGAGAAAACGAAAAGTACAATTTTGGTCTTGAATTGTATTTTCCAATCAATGTATACGTTCACGAGCACTTGCTGCATAATAAACTATCAATATTATAAATATTTTATATTTTATTTTTGTTTTATGTTATTTCGGATCAAAAGCAGTTAACAGGCCATATTTACAAACAATAGAGTAGTTTAAATTACACAATGAAAACACTGTAAATTTGCTTATCAGTACCTTTTTAATATATAGTAAACAACGATAAAATAGAACTACTTTTTACGGATTTTATCGCGCACGCGCGATTTTACGCGTTTTTATTAATGTCAATCTCGATACTGATGCTGTCATAAAGTCGGCACATACAACAAAGCAGATTGTTTTGAGAAATATTATTAGTTGAAAGTTGAATACTAAATAGCCTGGGGTTTCGCGCGATACGTTCAGAAGTTACGATATATATTAATATACACCAAAACTCAAAATATACACAGAAATTACGAAATTCAACAAAAACACTACCGCCACTTTTAGAGTTGGTGGCAAAAGACCATATTTTGCACTTTTTATAACTAAGTGCATTATTTTACAGAGTCCAAAAAGAAGAAATCAAGTAATTACAAAAACATACGTAAAACTTCATTTGCTCGCAAATTTCTCATTTTATGGTATGTTTTTTTTTTTTTTATTTAAAAAACTAAGCCCCACAGTAGGATTGATCCTGTAACGTGGGTGCGTTTTACAGACATAAATTACAAATGGACAACACAACCAGACCTAAAAACCAACAATTTTGCATAAGTGTTGGCTCCGGTTAGGATTCGAACCCAGGACCGGCGAAGTATAAGTCAGGTATTCTGACTACTAGGCCACGGTTGTAGTAAAAAATTCCTATAATACATACATATATATATATATATATAGATAACTTTTCTAAAAATAAACATGAATGCTTTTTTTTTTTTTTTTTAGGACTGATGGTCACTGTTAGCCCGAAGGCTTTTACAGCTTCGCCGGATTGAAAGGTGGCATAGCGCTGAGGGCGCTTAGCCGAAACCTTTATTTATGGATGACTGGCGCAAGGGCCCCCGAGAGGGGACCTCGGCTTGGACCGTCATCCTGTTCGCGAGAGTAACAGACTCGAGGATGCCCAAGGGGGCCGGTCTCGGCTCGGTCAGTTACTGCAATCGGGAGGGCAATATTACTACTACTATAATTATTAATACCATGATTATTATTAGATAAGTTTACCACCAATTCGGAATGCGTTTCCGCTGGAGAAGAAATGGCGCAAGAAACTCCAGCGACGCTTCTGTTTATGACACTACTGCTAGGGGAAAACCGGCCTGAGATGCGGCGGTATCGCGAATAACTTTGTCTGATACGCCCACGCCGACGGCGGGGGCGGTATGATGGTGATAATGGGTGTTTGTGTAGTGTTGAGTAGAGCGCTTGGGCAATAGTGGTCGCGTCGTCAGGGTCCTCGAGGACGTGCCTCGGTCTCCTTTTTCCGCGGGTCGAGTTTTGGTGTATCGCGAGGGGGTTGTAAGTGGCGGCACTGACAACCAGTGGGTTGGGGTGCGTGGCGGCAGAGTCGAAGTATCGGCGAGAGGCCAACTTTAGATATTGGGCTATGGTAGGAAGCCCTAAATCGATATGAAGGTTAGCATTACGCACGAACCACGGTGCTCCCGTGGCTTTACGCATGAATCGATTTTGTATTACCTGAAGTCGGTGAATTTGACGCGGGGAGGCATGCGCAAATACGGGGCTTGCGTATGTCATAATTGGCCGAATACAGGCTTTGTAAAGTGTAATTTTATTACGTAGGGACATTTTGCTATTTTTATTTAGTAACGGATGTAATCGACCGAGGACGAACGCCGCTCGGTTCCTTACTCGGTTAATATGTGGACCGAAGCTGAGTCTCGAGTCTAATAGGACGCCTAGGTATTTGACTGTCTTTTCCCAGGGGATTGGACGATCGAATAACTCTATGGTGGGGAGATGCTGCGTTATGCGCCGCGAGAAGTACATGGCTGCACTTTTGATTGGGTTGACCTCGATCCTCCATTTCCGAAACCAGTTCCCGAGGGTTCGGGCTGCGGATTGGAGGCGTTTAGAGATAGTGTCTGGATTACGTCCAGACACATATAGGCAGGTATCGTCTGCGAAGAGGGCGAGTTCGACGCCGCTGGTGTGCGGTATGTCGTTCGTGAAAAGGGTGTAGAGCACGGGACCTAGGACTGAGCCTTGTGGTACGCCGGCTAGGATGGGATGTGATTCGGATCGCACCCCCTCGACGCGGTAGCGGAAGGTTCGACTGCGTAAGAAATCTCGTATGATGAGTACGAGGCGATCCGGCACACCGAGTCCATATAACTTGTATATGAGCCCGTTGTGCCAGACCTTGTCGAACGCTTTCGCCACGTCGAAGAAGAGCGCTCCGGTATGAAGCCCGCGTATGAAGCGGGATTGAATGTGCTCCGTTATGCGGTGCACCTGCTGGGTACATGAGTGTTTGGCACGGAATCCAAACTGCTCGTGGATGGGGATCCCTCGAGACTGCATGAAGTCTCTTAAGCGGGCGAGAAGTAGGCGTTCGTATATCTTGCCTAAGGCCTTGAGGAGGCTTATAGGCCGATATGCGGTGGGATCGGACGGAATATGAATGCAAACAAGTTTTGATACACTGGCTCCAAAAATTAGGCTACAATGACTGAAAACTGAAAACTTACTTCATCCAGTAGCCCGAAATGTACGCAGGAAGCACATCACATATATGAGAGCGTTGTTGAATTATTACAGAAGCATGTCCTTAATTTAAAATCTGTCAGGTACATTATTCCCATTTTATATCTCGATATCTTTTGCTCTGCTGTACAAAACTAAATGTATACTGTTGTCCATATTTTGGTCGCCGGTACTAGGAAAAGTTTACTATTATAGCTAGTTTTTAATTAATTAACAATTATTCTTGTGATATTTTGGTACACAAATAAAAATAAATTATAATATTTATTTATAATATAATTACTTTTATTTTCTGGTGGTAGAATTGCTACGCGGGAATCCGTCTAGGTAGGTACCACCCAGGGCCAGTTATATTGACGTGAAGCAGTAGTGTGCAAACATTACTGTGTTTCGGTTGAAAGGGCACTGAGAGCTAGTGTAATCAATGGGCATATGAGACTTAAGAACTTATGTCCCAGGTTGATGGGACGCAGTGTGGTGTCACACAGAAATGTTCCGGATGACACCGTATTTGGTACGGGCAGAAAATACTTACTGTCGTAAACTTTATTCCAGTGTCAAATATAAATACATATCCAGTTATAATCATTATCATCATCATTTCAGCCTATCACTAGCCCGCTGCTAAACACAGACCTCCTCCATAGATTGCCACAAAAGTTTGTAGCTCTCATTCAGGGGGGACTGCGTCATAGTTGCCACGCTTGGTAGGCGGGTTGGCAACCGCAGTTTATTTATTCAGATGTTCCAGAAAGATGCTGCTGCCCATCTCCTGGTTTTCATTTTCCCTCTGTCGACTTTTACGACACCCACGGGAGGAGATGGACCGCCACCACACGGTATATGCAGGAATATCATTTTTAGATAAGTAGCAATCGAGCAGACAAACTTCAAAGGTTAGATCGACAGTAAAATGACAGTTAACTTTTACTGAAGATTTCCTGGACTGTGGGATACAAAAACGAAAAGTAAAATTTTGGTCTTAAATTGGATCTTCCATTCACTGTACAGTGTACACTTTCAAGAGCACTTGTTACATAATAAACTATCAAACCAAAAAAATATACACAGCAATTACAAAAATTCAATAAAAACATTCACCATTTTTCGAGTTGGCGCCAAAAGTACCAATAAGTGCTTTAGTTTATTTCTGAATATCCTAAAAAAAAAAATTTACTCGACATTTCTTCTACGCAGTTCATCAATAACGATAGACCACGATACGGTCAGTCACAACCCAGGCCACACTGTAGACACAGTCAATAGCATTAATATAACACGCACCACGACGCGCGACCGCCGTAGAGAGCGGCGCGCTATAGTCAATAATCACACCGCGTACACACGATTCACTCGAGTTCCAGGACCGCCCAGAGTTACCGACATACAAGTCGACAGTCCGAATGAAGGCCCGCAGCCTCCCTCGGACGGTCATTAGACGACTTAAAACATTAAAGATATTCGAAATCGCGAAAGCACGCAGCGAACGCGACACAGTCCGAATTTCGAGGTTCTTGTATGAGTTTATTTAAGTATTTATGTTTGGGTCAAACCAAACCTGGCACGCGGGCCCCTCGCCCGTGAGCACAGTATCCGATGAAGTTGTGAAAGCCAAAAAGGCTAACAGCAATTACATCACCGAAATTATATATCAATAACGATTTAACAAGTTAAGTGCCGTGTGGTGGCGGCTCGTTAAAAGAATACTATCACTCCATCAAATCCAATGGATCTCGTAAAAGGCGAGTAAGGAATAAAACTGCACTGTGCACCCAACACCGCATGGTGGCGATGGGCTCACCACCTATCACACCAAGTGCATTATATTGTTTAGGTGAAACGTGGATTGTGGCACTCATCTGCTTTTGTAGTGAGTGCCCAGTCTCTGACTACCCCTTATGGGATACAGTCGTGATATTATGTTATGTAAAGATTTAACGTAATATACATTTATTTTAATGTAAGGCCTTTATTATAAATATGACAAGGTAGAAACTACATCCGAAATGGATTCGTAAGCGATATATTTTTGACGATTCGGGACGCATGAAAAAAATTACTAATAAGCAATTCTGTACTGTTAACAAATTCTACGTAGCGACCCATTCAGCTTTTCTTTTTATGTACAGAAGGTCGTGCGTCCATTCGAGAGTTATCAAACGGTAAAAGCGAGCCCTCGCTAAGTCTTTTGACGAACGTGGAATTGAAAACATGTTTCGACAAAGTGAAAATAGGCCATTTATATATCCCCGGATTTTGTTCTAGTAATGATTTCTTATGTTTACGCGGATACTACACATTTAAATAAAACTATTTTTTACGGATAATAATGTGTTTAATTTTCAACCCGACGTTTCCAGCGCTTTACAGCACCTATTGTCACGGAAAGACGACAGATGTCCTGATGTCTTTGTTAACCCGAGGTACCTTCAGCTTTTAATTATTATTTTTGGTCCGATCTAAGCAGAAAGACCTATCCGTGTCTTGAAGTCTTGCAGTGATATGCTTTGTTTTTGATTTAATTTTATTAATTATTGGATACCAAGCCGGTGGTAATACCCAACCATCTTCTCTACTGAAATTAGGATGTTTTTAATTTCGATAGCCTCGCAAATGATCCTTGATAGGAATAAGTGTTCTTCTGTAAGGATTTGTGGTCTATCAAATCTAATGATCCAGAACATGGTCACAGACTGCAGACTTCCAGGAGCGACGATGCTTCTAATGTTTTTATCGATATTTATGAACGAATTTTAATTATATTGTACGATACATAAACACGGCATTTTTTGCCGTCCCTATTTCATTAATGTGTAATTGTTTTTATTCATTCTATATTATTATGATGATGTGATGTCCTCCTGGCCGTCGGAAGTTATCAACTGAGCAGGAGATGTTATAGTGCCTCAAGGGCACGCGCAAAAACATGGGCACTCACTCGTCCCTACCAGATACGTGCTCGATGTAACGCTTATTCGATAAGATCGTGGGTAGGCTAGGACACACTGTCAGAGAGACAAGGATAATCACAACTAGGGTTACCATATCTCAGGATTTGTACTGAGATTACAGGATTTTGGGGCTCTTGACAGAATTGCGGCTGGATTTTGGAAATCTCAGGATTTTTCACTTTTTAAATAAACTACAGTAGATTATTCGGGTTTTATTAAAAGGTTAGAATCAACATAAACGAAATCATAGTCTTCTTTAGATAATTTCACAAAACGACGTAATTAACATATTATTTAAAAAAATATTTTCATTCTCAGGTCTTTTAAAATTTTCATCTGGTAACCCTAATCACAACACAACCAGACCCGAAAACAAACAAATTGTGTTTTTGCACAAATGTTGGCTCCGGCTGGGATTCGAAACCAGAACCCGCGTCATGGTAGTCAGGTACACTAATCACAAGGCCACGCGGTCGTCATATAGTTCGGGTATTCTCTATGTTGTTTTTGAAGGTTATCTAACATTCCCTGCACCTAACACTGCATGCTTAAAGTCGCTCTTCAAACGTATCAGAGCTGAGCACAAACCTACTCTTATTCTAGTAAGAGAAATAGAGACAAGGAGACCGCTGCGATCCTCTGATTGACAGACTCCACATTTCCTAGAAATATTTTTATATCTGAGACACAGAGAGAGAGAGAGTCGTTACTATGGTTTCCCTTGCCGTCAAGCATGTGGTAAATGAGCGTTACCGCATGCTTGACGTTCATCGTCTGTGATTAAATTAAACGAAAATAATATTTTTGTTACCAGGTTTTACTTGTGGGGTCGATGTCCAGTAGTGGACTTCAAATTGCCAGGGCTATAGTACTTATCAAGACAAATCTAACGAACCTAAACACGATATGGCTGCTGTAAGCTATTGAAGAGTTGGCTGGTCTTCCGGTTGGCCCTGACAGTAGATCCAGCTCACTATAATATTGCATGATCATCAAGTTTATGCATTTATACCATAATTTAGTTGGAAATTTTGGCCTAAACAAACATGCAGACATTGTAAAAATTTAGTTGCTCGCGTACTACGACATTATTACATACATACAGTCACGCCTTTTCCCGCATTAGGGGTAGGCAGAGGCCATATTGGTACGAGTCAAATAAATTCTCTCTCCATTGCGTTCCCACGAGTAGTATTGTGACAACATTGCATATTATGATGTTATTCTACCACATTGGTACCAATACCTTAGTCGCCTCTTACGACACTTCGGTAGGAAAGAAGTAGATGCTATTATATATTATACTCTGCCGGTTATCAATCGGCCAACTAAGGCATTATTATAGTAATAGATTTTTTTCCGTACAAATGTTGATTCCGTCTAGGGTTTTAACCCCCGGCGCAGTAGTCAATTACTCTTTTTTATAGGACAATGGGACGAGACGAACAAAACGTTCACCTTATGGTAAGGTCTGCCCATAACAAAAGCTGTGTCACCTAGAACACTGCGTGGCACTAATCGCTCGTCACCCTGAGGCATTTCTGAAGTCTTACATGCCCAGTGATTACACTAGCTCACAGTGCCCTTCAAACCGAAACACAATAATGTTTGCACACTATTGCTTCACGGCAGAATAACTGGCCTGGTTATCGTATCCCTATTGATTCTCATCGTAACCGTCAGAAGTACGCTCATATACTGTTCTAAAAATGTCGAATGATGTGCAGGAATCGCCGATGCAGCCCGCAAAAAAGTTTCTGTGTGACCACACTGTGATCACCTTGCGACATCAGTTCATAAGTTTCATATTCCTAGTGATAACACTAACTCTCGCTCTACAGACCGAAACACATCTCTGCTACACAGCAGAATAATTGACATGACTACCACCTTCAAAACGCTGGCCATTCGGCGACGCGGTCGTCAATGACCACTTAATGTGTAGTGGGCTAATAATGAAATATAAATTAGAATGCAAATGACAGTCCATAACGGAAATGCGCTTTTAATATAAAGTATAAACATGGCCGGATGTCAACAGGGCCCGACTTAAAGGGGTGAAGACCCTGTGGCAACAAAGGTGTGGATGACCCGAATTATTTTTGAAATGGTAGGATTCCTATGTAGGAGTCCGTCTAGGTAGGTACCACCCTAGGGCCACTTAAGAACCTATGTCTCAGGGTGAAGGGGACAGTGTAGTGTCATACAGAAATTTTCTGGGTGGCACAGCATATGTTATGGGCAGACGTTGCACTTACCATCACGTGAACGTTTTGATCGTTCATCACTTTATGCAATAAAAAAAAACTAACTCTTGCAAGACAAATCAAATGCAACAAAGATATATACCTAAATATTAAACTTAGATGAGTATAACGTGTTTTGATACTGAATTCGTTAGAATGTTTCGGCCCGGTTTTGAAGGCCCATTTCTCGTGGAACCCTCGATTGCAGGCAATATTGACCACCACTAAAACGAACGACTTTGAGCGTCAATATTACGATATACGATGTTCATAGAAGCGATATGAGAACCGGCTAATGCAACGTCTGTGGATTCATTCTATGATAACTTAGTAGCGAAGGTCATCAATTAACCACTCATTCATAATAACGTTGGCCTTCGTACAACAACGGATAATTCTTTCGTAATCTTCGACTTCCTCTTCTTCTGTCTCGCTCTTGCTAATTTTCTGTTCAAGACGTGAAATGAAACAGATATATGGGACAATCTAGTTTTCACGTGATAATAATAAAGACAGACAATATTTAAAAAATAGCTTTTTAACGTCTGTATCGCTTGCTTACTAGCTCATGCTATTTAATGTACAGATATGAGTTCGTCGCAGCTTTATTGTAATTGTATATTTCTTTTATTTTTGGATTGATGTCGTCCTTTATGTAGATGTAGAAAAATTCTATTGAATTTTATTCGTATGTAGTTCATAGTTAAATATCAATATACATTACTGACTTTTTCAAAAAAAAGTAGACCTCAATTATGGCGCCAAAAAATGGCGCCTGTCCCTGTTCTAAACCCAACTTTGACTCAAGCTCTAATTGGTCAGTGATCTATTAAGCATGCGAAGTGTAAAAAAGAGGTTACAATCTTTGTTGTTAATGTGACTGATCGAGGTGCGAATTTTTGGATTTTCCAATATTTTATACATACATACATAAGATCACGACTGTATCCCATAAGGGGTAGTCAGAGACTGGGCACTCACTGCAAAAACAGATGACTGCCACAATCCACGTTTCACCAAAACAATATAATGCACTTGGTGTGATAGGTGGTGAGCCCATCGCCACCATGCGCTGTTGGGTGCACAGTGCAGTTTAATTCCTTACTCGCCTTTTACGAGATCCATTGGATGAGATGGAGTGGTAGTATTCTTTTAACGAGCCGCCACCACACGGCTTATAATATTTTATCGCCTACCGAAAACTTGCTTTAAAATAAATTATCCTAAGTTCCCCTTATTTTTCTTTATTTATCATTACCTAATACCACAGAACACACTTTCAATAATACACTGCCCATTTCAGTGTAAAACTGAGGGCTCTATGAAAAATTGATGGGCCACCGGCGAGACGCCGATCGATGGGGGCTATTTGTGTCGAGAACAATCGAATTATGCCGAGAGTCAACCAACAACGACCGTCTCCCCAGCCTTTTTACCTTTCCTAAGCTTCCCCTGCCTTATTACAAAGAAAACGTAAAAGGCACCTTTACCATTTTTCATCCAAGAAAAGGCGGAAAATTATATATTTGTGATATATTTAATAAACTTTTATAAGAGTTACATATAAGTGAATGAAATTTCATGGCCTTCGAATGATATCAGAATCAAACCTTTTTTTTTTATAAATGAAAGTGACGTAAGGAACAAATAGTTAGCCTGATGGTAAGGCACCGTCTGCCCACAACAAATACTGCGCCACGCAGAACATTTCTATATGGCGCTACACTGCGTTACTCACCTTATGATGTAATAGTCTCGAATACCATTACTACCATTATTACCCAATTCCAATTACCTAAGCTAACAAAGTCCTTTAGAACGAAACACAGTAATGTTTGCACACTACTGTTTGTCGGCAGGGACTGCGGTGATAACTACCAAGACGGATTCCTAAAATCCATCATCTACGGCGCCAAGTATTTGGTATTGCGTTCGCTAATATATATTTATTTTGAAGTCGGTTAATTATCAAACTTGCGGGGTAATGACGGAATTGCCAGCATAACAAACATATTTTGTCACTATTCTAACTAATTCCAGTTTGAATCTTTTACATAGCAACATGAGCGTCAAAAACTCATAAAAAGTAACGAGATATTGAGACGTAAACGCGAGATGGCGCGGGTGGCACCGTAAACGTAACATGTTATGAAATATGTATTGATATGAAAATAATGTTTCTGTTTATTATTTTTGTGGGCTTGTAGGTCTGTAACGATTCTTGACACTAATACATTTGACATTTAAAGCTTCCAAACTTTCATTAAATATTGGCAAGTTTAACACTATTTCCCACGTCAGCCAATATTTTGAGATACAAGTGGTCAGAGTAACTGACTTTTACGCCCTGGCTCTACGGGTTCAAACTGCAGTCGGAGCTTTTGTGCCAAAAACATTAGTCACAATAAACCGTGTTCTGCATATGAAATGTATGTCTATTAAACGAAATTTAAAATTGCAATAATACTATACTGTACTGCGAATAATATTTTTTTACATGTTTTTAAGCATATTGCACACACCGAGGAGTTTGAGATTTGGCATAGTTAAAGTTTAACTTCGTGAAAGAAACGAGAAAGCTAAAATGTGTATGTGTGCTACAAATACATTAAAGTGAATGTATATTTGTATGTATGTATATATGTGTTTAATGCGCATGTGTGTATGTATATATAATGTAAACATTTTACCTATTTTGTTTGTTATTATTATTACATATTACAGAATAGATTATTTCTATATGTACTCGTATTAGTACTTTTTTTGTAGATTACAGTGGTCATTTCTTTTTGTTTGATCTTGGCACCCACTACATCTTCTCTGCTCGACCCGAAGGTAGACTGGTAGAGAATGCCTAGTCCGCCTTTTTGTGCATACATACTTTTTTTGTGTGTGCAAATAAAGTTTAAATAAATAAATAAAATTATTTACGTTCATACTGACATTGTTAATCGCATAATAGCAGTCATTTATTTATGTTTATACTGCCATTGTCAAAACCCTTAATAGTCTATGGTCAAACAGTCGCTCAGAGTAAAGATTGTCACCAAAGAATTGTAATATGTTGACAACAAATAATCACTCAAAACTCAGTAACGCTCAACCTTTAAAAAAAAGTGTATATAAGTCGAATTTCAATCACAGTGCGACCACTAGTTCTTGATGATTATACTCGTATATATCTATAACTGAATACGCGAATTTGATACTGGCTGAAAACTTACCACAATTACATAAATATTACATACAAAAAAGTTATGTCTGTTCTATTCTAACAGACAGAGAAATTGAAATGAAAATTCTATATTTTTCGACGTAAGAAATATAAATTTCGTTCGTCAAACGTCATTTTTTACAATCTACAGCCATTTCGCAATGAGGTTCCTCTGACGGAGAAGAAACAGGCGGAAGAAACTCTGTAGGTATCCTCTATTTTGATATTTTTTTATCTTTGTCAAAAAACATAATGATGTAGACATTGTATCAATTAAAAGCAATCTAATTTGTAATTCTTTTTTTAAATGTTTTACCCTCGGATTTACCACGAGCTCAGCGGTGAAGGAAAACATCGTGTGGAAACCTACATCTCTGAAGAATAAAAATATTTCGAAGACATGTGAAGTCAACCAACCCTCATTAGAACAGCGTGGTGGACTCTACATTGCTCCAAAACCCTCTCACAAATTAGATGCCTGTGCTGATCATCATCATTATCATTTCAACCTATCACTAGTCCACTGCTAAACATAGGCCTCCCCCGTAGATTGCTACAAGTTTGTAGCTCTCGTTTTGGGGGGAATTTTGCCATAGTTGCCGCGAGTGGTAGGCGGGTTGGCAACCGCAGTTTATTTATTCTGATGTTCCAGGAAGGTGCTGCTGCCCATTTTCCGGTTTTAATTTTTCCCCTGTCGACTTTTACGACACCCACGGGATGAGATGGAGTGGTAGATTCTCTTAAGCCGCTACCACACGACAAGAGCTCATCAGTGGGAAATTTATAAGCTGTTACTTTATCCTCGCCTCGGATATGAATTAATGGTTAACATTTACCACTTCACTTTTAAATTAAAGTAAGCATGGAACGGTTAAGCAAATAAACATTTGCGTAATGTTTACAAAATCGCCCTCGGTAACAACTTCCTTGCAATACTCGCGCTGAGTTCCCACAATTTTACTAGTGGTAGGATGCCTACAGGAATCCGTCTAGGTAGGTGGTACCCCAGGTCCAGTTAGCCGTGAAGCAGTAGTGTGCAAACATTACTGTGTTTCGATCTGAAGGGCACTGTGAGCTGTGTGTAACTGGGCATACGAGATTTAAGAACTGATATCTCGGGTAGACGGGCGCTATGTGGTGCTACACAGAAAAGTTCTAGGTGACACAGCATTTGTGGGCAGCCGTTGTACTTACCAACAAGTGAACGTTTTGCTCGTCTCGTAACTTTATTCAATAAAAAAACAACTATATCATAAATTGTTGCACAATATATAATAAAATATAATAGTCTTTTATTATAAAAACCTTATTCACGATTATATTCATTGCAGTCTATATAATAAGCGACAATGACATTTAGAAAAGTTTGCAGGTGAGCCTAAATATGTGAAATTAAGAGAGAACAATTTTACCTTCGAAATCGGTGAGATTCGACTAAACTATATAATATTTGAAACTATGGAAGACGAAGCAGGTTTGGCAACAGATTTTAATATATTCCGTGAAAATTGAATATAAAGTAAACTAATGCACTAAATAAACTAAACCAAATCACGTAACACCCGTTCATAACGAAAGGATTACTATTCGATTCTTGGAATACGAGAGAAAATACAAAAACTTCAGGACGTAACGCAGGCATACGTATGTATACGTATTCCAAATTTAAATTTTTGTGACGTATGCTTTATCCTATTCGACACGTTCGAATTTACGTATTTTATTTTAGTCAACTTTGTAAAGTCGCTGTTGGCGCGAAAATTATGTAACCGAGAATGGAACTTTATTCTAAAATTACAGTGAATTAGATGGAGCAGTAGCTTTAGTAAAAGTGAACTATCATTTTACTGTCGATCGAAATTCAGTCTTTGCTACAGTTAAATTATTACACGACATGGCAACATTTTATTTTTAAAGTGAAAACTTCTATAAAATCGTTGTGATTTGTAACTAGTTGAAACAAATACGCGACACTAAAAAGAGACAAACATACTTACATATGCCTGCGAGAGACTGAGATAGAATATCCTTCTTATTATATTTATATTTTTGAAATTAGCTCGACAACATGATCAAAAACAATTATTGACGCTTTATTTTATTTTTATTATATTGATTAACTCTAAACCATACCATTTATTTCATTCTTTAGCCACTCGTGTCATTTGTTGAAATTAAAATTGGATCCTGCATAATATGTAATGTAATATGTAGACTACAATGTAAAATAATTTTAAACCTGGTAACAATATTATAATAAATAAACCCTACAATTATGCTTCTCCTGATAGTCTGCATTCGCACTTTTGGCGCCAATTTCGGCTCGGCAGGGGCTATGCCCTTGGCTTCTGCGCCGCGGGTCGCGGGTTCGATTCCCGCACGGGACAAATATTTGTATGGCCTACATACAGTTGTTCCGGGTCTGGGTATTTGTGCATGTGGAATTTATGTCTGTAAAAAAACACACCCACGACACGGGAGAAATCCTAATGTGGGGCATCGTTATTTTTTTAAAAGAAAAAGAAAAAACTCGAAAAGTGGCAGTAGTGTTTTTATTTAATTTTGTAATTTCTGTGTATATTTGGAGTTTGTTGTTCAATATATTAATATTATTATCAATATTATTACGCATTATTATGCAGCAAGTGCTCCTGAAAGTGTACAGTGATTGTAAAATTCAATTCAAGATCAAAATTGTGCATTTCGTTTTGTCTCCTTCAGTCCAGCAAATCTTAAGTAACAGTCAATTATCATTTTACTGTCGATGAAATGCTGCTTGAAGATTATACTTGTTTATTGTTTATTTAGTATACTTGGATATGTTACTTGACACTGGAAAATAGTTTAAGACTGTTTCCATTAATAAATAAATAAAAATAAAATACTCTGCATTCGTCTAATACTCTCGAAGTTTAGTATTCTGAAAGTTTCACTTCTGCCGCGTCTGAAGTGTACACATGTAATTTTTTTTTATTAAACAAAGACTCTCTGAATAAGGTGATCCCTGCCAATTTTAGTTATTATCGTGTAAATAGTAACATTATTGTTATCAATTATAATAGCTGTATAATTAAATAAAAAAAGACCGATGAGTTTCTTACAAATTCTTACAAGGTCGGCGATAATTTTCTTTCGAGGTAGTTTTTTTTTATTGGATAAATTGATGAAACGGGCAAAACGTTCACCTGATGGTAAGTGCAACGTCTGCCCATAACAAATGCTATGTCACCCAGAAAATTTCTGTGTGACACCACACTGTGCCCATCACCCCGAGACATAAGTTCTTAAGTCTCATATGCCCAGTGGTTACGATAGCTCACAGTGCCCTTCAAACCGAAGCATAGGAATCCTACCACCAGTAACTCTAGTATCCTACTATGCAGGAGTCCGTCTAGGTAGGTACCACCCCAGGGCCAGTTATTCTACCGTGAAGCAGTAGTGTGCAAACATAACTGTGTTTACTACTGTACTGCCAATAGCAGACGTAGACGTTGCACTTACTATCAGGTGAACTTTGCTCGTTTCATCACTTTAAGCAATAAAAAAAAATCAAATTGAATAACAGTTATGAACGTATTTATAGTGAATAAAAAAAATCATATTCACAAGAACCGATAGGATATAAAACTACGAGTACAAGGTCGCAAATATTGAAGGTATTATAATTTACCGCTAAATCTGAACAAAAATAGTCGCAAAATGTTTAACAATACAATCTTTTCATTCTACATTAAAAGACGAGTAAGAAATCCAACAGTACAATTCCCAATGACGTAAGGGAAAAGGTAAGGGATGGACCTAAAATTCATGTCGCAGACAGAACGCAAAAAAAGTATTATTTATTTCTTTGTAATGGATGATATTTTATTCAGAGCGTTTTTGATACAACTATAAAAAAGAACTCGTGCAGCTCAGTACTTAGTCAGTTCTTAGATCTGATATAATATATAAATATAGATATGGATTCAAAATAACTTCTTTACTAGTGGTAGGATTCCTATGCAGGAATCCGTCTAGGTAGATACCACCGCAGGCCAGTTATTCCGCCGTGAAGCAGTAGTGTGCAAACATTACTGTGTTTCGGTATGAAGGGCACTGAGTGCTATTGTAATCTAAATCTTCTAAAATCGTTCTGCAATTTTTAGTGCTAATCGACCACGTGCTCAACGGTGAAGGAAAACATCGTGAGGAAATCTACATGTCTAGTCCTCTCATTTCTAAGAGGGTTTTTGGAGCTAGGAAGAATCCGCCATGCTGCTCCAATGCGGGTTGGCGGATTGCACATGTCTTCGAAATATTTTTTATTTCTCAGACATGCAGGTTTCCTCACGATGTTTTCCTTCACCGCCGAGCACAGCACTTAAATCAGCACTTAAAATTGCAACTAACAATTTTAGTGGTGCCGGCCCCGGGAATCGAACCCAGGTCACTCGCGTACTATTAAATTTAAAGCGAGCGCCTAGCCCCTGAGCTACCACGGATTTTGTATATAAACAATGATTAATAATTACTCGTAAATATAAATTAAGAACATAAATGTATCCAGCTGCGCAATTTGGGGATGTAGATAACATCGTAGACAGCGTAGTTCTATCTTTTTCTCTCTCTGGCCAATTACCTATTTTCCGTTCATTTTGCGTCAGAAAAGTTTCAATTTCAAAGTTCTATAGACTGACACTTATATGAACCGATGTCTCGTGGTGGCCAGCGCAGTGCCTTCCACGTCGCTATCCAAATAAAATTTATGAGTGGCGTTGAAACTGTTAAGGTAAAAAAGTAAGGTAACAGAGTATGAATCTCCCTCCCACTGCTGGACAGAGACCTCCTCTCGTTATGTTAGGGACATAAAAATTATTATGGAAGGAAGTGACACGAAGAGCAAACAGTTCACTTCATGGTAAGCGCAACGTCTGCCCATAACAAATGCTGTGCCATCCAGAACATTTCTGTGTGGCGCCACACTGGACTCGGCATCCCGTGACTTCACTTTATGTATATGTATATATATTAAGTCTCATATGCCAAGTAATTATACTACTTAGTGCCCTTTAGAAAGAAACACACTAATGTTCGCATAAAAAAAATTACATTACATTACTTGACGCTTGTGTTCCTAAAGTTTAAATGAAAAACGATATCCTATAAGGAAATAAAATTTAGATATAATCTAGTGCGAGATGTGTAGTGCCCTAAGATAAACGCTCATATACATACATACAGTCACGCTTTATTTCCATAAAATGGGTAAGCAGAGGCCACTTCCCGTAGCACTTTTCTACCTCGCGGGCAACAAGACGTCACGGGTGGCGAACCACGTCGCCGCTCAAAAAATTCTGTACATTGCGTTCCCACGAGCAGTATAGTGACAGCATTGCATATTATGGTGTTATTCTGAACGAATAAAGGCTGTCCGTATAATACTTTAGTCGCCTCTTACAACATCTCGGTAGGAAAGAGGTAGCTGCTATTCTACTCTGCCGGACACCTATCGGACACGCTCGCAACAAAATAAAAAAGTTCACACAGAAAAAATTCCAATGTCAGAGACACTCGGACATCACAATACTTCCAAGATACGAAAACTGATTATTTGATGCAAAAATATTGTCTTCGATTGGGATTCAAACTCACAATCTAATCCACTACGGGAAGACTTAGAGCTTACGCTGACCACTGTGCTACAATTAGTAAAACCTAGCAGTACCAAAAAACAGTAGCATATGTGCATGCAACCGACCGACGACTTGACCGACAACGCATAAGGTATGGTATGCAGTGTACCAATCTATGCGACATACCAAGTACCGTATGTCGCGACATGTTTATCCAATGTAGGTTAGCAAGTGGGCCACCACTACCACAGGCATTTTAATAGCAATACCCGTTACATTGCTAGGAACTTGGAAATTGTTCGAATTTTACAGGTTAACAAGTGTGAAAATATAGTAATATAGATAAATAACTCTACTAATTACATATACTATAATGATTTCTGATATTTAAGCAAATATTATATATAACAATTTCTTATATTTACGCGAATACTACACATTTATTAAAATAGATTTTACGGATTTTACCACGTTTAATTTACTATTTATAACCCGACATAAAATAAATGCATGGATGTTAAACGCGATAAAATCCGTAAAGTCTAGTTTTGTTTAAGCCTACACATATTATACATTTAATACAACTGACTTTACGGATTTTATCACGTTTATTTTGAACTTTTTATAACCAGACGTTTCGAACGCTTTACAGCACCTCTACCATGGCCCCATAGAGGACAGCCCATAAACAATTAAATATAAACGCGATATAAGCTGAAAAATTTATTTTATTAAACACAAATACAATTTACATATAAAAATTACAATAAAAGAATGTTAGCCGAAACACTATTATATAGAAATAAAACACAGTAAGCCGTGTGTTGGCTGTTTAAGAGAATCCACCACCCCCTCTCATCCCGTAAAAGTCGACAGAGGGAAAATAAAAACCAGGAGATGGGCAGCAGCGTCTTTCTGGAACATCAGAATAAATAAACTGCGGTTGCCAACCCGCCCGCCAAGCGCGGCAACTATGGCAAAATTATCCAGAAATGAGTGCTGCAAATTTTTGTCGCTATCGATGGGGGAGGCCTGTGTTCATCAGTGGACTAGTTACAGACTGAAACTGATGATGATGACAACACAGTAAATTAGAACAATAAAAAACAGATTTGGTTAAATTTTAGGAAATAAAGACGACTTAGACCTGATTTCACCGATCGCTTTGGAAACCAAGTTTAATAAAACCACGTTTTACTTAACTGAGTTCAAACGTATAATTTGATCTCGGTTTTCGTCTAACCGATTTCACCGACTCCATTTTGATCGCGTTTAGAAAAACAATGTTTACGTGAAACATCGTCACAATCTAAAACAAAAGGATGATTTATTTCGTGCGACATCAAACAGCCTGTTTACATTTTATGCATAGGTTACATAGGTATGCAAACAATAAATAATACGATTTAAAAATATTTTTTGTGCTTACATAGTTGTGCAATTGACAATGACAGCTCTCTAAACGCGTTTAAAGAGCTGAACGTCGATTAGCATTGACTGCGTTCATTTGATGTTGATGAAATGCAAACAGTAGCATTGAACTCAGTTAAACGCTTAAACTTCGTTTTTCTTGAACTGATCGCGTTTATTTTCAACGGTGAAATCCGCACTTAGAGTGTGGTTGATGCATTAACACAAACATATTCTATAGCTCAATGAGCAAATACTGATTTTCAACCATTACGACCACACGACCTCTAGGCTTAAGTTTGTGTATTCATCTGTTATAAATAATCAAACTGATACAATTATATTGGTAACGGTGCTGTTGACACAAAAATAAATTAATATAGCATACGAAATTTACTCATTACTATAACTTTAATAATTTACGAAAAATATTAAGTAAGTTTTTTTTTTAACTCACAGCCGCGGTTATCGCTGAGTGAGAACATTTTCGCGGCAATGCGACACAGATAAAACAACACCTGACCTTTCTCACTGTTTATTTGTTTATGGAAAAAGTCCACAAATCCAGGCATAAGGCAGGCAGCGAGACTTCTAAATTTCGATCGACAGCAAAATGATAGTTAAATTACACTGAAGATTTTCTGGACTGAAGGAGACATACCCAAAAGTACAATTTTGATCTTGAATTGAATTTTCCTATCACTGTTTACTTTCACGAGCACACAGCTGGCTTACTGCATAATAAACTATCAATATTAAACATCAAACCCAAATTATACACAGAAATTACAAAATTGAATCAAAACACTACCGTAACTTTTCGAGTTGGCGCCAAAGGACTATTTTACTTTTAAGTGGAATAGTTTTTTATATTTTTTTTATAATAATTGCGCTGCATGCTTTGTTGTGCGTAATTTTTTTTTTCTTAATTTCTTTTTCAATAAGACAAAAACACAAAAAGATACTAAATCATACTGCAAAATATTTTTGTCATATATTAACAATAAATGCCGCATCAGTCGAATCCGATTCATTAGCGTAGTACGAAACTTAAAGGCGGAGCGCTCGGCCCCTGAACTGCCGCGGCTCTATTTAATCTATTCTAACAATAAAACGATCTTCGTGTCGGGGAAGTGAAATCACTGTTGCAGAACTTGCGGTTTCATTTGTAAATTATTTCATATTCCTCCATTTACGAGTCTGGGAGTTCTCACCATTGTCTGTGGTTACTTAATAAGAATAATATTTTTTTTTTGTAACAGGCAGTTGTAGACATATGCGTGTGTGCACTTGGAGATTTAACATGTCATTACAAGCGTAACATGTAAGACTTTACTGGTTGTAGGATTCCTATTCAGGAATCCGTCTAGGAAGGTACCGCCGTCGTGCCAATTATGCTACCGTAAAGCATTAGTGTGCAAATATTACTGTTTCTGTCTGAAGAGTTGGACTGATAGCTAGTGTCATTTCACATTAAATTATCTGTCTAGCAATGCCAGAGTGCACTCTCTTTTCTTTCACTGAGGTGACTGCATATGATGTCAAGAGAGCTATATTGTCTATTTCCTCCAAAGCCATAGATGATGATGAGCTTTGTTTGCAACACATTTTAATCTCTCAAGTTAATATTAAATCAAATGGTTACAAGTAAGTCCCCTCGGCTTGAAAAAAAGCCCAAGTTATACCTCTACCCAAAATATATAATCTCACATCTGTGTCGCAATTTCGACCTATTTCTATTTTACCAGTCCTCTCTAAGGCCCTCGAAAGTATTGTCCATAAATATTTGTCGTTTTTTTATCCTTACATGACTTAATTAGTCCCTGTCAGTCTGGTTTTCGTAGAATTCACAG
Organism: Luehdorfia chinensis; assembly: GCA_019845155.1. Taxonomy (NCBI): domain Eukaryota; kingdom Metazoa; phylum Arthropoda; class Insecta; order Lepidoptera; family Papilionidae; genus Luehdorfia; species Luehdorfia chinensis. The sequence goes on along the minus strand of JAHVAK010000033.1, from coordinate 16,072,337 downwards.
AACTTTGACAGCTTTAATAAAGGTATCTAAGGACATTCGCCATGCTATTGATAACAAGCTACTAACCGTACTGGTCTTGTTAGACTTTAGCAGTGCTTTCAATTCAGTCGACTTTGACATTCTCATAGGCACTCTATCCTCTCTTAACATATCTCCATCAGCAACCGAATGGTTCTCTCCGAGTGGTATGACATTACTGCGGGTGTCCCTCAGGGAGGCGTTCTCTCTCCCTTTCTTTTTTCAGTATTTATTATTGCTATTACCTGAGTTATAATTTATGTTATCTCTACGCAGACGATTTACAAATCTATCAACTCTTCAACCTCGATAAATGCACCATAGCCATAGAAAACATTAATGAGAATCTAGCTAGAATAAATGACTGGTTTAAGTCTTTCGGCTTAACGGTAAACCCTAAAAAGTCGCAAGCTTTAATAATTTCGTGCTAAATTAATATGGCTTTCAAAACTTCGCCGACCGGATTTGCACGTTCTTTGTATGCTGTATAATGTAATACATAATCCTTCCTATCCATTTTATCTTCGTGAACGTTTCGAGTTCCTTATTCCCAGAGGTAAGTCCTATCGATCAACAACTTCGCTCCTATTGAAGATTCCTCAACACAGTACAAAAGTTATGGTAGTTCGTTCACTGAGTATGCAGTCATATTGTGGAATTCACTTCCACATGAAATGCGTGCAAGTCATTTAATAGGAATTTAAAAAAAGTGTTTTTAAACTACTTTCTCAATACTATCAAAATATGTTTTATTTGTATACTTGTTAAGCATGTCTGTATGTATCTTTAATATGTCATATATGTATTAATGTGTTTGTTTAGGTATGTACCATATATGTATGTCAATTATAAGTTGTATAGTTTTATTGTTAAGTACAAAGACTTGTTTTTGTTTGTTGGTTCTATGTACATTTATACCCACACGTATCAGCTCTCCTCTTCACTCCAAGGTTTGCTGGAAGAAAACTCTTTTATATTTAAGCACGCCTTTGTACATAAATAACTTATCATTGGCTTTAATGTTAATAACATTATGTACATAAATAATAAATACGTAACTAAGTCAATAATTGGTGAGATATGTGCTTCCTAAGGTCGGAACAACTTACTTTTCAACTAAGCGGTGGAAAATTCTGAAAAAAAAACGAAGTTTGTCAAACGTTTAGATGGGCGTTAGTAATGATGATAAGTACCGATCATTTGCTTAATCGACTTTTCCAAAAATTAACGCATTCCGAATATATGCATGTTTAATAGATTATAAGGTATTTTACCCCAATCCCACCGAAGTTAAGCGCTGGTGAGATCCTACTCGTAGATAGTGAACAAGTTATCCACGAATACGCATATTTATAGAGTGAATTGGTATAAACATTAAATTTCTTTGGACAGACTGTCGCAGGCAGAGAATTCTATTGCCTCCGATGAAGCAAAACGTCGTAGCACTGAAGCACTTCGATCTAGGCAAAAAAGAAATCACCTTTATTTTAAACATGAAAAGATATGAGAAGCTATGAAAATAGTCGTGTTAAAGAAAATAATGGTTGTCTCTAAAAGCGTCTTGAGACTTAAGAGCTGTCTCAAGGGAAGGGCGCAGTGTTGCGCCACAGCATTTGTTTCGCTTCGATAAAACAAAAGTGTAACATTAACAAGTCAAACCAACATACATATTTAAATACTATACATATAAAAAAGGCATCCCACTAGATTACACAAGATTGGTTGATATTTTCCTTTTTGATTATTAAACATTTCCTATCTATATTATAAACATGTGTTTTCAAAGTCAGTCAAAAAGTCTTTATTTAATTTAGGCTTGTTTAAAGCTCTTATGAACGTCAAAATCTACACCGGTTCAAAAAACAGACCTTAGAGAAGAACCGGCAAGAATTCTGGGCTTTTATTTTTAATACTATAAGGGATTTTTGGAGATTCTTCCATACGGCGGGTTGGCAACCGCAGTTTATTTATTCAGGTTGGAACACCAAAATTATTGGGTTGTAATGCATATATATTAGGTTGGAAAATACTGCTGCCCATCTCCTGGTTTTAATTTTATCTCTGTCGACTTTTACGTCAGCCACGGAATGTGATGGGGTTGTAGATTCTCTTAAGCCTCTACCACACGGCATAAAATGAGAGCTACAAGCTTTTGTGCAATCTACGGGGGAGGCCTATGTTCAGCAGTGGACTAGTGATAGGCTGAAATTAATAATTTAAGGGTGTCCCGCTTTGATCACGATACTCATAACCAGTGATGCATTCGAGCTTAGGCCCGCGAGGCCCGAGCCTAAGGCGGCAATTTTTAAAGGGCGCATAAAGATCTATATCGATTGGTTCTTTGATCGTTGTTATGTTTAAAAGGTGTATTGATTTTAAGAGTAGAATAGTTTTGTTAGAACTATTGAGTAAGCAATAACTAAAACTACGAAATGTATTGATAATACTATTACAGTAGAAGAAATGAGCTATATTGCAATGGGCCCAGAGCACTTTATCGCATTGGGCCTAGGGCACCATCTAACTTAAATCCGTTTCTACCCATAACGGGTTGTGTGGTACATAATAGTATATTTTCTAATGTCACGCTGCTGTTTACGCGAATAGGCGTGTTACTAGCACAGTTGCAAACAACGAATATTTAGGGTTGCCACACCACACCACATGGAACCTGCATGTCCGAGGAATAGAAATATTTCGAAGACATGTGAAGACCGCCAACCCGCATTGGAGCAGCGTGGCGAATTCTTCCTAGCTCCTAAACCCTCTCAGAAATGAGAGGAGGCCTGTGCTCAGCAGTGGGACATATAGGCTGAAACTTTACTTTACTTTACATCGCCCATTCCTCATGTACGTAAATCGTACTTAATCATTACTAACATAGCAATAAGTCAGACATACAAGGAAAAAAATACAATGAAATGAAAAATGGAAAGTCTGTAAAGATTTTTATTTAAGCAAATATTCATTTGTTTTTAAATATCGCAACTTATACTTGTATTTGTTCGCATTTGAATGTTTTGTAGAGTAAATTTTACGTAAACGCGACATTTCGCAACTGTGTAGATTGTAGAATTATACTTGAAGACTGGCTAGAAAGAAACCCATCGTTCTGCCACAATACATTCACATGCCTAAAAGTAATCCTTTACTTTATATCCTGTACATACATACATACATAAGATCCCGACTGTATCCCATAAGGGGTAGTCAAAGACTGGGCATTCACAGCAAAAACAGTTGACTGCCACAATCCACGTTTCACCAAAACAATATAATGCACTCGGTGTGATAGGTGGTGAGCCCATCGCCACCATGCGCTGTTGGGCGCACAGTGCAGCTTAATTCCTTACTCGCCTTTTACGAGATCCAATGGATGAGATGGTGTGGTAGTATTCTTTTAACGAGCCGAGTCCTGTAGCGTATATAATTTGTGCCTTACCATAATCGCGCTTCCCACGCAATCTTTTTTTTTAACATAATTTATAATCTGTATTGTAATCAAAACAAATCGTTACGTTCTAAATTGGCAACAAGTTGCAATACCTATATACGTAAAGAACTCATTTCCGCAGGACATTAAGAAAATACCGGCTGCAAACAATCCGTTCCATTTACTAATAACTCAGCGCAGCCATTAAACACAATAAAAGAAAGAATAAACTCCCCGCCAAACCGTGCTGTAAAGAAACGCTTACTAATATTTAGTTCCTACGAATTATTAAAGTCGAACCAAAAACAAAAGACTGAATACGAGATAATACAATACAACAATGAACTTGCTGTAATTGTGCGTCGCAACGGTTTTTGTAATATTCGAATTATGTGAACCCTAAATTGTAGGCATTCACGATAGGGGTTCTATCACGCTGAGATATTCTAACGCATCGATAACGCGCACGAGCCGTTAACGTGTCGAAAATACTTTAAATAAATATGCCCAGATAAACTTGATGCGGTGAAATATTCTGAAATTTAAGGTAGTAATAACCTAGAAAAAACTTTCTCACTTAAAATTAAGATATGTCTGGCATAATCCCCCAAAATGAAAGCTAAAAACTTTTGTGGCAATCCATGGGGGAGGCCTATGTTCAGCAGTGGACTAATGATAAGCTGAAATGATAAAGATATGTCGTATAATTTTCCTACTTTACTGGTGGTAGGATTCCTATGCAGGAATCCGTCTAGCTAGGCACCACCAAGCAGTAGTGTGCACGCATTACTGCGTTTCGGTTTGAAGGGCAATGCGAGCTAGCGTAATCACTGGGCATTTGAGACTTAAGAACTGATGTCTCAGGGTGACGGGCGCAATGTGGAGTCATACAGAAATATTCTGGGTGACACAGCATTTGTTGTGGGCGGACGTTGCACTTACCATCAGGTGAACGTTTTGCTCGTTTCGTCACTTTGATGAAATAAAAAAAAAATAAGAAATAAAAAATATACTAGCAGTTATCAGCTCGCTTCGCTGGGCACCAATTAATATTCAGTAATGGTTTTTTTTCTACATAGCGCAAAAACTATTGTATGCCCTTATTCCACGACATTACATTTATGGCGAATTACATTACAATTCGCTCAGTAACGGGAGCGCGATTGAGTAATAAACATTCAAACGTATAAAGTTTGACATTTATAAGATTTCCAAAGCTCAGTACGGTATTATTTAATTTTTCTTTTACTGTCTTTTAGGCTTTACATCTCGGCAACGCTTTTCCGCTTTTAAAACTCTGCTCTTGGTTTAAAAGATTGCTTCGAGAATATTTTACCTTGGCCGTGTGGTGGCGGCTCGATAAAAGAATACTACCTCCGTTTCTGTTTCATTTGAATGTTTTGTAGAGTAAATTTTACGTAAACGCGACATTTCGCAACTGTGTAGATTGTAGAATTATACTTGAAGACTGGCTAGAAAGAAACCCATCGTTCTGCCACAATACATTCACATGCCTAAAAGTAATCCTTTACTTTATATCCTGTACATACATACATACATAAGATCCCGACTGTATCCCATAAGGGGTAGTCAAAGACTGGGCATTCACAGCAAAAACAGTTGACTGCCACAATCCACGTTTCACCAAAACAATATAATGCACTCGGTGTGATAGGTGGTGAGCCCATCGCCACCATGCGCTGTTGGGCGCACAGTGCAGCTTAATTCCTTACTCGCCTTTTACGAGATCCAATGGATGAGATGGTGTGGTAGTATTCTTTTAACGAGCCGAGTCCTGTAGCGTATATAATTTGTGCCTTACCATAATCGCGCTTCCCACGCAATCTTTTTTTTTAACATAATTTATAATCTGTATTGTAATCAAAACAAATCGTTACGTTCTAAATTGGCAACAAGTTGCAATACCTATATACGTAAAGAACTCATTTCCGCAGGACATTAAGAAAATACCGGCTGCAAACAATCCGTTCCATTTACTAATAACTCAGCGCAGCCATTAAACACAATAAAGAAAGAATAAACTCCCCGCCAAACCGTGCTGTAAAGAAACGCTTACTAATATTTAGTTCCTACGAATTATTAAAGTCGAACCAAAAACAAAAGACTGAATACGAGATAATACAATACAACAATGAACTTGCTGTAATTGTGCGTCGCAACGGTTTTTGTAATATTCGAATTATGTGAACCCTAAATTGTAGGCATTCACGATAGGGGTTCTATCACGCTGAGATATTCTAACGCATCGATAACGCGCACGAGCCGTTAACGTGTCGAAAATACTTTAAATAAATATGCCCAGATAAACTTGATGCGGTGAAATATTCTGAAATTTAAGGTAGTAATAACCTAGAAAAAACTTTCTCACTTAAAATTAAGATATGTCTGGCATAATCCCCCAAAATGAAAGCTAAAAACTTTTGTGGCAATCCATGGGGGAGGCCTATGTTCAGCAGTGGACTAATGATAAGCTGAAATGATAAAGATATGTCGTATAATTTTCCTACTTTACTGGTGGTAGGATTCCTATGCAGGAATCCGTCTAGCTAGGCACCACCAAGCAGTAGTGTGCACGCATTACTGCGTTTCGGTTTGAAGGGCAATGCGAGCTAGCGTAATCACTGGGCATTTGAGACTTAAGAACTGATGTCTCAGGGTGACGGGCGCAATGTGGAGTCATACAGAAATATTCTGGGTGACACAGCATTTGTTGTGGGCGGACGTTGCACTTACCATCAGGTGAACGTTTTGCTCGTTTCGTCACTTTATACAATAAAAAAAAATGAGATATTTTTGGTTAAACGCAGAATGAAACCCTTGACTGTGCGTGGAATAACTGATTACTAATCCGCCTTCAACATTACCCTGAATGAAAAAAATAACTAGAAACTTCTGTTTCTTATGACGTGTGCAGAATGATCGACCATCGTTATGCTGCTGTTTGTCCGAGGAGAATTATGTAAGAACATTAAAAAAGCATCACTATTTGCATTCCTTATTTACTTACTACAGTACGTTTAAAATGAGTTAACCTCTGTTTTGTAAAATAATAATATAGTAAAAGTCAAAACATGCCGGGCGTAGAAAGTGTTTCATAAAAATTTCGTTATTTTTGTATGTAACTAGCTACTTGCCTCACAAATTAGAAAAGATTTTCAAATTACGCGGGCTTAAAAAGCGGAACGTTACTTAACCTTGCGATTACTTAGAACGTGTCACAACACTTCGAGCGTATCTACATCCTACACTTTACTCGTAACTATTATCTTTCGTTTATGTATAAGTTGTGCAAGTGTCTTTATCACGTAGATTTTAAAATTATTTCGACTCTTGAAGTAGTATGATTGTAAGAAATTGATCCCTCTGTTATTTGCGATTTTTTTTAACTGATGTTACTGGTGATGTTTCTATGCAGGAATCCGTCTAGGTAACACCACAGGGCCAGTTATTCTGCCGTGAAGCAGTAGTGTACAAACATTACTGTGTTTGGTTTGAAGGGCACTAGAGAGCTAACGTAATCACTGTGCATATGAGACTTAAGAACTGATGTCTCAGGGTGACGGGCGCATTGTGATGTCACACTGTTCTGGGTGACACAGCATTTGTTATGGGCAGACGTTGCAGTTACCATCAGGTGAACGTTTTGATCTAGAATTATACATAAAAAAAATTGGTACATTAACCTCAACTAATCTGATGGTATTTTTTTTCTTATAATGCCTCGTGAGGCGGCTACTGTGCTAGATAGGTTTTCTTCTGTATCGTGAAGTATCCGATGAAGCTGTAAAAGCCGAGAAGGCTAACAGCAATTACATCACCGAAAATATATCTGTATCGTGGCTATCAAATGTGCTCATATAACAATATTTAGAATTTAAAAATATAAAAAAATTATTTGTGTAGACATCACTACATTTATTTACTTGTCCATTGTTGTTGACATCTTATGAACTGCGTTATTACGTCTCAAGCCAACATGGTCTGTCGAACCATGGATTACGTCGAAGTCGTTATATGAATAAATAAATATAAAAGTACCAATTAGATAAACCATAGACAAACGAATGAAACTATTCGTCAGATTTTTTTCTTACATACATACATAAGATCACGACTGTATCCTATAAGGGGTAGTCTAGAGACTGGGCACTCACTGCAAAAACAGATGACTGCCACAATCCACGTTTCACCAAAACAATATAATGCACTTGGTGTGATAGGTGGTGAGCCCATCGCCACCATGCGCTGTTGGGTGCACAGTGCAGTTTAGTTCCTTACTCGCCTTTTACGAGATCCATTGGATGAGATGGAGTGGTAGTATTCTTTTATCGAGCCGCCACCACACGGCCAAGGTAAAATATTCTCGAAGCAATCTTTTAAACCAAGAGCAGAGTTTTAAAAGCGGAAAAGCGTTGCCGAGATGTAAAGCCTAAAAGACAGTAAAAGAAAAATTAAATAATACCGTACTGAGCTTTGGAAATCTTATAAATGTCAAACTTTATACGTTTGAATGTTTATTACTCAATCGCGCTCCCGTTACTGAGCGAATTGTAATGTAATTCGCCATAAATGTAATGTCGTGGAATAAGGGCATACAATAGTTTTTGCGCTATGTAGAAAAAAAACCATTACTGAATATTAATTGGTGCCCAGCGAAGCGAGCTGATAACTGCTAGTATATTTTTTATTTCTTATTTTTTTTTTATTTCATCAAAGTGACGGAACGAGCAAAACGTTCACCTGATAGTAAGTGTAACGTCTGCCCATAACAAATGCTGTGTCACCCAGAAAATTACTTTGTGACACCACACTGCGCCCGTCGCCCTGAGACATCAGTTCTTAAGTCTCATATGCCCAGTGATTACGCTAGCTCTCAGTGACCTTCAAACCGAAACACATTAATGTTTGCACACTACTGCTTCACGGCAGAATAACTGGCCCTGGGGTGGTACCTACCTAGACAGGATTCCTGTATAGGAATCCTACCACCAATTACATTAGTACGAGTATTAAAAAAATAATCAAGAATAAGTTATAGTGTAAAAAGTTGCTCACAGTTTGTTGTCTTTTCAGACCAATTCGTAACATCTTTTAATACGAGTACTTCTAAATCTTTGGCGTCTACTCGAAAAGTGTCGGTAGGGTTTTTATTGAATTTTGGAGTTATTGAATATATAGTATTTGAGTTTTGGTGTTTATTATGCAGCAAGTTCTCGTGAGTGTACAGTAATTGGAAAATTCAATTCAACACAAAAATTGTACTTTTCGTTATATCCAGTCCACCAAAATTCAGTAAAAGTCAACTATCATTTTACTGCCGTTTGAAATTGTTAAGTCTTGCTGCTTGAAGATTGTATACCTGGATATGTTACTTGACACTGAAGGTAGTTTAAGACTGTTTCCACAAATAAATATGTTATTGCATCATTACTGGTGGTAGGATTCTTACTGGTGATAGGATTCCTATGCACGAATCCGTCTAGGTAGGTACCACCCCAGGGCCAATTATTCTATCGTGAAGCAGTAGTGTGGAAAGCATAACTGTGTTTCGGTTTGAAGGGCTAGCGTAATCACTGGGCATGTGAGACTTAAGAACTCGTGTCTCAGGGTGACGGGCGCAGTGTGGCATCACACAAATGATCTGGATGACACAGCATTTGCTATGTGCAGACGTTGCACTTACCATCAGGTGAACGTTTCGCTCGTTTCGTCACTTTAACAAATAGAAAAAAATATAAAAAAAATCACAATCAGCCCTAATACCTCGTACATTACTTTTAAAATACGCGCGATGTAATTCTATTACAGCCATTACAATATCTACGAGTACATTATGCGCCAGTCGGCACTCGGCAGCGTCACCGCCATTTCGTTAAGCATGAGTAGGCACGAAGCTCATTCACCCAAAGGGAGCATGAACTGGGAAATTAAGTTCATGCTCCCTTTGGGTGAATGAGCTTAATTACATACAGGCAATGAAGTTTTTTGTCATCACTCATTTATCGTTGTATTCACTGAATTTAAAAAAGTGTTTTATATATTTTATATATATATTTGTACATTTGTTTCAGACCATCAAAAGTCAATAGATTTGTAATTCTGTGTTAGTTTCCTTAATTGGTAGTTGACGAGACGAGCAAAATGTTCACCTGATGGTAAGTGCAACGTCTGCCCATAACAAATGCTGTACTACCCAGAACATTTCTGTAAGGCACCACACAGCGCCCGTCACCCTGAGACATCAGTTCTTAAGTCTCATATGCCCAGTAATTTCGCTGTCAGTGCCTTTCAGACCGAAACACAGTTATGTTGGCACACAACTACATCAAGGCAGGACAACTAGCCATGCCTACCTAGACTGTATCCAGCATAGGAATCCTACCACCAGTAAAGTATGTTTTATGTTAGTATATGTTTTGTTTATTACCATTTATTTTTGATATACTCGCCAGTGTTTCAGGAGACGAAGGGTCCCATCTGTCAAGTGCTTTCAGAATGTTGTTGTCGCGATAGTAGCGAGACGCGCCGCTTTCTTAATATTGCGCTGAAACCATCTGAACGCCACCTACGCAAACATACTTGACGCACTAGCATATCTGCCAGATAGTATACCAGTTTATAACTATATACAAGATTTTTCTCCATATAAAACTCACTAGTACATGATGTACCTAGCTGGCTGACATACGAGACTCTGAAGACCGATAGTTGGCATCTGAATGAACGCTAATGCGATAATGCTGTACGAAGGGCCAGATGCCCGAAAATCAATCATTTGTGTGATGATGATGATGATTATGTGATGTTCTCCTAGCCGATTCCGATCACGGCGACAACTTCCGACTATTGTCGAGAGCCATCAACTGCGCAGGAGATATTATAGTGCCACAAGTGTACGCGCAAACACAGAGGCTCACTCACTCGTTCCAACCTACCCGCGCCCGATATAATAACGCTCATGCGATAAGATCGGAGGTAGGCTAGGATGCAGTGTCAGAAACACGGGAACAATCGCAACACACCATGGTATTGGTTTTCGGGCATCTGGCCCTTCGTACAGCATTATCGCATTAGCGTTCATTCAGATGCCAACTATCGGTCTTCAGAGTCTCGTATGTCAGCCAGCTAGGTACATCATGTACTAGTGAGTTTTATATGGAGAAAAATCTCGGTATATTGTTATAAACTGGTATACTGTTGCGACTGGCAGATATGCTAGTGCGTCAAGTACGTTACGTACGCGTAGTGGCGTACAGATGGTTTCAGCGCAATATTAAGAAAGCGGCGCGTCTCGCTACTATCTCGACAACAATATTCTGAAAGCACTTGACAGATGGGACCCTTCGTCTCCTGAAACACTGGCGAATATATCAAAAATAAATGGTAATAAACAAAACATATACTAACATAAAACATACTTTACTGGTGGTAGGATTTCTATGCTGGATACAGTCTAGGTAGGCATGGCTAGTTGTCCTGCCTTGATGTAGTTGTGTGCAAACATAACTGTGTTTCGGTCTGAAAGGCACTGACAGCGAAATTACTGGGCATATGAGACTTAAGAACTGATGTCTCAGGGTGACGGGCGCTGTGTGGTGCCTTACAGAAATGTTCTGGGTAGTACAGCATTTGTTATGGGCAGACGTTGCACTTACCATCAGGTGAACATTTTGCTCGTTTCGTCACTTTAACAAATAGAAAAAAATATAAAAAAAATCACAATCAGCCCGATATAATAACGCTCATGCGATAAGATCGGAGGTAGGCTAGGATGCAGTGTCAGAAACACGGGAACAATCGCAACACACCATGGTATTGGTATTCGGGTCTGGAATATTTTATTACAATAATAAAATATTCCAAAGATTCACAAAAAACTTTCGATTGTTTTTTATTCTGTCGCAGTAAAGACAGCTGTCACATTTCGCGCCAAATTGATGATGTTCAGGTCAAATAAAGTAAAAAGAAATCTATTTGTAAGAAGCCTTTTACTGGCCCCACATAGGCCACTATTAATTCTATTTGCCGGGCTGTGGGGGGAATGATTTATAGAGGCCGGGCGGTCGAGTACATCCTTGAGAAATTATGGACGACGTGTGTACGGAGGTTGGTCTCTAAGTCAGTATTTATTCGCTTTTTGCGCTTAGCAGATATCGCACCGTTAATAATATGCAACCAAGATTTTAGATTTCTATGCAATCTTTTTTCAATAGAAGAGTACATTTAATAAGTTTATTTTGAACAATTTAATAAATGTCCATTTTGTTTATTAAAATAGAATATTATACACACATGCCGTGTGGTAGCGGCCTAAGAGAATCTACCACCCCATCTCATCCCGTGGGTGCCGTAAAAGTCGACAGAGGGAAAATGAAAACCAGGAGATGGGCAGCAGCATCTTGCTGGAACATCTGAATAAATAAACTGCGGTTGCCAACCCGTCTGCCAAGCGTGGCAACTATGGCAAAATCCCCCCAAAAAGAGAGCTACAAACTTTTGTAGTAATCTATGGGGGAGGCCTATGTTCAGCAGTGGACTATTGATAGGCTGAAACGACGACGACGACGACGACGACGACGACGATACAGTCACGCTCACTTTTCGCCCCCGCGGGAAACGAGAATGGAGTACTATACCGCTCTGATATTTGCGATATCTGTTAAAGTTGTTGATGATGATGATGATGATGATGATGTTCTCCTAGCCGATTTCGACCACGGCGACAACTTTCGCATACAGTCGAGAGCCATCAACTGCGCAGGAGATATTATAGTGCCACAAGTGTACGCGCAAACACAGAAGCACTCGTGTGAAGAAACCAACAATTTGTGTTTAAGCACAAATGTTGGCTCCGGCTGGGATTCTAACCCAGGACCCGCTGCGATGTCAGGTACTCTGACGACTAGGCCACGCGGTCGACTGATCTGTTAAATATGTTACAGTAAAAGTTATAAACCACTTTAAGACCACATAGTTAATACAGTTTGCAATTACATAAAAATGAGACTCTAATAACTCGCAATGTATATAAAGTGGTCATTAAATATCAAGCGACGACCGCGTGGCCTAGTGATCAGAGTAATTGACCTCTACGCCGCGAGTCCCGGGTTCAAATGTCGGCCGGAACCAACATTTGTGCTAAACACAAGCTGTCGGTTTTCGGATCTGTATGTATTCGTGTTTCTCATCTCTCGTTTTCTCGCAAAAGGCAAGATTCTTTTATAACTTCATTGGTTGGGATGGCGCGGTGACTCACGATAGACTTCTGCGTTATGGGTCGCGGGTATATGTTCGCACTGAAAATATATTCATATTGCCTACACAAAGTTATCTTACTACTATATTTTTTTTACTGGTGGTAGGATTAATATGCAGGAATCCGTCTAGGTAGGTACCAGCCCAGGGACAGTTATTCTGACGTGAAGCATTAGTGTGCAAAAATTACTGTTTCGGTTTGAAGGGCACCGAGAGCTAGAGTAATCACTGGGTATATGAGACAGTGTGGTGTCACACAGAAATGTTCTGGGTGACACAGCATTTGTTATAGGCAGACGTTGCACTTACCATCCAATATAAAAAGTAATATATCAAACAAACTACAGCTTTCTGTCTGCTCTGATAAATACTAATCCGGTATGATAATCCAGTGTTATAAATGCGAAAGTAACTCTCTCTGTCCCGGTGTCTGTTTGTTACCTTTTCACGACTCAACAGTTTAAGTTTCCCGTGTGGTGGCGGCTCGTTAAAAGAATACTACCACTCCATCTCATCCAAGGATCTCGTGAAAGGCGAGTAAGGAGTTAAACTGCACTTTGCACCCAACAGCGCATGGTGGCGATGGGCTCATCACAAGTGCATTATATTGTTTTGGTGAAACGTGGATTGTGGCAGTCATCTGTTTTTGCAGTATGGGCACTTACTCTCTGTATCTCTGACTACCCCTTATGGGATACAGTCGTGATCTTATGTATGTATGTATGTATGTAGAGGCATTTGAAGACTGCCGAATTGCTTGACCTTGGACATGTCGGGTTTAGGGCTCAATCTCACGCTGCTTCGCGCCGTGCAAAATACCGAGGGAATAAAAATTTTGCTCAATAAAAAGTCCTGAAGCCTATGTTCGTCTCCAGGATGCAAGTGCTCTGTGCCGATAATTTCGTCAAGGTCGGTTGAACTGTTACATACATACATACATACATAAGATCACGACTGTATCCCATAAGGGGTAGTCAGAGATACAGAGAGTAAGTGCCCATACTGCAAAAACAAATGACTGCCACAATCCACGTTTCACCAAAACAATATAATGCACTTGTGGTGAGCCCATCGCCACCATGCGCTGTTGGGTGCACAGTGCAGTTTAATTCCTTACTCGCCTTTTACGAGATCCATGGGATGAGATGGAGTGGTAGTATTCTTTTAACGAGCCTCTATCACAATCATATTGCACTTATATTCATATCATAGCAATATTTATATTATTATAGACTCATATCAAGTAAACACATTAATTATTTCATTAAAGTTATTTGAAAAATCATCTTATATTGATACTTTGAAAAAATTAATTTAAAAAAGAAATGACGTGGACGTCCGGATTTTTGAGAGATAGTGGTCATGATATCCCGAATAATTTGTACGTAACGAGACCGGGTATTTTTTAGTCGTGTCCAGAATTTTATCTATTAGTTTCCTATTTCATATCAAAAGTCTAGCCCTTGTAGTTGTTAAGAAAAATATTTTTTTCTTATTGTTTTCTATAATATTCGAACCTCAATACGATTTTTTTCTTCTCAAGAGATAAATTCCTCGGACAGTCAACTTTTCTCACGGTGTTTTCCCTTCACCGCTGAGCACGTGGTAAATCAGCACTAAAAACTGCAGCAAAATTTTACGAGTTGTCAGCGACAGCCAGCGGTGATTGAACTCAGGTCACTCGCCTACTACGAAATTTAAGGGCGAACGTCCGGCCCATGAGTTGCCACGGCTCAAAAAAAACATAAAAAATTTGTTAAGTGACGGGGTATCGGACAAGTGCAATGTGGTAGACGTAAATGACAAATGTATCACTCAAAACTGTTTCTGTGTGGCACCAAATAGATTACGAGACATAATATTAATTCTCGTATGCCCAGTAATTACATCAGCAAACAGTACCCTTCAGTCCGACGTACAGATATGTTTTCACACTGCTGCTTGATGCCTGAGTGACTGGCCCTGAGGTGATACCTACCAAGACTGATTCCTTCTTAGAAATCTTACCATCTGCTTATGATAATGATAATAGTGATACATCAAATAATATATACAATAACGCTTTCTCCCATATAAGTTGGCAGAAACACGTAGACCACATTTCGCCCTCGCGGCAAACGAGATCATCGCCGCCAATTTCGTACGAGGCGAAAAAATCTTCTCCCCATTGCGTTCCCTAGAGCAGTATTAGAGACATAATTGCATATTATGGTGTATAAAGACTGTCCGTACAATTCCTTAGTCGACTCTTACGACACCTCGGTAGAAAAGAGGTAGGTGATGTTCTACACTACCGGGCTCTTTTACTGGTAGTAGAATTCCTATGTAGGAATCCGTACTAGGTAGGTACCACCCCAGGGCCAGTTATTCTGCCGTGAAGCAGTAGTGTGCAAACATTACTGTTTCGTTTTGAAGGGCACTGTGAAGCAGCGTAATCACTGGGCATATGAGACTTAAGAACTGATGTCTCAGGGTGACGGGCGCAGTGTGGTGTCACACAGAAATTTTCTGGGTGACACAACATTTGTTATGGGCAGACGTTGCACTCACCATCAGGTGAACGTTTTGCTCGTTTCATCACTTTATCCGATAAAAAAATACCTATCGGCGGTATAACTAATTAACACCGAAAATTACGCGTCTGTGTAACAAGCGGCGTGTTTAGACGGCTAATTGAATTCGGTATTATGGAGGCTGAGCAGAGGACGAACGATTTCTAAAATTTCAGACACGTCCCCTTTTGACCGGGGCGCAGTTTTTGCTCATCCTATTCCGGTTAATAACATTAACTATACACTAACACAAATATAGCGAGCAAACTTAATTATTTGAAGGAAGCGTGTATCCTTCACGCGCAATAACTAAACTTAGGCGTTTGATGAGAATTTATTTCTGATTTAATACTAGTGGCCGGATTCCTATGTAGAAATTCGTCTAGGTAGGTACCACCGCAGGACCGGTTATTCTGCCGTAAAGCAGTAGTGTGCAAACATTACTGTGTTTCGGTCGGAAGGGCACTGAGAGGCAGTGTAATTACTGTGCCCAGTAATTACACTGGCTCTCAGACTATGATGAGACCTAAGAACAGAAATGTTCTGGATGACTCAGCTTGTGGGTGATTTCATCTAATGTTGAACAATATTATGTCATTTGACATTAAAAATCTCGCATAGATAAGTTATGTTAGTTTGTCGCGCGCACTAAAAACACTGTCGTTTTACTATGGTTTTTAGCTGCGTCTTTTTGTGTGGCACTTAGCGCTTTAAGCAGTTTTGGTTCTTGTCTCTTGACTTACGGATTCAGCGCTGAAGCGATGATTTTAGATGTTATTCAGGGACGTGTAAAGAGTCGTAATTAATAAAATGCTTATTTCATTTTATAATATAAGGCATACAATATAAGGCATAAAATAAGCTACGAATTATGGTGTATTTCAAACGTCTGTAAATTCATTAGCGAATTTGTGCAATGAACTTTTAAGTACAACACAAAACAGTGAATTCTTGTGTTTTAGTTTAGTTAGTAACTTTGGTTTCGGAATAACGGGCTTTCTTATAATTATAGTTAATGTATCTTATTCTTACAATTATGTATGTATATACTTAAAAATGCTTCGTTGACCCTGGCCAAAATCTCACGTCTGTTGCCATAGACAAATTAAAAAGAATACTTGACGATTTTATCACGCTTCCTCTGAGCGCTATAAAAACTGTCGCGACATTATTAAGTATCACACAAAGAGTGTCCCTGCATGTGACATGTACACTATCGCGCAGTGCTCATACAAATATAGTTTTCACACAATAACAGGGGGTTATTCCCCTCCCATTTATTGCCCCCACATCCAATGGTGCGGCTTCTATTTTTCTCTTTACGGGACTTCCTCACTCGATGTTACTCTAACACGTAATAATTCTGCGTTAGTTATACGAGTGTAATGTAAATACTCGTTAGTTATACGAGTGTAATGTAAATACTAAGTAAAATAACATTATTGACAGAGATTAAATATATATATATATATATTATACCGTGTGGTGGCGGCTCGTTAAAAGAATAGGTACCACCACTCCATCTCATCCAATGGATCTCGTAAAAGGCGAGTAAGGAATTAAACTGCACTGTGCACCCAACAGCGCATGGTGGCGATGGGCTCACCACCTATCACAGCAAGTGCATTATATTGTTTTGGTGAAACGTGGATTGTGGCAGTCATCAGTTTTTGCAGTAAGTGCCCAGTCTCTGACTACCCCTTATGGGATACAGTCGTGATCTTAAAAAAGTATCAAATATTTAATACATACATACGTATGTATTAAATATTTGATACTTTTTTAAATACAGTCTATACCCTGAACATATAACGAAATGAATTTCAAGTTAATAAATTTGATGAAACATAATCCGCCTCAACTTTAATAATTTTTCCCAAACAATCACAAATAGTGTATTTATAAACATAGTCGTTTTAAGAGTAGATTTTTTGAAATGAGTTTTATGCAAAAAAAAAAGCAATGCAATGTTTTTTTTCTAATTGTTTTTCACGCGTGTATTCTGTTAGCGCGTGGTCGTACCACCACGGTCGAACTGACTCATGCGCGACAGCCAGTACTGCGTGACTCTAACACAACCGCATTATACATGCCGTATTATAACATACATAAATTCATTGCTGCGCTTCCGCTTTCAGTAGTCTTTTATATTTCATTGCGAATAATGGCCTATTACGTTTTGGATCAGGATGTTGGAGATGTAAGCTTAGAAAATGCCTATTTCCCTCATTGGATTCTCGCCTTGCCGTGGCGGGGGGCTTTAGTGACCATGTCTTTGCCACGGTGAAGCTAAAAGGGGGTTACATGGTCGTGTATCGTGCTCACCGCAGCCGAATTGGAGTCGCGGGGAAAGAAAGAAAGAAGAAAGAAATAAAGAAAGAAATATTTATTCGAAGCAATCACAAATAATACAGGTCACAATATAAACACAATGCCACAGTTTGCTAATTAATAAACATATAAAACAACATTAATAATAAAAAAAAGGAACAACAATTTGGCAAATGCCGAAAACTTAAATTTAAGGAAAAAAAACTTGGGAATATCCACCTGTACATGGTGAAATACTTCAAAAGGGAATGCCGCTCAGGATATGCTAGCATGTATTAACCCAACTCAACCTCGCCCTGATTTTCAGTGGCATTCTATATAATATTTATATAGTTACACAATATTTACATAGATGCTTATGATCATACACACAAATGCATGCACAAATATTGATATATAAATACTGATAATGTTAATTCTTTGCGAGCAGAGGGCTAGAGGCTTCCGGTATTAATCTAGTGTACACTAGAAAAGAGAAAAAACCTTCGTGAATCGAAAATATTAAAGAGAGACAATTAAATTAAGAGAAAAAGAAAAAAAATACAGCGTAGACCACAGGATCCGTAATAAAAAAAAGGAAGTTTATATTGAATGTTAATAAGCTAAGTTTGTAGTTGATGGTTCAATAGAAATAATTTATATTTAATACGAAAATTGTGCACCGATTGCAGGTTTCGAAAGGGCGGTGGATGGTTAGAAAGAGATGTGTTGATATTGATAAAAAAGAATCTTTTTAGCCTGCCTGCCCAGGCAGACTAAAAAGATACGTAAGGATTTAACTCATACGTATACGTAAGGATTTAACTCGAGACCCACAGAAGCAATTGATGTGAATTTTACGCAGGTTCCCGAAGTTGTGAACATATTTTCTATAATATTGCGACAGAATGCCATCTCTGGTATAGTAACAGAAGTCGCCATCTATGATTTATATCGGAAAACTACGTATATTGACTACCGGAATTAGATCGTCCACGTACAGTTGTCTTTATATTATATTTTTCAGAGCACCATTTTCGCTGTTTCTATAATAATTACATTTTTATGCTTCGTCGTCGTCGTTTCAGCCCAAGTCCACTGCTGAGCAAAGGCCTCCCCTATAGATAGCCACAAAATTGTAGCTCTCATTTTGGAGGGAATTTGCCATAGTTGCCACGCTTGGCACCACGCAGGCGGGTTGGCAACCGCAGTTTATTTATTCAGACGTTCCAGGAAAATGCTGCTGCCCATCTCCTGGTTTTCATTTTTCCCTGTGTAAGACGGGGTGTGATGGGATGGTAGATTCTCGTAGGCCGCCACCACACGGCCAGTTTATGCTTCACTCAATTATCCCATAAGGGGTAGTCAGAGACTGGGCACTCACTGCAAAAACAGATGACTGCCACAATCCACGTTTCACCAAAACCTTTCTAATAACGATTTCAGGGGTAC
Organism: Luehdorfia chinensis; assembly: GCA_019845155.1. Classification (NCBI taxonomy): domain Eukaryota; kingdom Metazoa; phylum Arthropoda; class Insecta; order Lepidoptera; family Papilionidae; genus Luehdorfia; species Luehdorfia chinensis. Next base: position 16,053,296 of record JAHVAK010000033.1, on the reverse strand, counting down.
GGCTATAAATAACATGGCACCGCAGTCAACGTATTGTATCGTAGGCTTTAGCAACAAATAAAGCCGGGGCAATGATTTGTGCAACATAAATTTTTGACGGTCAGAGCTTCATTTACTGTAGCCCTGTAGCTGACGCAGTATCCCTGACACCGTCTCTTTCTCTCATACCACATATAGTTATTCTGTCGTGAAGCAGTAGTGCGCAAACATTACCGTTTCCGTTTGAAGGGCACTAAGAGCTAGCGTAATCACTGGGCATGTGAGACTTATTTTACGTCTCAGGGTGATGGGCGCAGTGTGGTGTCACACAGAAATGTTCTGTGTTACACAGCATTTGTTATGGGCAGACGTTGCACTTATCATCAGTTGAACGGTTCGCTTGTTTCGTCACTTCATCCAATAAAAAAGCTTACGGTTCTACTTCCTTCTCAAACGACAGATGACAATGCAGAAACGATTAAACTAAAATTAATTACTTCCGTTTCACAGTCACAATGTAAATGAATATATGACGTCGTCCCACGTGGGCGACTCTCCACAACAAATCTAATTAACAAGCTCGTGTCGTCCAAGACGCCGCGATGAATGTCAAGCTACATAACAAGACACCGTATAGCTTTATATCCGAACCCATTATATATCTTATATATAAAAGCGAGTTATCACTGACTCATCACGATATCTCCGTAACTTCATAACCTATTAACTTGAAATTTGGTATACATACGTATTTCTTTATAGTTAATAGAATCAGATGTTACTTTGCAGAAATCCATTATAATAAAGGAAAGAAAGTTAATTTGCTAAGAACACTACCACTAGGCAATACACACCACTGAAGTCGAGAACACGACACGTGTTTCACCTCAAAACGAGGCATTATCAAGAGATATTGACTATACGAGAGTCAAATCTCGGCGGTTGAAGTGTTCTCGACTTCAGTGGTGTGTATTGCCTAGTGGCAGTGTTGTAGTGGTGGAGGGTATCTGGTGGCGGCTCCCGGTGGCGGTATTGGTTTGCTTGTGCACGTTGTTGAGGGAGGGCGTGCGGTGCTCTTTAAAAACTAGGTAATACACACCATATTTAATTTTCCATGCGGATCTTAGCAAATTAGCTTTCTTTCCTTTACGCATTTCTTTCCCAACTGTGGGTGTCTACACCCAGTAAGGAAGGATATTATGAACATTCCCTTCTAAATGAGTAAACGGGCTGATGCTGTTATCACTATACAGAGCTCAACGTAACAATAACTTTCGTGCGAAGCCGTGGCCGGTCAGGTTGTGTTAATGTATATCCGATGTATTTGCTTTTGCTTATTTCTGACGTAATTATTTTGTTGATAGTGCGCAATGTGGCGTCGGAATCTATCCGTGTTAACCCGTGCGATTTACAGTCGCCTCAGATAAATGCTTGGATAATCCTAAAAGAGGGACACTCTTAGCACAGTCCTCTCGTTTTGGAGAGGGCTTCGGAGCTGGAAAGACCCCACAACGCTGCTTCAATGGTGGTTGAAACTTAGCATGTGGTCGAAATATTTTTATTCGTCAGACATGCGGGTTTCCTCACGATGTTTTCCTTCACCGCCAAGCACGAAGTGAATCAGCACTTAAAATTACAGAACAATTTTCTAGTGCGATCGCTCGACACCCGAGCTCATACTACAACAAAAATAACCAGACCGAAAATACCCGAAAGCAAAAAAAAAACCCGTAAAAGGCTACGAAAGGAAATGCTGAAAAAATTGCTTCCGACAGATAGCGGAATTACCATCTTAATATGCTTAATATGCTTAGCTCAGGGGCTAGGCGCTCGCTTTAAATTTCATAGTACGCGAGTGACCTGGGTTCGATTCCCGATGCCGGCACCACTAAAATTGTTAATTGCAATTTTAATTGCTATTTTCGGCGGTGAAGGAAAACATCGTTAGGAAACCTGCATGTCTGAGAAACATAAATATTTCGAAGACATGTGTAGTGCAGTTCGCCAAGCCGCATTGGAACAGCGTGGCGGAGTCTGCCTAGCTCCAAAACCCTATCAGAAATGAGAGGAGGGCTGTGCTCAGCAGTGGGACATTTACAGGCTGAAACTTTACTTTTTTACTTTACTACGCAGAAAGAGCTAACTGTGCCTTGAAGTCTTGCAGTGGTATGCTTGGTTTTTGATTTAATTTTATTTATTATTGGATCCCAAGCTGGTGGTAATACCCAACCATCTTCTCTATTGAAATTAGGATGTTTTTTGATTTCAATAGCCTCGCGAATCATCCTTGGTAGGAATCGGTGTTCTTTTGCAAGGATCTGTGCTCTTTCTGCGTAGATCGGACCAAAAATAATAATTAAAAGCTGAGGGTACCCCAGGTTAACTATGACATCAAGACATCTGTCACCTCAGTCCTCCCGTGACCATGGGTGCTGTAAAGCACTCGCAACGTCGGGTTATAAATAGTAAAAAACTAAACGCGATAAAATCCGTAAAATTAGTTTGATTTAAACCTATAATTACGTTAATAATCGAAGTATTCTTAAGGAAAGGCCACGTCAAAAGTACTCGCAACCGACGATCTTATATTAAAACGCTAATGAAAGTAGAATTAGCGAAAGACGTGTGTCAGGGATCGTAGCAAGTAGAAAGATGTGTGGCCTACCCAAATGGGAAAGAGGCGTCACTCTATGTATGTATGTAATTATGTCAATGTTGTTCTTCTTCATCAGCCAGTGAAGGTCCACCGCTGGACAAAGACCTCGCCCAAGTTTGTCCACGGTGATTTTGCTGTAATAGTCATTCTTGGCAGGCAGATTAGTGACCGCGGTACGAGATCCTTCGCACCTTCAACGCTGATGCCCATCACTAGTCTTTATAATTTAGACATCTTTCTGCAAATTTCGCTTAGTTGTCTTTTACGTCATTACGAGTAAATACGCTGGCAGATTCTCTAATTTACCATCATCATTAAAGCCTATCACTACCACTGCTGAACATAGGCCCCTCCCTAAGATTGCCACAAAAATTTTTAGCTCTCATTTTTGGTGGGATTTTGCCATAGTTGCCAGTCTTGGTAGGCTGGTTGGCAACCGCAGTTTATTTATTCAGAAAGATGATACTATCCAAATCCAAGGTTTTCATTTTCCCTCTGTCGACTTTTACACCACACGGCATTTCTTCGGCACGGCATTCTTCTCTAATTACAAACGGCAAGTTAATTTTGAAAATCAAATAAGAATTAGAAGTACAATTTAGTACTTTCTGTTGCTGTTTATGGGTCCATTAAATATGAGTCTTAAAATGTAATTGATGTCGCAAATCATCACATTCTTTTGTCATTGAAATCCGATCAGGAATCGTGCCACACGACCACCGGAAGCTGAAATAAATCAGAATTATCTTGGATAAGAAGGCGCGACGTCCACCGTTGCAAACTCTACCGAAAATACAACAATTAACGTTCAATTTGCAATGACTCTACCTATTAATTGGACGATCCTCAAGTGTAATTCAATTTGCAATTTAAGGACTCGTCCTATTTATTCAAGATCAGCGAGACGAAACAACGGCTCTAAGATTGTTGGGCAATTAAGTAAGGGGGATATAGACGGACTTTCAATTTACAAATCATTATTGCAAACTATTCCTTTGCCCTAAACGAAGTGAAATGAACATTAGGGCCGTGGTCTGAATGATAAACGTTAGTTATCGTCCACTTCATTGTTTTAGGGCGTCGATTGACGTTGAAAATATAACACGTAGTCCAATAACGATAGAATGTCGCGGCTATGGCCAGCGGTTTACTTTTATGGAACGTTACTCACGCACAAGGAATAGTGATTGCGAAAGTCCAGTTACTGGCGACTGATTGACGACAAAAATACAGTACCCGTTCGCTTTGTCCGCGAAAAAAAAAAGCGTACGAATAAACGTAAAGAATGTAGATTCGCTCACCATTCACGCGACGCCCGCCTTCATAATTGTTTATGATAAATCCATTCACGAAACAACCAAAAAACAAACAACACTAAAACACTTAGCGGGCACGATCCTGTGATCGGCGTAAACTGTTACGTTAGATACGGTCGAAAAGACGCACACATTTTTACGCATCAATTTGGGTGGATGGTAAAAAAAACCAACACAATATTTGAACAGATGTGTATATATTTTCGTTGACACGACACTCGAAGTTTAACACAGCGGCACACCGCAATACCGCCCGGGCGGAGGGAATCACGGCACTGAACTGAACCGGAACCACTACGTGTTTTGTTTGGTTCTATTCATCGTTCGCCTTCCCTTTCTAACAAGAAATTCGCTTTGAGAACAATGCCATCTACAGTCGAGAAGGTGTACCGTTTAATGATACATAAAGCTTATTTTCTTCTAATAAAAATGATAAGCATCGTTTGCCCGCAATGTATCTTCATTTCATAAGTCAAATAAGACAAGATGGCGCTACAATCAATATTAGATGATACAAAAAAAATATCTAAATATTGATACTCTTTACAGTGATCGTTTTAATATACCGGTATATGCTACGATTTCTGGTACAAAAGCTCACATCGCTGGTACGTTAATAAAATTGTATGGTCGTAACTATTCTATGGTTGTGAAATTCTCTTTTTGTTTACCGCCGATAGCGTAATAAGACCAATTCTAAGAAAATCGTATTCCAATGCACTTCGGAAATACAAATATAAACAGTAAAGTAACAGAACGTAAATGTCTCACTGTTAAGCACAAGCTCCGCTCTTATTTCTGAGAGGGTTTAGGCGGCGGGAAAAGTCCTCCACGCTGCTCCAATGCAGTGCGAACATCACATGACCTCAAAATATTTTTATTACTTCGAGATGCAGGTTACTCGCGTGGTTTCCTTCACAGCTGAAAGGGTGGTAAACCCGTACTAAAAATTGAAGAAAAAATTTTAGAGATGTAGAATCTAACTCAAGTCACTCGCGTTCTATGAAATTTATTAATATTTCATAGAACTATAAATTTAGGCGCCTGGTTCACGTGCTACCACGAGTCAGGGACATGACTATCTTAAATATGCCACACCTAAAACACCCTGGCCAGTGAAGGGGAGCAGCGTGAAACAAGTGAGTGGCGCCAGGCGCTGTGATTTGACCGCCTGTACTGCAGGATTTCTATGGAGTAATCCGTCTAGGTATCGCCGCTGGGCCAGTATACTGCCGCGAAGCGGTAGATCGCAAACTGCAAACATTACTGCGTTTTGATCCGAAGGGTGTAAGAGACTAAAGAACTGATGTTTATGGGTGACGAGCGCAGTGCGGTGATACACAGATATGTCCTAGATGACAATATTTGTTATGAACAGACGTTGCACTCGAAGGGTAAGATTTACCAGCCTCGTCACTTAAAAAGTAGAGTCATGGTAGAGACGCCGTGACTCTACATTTATATGGAATTGTGTACGCCACCTCTGACAGTCGACCCATAAGGTATTATGTATTTTTTTTTATTGTAGAAAGTGCCGAAACGAGCAAAACGTTCACCTGATGGTAAGTGCAACGTCCGCATACAACAAATGCTGTGTCACCCAGAATATTTCTGTGTGACACCACACTGCGCCCGTCACCTAGAGACATCAATTCATAAGTCTCAAATGCCCAGTGATTACACTAGCTCACAGTGCTCTTCAAACCGAAACACAGTAATGCTTACACACTACTGCTTCACGGCAGAATAACTGGCCTTGGGGTGGTACCTACCTAGACGGATTCCTGCATAGGAATCCTACCACCAGTAAATATGTATAATACCATAATAATGTTATGTATAATTTACAAAATCTAGAAATGGTAAATAGTATTCTGGTGGTAAGATTCCTATACAGGAATCCGTCTAGGTAGTTACCACCCGTACTGCCAATATTTCTGCCGTGAAGCAGTAGCGTGCGAACATTACTGTGTTTCGGTTCGAAGGGCTTTTTAGATAGTGTAATTACTGGGATGGGACTTAGTGACGAGTGCATTGTGGTGCCACACAGAAATGTTCTGGGCGGCTCAGCATTTGCTATGGGCAGACGTTGCTTTTACCATCAGGTGAACGTTTTACACGTCCCGTGACTTAATCCTATAAAAAGGTAGTTGTATTAAAGAAAAGGAAAGAAAACAAAAAATCTTATAAGCGCAGTGAGGAATTAAGAAAAGACAATTCCCATATCTTCTTACTCAATTCAATACAAGATGACCTACATTTTTATATAAGACTTGTAAGTAATTACAACATTAAAAACGAAAGCCTCAATTTTGTCTATTTATACAGCATACTGGGAAAAGGCGCATTAAGATTTGGTAGATCCAGATCATGTCCCATTAAACAGTAGATCTTATCTACACAAATAAATAATATTGAAGTGTCTGTTTGTAATAACAAAATAAAATTTTTGCTCTTGATTTTGATTTATTTAACAAAATAAACTTTTTACTCAATGCTTTTGTAATTACATACGGTTCTTATTAGAAAAAAAACAATTTTTAAAATTTTTGTCGGTCTGTCTCTCTGTCTGTCTATCGGTTTGTTCCGGCTAATCTCCGAAACGGCTGGTCAGATATTGACGGGACTTTCACTGACATATAGCTGATATTATAGCAGGTAACTTAGACTAATTCATTAAAAAAACAATTAGGGTTCCGCGCGGGTGAAGCCGCAGGGCACAGCTAGTTATTAATATTAAAAAAAGTAATTAAACTTGAAGGTTTTATTTCTCCTTTCTATTGAATACGTAGACGATCGCGTGGCCTAATGGCCAGAGTACCAGGCAACTGTGCCGTTGATCCCTGGTTCGAATGCCATTGAAAGCCAACTTTTGTGAAAAAATACGAATTTTGTTGAGATTGTCCCCGTGTCTATGGCACTGCTTCCTAGCCTACCCCCGATCTTATCACAAGAGCGTTCCGTCTGGCGCGAGTAGGTCAGGACATGTGAGTGCCTCTGTGATTAAGAATACACTTGTTGCAATGCAATAACTGATTTTTCGACGAAAAAAATTACGGATTTTTCGACGAAAAAAATTACTGATTTTTCGACGAAAAAAATATAAATTTCGTTTGTCGAACGTCATCTTTTGAAAATCTATCAGCGTTTCGTAATGAGGTTCCTCCGACGGAGAAGAAACTGGCGAAACAGCGCAGTTTTTCTCTTTTTTTTGGAATTATTTTATTTTTATCGGTCTTCAAAAATCCATACTAATATCATAAATGCGAAAGTTTTTTTTATTGTATAAAGTGACGAAACGAGGAAAACGTTCACGTGATGGTAAGTGCAACGTCCGCCCACAACAAATTCTGTGTCACCCAGAATATTTCTGTGTGACACCACACTGCGTCCGACACCCTGAGACATCAAGAAAGAAAGAAAGAAAGAAAGAAAAGGTTTATTGGTACCAGCGAAATCATACAAAGGGAAATAAAATAAAAAATAAAATAAAAACAAAACACAAAGCAACAATATTTGCAGAAATTTAACATTAAACAATTTAAAAAGAGGAAAATAAATAAAATATAAATTAAATTAAAAATGGTACCAAAAGGCCTCCACTCAGCATAAAGCCTTGGCCGATTTCAGCCTCGACGCTGGTCTTCCGTGGATGCCTATAAAGAGGTGCGCAACAATGAGCAATCAAATAGCATTATGAAACAAGAAAAAAAAGGACATTTAAACTATTAACTAACTTTTCTTTTTTTTTTTCTTAAAATGAATCTATTATATAATTTATTACATTCCAGTTATATATATATACATCAGTTCTTAAGTCTCAAATGCCCAGTGATTACGCTAGCTCACAGTGCCCTTCAAACCGAAACACAGTAATGCTTGCACACCACTGCTTCACGGCAGAATAACTGGCCCTGGGGTGGTACCTACCTAGACGGATTCCTGCATAGGAATCCTAGTGTCAAGTCCCTCTGTCTGTTCGTTACCTTTTCACAGGTCAACCGCTAAACCGATCTTGACAAACGGGTGGCATCATCATCATCATCAGCCTGCGGCAGTCCAATGCTGGACATAGGCCTCTCCCAATAGGCGCCATTTAGCCCGATCTTCGGCTTCATGCATCCAGTTGCTGCCAGCCGCCTTGCGCAGATCGTCGCACCATCTAGCCAGGGGACGCCCCACACTACGTTTGCCTAAACGTTGTCTCCACTCCAGGATTCGCCTACTCCAACGGTTGTCGCTTCTGCGACAGATGTGTCCAGCCCATTTCCACTTCAGTCTGCAAACTTGAAAGGCTATGTCGGTGACTTTAGTTCTCCGGCGGATTTCTTCATTTCGAATCTTATCCACCAGAGAAACCCCGAGCATAGCTCTTTCCTACATGACCATTTAGTTCGTGTTCGTTCGAAAACGCTACATCGTAAATACTTATAATAACATTAATATACATATATGTTACTTAGCTTATTACAAAATAATAGTCACGTCATTTGGTACGTTACTTAATATAGAACTATCCATGCGTCGTTATCATTGAAAAATAATTCAAATTAAAATACGCTTTTTAGCACAGACATTTTTATTTATTTACTAGTGGTAGAATTCCTATGCAGGAGTCCGTCTAGGTAGGTACTACCCCAGGAACAGTTATTCTACCGTGAAGCAGTAGTCTGCAAACATTACTGTGTTTCGGTTTGAAGGGCACTGTGAGCTAGCGTAATCACTGGGCATATGAGACTGAAGAACCTATGTCTCAGGGTGTTGGGCACAGTGTAGTGTCACACAGAAATTTTCTGGGTGACACAGCATTTGTTATGGGCAGACGTTGCCCTTGCCATCAGGTGAACGTTTTGCTCGTTTCATCACTTTATGCAATAAAAATAAACGTGTCCGCAACCTCATCCACGTGGACATAGTTTTTTTTTTAAATACCCCGTGGAAACTATTTCATAAAATTTGTCTCCAGGATACAAGCTATCTCTGTGCCGAATTTCGTCAAGATCGGTTCAACGGTTGCGCCGTGAAAAGGAAAACAAACAGACAGAGGGACAGACAAACAGAAACCGCGGCACAGCTAGTTTAATATAAATAGAGATTTAATGTCTCTGCTTGCGGCGGCGTCGTTTGACGGGCCGACTCCCTTTAAAATGGATGAGGAGAGCGATGGCTGTCCCATACGCCATACTTGTGAACAGGTGCTATTTGTTAAGGCTGGACTACTCGAGTTCGCAACACGTATTACTATTAAATATGTTTGACATTTTCTGTCATGGAGCGTGCTTTGATTGTCTATGAGACTATTCTTTGTGAGTTTATATATAACTAGCTGTTTCCCGCGACTACGTCCTTGTGGATATGTTTTTTAATATCCATTAGGAACAGTCAGTTTTTTACCATCTGTCAAGTGTAACATCCCTCTACAAGATGCAGGAGTATACAAGCAGGATTGTGAATGTGGTCTCTCTTACGTAGGGCAAACAAAAAGATCAGTAAAAACCCGCGTAAAAGAACATATAGCTGATGTGAAGCATCGCCGCTCCAGGAAGTCTGCAGTCTGTGACCATGTTCTGGATCATCCTATTACATCAGATTTGATACACCACAAATCCTCGCAAAAGAACACCGATCCCTTACCAAGGATGATTCGCGAGGCTATTGAAATTAAAAAACATCCTAATTTTAATAGAAAACATGGTTGGGTATTACCAGCAGCGCGTGATCCTATAATTAATAAAATTAAATCAAAAACCACAGCAACACTTCAAGACACAGTTAGCTCTTTCTGCGTAGAACGGACCAAAAATAATAATTAGAAGCTGAAGGTACACCGGGTTAACTATATGACATCAGGACATCTGTCACCTCAGTCCCCCCGTGACCATGGGTGCTGTAAAGCACTCGAAACGTCGGGTTATAAATAGTAAAATTAAACGCGAATAAATCCGTAAAATTAGTTTGATTTAAACATACACATACTTACTTACATATATTAAATATTTAAATAATGAATATATATATATATATATATATATATATATATGATATAATACTAATTTGGCGGATGATATTGATATATAATGGGTCGGTGTTAGGTTTAGGCTGTTAGGTTAGGTGTAGGCTGTTAGCCTTTTTGGCTTTTACAGCTTCATCGGATACTGTGCTCACGGGCCAGGGGCTCGCGTGCCAGGTTTAGATGATATTGACAAGGAAAAGGGTAGCTACCCGCCAGATCGAATGGTACATTATTGGAAACTAAAATAAAATATAATTATGATGATGATGACTTTTAAATTTAGTATACATTAGATTCACTGTATCTTCCGGAATTTTATCATAAATACCTGGTCCAAATACGTGTGAACGTGCAGTAATCCATAAAATATTTTTTTAATTTATTCAGTCAAAATTTTGGATTATCTAATTCGCTGTAACTTCTTAATTTGGATTTTTGTTTGTCACCATTCCTGCGTAATAATGTTTTAAATTTACGTACACATGCATGACGTTTTCATAAATATACTGACATGAAAAAGTCAATATATTAATATATTTTACACAGTTCCCTTAGCGAATCACGAGAGAAAATAATTAAAGTGATCTTATCTAGTAGTGGCTATATCCGTAACTTGTCGGATCTTTCTCACAGCATACGCAGCCGAACTGACAAACTCTAATTTATAATTTTGCAAAACAATATCATTTTGTACCGTTTTTACATTTGCTAATTCGAATTTAACGCATTTTGTTTTTTATATTATTTAGTGCTAAATTGTTAGCATGGAACAAATATAAAATATTATTTAGGGCACTATTATTAACTTCAATTAGGCTCTCAATTTTTCGGTCTTGTAAGATTCTGGACTAAGCAGGTAGATCATTTATATAGACTAGAAAACAAAGCGATCCCAGAATGGATCCATGCGGTACACCCATTTTTACTCGAGGTCCTTCAGAATTAGAACCATCTGAACCATTGATACCATATTACTAAGAAAAGAATCCAACAAAACAAGAGGTTGGTCTTCCAAACCACAATTCTTTAGTTTGTGATTTTTTGTTTGTGAGTTTGTTTACATCCTCTTTACTTTAGATCACCACACGGCTTGCAAAGAATGCGGAGTTATACAATACTTCTTAGACTTAGTTGCACTTGTTAAGATTGATTATTTTTTGGAAAAAAATAAACAAAATTACCAGTAGATGGCGTTGGTAACCGAGAGTTTACTGAAGGTAGGATTCCAATGCAGGAATCCGCCTAGGTAGTTACCACCGCAGGCTGGCCCTGCGGTGAAGCAGTAGCGTGGAAACATTGTTATGCTTCGGTCTGAAGATCACTGAGAGCTAGTGTAATCACTGAGCATATGAGACAAGAACTGACATCTCAGGTGGACGGGCGCAGTGTGGTGCCACACAGAAATATTCTGGGAGGAACGTTACGCTCGTCTCGTCCCATCCTCCAATAAAAAAAAATATTCTCTTAATCGCGGTATAGAGGTTACAACTCGATTTTATATGGTTCATACTTATTTTGTTCATGTGTGGTTGACAGACCCTGGTATTTTATTATTCTTGTGGTCTGTTCTCAAATCCATTCATGGCTCAGGATTAATGCTGATTTGACAGACTAATTTTATATTTGTTTTGACATCTGTCACATTTATATATTTATTTTTACTATATATATCGAACGTACTATATCAATATGCCCCTATTGGTTTTTAATCTGCACGTAGGAGACTTCTGCCAATGAAATATGTGTAATTAGACATTTAATAATAAGCAACTTGGTACTTACCTGTTGATTACCGAGTATGGGTAATCTTAGATTATACATACTCTTTTGATGTCAGCTCTGATCTGTTTGGATTATGTATTATGTTTGAATTACTTTAAATTTGGAATGATGTTTGAATAACTTTAAATTTGGAATGTCAATTTTATTTGTTCAGATTGAATTGTGTCATATTTTATTAATTCCGTGAAAATCACTTGAAGAAGTAACATGTCAAGTTATCTGACATAACTTTTGTATTTTATATACATTTCATAATGATTAGGTTTCATCAAAAGTAAATTCAAAAATGTTTAAGTTAAAATAAATAGTTTTCTAATCAGTCCTTAAGTGTCTTTTTGGTTGAAAGTGATCCCATTAGCCACATCTACCATTCTAGAGATTACCTTCATGCAAATATCGTTTTATTCCATTTCATTGACATCAATTTTAATTCCGAAACAGTACATAATTTTTTTTATTATTTGGATGCGTATAAGAAAACTTTTTAATATAACGATGCATCATAAAATAATCCTTTAATAGAGTAAGGTATTTGACGTTGCATTATACTAAATTAAAATATGAAATCTAGGCTAACTATTGAGGGATACTCCTGACTGACCTTTTTAAAGTGAAGTTGTCAGACAAGTGGGCTCCAAAGGTGCACAGTACGCTCTGAATATAATGAAATTTCATGACCACTTTTGTTTGAAATGGAAAATAAATACTGTTTTGAAAACTTTAGCATTATTTTATTATTTAAACTAGCTCGCCCCGGCTTCGCCCAGGTAAAATATTGTTTTTACAGTGATATCTATACAAATAAATAAAATGAAAGTGTCTGTTTGTAATAACAAAATAACTGCTTTTTACTTAATGCTTATAATATGTATAGTTGTTTAATGTGTATAGTTGTAAGAAAAAAATAACTTTTAAAAATGTTTGAGTCTTTGTCTGTTTGTTTCGGCTAATCTCCGAAACTGCTGGACCGATTTTGGCGGGACTTTCACTGACAGATAGCTGACATCAAAACGGGTAACCTAGGCTACTTTAATTTTAGAAAAATGGAAAAAAAATCATTCAAATAGGGAAGTATATTATGTATTTCGTTGTCCTGCCCGAACTGGTAACCTGACTTTTGTCATTTTACTGGAACTCTATAGCAGTGCCACCTACCGGCTCCAATTCTAAATCTAAAGCATCGATCGGGGTCGGCTTTTTTACTCGGGTGAAACCGCGAGGCAAAGCTAGTACTTAATAAACGTCCCCCATGGACTAAGGTAGGCTGAGATGATGATGATACTTAATAAATAAATTAGGAAAGGAAAATAACAGTATTCGATAGTATCGACAAACCTCCACGTCTACCGTTAATGCTCAGTTCTTATACGAGGTATGGCAATTAATACACGTAAACACACTTCTAGGAGAGATGCGTATCGTAGTAGTGAAAACCGTATGCAAAATCTTTCGGTGGTTCCCGATAATCGAGGTCATACAGAACGACAGACGCCAGCCAGGGCTTCGTTTCATAGAGACTTTTTAAACAAGGTTATTATAATATCCGCCCAGAGTTACCGACACACAAGTCGACAGTCCGAATGGAGGCCCGCAGCCTCCCTCGGACGGTCATTAGACGACTTAAAATCATTTGAGATATTCGAAATCGCGCAAGCACGCAGCGAACGCGACACAGACCGAATTTCGAGGTTTTTGTAGGAGTTTATTTAAGTATTTATGTTTGGGTCAAACCAAACCAGGCACGCGGGCCCCTGGCTCGTGAACACAGTATCCGATGAAGCTGTAAAAGCCAAAAAGGCTAACAGCAATTACATCACCGAAATTATATATCCATCACTAGTTTAATGTCCGAATTAAATGACGTATTAAAAAAAATTGGTAGACAAAGACAAAATAACCAAAACAGACGATTTTTGAATCTTCAGAAATAAACACCTCTAATTAAATTTTTAGTGGACACTACCTACTAGGAGTTTATTTAAGTATTTATGTTTGGGTCAAACCAAACCTGGCACGAGCCACGAGTGCTCACGAGAGCACAGTATCCGATGAAGCTGTAAACGCCAAAAAGGCTGACAGCAATTACATCACCAAAATTATATATATAATATTAAAGAATACATAGATAATGATAACCCCTGGGAATGAGGTGATCACTGTCAATCTAATTCTACATCTTTATAATACTGCTGTAATTGTACATTATTTTTAAAATCACTAAGAAGATAAAAAAATCCCGCTGTGTTTCTTGCTGGTTCTTCGCAGAACAGAGGCTTGTTTTGCGAACCAATTCAATAAGTATTATGTAATAACCTATATTGAATAAAAATTATTCTATTCTATGTATAGATTAGGATGATAAACCAGCACAGCCTACCTGATGTTAAGTGGTCACTGTGGTGGTCACACCTTTATTTAACCTCGATGAAGACTTAAAAAGAATGTGTAATTGCAAAATAAAACCTTCTTTGCATATCATAAACCATATCGCTTGGCTGCTAATAAATGCCTAAAAGCATACATACATACAGTCACGCCTTTTTCACTTATAAAACGGCGTTCCCATGGAAAAAAGTCATTTTGGATGTATGTATGTAAAAACGTTGACTAGGATTTCTCCCGCATCGTCGGTGCGCGTTTTACAGACATAAATCCTACACGCACAAACACCCAGATCCTGGACAGCTATGCTCAACCAGTGCGCCAACCGGGCCGAAAGTCTGAACTCCGAAAACAGTTTTTTTTATTTACATTAAATATTAATTTATCACCACACATAAAAATTATTAAACTTTATGTAAATTAAATCTCTTTTGAAACTGATCTCTTCTTCTTAAAAGTCCACTGCTAATAGATCTCCCCCAAGAAGGATTTGCCGTAATCATCACGCTTGGTAGTGGGATTGGTGATCGCAGTACCAGATGTTGCGAACCTTAGACGCTGCAGTCCGTCACCGGTTTGTTTATTTCTTGAGATGTCTATTCAAAAGCCATGAGATATTAGTCGTCGTCGTTTCAGCCTATCACAAGTCCACTGCTGAACATAGGCCTCCCCCATAGATAGCCACAAAAGTTTGTAGCTCTCATATTGGAAGGGTTTTTGCCATAGTTGCCACGCTTGGCAGGCGGGTTGGCAACCGCAGATTATTTATTCAGATATTCCAGGAAAACGCTGCTGCCCATCATCTGCTTTTTATAACCCTCTGTCGACTTTTACGACACCCACGGGATGTGATGGGCAGATTTTTTGGCCACCACACGGACTGTTGTTGACGGTTGTTGACTAATAAGGCAAATTT
Organism: Luehdorfia chinensis; assembly: GCA_019845155.1. NCBI lineage: Eukaryota > Metazoa > Arthropoda > Insecta > Lepidoptera > Papilionidae > Luehdorfia > Luehdorfia chinensis. The sequence continues at coordinate 16,038,252 of JAHVAK010000033.1, read as the reverse complement.
TACCATTGTGGCATCATTATTAACTTCCAAAGCAGTCATGACTTTATTGCAATTGACAAAAAAATCTTTATAACCTTTACTCTCATGTACACATGGCGATAAACTATGCTAATTTTTAATGCCAGGTTTAATGGGATTCCTGTTAAGGAACGGCCCTGTTCACTCACGGAGGCCTCAAGTCTCATCGACTGATGCTGCCGGTCAAGAGTACTAATTCCAGCCAGAGGCAACTTTTGTGCCAAACAAATCGGCCAGGAGGACATTAATGTAATTCCGGATTTTAGCAGGACGTCCCGATTTATAGCATATAATTAAATGTCCCGCGCGGGACAGAGTACTCGACAATACGGCGGGGTCGGCACAGGAAAGTACAATAATTCGCTCTAGCGAAAGGGCAAGTGTGTTGAATGGCCGGCCAACGTAGACGTGCCTAGCTCTTCAGTGAACCAGTTCACTGTTCCGGAACTTTAATGTTATCCGAATGTTGTGGACCTCCTGTGTCAGTAAGGGCGGATTTCACCGTTGAAACTAAACGCCATCAGTTCAAGAAAAACGAAGTTTAAGCGTTTAACTGAGTTCAATGCTACAGTTTGCATTTTATCAACATCAAATGAAAGCAGTCAATGCTAAACGCGGTTCAAATTCTGAATGCCCAATTTTCGACGTTCAGCTCTCATAAACGCGTTTAGAGAGCTGTCATTGTTAATTGCACAAATAAGTAAACACAAAAATTATTTTTAATTCGTATTATTTATTGTTTGCATACCTATGTAACCTATGCATAAAAACACACTGTTTGATGTCGCAAAATACGATAAATCGTCTTTTTGTTTTAGATTGTGACGATATTTCATGTAAACTTTGTTTTTGTAAACGCGATCAAAATGGAGTCGGTGAAGTCGGTTAGACGAAAACCGCCATCAAATGATACATTTGAACACAGTTAAGTAAAACTTAGTTTCCAAAGCGATCGGTGAAATCGGGTCTAAGAATGTTTAATTTGGAACTCGATCATATCACCTGAACACTAATGTTCGTGTTCTATGAACCATAATTGTGTCATTAATCCTTCTATGCATTGACACGGTATTTGACTTATAAAAACATACTGATTATCTAGGTTTTTTTATTATATTCCGCTACTGACGTAAAAATCCCGCTTTTAAAACCAAAATCATTAATTAGGTCCTGTCAATTTCTAATATTATGCCAAAGACAATAATGACATTCCAAAGTGTAGTGTTCTAGTAACATGACGGTTAATATAACTTATGATAGAAATAATAATCGCGAAAATTACATTGTAAATACGTAAATTCAAAATAATTACAAGATGCTTCTGGTTCAGTAATTTATAATTTTAATCTGGATTATGTGCATTAGGTACATTTAAATAAAGATATGATGTTAAATCAAATTTCTCGATGGGATCTCGAAGTATAAATAAAAGCTGTATAGAAATGTTGTTAAGTAATATAATCAGGCGTTACTTTGCGGAAATCAATGTTTAATTATTTATTTAAGGATTACCAACAAGGTTAACACATAAAAAAAAAACAATGTTAAAAATGTTAATTTGCAACATGCTCTTTTCTGTATAATATCATAAATATGCAAAATACCTAAAAGAATGTTTAAATCTTAGTTTACTAGTTTAATAAAGCTGGTTAGATTGTAAGTTTGCTTATCTCGGGAAATACGAATCCTGAGGAAGGTTATAGCCTAAAACTTCCGAACAGATCATTCTTCTTCTTTTTTGGTCCTGGCAATCGGCTACCAAATCGAGCCATTTTTGCCAAAATTTAATTGTAGTCTTTTCGCGTCAACTCGAAAAGTGACTACCGTCGTTTTAATTGAACTTTCCGATTTCTGTATATTTTGAGTTTTGATGTTTAATATTGATAGTTTATTATGCAGCAAGTGCTTGTGTAAGTGTACAGTTTACAGGAAAATTTTTGAATTATCTATTGTCATTCTCGTGACTGTCTTGACATTGGCAGAATTCTATTGAATGAGGCCAAAATTAAAAGAAGAATTTAATTGTAATATGTACTTCGTTTGGATCGACAGTAACATGATAGTCGATTTTGATTGAAAGATTTGTTGGACTGATGAATGGTGATGAAGATGAAGATTGAACTGATGGAGACAAAACGAAAAGTACAATTTTGGCCTTGAATTGTATTTTACAATTACTGTACACTTTCACGAGCGCCTGCTGCATAATAAACTAACAATGTTAAACATCAAAACTCAAAATATACATAGAAATTATAAAATTAAATAAAAATACTAACGCTAATTTTGAGTTGGCGCCAAAAGTCGAACCGAACTGTGAATGGTCAGGTTAGGTAGTTATCATGCCAGTCAGCTTATGTTACACGTGTGAAATCGCAGGGCACATTTAGTATTTATAATAAACCGATATTGTAAGAACGAATATAATCAGTCAATAAATTCTTTATTTGACACTAATACCACGAAAGAAACGGGTCTTTTATTCTGCATTAACCTAAGCATTCAAGTCGAATTGGGGTAAATGGCGCAAATATTACAATCGTCATTGCTGATCAGTGGAGTCTTTGCGAAAGGCAAACTTTACTAATGATAGGATTCTTATGCAGGAATCCGTACAACAGATGTCTCAGGACGAAAGTAATGTTCTTTGGTACACAGCATCTGCTATGGGAAGACATTTCACTTACCTGCAGACTATGCAATGCTGTCATTATTCTGCTCCTGGGAACGCAGTGTGTAAGAATTTTTTGACTCGTACCAAACTGGCAGTGACGTTGTTCGCCACCCGTCACGTCTCGTTACCCGCTAGGGCGAACAGTGGGCTATGTGTGGCCTCTGCTAATATAAGCTCCCATATAAGGGAAAAAAGCGTGACTGTTTGTATGTATGTATGCATTTACTATCACAAGTAGTGACTATACGGTTGTTTTTTTTGTTGCTCAGAGACTGCTATTGTTTATACCTCGACGATTTGGTGAAGGAATGCAAGCAGCATTCTTGACAATATACCGCGATTAGTAGGACTTCATGATAAAAGCGAATAGGCAAAAATATATGGAGTTTAAGCCACCAACAAATATTTTAGTATCCCCATGAAATTTTTCTTGTAATGTCTGATGACTATATTTTCATTGTCAAAAACAATTTTTATTTATTCCCCCAGTTTCTGAGTAAAAACAATTATAAAAGAGTTAGGTTATAAAAAAATTAAAGTTAAATCATTACTTAATACAATATACATTACATTCTTACTTATAATCACGCCTTTTTCCCATATAAATGGGAGAGGCCATACACGTAGCCTACTTTACGCCCCCGCGGGAAACAAGACGTGAGGGGTGGCGAACAACGTTGCCGCGATTTTGGTATAGGATCAAAAGTGTTTACTCCTCATTGCGTTCTCTCAAGCAGTATAGTGACAGCATTGGATATTACGGTGTTATTCTGCATGGATAAAGGCTGTACGTACAATACCTTAGTCGCCTCTTACGACACCGGTAGGAAAGGGGTACGTGCCATCCTACTCTGACAGACACACAAATTATTACTGGTATAGGCAGAACTTTTTTTGTATTTAAGTTAAATTATGAAATATATTATCGTCTAACTCAACTTAGGTCCTAGAATGGTCATTCACCTTTTGTAGTAAGATTTAAATGATTGATCAATGTATTTGGGACCAGGATGTCTATAAGCAATTCCATTGCTGGTTAGGATAGACTACACTTGTCCTGGAAATATTTTATATAAGACATGCAAAATTCCATTGCAATATTTTCCTTCAATGTTAAGTGGTAAACCACTTAAAATAACAATGCATTTTCTTTTTTGAAAATGTTGCCCCTCACTAGGATTTCTCCTGAATACTGAAGCGAGGGAGGAGCACGGGTACGTCCCTCCACTCCCAGAAACTCTGGCTACGCCAATGGCAGTGGCTGAGATTCGAATCCAGGACCTGTGGCGTAGAAGTTAGGTACTCTGACTATGAGGACCGGGGATCGAATTCAATTCACTTCCGTACTATACTAAAATCAAAGTCTCGCTTTAATATTAAAGTATATAAAAATAACATTTTTGCTTCATTAGCTATGTGATCAAACAAACAATTAATAACTCGGAACAAGAAAAAAATTTCATAATAGTAAAATATTTGGAATTTTATTATTCACAAAAATTATTAATAATCTACACTTAAACCGAGTTTAACGTAACGAAACTTTACATAGTAATTCTGAATCTGTTTGTTCTGAGACAACTTTTAACATATTACTACTGGACAGCATATTTTTCGGTTCATAGCCTGAATTTATCCAAGATTCCAGTACATCTGTACTAGGCAACATTGTCCTTAAGGTGTTCCTAACATATATGTATGCTTGGGGTGAATACTTATATATACTAAGTGCAAAGTTTTTCAAATCTTCCGTATGTCTCGTTGGCATAGCTAAAACTAGTCCATTTGTGTCCTCTTTGATTTTATCCTGCAGCGAAAGCAGTATTCTAGATTTTTTCTTTCTTTTCTGATTTAGTATCTCTTTCTTCATTTCTATAACCTTTTTCAGACGTACTAAAAATCTGTTCTGTCTGTTATACACTCTCATGTTACATTTCAGTTTGTCTCTCAAGCCGATAGCTTGCCTTTGCATTCTTTGAACTTCTGTGAACAACTTTAATAACTCAACATTTTCGTCTTCATTGCCAAATCTCTCATTTGAATTTTTTTGTGTATGTCTATTGTCTTTTATAAATTTGTTCTGCTTAATGTAATGCTCTTCATCTGATTCCATTTCTTCCTCTTCCTCTAGCTCATCCTCATTGTCTAAAGTTTCTTCATCAATATACTCTACCTAATAACAAAAACATTCTAAAGTAATCATCAAAGTGTAAATAATTAACTGCTTGCAAAATTGCCACACTTAACACCGTCTCAGAAGTGGAAGAAGGAAGGTGGTTGCATTAGGCATGTCACCATCTAAAAAGAGCTTCGCTACGCATGATCAACAGTAAAGAAAAGTTACAGACCTATAAATGTCCCACTGCTTAGCACAGGCCTCATTTCTGTGAGGGTTTGCCGGGAAAAATCCGCTAAGCTGCTCCAGTACGGGTTGGCGGACTTTAATGTCTTTGAAATGTTTTTTTTATTCCTCAGACATGGAAATTTTCCTTCACCATTGAGCATGTGGTAACATCAGCATTTAAAATGAAAATTTTAGAGGTGCAATCAGCGAGAATCGAACTAAGGTCCTTTCGCATACTATGAAATTTAAGGCAATCGCTTGTGTTTGTACTAGAGTAATGGAGGGATATGTATGGATATTATACAAAATGTTACTAAATACACTTGAAGCCTGAAACTTACCATGTTAGTCACCTAAGCAGCGAGTAATGGTCAATTCAAAAAATTCTATATCCTTTCCTTCATAAACAAAATCACCAATCCCTTTTTCATGTGCATCACACATATCATTCATTATTTAGATATTACTCCGAGAGCCTAAAATTTTCCTAGCTATTTGTTTTCCTTTCTTAAAAAAAAACGATACCACTCTTGCACATACATACAACACCCAAAACTGGAACTATCTGTAGGCCATACAAACATCTGAGCTATGCGGAAATCTAACCCGATTTCAATAATTTCTAGGTGATGGTAATCTATAATCCTAGGTATATACATAGCAGTGAAGTAATTACAGGTCATATGAGACTAGAACTGACGTCTCAAGGTGACAAGTGCAGTGTAGTTCTAGAGAGAACTGGCTCATCACTATATAGGCAGCATTTTCCAGTGTTGTCACTGACTTTCCTTTAAAAAAACTAATTTTTGTTTCAATCTCACCTCCAATACATGATTTGGCAACTTCAATGACGGCACTGCTTTGCTTGTCAACACAACTATGTTTTCGGCATCACATTCAAAACAATCCACCGAAAAGTGTTGCACGCATATGTATGAGAAGTCAGTGGGGGTCCAATTGTTTCTGCCTGTAAGGTCTGTCCATATTTGTCTTAGATTTGGATCCTCTGGAAATCTGTGACATATTTTTTTACAGTTTAGTAAAAGCAATAATGTCATTGTCACAAATAATACTAGAAGTCTCCTAAATTACCCAATCTATTGTAAATTAGGAATGTGCTTCATTGTATACAATATAAACATTTTATTTCCATATGTGGTTTTAAACAGAGGTAGAGAATGACGAACAGAACTGTTCCATGAATTTCATGTATTAGTTATAAAGAATTAGTCCTTACCACATGCTCAGCAATGAAGAAAAACATGTGAAATGTGTGTTTACTAGTGGTAGGATTACCATGCAGGAATGTATCTAGGTACGTGCCAGTGAATAACTGACACGTACGTACGTACGCCAAGAAGCTACTGCTGCTACTGAAAAATAGTAATGTTTGCACACTACTGCTTCATGGCAGAATAACTGGTCCTGCGGTAGGTACCAACCTATACAAATTAGATAGCATCTATTAATGGCACAGGAGATATTATAGTGCCACAAGCATACACTTGCATAAACAAAGGGGCACTCACTCATCCCAACCTACCCACACCCAATGTAACACTTCATGCTATAACATCAAGGCTAAGATGCAGTGTCAGAAACACGAGGACAATTACTACACAATCAGACTGAAAATCAACAATTGGTATTTTTTGCATAAATGTTAACTTTACACCACTAGGCCACTCAGTAATTCCATATAACATTTCGATCACTACAGAAGTAAGAAAGACAGGATAAAGTAATCTAGTAAATTATAATTCTATGCAATACCTCAATATCTACACAACAAAAAATTTGATTGTAGACAGATGTTTGACTTGATCTCTATGATAAAACCTATTTTAGTGAATATTATCATCACCTGAAAAACGAATCTGGGTTCAAATTTTTTGAATCTTCACATCCTAAAACTGCACAAGTTTTTGTAATTTCAGTATCAGCTTCGGCATTCTGTTTTAATTCCGGTGCTACCATTGCTGTAATAATTAAAAACATATTATTAGTCAAAATCTCCATAATTGTAACTATCTATTTATAATATACTAATTGATTCTTGCGACTTTGTCTGCGTGGAGATAAGTCTTTTAAATCTCATGTGGAAAATATTTGAATTTCCGGGATAATAAGTGTCCTATGTCCACGATGCAAGCTATCTTTGAATCAATTCATCAAGATTGGTTCAGCAGACAGAGAAAGTTACTTTTTCAGTATATAATATTAGTATGGATAACATTTTTAATAATTAAAGTTTCATCATCATCATCATCTTACTTTCAGCCTATCACTAGTCCACTGCTGAGCATAGGCCTTCCCCATAGATTGCCACAAAAGTTTGTAGCTACAATTTTGGGGGTATTTTTTTTATTTGTCCAGATGTTCCAGGAAGATGTTGCTGCCCATCTCCTGGTTTTAATTTTTCCTGTATCTACTTTTACGACACCCACGGGATGGGGTGTTAGATTGAAACCGCCACCACAAAGCGAATTAAAGGTTTAATTTTATTAAACTATGTACAGAAAACTTTCGTCTAATAATCTGATCAGATTAAAGAACGTCAAAATACATACCGACTGGAGTTGATTTAGATTTACTATCTTCAACTTCTTTCATTTTTATAAGCCCTTGATTGAAATTCATTATTTCTAATTCCAAACCAACATAAATTGGCGGGATTTCTACAAAAAGTTTAAAGCATTTGTATTATCAAACGCTGTAGCAACAAACACATGACTCAATGGTAACTAACCATATGTTTATGATTAACAATTTAATATAAGAGATTGGTTAACAGAGGCGGCCACAACAGCCCCTATGAAAACTGGTTATAGCTGAAAGTCTATTCGCCATTTAGAGACGTATTGATATGTAAATACTGAAGTTTTGTGATGTTGTGATGTCTAAGTAACAATGATAATGGACTTCAGAACAAGATTATAACATTTAGAATGGTTATAAGACAATAATCAAAGCATTTTTATAAATTGTATGACTATACCATAGATTAATTTATTATACTTTTAAACTTGAAGCCGTCATTACTTCTAAATATAGATTAAAATAATAATTATAATTATAGACGAAGTAGTCATGTCAAAAATATATTGTCTATGGCAACTAAATACATCATGTGAATCTATGATAGTTTGTTATTTATCTGTGAATCTGTCTTCTATTTTCTATGACGACATGTCATACTAAATATTTTCAATTCATTTGTACGTAATTTTTACAATATATTTGTTGTTCCCGATTATATGGTCAGAAAATGGTTGACCCAATATTCGATTACCAGTTTAGGCTCATCCTAATTGGCGATAGTACAGTGGGGAAAAGTTCGCTTCTAAAATATTTTACGGATGGAAAATTCGCTGAGGTAAGTATCAGTACCCGATGTTTTTGTGTTGGTGATTAAGTTTTATTCTAATAAGGGAGTAAACTACGCATTAAATTTTAGCTCTCCGACCCCACTGTGGGTGTTGACTTCTTTGCTAGAATTATTGAAGTACAGGATGGTACAAGAATTAAATTGCAACTTTGGGACACAGCAGGCCAAGAGAGATTCAGATCTATAACAAAGTCTTACTACCGAAATTCTGTTGGTGCTTTGCTGGTATATGATGTATGCAACAGATCGAGCTTCGAGCACATACCCTTATGGATGATGGAAGCTAAAAGGCATATAGAGCCCCACAGGCCGGTTTTTGCTTTGGTTGGTTGCAAAGTAGACCTAGTTGGAACAGACAATAAAAATGGTGCAAGAAGAGAAGTATCTTGTGAAGAGGCTAGGATGTTTGCAGAAGAAAATGGTAATGTATTTTTTAACTTTTTCCATGTATTTTTTTAACACAATCAGTTTTAAAATATGTCATTGGATAACACATCTGCAGTAAGGTCAACTTACTTTGCATAAATTTGCTTAAGTTTAGACGCATGTATACATTTAAATTTAACAATTTGTTTTTTACCTCAATACAATGCAGTTTCTTGTCAGATCCATTTCTTATTTTAAATATTTCATATTATTTATCATACACATATTAAATACATGATACATATTTGAAAAGAAAGTTTTGCGAATTTAATCACATTAACTTTCCTGTTTCAAGAGCTTTACAACATCAATTGTTACCGCGGTACTGAGGCGTTAGATGCCTTAATACATATATACTGCCTACTGTCCTAATATACTGTCTATTGTCCTAAAATATCCTGTCCTAATACTATCATTATGTCATACATTTTACTTAAATTTAATGTTACTGACAATATTTGATAAATTTGTAATCATATAACAGTTTATAAAATAAAAAATAATGATTAAACTATAATCACTAATAATTAACCTAGGAACAAGTCTTAACTGTAATAAAACTAGCTGATGCCCGTGACTTTGTCCGAGAGTCACTTTTGCATGTATAATATTAGTGGATGGATATGAAACTCGTTATGTGATACTCATAGTATTTAATATTTGGTATACAGTCTTGAAAGTGCATAAACTTATTTTGTATTTATTTTAATATCTGTTAACAACATTTGTGCATTTGTTTGTATATCTTAATAAAATAAAATTAATAAAATGATGTAATGATCCTAGTGAGAATACCAGATGATAGTTATGAAGTTATTGTTTTTTGTATTGCTCCATAACATGTGTGCAAATTTTCTAATTATTTGGAAATCTGGAAGCTGGTAAAAATTCAATTGAAAGATTTTATACTTACTTATTATTAACTAAACATATTTTTTAGGTCTACACCACGTAGAAACCTCAGCCAAAACAGGCTTAAATGTTGAAGAGGCCTTTGTTCTAGTGGCCCAGGAAGTATACAACCGTATCCAGACTGGTGAATATAAAGTGGAGGATGGCTGGGATGGAATAAAGACAGGTTTTAACAGACCAAACGGCATGGACTTTAATCTCCTAGAAGCTGAAACTGTTCAATCCACCTGCTGCTAGAGATCTATGTTATTATGTTGTACATATTGACTTGTGTAATTAGTATAGATACAGTGTAATATTACATAAGTATAACTTGATAATACATAATGTAGGTGAGTTTTGGCATATAACAGTTTGCAAATGCAGAAGTGTTTTAAATTATGCAATAAGTTTTTATTTAGTCAACAATTCAGTACCAGCAGGAGAATATAGAAATAATTGTATTCATATGATTAACGGTTTTTGTATTGTATGTTATTGCTTTTACACAATTTCAAGTTGCGATAAACATAATTCTTTTATAGAAGCATTACAAGAGAATTGTTTATTTTGTTACTAAATAAATTTTATATAACAATGCATTTCAATAAGCACACAAATTATGACATGTTACTTTTACTTATTTTATATCCGAAATTACGAAACGGTAGTTTTGTTGGTGACTAATTTATAGCTCACACTATTTTATTGCTTATATTTCATGAACCATTCTAAAAAAGATGATAAAAAAGACTATTCCGATATTCTTTCAACGGATTGAAAGTAGTTGTTGAAAAATTGACATAGACGAAATTCGACATACAATTTTTTTCTTTTAATTGCGTTATTAAATCTTAATAAACAGTGAATAGATAAAGTAATGATAAAAAATCATAAAACGGAATTAAAAACTTATCATCTCCATAGATTATCACAACCAAAGAAATCATTGCTGTTTGCTTCAATGCATTGCTCTACAAGTAGTTTTTATAAGTTTATTTTTATTAATAATTATATGTTTAGTCAAATTCTAAGTACCTGGAACACAATTCTAATGTTAATGAAGTGGAATTAATTTTAATCATTATTTCCCATTGAAATCATATTGTATTGAATAATATAGAATATAATTTACATGTTAACATTTGGTTTTGTTTTACAATTATTTATTTAATTTTAATCGCAATGAAAATTGGCACCCAACGCGGTCACTGAACTTCTGTAAATCTATGATCGTAATTTTAACCTAAATCCGTTCCCTAGCCTTGTCGATCATATGACATTCTATATATATTTTTTTTATTTATTATTACAAATTATAAAAACGTTACAATTTAAAGACCAAATCGATGCTATAAACAACACGGGAGGAAAAAAACAAAAACTTTACACAAATTGAAATATGGCATTAGATTTAAATCATATTTATACACTGCTTTCTATCGCTACTGTGAATTACGAATGTTTATAATGAAAAAAAAAAAGAAAAATAAAACAAAGCTTTAGAAAACATGAGCAGACAGCTAAATCTATGGTCGAAGTGATCAAGATGATCCACAGGTGTGAAGAAATGAATGAATTTGTAGGTGCATTGTCAAACTATGGACTGTGATTAAATGCTTCGTTGCTAATTGGGTTTCCGCCTCACTCACGACGTGAAACTCAGGCGGCAATATGGTACTTGTCGCATATACCACTTAACGCCGACTTTCTGCGATCGCGTGATCTTTCACCAGTCGAGCTGAACTTAAGAAATTCTTTGAAAGGTGTTTTGAAAATTTGAATTAATAAAATAAAATTAGTATGTTAGACCTCATAAAATGAAATGAGGGAAGCAAGAATGTCCGTCCAATCATATCCGGGCGTTATTGTGTGATTCACTCATAATGGAGTACATGAATATTTTTTTTATTGTTTCTAATACGTATATCAAACTACAAGCAAAACGCAATTGTATCATTTAAAATATATTTGTTTATTTTTATACTTTTAAAAATAGAAAAGAGTGTATTATAGGCGTGATTAGTACTTGTGGAATTACTGACAATTTGTCTTTGCCTTTGTCAATCCTAAAACAACAAGGAAGTTCCATCATACTCAACATTTACGAATCATCTAGACCCATGAACTACAAAGATAGTTTACGCTCAATTTTAAAACATTGAATGTTAAGATAATTTATGTCTCAGTTTTATTTATAATTGTACTGTGTCATTACTACGCTGTTATTATAATGCTTAAACGCAGTAAAGTTTTCGTTAATCATTATCTTGTTTCAATTCTGTCCTGTTGACCTTTAAGAGTCAAGTCGATGCCCCAATTTCTGTATAATATTGCGTCTGCTCTATTTACAACTAAGACAAAGGTGAGACTTGTATTCTGCGGAAACATTCAATTGATTGCGATAAAAGTACGAGAATACGTTGTTATGACGTAACGCTGTCTAGAGCCATAGTAGCTTAGGAATTGGGCGCTCTCCATTTCACATGCTATACGAGTGAACTGGTTGAATCCCCGGTGCCTTAAAGTTTGTAAATTACAATTTTAATTTCTGAAGTATTACTTATTTAATTTTTTTAATTGATATTGCGTACGGTTTAGTTTTGTACTGTTTCGGCTATCGTTCTTGTAATGTAATTTTTCTAAAATGTAAATTTTATCGTGTTATAATGTCAAAATAAACGAGTTATGGCGTAGTGGAAAGAGTACCTAGTAGACTAGTGCGGTTCGAGTCCTGTGCTTGAATTCCATTCGGAGTCCACGTTTGTTCAAAAACAAATTGTTCGGATACGATTGTGTTGTGATTGTCGAAGTACTTCTGCCACTGCATCCTAGTTTTCCTACGATCTTATCGCAAGAGTGTTAGGATCGGGCAGGGGTAGGTAAGGGCGAATAAGTGCCTCTGTGTTAGCGCATACAATTGTGGCACTATAATATCTTCTGCGCAGTTGATAACTTCTGGCAGTATCCGAAAATAGGCCAGGAGAACATCGTGTTAAATACACAATGGTCCACTGGCCGACTATCGAATAACTGACGTACGTTATACTTACATACTATATTCATAAATTATGTATTCTATAAGCCATATATTTTTCATTTGTATTATGATTCCACGAAAATCAAATCAATTTATGTCTCAAATATGCAACGATGTATCAATGAATACTAATGGTTTAATTATAGTTATTTAATGACTTCAACTGCCACAGTTAGAGCATGCAAGCTGATAATTTGAAATCGATAATATTAACAGAAATTACTAAATTATGGAATTCTTTGTGTTCAAACTTTTGTAGGTATATCCTTATAATGCATTATGTACAGATTATGTGATTAAAATATAAAAAAAAACACACAATACATTCACTTATATTTGTAATGCTAGTTAATGCTTCCGTTAGCTATGCTAAAATAACTTCTTTGTTACGTCACAATTTAATATTTCCAGGAGCGGATACGATTACAGAATAATTGCCGGATATTCGAAGTCTTGAACGGTATGAAACGTATGTAGAACATACATTCATACATACATACAGATGTTCACGCCTTTTTCCCATAAGGGGTAGGTAGACCACACCCTTAGCACACTTTTCTCTTCGCGGAAAACGAGACGCGACGGGTGGCGTACACGTCGCGGCTATTTTGGTACTAGTCGAAAAATTCTAACTGCCCATTGCTTTCCCACGAACAGTATAGTGACAGCATTGCATGTTATGGTATTATTCTGCACGAATAATGGCTGAACAATACCTTAGTCGCCTCTTACGACATCTAGATAGGAAAGAGGCAGGTGTTATTCAACTCTGCCGGACACCTATCGTAGGTAGAAAGATATTTATAAAATATGCCATTTACGAGGGTGGATTGAAAAGTACTCGGCCTAACACAGATCCTTTGTTTTGTGTGATTGTGATTTTATAAATTTATTAACAAAGTAATCGGTCATAATTTCCGCGAATGGAGCAAATCGAGCAGCGTGCCGTCATTAAGTACCTCCATAAGAAGGGGCTATCATCAAAAGCCATCCATGATGACATGGTCAGTACATTAGGCGATTGTGCTCTGTCGTATTCATCCGTCAAAAAATGGATAGCAGAATTTAAGCGTGGTAGAGAGAGTGTTAAAGATGAACCCCGCTCTGGAAGGCCTTCGACGTCAACTACTGACGAAGATATTAAAAAAGTACTTGATTTAATAATGGGAGACCGCAGATTAAAAATTAGAGAGATAGCCGAGATTATAGGCATCTCTTATGAACGAACTCAAAACATCATTGTCAACGAGTTGGGTTTCCACAAGGTGTCTGCGAGGTGGGTTCCGCGACTGCTTTCAGTTGAACAAAAAAGGACGCGATTGACTATTTCACGCGACTGTTTGGAGTTATTTGAAGCCGATGCAGATGATTTTTTGAATCGTTTTGTTACTACGGACGAAACATGGGTTCATTACTGTACACCGGAAACAAAACAGCAATCAAAACAGTGGAGAAGACCTGGTTCACCACCCCCTAAAAAGGCTAAGTCGATTTTGTCGGCAAATAAGGTGATGGCTTCAGTATTCTGGGACTCGAAAGGTGTGATTATGATTGATTATCTTGAAAGGGGTCAGACTATAAACTCTGATTACTACTGCACCTTACTACGTCGTTTACGAGAGGAAATAAAAGAAAAACGTCGAGGAATGCTCAGAAGAAAAGTCCTGTTTCATCAAGATAACGCCCGTGTTCACACGTCAGTACAGTCAATGGCTGGAATTAACAACTGTGGCTTTGAACTGTTACCGCATCCGCCGTATTCACCTGATCTGGCACCATCAGACTTCTTTCTGTTCCCTAACCTAAAAAAGCACTTGGGAGGTCAACGATTTTCGACAAACGACGAGGTCAAAGCAGCTGTAGACGCATATTTTGACTCTAAGGAAGAATCATTTTTTTTTAACGGTCTAAGTGCTTGGAAGGGGAGGTGACAAAAGTGTATTGAACTTGATGGTGATTATGTAGAAAAATAAAAATATAACTGATTTAGTATGTGTTTATTTTCTTGGTTAGGCCGAGTATTTTTCAATCCACCCTCGTATTTCTATACAGAGTAAACAAAACTAGAAGGATACACTCTCCCCCTTTCGACTTGTTACCCCATTTATCTAACATCTTGAATATATTAAATAAATAAATAATAACGGATCATTTCATTATTGTGTAAAAAAAAATATGGAAGAAATGGCTCTGTAACTCAGAACATTTCTGTTTGGTACGACACTATGCTCGTCACCTTGAGACTTGATGTCTCAAGGTGTACGAGCGCAGTCTAGGCATTAAGTCCGCCCATAGTAGCCCTTAGCTTAAGGTGTCAGCAATAAAGAATAAATAAATCTATTTAAAATAAAAATATAATAATAAACATACAAAATCAACTACATGGTCATAAGTTGGCCTTGGATAGAGCCCTAGTCTAGTCCTACGTAGACTAATTCAGTAGACTTCAATTCGTCGTCGTCGTTTCAGCCTATCACAAGTCCACTGCTAACATAACATAAACATAGGCCTCCCCCATGCTGGAGCTCTCATGTTGGAGGGCGTTTTGCCATAGTTGCCACGCTTGGGGCCTGCCAGGCGGGTTGGCAACCGCAGTTTATTTATTCAGATGTTTCAGGAAGATGCTGCTGCCCATCTCCTGCTTTAAATTTCCCTCTGTCGACTTTCACGACACCCACGGGATGGGATGGGGTGGTAGATTCTCTTAGGCTGCTACCACACGGCGGAGACTTAAGTTTTAATTATTTTTAAACACTGCCTCAAAACAAAGCTCCGCCACCTCATGGCAATCACCCGCCGCCTCACGGCTAGCCCTTGCTGCCTCATGGCAATCTCCCGCCGTCTCATGGCAAGCTCCTGCGGCCTCACGGGAAATCCCGGCTGCTTCACAGCGAACTCCCGTCGTCCCTCGATAATCCCCTGCCGCTTCACGGCAACTCCCTGTTGCCTCACAGCAAGCCCCGCTTCGCAGCAATTGCTGCCTCCCTGTCAAAACGTCCGCCACCTATTTATGTTTAGTCGAAAGAAAAATGATCGTAAGTGTCATCAGCCTTAGCAAATAGGATCGCCTACAATGCAATCTCTACTACAGACGGTACCAAGCTCCAGCCAGTTACTTGCAAAGCAACGATGTGTTTTTCCACACCTACACTCTAGCTTAAGATCGACAACTAGTTCTGTAGAACCTTCATTAATACGATGGTGACACTGAAAGTTATTAGAAAATCAAAAACTGAGCGAACTAGCAAGTTAATATTTTTATTATATCTTTTCAAAATAGTTTCCATTCACATAAATACATGCAAATGCATTCAATAGAACCACCGAGAAAAGCACTTTGCCCACTCGTCCTTAGGGGTCTCTTCGATGGCCTTCTGGAACGCAGCCACTGCTTCCTTGGCGTCCATAAAATGTTTTCCTCGAAGTTTTTCTTTTATTTTCGGGAATAAAGAAAAATCGCAAGGTGCGAGGTCGTGGCTATATGGCGGGTGACCCAGCAATTCCACGTCGCCCGCGTTCGCCCGGCGGTGTGCGAGGAGGCGTTGTCGTGGTGAAGGAGGATCCTACTGCGAGGTCGTTTCTCTCGAACTTTTTCCAAGACAGGTGGCAAACATTTGTTAGTATACCACTCTGCAGTAACTGACTTTTGATCTTCTAAACCAATTGTCGCATAATGACCGGTCCTTCCGAAGAATGAGGCCACCATCTTTTTCCTACACTTCGACCTCTCTTCAATTTAGTTGGCAACTCCTCGGAAGGAAACACCCACTGAGCAGATTGTCTTTTGGTTTCCGTTTCATAACAATAAATCCAGCTTTCGTCACCCGTAAGTATGTCGAACACAGCTTTTGAGTCACCTCCGTTAAATATTTGTATCATTTCACGGCACCAATCAACACGACGGAGTGAGGGGAGGATTTTGTGCACTTGAGTCATACCGATGCCTAAGCTTGTCCGAATCTGCTGATAGGTTACTCTTGGATCATTCTCTATCGTACACCGCACAACACTGATGTTATCTTCAGTCGTCGCCGTAGAAGGCCGTCCCTCACGCAGAGCATCGTTGAGATT
Source organism: Luehdorfia chinensis (assembly GCA_019845155.1). Classification (NCBI taxonomy): domain Eukaryota; kingdom Metazoa; phylum Arthropoda; class Insecta; order Lepidoptera; family Papilionidae; genus Luehdorfia; species Luehdorfia chinensis. The sequence continues at coordinate 16,021,400 of JAHVAK010000033.1, read as the reverse complement.
GGTGCTGGTCGTTTAAACTCATTAAACCAGTTGTAAACAGTGGTCCGTGAAAGGGCTTCATCGTGAAAAGGCCAATCGAAGTCTGTCATAACATTCTTGTTGACTTAAATGACACCGAAAGTCATAAAAAATCATAGTACGAAAATTTTCTCGCGTTTAATTCATACTGGCGTGACACAGACAAATTTCAATTTGCCGCAAATCGTAAAACAAATGACAAATGAATGAAATTAGTACTCAATAATATTAGCTAAGAATTCTATTTTCAAAATTTAAACTTATTTTTTTATTTTATTCTTTAAAAGTGGCCAGTTCTAAAAACTATCAGAGTCGCCCTCGTAAATCCCCGTAGAAGAAGTCAAAGCTGACCTTACCAAAATCTCACCATCCTATCCTCACCATACAGCGGGCACACAAAGGCACTCTATAAAATGGTGCTCATCGCTCTTGAGCGTTCTCCAGCAGGCAAACAGATCTTCAATCTTAAATTCCGCTGCAACCTTTCGTGGCCTGTAGAAGCACCTCTAAAAACGGCCCTAAAACTCCCAATCCCATAAATGGACTCATGGATCAACTTTATGGACATACTTCAAGGAATTGTTACACCCGGTCTAGGTGCGTAAAATGCCTGCCTCATCTTCGATTGTTCGAGACCAAAGGGCAAAACTCTCTTAGCCTCCTTCGGCCCACCCTTCTGTGTTCTATGAGGAACACACAAGAACAGAGGGTCACACGGCCAACTACCTCGGTTGCCCTAAGGCGCTGAAACCAGAGAGACCTGTGGTCAGACTTTTTTTTATTGGATAAAGTGCAACTTCTGCACATAGCAAATGCTGTGACCCAGAACATGTTTGTGTGACGCCAAACTGCGCACATCACCCTGTGACATCAGTTCTTAAGTCTCATATGCCCAGTGATTAAACTAGCTCACAGTGCTCACAGTGCCCTTCAAGCCGTAACACATTAATGTTGGCACACTACTGCTTCACGGCAGAATAACTGGCCCTGGGGTGGTACCTACCTAGACGGATTGCTGCATAGGAATCCTACCACCTGTAAAGGAAGCACCAAAAAGCTTCTTTCAGACCATCCCTCCACCTTCCATCTACCATCCGTATTGAGGAAACTTCTACCTCTGCGTCCGTTATAAATTCGCCTTCACTGGCTACACAAGTCCCTCCCATCGCGAGTCGACTTGTCGACGGAGCGACTAAGACCGACCCTTAGTCGCAGTTTCCGCCCTTGCAAAAGGCGCTCAGCGATACCAATGCGTACCATATATAAATGAAACAGCTGTACATGCGGTACCAACATGTAGTTGTGTCTATACGAAATGGATACAGTACCAATCAAAGACCCGGGAACAACAATACTTACTGAAATAGAACACAATCGATAATTTTTGTTTTGTCTGAACTGAAACACAACTCGCTTAATAGATCATCCCGCACGCTTATCACAGTCTTCGATATAATAGATACTAATATTCAATGCCGTGTGGTGGCGGCTCGTTAAAAGAATACTACCACTCCATCTCATCCAATGGATCTCGTAAAAGGCGAGTAAGGAATTAAACTGCACTGTGCACCCAACAGCGCATGGTGGCGATGGGCTCACCACCTATCACACCAAGTGCATTATATTGTTTTGGTGAAACGTGGATTGTGGCAGTCATCTGTTTTGCAGTGAGTGCCCAGTCTCTGACTACCCCTTATGGGATACAGTCGTGATCTTATGTACGAGTATGTATGTATGTATGTAATATTCAATGTACCTAACGCTTCTACGCGGGATCGAGTCCTAACCGGACCTAACATTTCTGCAAAAACAAATTGGCGGTTTATGGGTCTGGTTGAGTTGTGATTGTCACCGTGTCTCTGACACTGTATCCTAACCTACCTCGGTACACCAGGTGCGAGTAGAAAAGGACGTGTGAAGTGCCTCTGTCTTAACGCGTTCACTGCAATATCTCCTGCACAGTTGATAGCTTCCGAAAGTTCCTAATCGGAAGTCATCACCATGATCGAAAACGACCAGAAGATCACCACCAACATTATTTACAGAATAAAATAGTGTCTGTTAGTAATCGTAAGACGTCGTTGTAGATGAGATCCGCTAGAAAGTCGTCATTCTTAAAGTTTAAGGATTTAAACCCGTTCGTATCCCGAGCCGTGCCGCGTGAGAATACGGGGCATTTTTATGCACCGTGGTATATGGAACTGATTTAGACTACAAAGCAATCGAAATAACGTCTCCGAATCGAATCTACGTGGCGGAAGTCAACAGTAAATTGTACACGATTGCCATAAGTAGATTAAAAAATATATGTACATTTACCTAAAGTATAACATTGTACGTGCCAACTGGGTGCGTCACATCGCAACACCTTCCGGGTCTGACGATAACGCGCGAATATTTATATGTGGCTGTACATTATCGCACTCGTATCCGCAACGTCTTGCGATACTACATTCTATCAATTAAGCAGTACTGAATCGTATGACATGGACAAAAGGTTCAAAAATTTATGAATTACATTGAAAAACTTAATTAATTTCATCCTTTATCTGGCCTAACAAAACACACTAATAAATTCCAAACGTAAGGCTTAATTAATAGGAAGTTGTAATATCCGCTTGGCCTAGTGGTTAGAGTACCTAACTGCTACACCTCTGGTCCTGAGTTCAAATCCCTGCCGGAGCGATTAGTCCGCGTGTCTTTGACATACTGGTGGTAGGTATCCTATGCAGGAATCCGTTTAGGTAGGTACCACCCCAGCGCCAGTTATTCTGCCGTGAAGCAGTAGTGTGCAAACATTACTGTGTTTCGGTTTGAAGGGCACTGTGAGCTAGCGTAATCACTGGGCATATGAGACTTAAGATCTGATGTCTCAGGGTGATGGGCGCAGTGAGGTGTCACACAGAAATGTTATTGGTGACACAGCATTTGTTATGGGCAGACGTTGCACTTACCATCAGGTGAACGTTGTGCTCGTTTCATCACTTTATACAATTAAAAAAAACATACATTCTAGCCTACCTCCGATCTTATTGCATAGCATTACATCGGACGCAAGTAGACTTGGACGACTGAATGCCTCTGCGTTTGCGCGTACAATGCTAGCACGATAATATCTCCTGCGCAGTTGATAGCTTCCGTTTGTATACGGAAGACTGACGCCGTGGTTTAAAATTTAAATTTTAGCAACAGTACAATTAAAATAAAAACAGTAGTTCGCGTCAGTGCCAGACATTTCTTAAACATTTCTTAGTCCACATGTTGAACAAAGACTCCTCCTTGTGTTTAAAAATAGTTGATGGTTTTTTCTCGGTTAAATTTGTTGTAAAATGCGCATGAACAATGGAGTCAAAAGTACCAAACTGAAAATACTCAAAATGGTGACGTAGCAACGTTTAAGCTGCGCAACGTTAGGTGCTGCGAGTGCCTGTCATTCTTGGCGTGAAATAGGAAAACTTCGAGGAGATCATCTTCGAACTTCAGCGGTAACTAGTGGAAGTCTCATCATAAGTCGTAAAAGTGGAATAAATGAACACTTTTCAGCAAGTGGCGGAATGATCATCTCGAAAAGGACAAACCAAAAATAGACAAACCGAGGACGAGCAGCAGCGTCTGAGGTGCGAAGCGTCTGGTGCTGTTATCGCCCAAACACGGCGATTACGACAAAACCCTGTCTTCTAAAGAGAAGCCTACGCCGAACAGTGGAATATCAACACAACGCTGGTGGTGATTATTATGATAATCATCGATGATGTGCAAAAAAAGACAAAGGATTTTTATATCATATCATCATCATCACTTCCGCCCATCACTACTCCACTGCTGAACAACGGCCTCCCTCAGTGATTGCCACAGCTGCTCTCAATTTGGCGGAATTTCGCTATATTTACCACGGTTGGCGGACGGGTTGGCAATCGCAGTTTATTTATTCAGCTGTTCTAGAAAGAACCTGCTGTCCATCTAAAAGTCGACAGAGGGAAAATAAAGACAGGGCTTTATTTTCTCCCTGTCGACTTTTACGACACCCACGGGAAGAGATGGGGTGGTAGATTCTCTTAAGCCGCTACCACACCGATATATATAATCATAATTATATAATTATAAATAATAATTGAATTATCGTCATCATAATTACAAACCATCACAATTCCACTGCTGAACATTGGTCTTCTTCATGTTTTGAGATCTCTCAAAGGTATTTGACTGTGTAGAGCATAATAATTTCATTCGTAAATTTAAATACTACTGCGTTCGTGAAGCCTCACAAGATCTTTTATTATAAGTAACAAATCGAGAGTAAAAACTAGCGATTAACGGTGTTATATCGGCGGGTTGTTCAGTAAAAAGTTCTTGGTTTACATTAGTGATCTTCCTTATTTGATACAAAAATGTCTGAGATAGTTCTCTTTGCTGATGATACCTCATTGTTGTTTAAAGTTAACAGAAATGACTTGAATCGACGCTGGAACAGTCCAAAAAAACTCTGGATATTGTTTCCAAATGGTTTGTGGAAAATAATTTACTTTTAAATGCGGGTAAAACAAAATGTTTACACTTTGGAATGTCCAAGTCCGCACATAAACCTTTCTTTAGAAAATTCAACTGCATTTGATGGAATTGCTATTAATGCCAAGATACAGTGCGGAGTACATATTGAAAAAATAGCTTCGATATTAAGTCATTTTAGCATCAGACAGTTGACTGATGAGGCTACAAGCTAATTGTAATATAGAAAACTTTCGTCTCGAACTGCAGCGAAGGACAAATTATTTTACACGAACTTACACCAACTCGGAAAGTAGGCGGTAGCGTTTTTAATGAATTTTGTAATTTTTGTGTATATTTTGAGTTTCGGATAATTAAAATTGACAGTTAATTATGCAGCAAATGCTCGTGTAAGTGTACAGTGAATTCAAGCCCAATATTGTACTTTCCGTTTTGTATCCATCAGTCTAGCAAATCTTCAATTAAAGTCAACTTATGATTAAATTGTTACTCGACATTGGCAAAAATTGTTCGATTTGGTAGCTGAAAGGATCCAAAAAGAAAAACTATTTGACATGTTTTTTTGGGATCGTTAACTGTCGGCTGACACTTGAGGTTGATAGTTGTTGGAGCTGTTGGTACAAACACAAGGTACATACAAACTTATGCATTAGTAAGAAATCAAGTATTCGTACTACTTATATTTTTTATCAAATACCGTCTTATTAATTTAGCATTAAGAGGAGCGTGGCCTAGTTTACAGAATGGAAGAATCTCTGCCTGTCGCTATTGTCGAAAATCGGACAGAAAGACATCATCATCATAATTTTTGTAGTGTGTAATTTTTCAGTAGCTTGTCTTGCTACTTTTTTCTTCTTCAACCTATTCCACTACTAGAAAACGGTCTCTCACAAGAAGAAGAATTTGCAATTGAAAAATCAAAAATTCACACAAATCAAAAAATTCGATAATAGTTTCACTGTTATTTCTTGATGATAATCAATAACAATCTATCACAAAAAAATTCTGAGATAAAATATATATAAAATAAAAATTCGCTTATTTCTGTGTATATGTATTGTTTATTCTATGTAAGTTAAGATTAATACATATGTAAGTTATTGTTATTTCTATGTAAGTTAGCAGTAGGACTTTTGGCGCCAACTCGAGAAGTGGCGGTAGTGTTTTTATTTAATTTGGTAATTTCTGTGTATATTTGGAGTTTTGATGTTTAATATTGATAGTTTATTATGCAGCAAGTGCTCCTGAAAGTGTACAGTCATTGGAAAATTCAATTCAAGATCAATATTGTGCTTTTCGTTTTGTCGCCATCAGTTTAGCAAATCTTCAGTAAAAGTCGAAGATTGTATACTTCGATATATGGCTGACGCACAAACCGTGCATACATACATACATAAGATCACGACTGTATCCCATAAGGGGTAGTCAGAGACTGGGCACTCACTGCAAAAACAGATGACTGCCACAATACACGTTTCACCAAAACAATATAATGCACTTGGTGTGATAGGTGGTGAGCCCATCGCCACCATGCGCTGTTGGGTGCACAGTGCAGTTTAATTCCTTACTCGCCTTTTACGAGATCCATTGGATGAGATGGAGTGGTAGTATTCTTTTAACGAGCCGCCACCACACGGCAAACCGTACAGGCCAAGAAATGGGGAAATAAATAAATAAAGTGAAAGGATCATCTATTTAAAGTCTAATGTTAAGGAATCAGGAATTGTCAGTGTTAATGCATAGCGAGTGATAAATATTTCGAATTACTAACTAAAAAGTTTGTCAGTGGCGCAGTATGACCGCGCGATGCCAAAATAAAAAATAAAAGTTAGCAGTATTTATATCTGTTACAATATACTGGTCCATGAATAAAAGTACCCAAAAAAATTATTTGAATATATCCATAGGATTTTGCAATAGCAATCATTTCCATTGCTAAATGCCACCCTGTTTAGAACCGTCAAATTAATGTCTAAATGATGTTAATGTCAATTGTCAATATTTTCTTTTAAAATGTTCACTATAAATTAAAAACAGATTTGTTTTAAATAGCCACAAAGTTTTGGAGTTTCTTGTTCATGTATTATTAAACCGCAGTAATTATGTCGTCTGGTCGATCTAAAACGTCAATACTGGATAAACCTTTGAGTAAAGGGAAAGGCGAAGTTTCATTGGCGTTATACGCCCTCCTTTTTTCAGAAATCGTACAATACTGTTCACAAAGCCGTTCACACTCAATAAATGAACTCGAGAACAAGTAAGTTAGTGCAGGAATCCGTCTACGAAGGTACAAACCCAGGGCCAGTTATTCTACCGTGAAGCAGTAGTGTGCAAACATTACTGTGTTTCGGATTGAAGAGCACCGAGGGCAAGTGTAATTACTGGGCATATCAGATTTAAAATCTGATGTCTCAAGGTGACGGGTGCAGTGTGGTGCCACTCATTCTTCTGGGTGGCACAGCATTTGTTATGGGCAGTTGTTGCACTTGCCATCAGGTGAACTTTTTGCTCGTCTCATCACTTTATCCAATAAAGTAAAACCATCTGGTGAACATAATAAAAATATTAGATTACTATGACAAAGAAGATCCCTGGATTTAAAAGATTTAGAATAATGATTTCTTATACTTACGCGAACACTACACATTTAAATGAAACTAATTTTACGGATTTTAGCGCGTATAAATAACAAAAAATTAAACGCAAAAAAATCCGTTAAATTAGTTTCATTTAAAAGATTTAGAAGTTAAAGTTCTGTAAAAGTAAAAGTCAGTGGTGGTATGGTAGAGGGTGGTTTTTTTTACTTTATATATAAAAATGAAAATATCAGTTGGAAATATTTAAAAACAATACTTTCTAAGTTCATTTAGTCCACCTATCACATCCTGTTGTTGTAGGTTTTCTTATGCTGCCGCCATAACATACGTTATACTTTTTTTTCCCCCTAACACAACACCATAATTAGTGTGGTTAGAGAAAATAATTACAGTGCTTACCCAATATACAATACAATAAACCCAATTTGTGATTTCCAGGTTATCAGAGATAGGTCAGGATGTGGGCACCAGATTGTTAGACTTATACTTTGTCAGGGAGAGAAATAGCAAGAGGGAAATTAAGCTGCTGAATATGCTTTTATTTGTTAAATCTACACTTTGGAAGGTAAAAATCTGTTCATTGTAATCAATGTAATTCTATATTTTTTTAAAGTAAAAACCCATGTCTGTTTATCCACCCCAAAAAATCCATCCCTTTAGGTGTATATGTGAAAATATATGTCTGACAAAAACAAATAGAATTCATTGGCTAACCTTGGGTGGATTACCCAAGGTTAGCCAATGAATTCTATTTGTTTTCCCCATTTTCAACCTGAATATAGTTTAACAGAAAATACATAATTTTATGTGTACACCTTTTTTATTCACCACATATATAAACTAAAATTTCGCCCCATTATTAATTTTTTTTTTTGGAAAAATAGATTACAAAAAACTTTACAATACAAATGATCCATGTTGTGGACATTGCATTTCTATCAGAATATTTGATAAATAAGTTTATTTATCCAATGAGAGGTTCTTATCCATAAGTTTATGTAAGCTTATTATTGTAATAAATACCATTAAATGAGTGTATTGAGAGTTCAAATGACACTGCACCCTGTATTGCCAGGGGGGAAAGCTGGAAGAAAATTAATATCAATATTCCCATTGGCCTTACCTTTCATACACTTTAGGGTGGATTTTTTTGGGATGGCTTAACAGCGTAACTGGAAAATCGTGGAGGTGCAATTAGAGTAAAATTTCAAGGTCAAATTTGAGTGCAACTTTACTAGTTATTCTCAGTTTAATTAATTATTGTTTATATTCTCAGCAGTTATCTTGTATCAGTAACATTTTTTTTTTAAGTAATTTTTTTATTAAATTTCTAACATTCAAGTTTCACTTCTATCATGTGTACTGAGTTGCATGCGCTCAACTGGTCACAGCAGCCTCTATGTCCAACTCTTATGAAGAATGTCGATATGTGCTGGTGTATTGTTCCTCTTATTGACTATGATTATGCTCTCCTGCAAACATGACTGTGTTTCGGTTTGAAGGGCACTGACAGCTAGTGTAATCACTGGGCATTATGAGAATAGATGTCTCAAGGTGACTAGGTGCAGTATGGTGCCACAAGTGTACATCCAACATATAGGTACTCATTCATTTTTAGGAATAATACATACTAGACAGGGCATCTTTATATTTATATGTATACATCTCTGTATATTTTTCGTTCATTAAACCTTTAAAATTACACAACGCTTTTCCAAATTATTAAAGAAACCCTCAGGAACCCCACTCAGCTTAACCTTCCCACGCCTAACACATCATAAAATCGAAGATGGGCTAGGATGCAGTGTCACACACATCGGGCGATCGAAACACAACTGGACCTGATATCCAACAGTTTGTTTTTGCAGATATGTTGGCTCTGGCAGGGATTCGAACATAGGACATGCGGCACAGCAGTCAGATAATCTGGCCCTAGTGATCTAGTGGCCACAGTTATTGTCAGTTGTCAATGACTATAATAGATATAAGTTTAATGGAATCAGAACAACTGTTATATTACTATAAAGCCGGAGTGTTTAAATGTGCTAATCTCAAGTCATACTAATCCATTTTGAAAAGGTATTGTACTAGATAGAAGTTTAAGGGAGGTTCTAGGCTATAAAACTTATGCTAAATTCTTAAGGAAGTCACATGCTATGAGCTGAACATTACCAAGAATGGTCGTCTGCACTGAGAATACTCAGGTCAAAGGGTAACATGCCATTTGGCACAATCACTGTGTTCGGCTTATGTTGTGTGAAACCGCAGGGTACAACTAATCCATACTAATACTATAAATGCGAAAGTAACTCTCTGTCCCTCTGTTCTGTTTGTTACCTTTTCAATGCTCAACCGCTGAACCGATCTTGACGAAATTTGGCACAGAGATTGCTCGCATCCTGGAGACCTGGACTTAGTTTTATTGATGATTTAATAAATTTTATTCTGCAATATCAAATGGTTCCCACGAGATATTTAAAAAACCTATATCCACGCCGACATCAGCTAGTTAATAATATTGCTTAAAACAGGAAACTTCTGCCTGATTAATGTATTATTTATCAAATCATTTCTTATAACCACTGTTTTCCAGGTATTATTTGGAAAAGAGGCTGATAAATTGGAGCATGCCAATGATGACGAAAGGAAGTATTACATTATCGAGAAAGATGCTTTAGTAAGTATTTTATTTAATTTGCCTTTTCAGCTAGAGGTTAAATACCAAAGCATCCAAAATGAATAACACTGCCAGCCTTTTTAAAGTTCATCAATTTTATTTAGCAGTTGATGTTGCCCCCCTATACTAGTGTGGCGAACCGTCCTGTTTTTTCAGGGTACGTCCTCCTTTTTGGGGTGTCCTAGATAGTTTTTATGTAGCGTCCTGGGATTTTTAGAAGCGTCCTGTTAACATCCTGTGTTATATAATGATCAATAATTTAATATCTTAATTAATTCAAGATATTTTCATTAAAATTATAATTGCTGTAAGTGGAGTTTCATTAAAGTTAATAGAATCAGGTGTTACTTTGCGGAAATCCATTATCGGATATGCGGATCTTAGCAAAGTAATTTACCTTCCTTCATTGGAGTTTCATTGACGCTGTTTTAAGATCATAATACTATTAATTACTGCTCTTATAATTCTGCTTGTTTATGAACCTACATGTTTTATATTTCCATCTTCAATACCTGGTTTTCAAAAGCCAGATAATCTACCATCTCAAATCATCCCGTGGGTGTCGAAAATCGAAAAAGTCGGAAAATAGAAACCAGGAGATGGGCAACAGCATCTTCCTGGAACATCTGATTAAATAAATTGCGGTTGCCAACCCGCTTGCCAAGCGAGGCAACTATGATAAAATCCCCCCAACACTCCATCATAGTTGCCTCGGTTCAAGCTGCAAACTCGGTGTCGGGTTCGATCCCCGCATGGGAATTGTATGGCCTAGACATAGTTTTTCCTGGTCTGGTCTGTAACATTGTAATACTGTTGACATTCTAGAGTTAAGAAGCGCTTTTTTAAAAGAAGAATAGATATATCCCTTAGAGGACTTTTACAACTCCCATGGAGTAAAATGGGGTTGTAGATGTTCCCACCACGTATGTTGCATCGTATGCATTTCATCATCAAGATTTCAGCCTATAACTATATAGTATAGTTTGTAGCTCTCATTTTAAAGGGACTTTGCCATAGTTGCCACGCTTGGCAGTCGGGTTGGCTGGCAACCGCAGTTTATTTATTCGGACGTTTCAAGAAGATACTGCCCATTTTCATGTTACCACTTTCGGCTTTTATGACACGCACGGGATGAGATGGGGTGGTAGATTCTCTTAAGCCGGCAGTGCATACGTATGCATTGCTATCTGTATGTTTATACTAACTTTCCTTTACATACTAACTTGGTCTCTTAGCCGCGACCTTTGAGTCTAAGAGTTGAGCTGTAAAACCAGATGGCTAGCTGGCACCTACGTACATATCAGGTTAAAAAAAAATCCGTAGCCTAGCGGGTATCTAACTACTACGCCGCTGTTCCTAGGTTCGATTACCCGCCTGAGCCGAAATTTTGCAAAAACAAAATGTGTTTTTTTAATTGGATAAAGTGACGAAACGAACAAAACGTTTACCTAATGGTAAGTACAACGTCTGCCCGTAACAAGATGAGACATCAGTTCTTAAGTCACATATGCCTAGTGATTACACCTAGCTCTCGGTCTACCTTGAGACCGAAACACAGTAATGCTTGCACACTACTGCTTCACGGCGGAATAACTGGCACTGAGGTGGTACCTACCTAGACGGATTCCTGCATAGGAATCCTACCACCAGTAAAAGTGATTGCGATAGTGATTGTCCTTGTGTCTCTGGCACTGCATCCTAGTCTACCTCCGATCTTATCGCTTGAGCGTGACATTGGTCGCGCTTAGGATGAATGCATGGCCTCTTGCGTGTACACTGTGGCTCTATAATATCACCTGCGCAGCTATAGCTTACAACGGTATTTACTGGTTGGTTTCCGTGTTCCAGGGCGGTTCTCACCGCCCAAAGTTACCGACACACAAGTCGACAGTCCGAATGGACGCGCGCAGCCACCCTCAGACGGTCATTAGACGACTTAAAACATTTAAGATTTTCTAAATCGCGAAAGCACGCAGCGAACGCGACACAGTCCGAAGTTCGAGGTTATTGTAGGAGTTTTTATTTATTTATTTATGTTTGGGTCAAACCAAACCTCGCACGCGGGCCCATGGCCCGCTAGCACAGTATCCGATGAAGCTAACAGCAAAAAGACACAGAAAACAGAAAGCCGAGAAGGCTAACAGCAATTACATCACCGAAAATATATACTGTTTGGTTTTAATTGCAAATACACAAAAATAAGTCCTAAATTATCGAGACAATCGTCTATTTGGTTCTTTAAGCAGGAACATGTTTTTTTTTGAACAGATATTTTTTGTATTTTTGTATTTTTTCGCTAGGGCGTATGCGTGCGGTTCCCCACACGTTGTGTACAATACTGGGCGTATAACATTACAAGCAATTTGTGATGTGTATTGCGCTAGAGATCTAAGATCTTACTGTTATCGCGGCATTTCACATTCTCAAGTCCCGGCACCATACATGAATATAGAAAAGACCAAAGCTCGAATTTTAGCTCCAATACCATAAAGAAAACTGTGGGCGGCAGCATGCACTGTGCGGGTTCACTCCGCATATGACCGCACCCAATGGAGGCTATAGATAATTCCGGTGATGCAATTGCTGTTAGCCTTTTTTGGCTTTTACAGCTTCATCGGATGCTGTGCTCACGGGCCAGGGGCCCGCGTGCCAGGCTTGGTTTGACCCAAACATAAATACATAAATAAACTCCTACAATAACCTCGAAATTCGGACTGTCACGTTCGCTGCAAATGGATCTCGTAAAAGGCGAGTAAGGAATTAAACTGCACTGTGCATCTAACAGCGCATGGTGGCGACGGGCTCACCACCTATCACACCAAGTGCATTATATTGTTTTAGTGAAACGTGTATTGTGGCAGTCTGTTTTTGCAGTGAGTGCCCAGTCTCTGACTACCCCTTATGGGATACAGTCGTGATCTTATTTATGTATGTACGTTGGCTGCGTGCTTGCGCGATTTAGAATATATATGATTTTAAGTCGTCTAATGACCGTCCGAGGGAGGCTGCGGGCCTGCATTCGGACAGTCGACTTGTGTGTCGGTAACTCTGGGCGGTGAGAACCGCCCTGGAACACGGGTGTATCGTGTGTACGCGGTGTGATTGTCGACTGCTGCGCGCCGCTCTCTACGGTGGTCGCGCGTCGTGGTGCGTGTTATATTAAAGCTATTAACTGTGTGTACAGTGTAGCCTGGATCGTGTCTGACCGTATCGTGGTCAGGGAGTGCTGAGACGTCCGTGTCGTCTAGCACGTTTCGCGGGCGACGTTTGCGTTCGGTCGCGTTTCTATTTGGTCGGCAATTTTCTGCTTTCCAATGGAGACTGCTTGTACGTGGTCGCGATCTTCGGCAGTGAGGGAACGATGAAGATGAAGATTGCGCTAAACCTATCGCCGGCACACTTATTACATTGGACTTAGTGTGATTTGACAATGTTTCTCTAAGTTCCGTTAGACTTTTTATAATATTTCACTAGACGGATTCCAATACAGTAATCCGCCTAGGTAATAAATAATAAAACCTAGACAGGGCCAGTTATTTTCGTGAAGCAGTAGTGTGCAAACATTACTGTGTTTTAGACTGAAGGGCACTGACAGCTAGTGTAGTTTCTAGACATATGAGACTTAAGAACTTGTGGGCGCGATGTGGTGCCATACAGAAATGTTCTGGGGGATATAGCATTAGTTACCGACAGATGTTCCACTTACCTTCCGATGAATTTTCGGTCGTCTCGTCACTTTCTCCGACAAAAAAAAGTATTTGGATGCTGTCCTATTGTTTTCTATACAAATAAATAAAATTGAAGTGTCCGTTTGTACGAGTAATAACAAAATAATAGCTTATTACTCAATGATTTTGAAAGTATATACGGTTCTTAAACATTTCAAAAAACAATTTTTAAAATTTTCGTCTGTCTGTCTGTCTGTTTGTTCCGGCTAATCTCAGAAACGGCTTGACCGATTTTGACGGGACTTTCACTGGCTATCTGAGCTGCTATCTGAGCTGATATTATAGCGGGCAACTTAGGCTTCAATTTTAGAAAAATTATTCGGGGTTTCAAACAGTGAAAGGGATACATTTATATCATCGATCGGGGTCGGCTTTTTTACGCGGGTGAAACCGAGGTGCACAGCTATTATAGTTTAATATATATAATTTTTTTATATCATTTGCAGGTTAACAAATTTATCAGTGTGCCCAAAGACAAAGGCTCGCTCAACTGCGCCACGTTCAATGCTGGCATCATAGAAGCTGTCCTCACCAAAAGTGGCTTTGTAAGTGTTCAATGTTATAAAACGACATACATTTCTAAAAATTAAAAAAATCACAATGACATTATACGCAGCTTACATCATTTTCAATAACATAAAACAAGATGGCCGGCGTACATCGCTCCTTTCGCCACACCTCTACACATAATGTGACAAGTTGTTATCACAACTTCTTTTTTTCTATATCCATGCTTAATGTTATAAATGCGAAAGTAACTCTCTCTGTCCCTTTATCTGTTTGTTACTTTCTCACGGCTCAACCGATGAAACGATCTTGACGAAATTTTCCACACAGACAGCTTGCATCCTGAAGACGTACGTAGGATTTTTTTATCTATGAGGATATTTAAAAAACCTATATACACGCCGACGAAGTCGCGGGCATCAACTAGAGTTAAAAAAGTTGTAAATTGTTAATCTATAGCTAATGGCCGTACCCTATATACTATCTATCCATTATCTGTGATGGGTTACCCACCAACAAATCGTCTGTATGTCACTATTCCATATGTGAATTAGAACAATTATCATTCAAATATTTTTTATAGAAGAAAGTAACGACACAAGCAAATTTTACATTCCACACCGCGGTATTTATAGGGCCTGTGTTTATTTATTCTTTTTTTATTTTTGTTTCATACATCAATTTTTTTTGTTGTTACTCGAAACCGGAAGCCGCTAGCCCTCTACCCGCAAAGAATTAACATTATCAGTATTTATTATATCAATATTTGTGCATGTATGTGTGTGTATGATCATATGTATATATGTGTATTAAGTATATACATAATTATATAGCATGCCAATGAAAGTCAGGGCGAGGTTGTGTTGGGTTAATACATCCTAGCATATCCTGAGCGGCATTCCTTTTTAAAGCATTTCACCATGTACAGGTGGATATATAATTGTTCCACTTTTTAGTTTTTTTTTTTAATTTTTTTATTTTTAAATGAAACTAATTTTACGGATTTTATCGCGTTTATTTTTGTTATTTATAACCCGACGTTTCGAGTGCTTTACAGCACCCATGGTCACGGGGGGACTGAGGTGACAGATGTCCTGATGTCATAGTTAACCCGGAGTACCTTCAGCTTTTAATTATTTTTTATGGTCCGATCTACGCAGAAATAGCTAACTGTGTCTTGAAGTCTAGCAGTGGTATGCTTGGTTTTTGTCTTAATTTTATTAATTATAGGATCCCAAGCTGGTGGTAATACCCAACCATCTTCTCTATTAAAATTAGGATGTTTTTTAATTTCAATAGCCTCGCGAATCATCCTTGGTAGGAATCGGTGTTCTTTTGCGAGGATTTGTGGTTTATCAAATCTGATGTAATGGTTGGGATGATTTTTTTTATTTTCCTTAAATTTAAGTTTTCGGCATTTGCCGATTTTTTTTAAATTATTAATGTTGTTTTATATGTTCATTATATTAGCAAACTGTGGCATTGTGTTTATATTGTAACCTGTATTTTTTGTGATTGCTTCGAATAAATGTCTCTTTCTTTCTTTCAAATCGTTCACCTGGTGGTAATTGAACGTCTGCCCACAAGAAATGATGTCACCTAGAAAATTTCAGTGTGGCACTGCGCTCGCCCAGAGACATCAATTTTAAGTCTCTTACGTATACCCATATTGCCGTGTGGTGGCGGCTTAAGAGAATCTGCCACCCCATCTCATCCCAAAGGTGTCGTAAGTCGACAGAGGGTAAATGAAAACCAAAAGATGGGCAGCAGCATCGTCCTGGAACAGCTGCCAACCCGCCCGCCAAGCATGACAACTGTGGCAAAATCCCCTCAAAATGAGAACCATAAATTTTGGTGGCAATCGATTGGGGAGGCCTATTCAGCTGTAGACTAGTGATAGGCTAAAATGATGATGACGATGAAATGGTCAATAAATCAATGTTTAATGATAATCCGTGCGTGTTCTCGGTGATAAAGATCAAAGTTGTTCAGCGGACAGTTTAGTGGGCTCGAAGTTACTCTGTGAGATGAGATTCTTAACAAGGATAGCCTCAAATAAACCAGAATACCCGCCGTTACCTCATTATATAAACTGATTGTTTTTTTTTTTTATTTCAGCCGGCAAAAGTCACTGCCCACTGGCATAAGGGCACAACGTACATGGTCAAATTTGACGACTCCGTCATAGCCAGGGACAAATCTCTGGACGACCGTTAATCATTTTAGTATTTAGCTGTCACAGCTACTGTTATTTACGTTCATAATTAATCTAAACTAATTAAAATACGGAATGCATAGAACATTTTGTTTTTTTTACTACCATGTCCACCTGTGTCGTTACTCCAGGGTTGCAATTTCAAGAAATCGGGCAACATTTAGAGCCGATTAGTTTTTTACATCCTGACCGGGTGTTTGTATCAGTGCGCCATACAAATATTTGTTCAGTGCGAAAATCGAATCCGCAACCCATTGCTCTGAAAGTGACTAATTTGTAAGGATCGGGAGCCTTGTAATTTTTTTTTATCTATAACCCTTGTATTAATCTTTAGAATTTTGATCATCCCTCGTATAAAAAGAGGAGAGTTAAAAAAGTAAAGTAAAGTTTCAGCCTATAAATGTCCCACTACTGAGCACAGGCCTCCTCTCATTTCTGAGAGGGTTTTAGAGCTAGGAACAATCCGCCACGCTGCTCCAATGCGGGTTGGCGGACTTCACATGTCTTCGAAATATTTTTTATTCCTCAGACATGCAGGTTTCCTCACGATGTTTTCCTTCACCGCCGAGCACGTGGTAAATCAGCACTTAAAATTGCAATTAACACCGGCCTCCCTAAGCTTACACAAGCAAACTAATACCGCCACCTAGTCTCGGCGGCTGACTGTCGTACAGTCAATATCACTATATAATGTCTCGTTTTGAAGGGAAACAGTGGTTTGTATTGCCTAGCTGTAGTCGTGGAGGGTATCTGGTGGCGGATTAATTTGCTTGTGCACCACCCTATTGAGGGAGAGCGGGCGGTTCTCTTCAAAAACGAGGTAATAATACACGTCATTTTAAATTACAAGACTTCAAGGCATACAAAGCTCATTTTGCGTAGATCGCAGGTACCCCAGGTTAACTATGACATCAGGACATCTGTCACCTCAGTCCTCCCGTGACCGTGGGTGCTGTAAAGCGCTCGAAACGTCGGGTTAGAAATAGTAAAATTAAACGCGATAAAATCCGTAAAATCTCGCAAACTATTTTTTGCACAAGGTTGCCTCGACTGTTGCATTTTTAAAAAAAAAGACATCAGTTTTTCCTTTAGTGTAATTTAAACAGCCTATCACGTGGCCTAATTTTCCCACAACGACAGTCTCTCTCGAACTGACTGCGCTGTGTATACACGCAATAACCATAGACGAGCATCGGTAGCACCACCATTGTTATACCAGACATTATGTTCCTTGGGTTCGCTTGAAAATGATCAAATTGGCAGGCTTTCATCGACATATACCTTTGGAGCGCTGGGTCGAACTGAAAAATATCATGGAAACTAATAAAAAAAAGTTAAGTGACAGCCTATAAGAGTCTAACTGCTGAGCACAGGCCTCCTGTCATTTCTGAGAGGGTTTTGAAGCCGGAAAGAGCCCGGCACGAACTTTTTTTTTTATTGCATAAAGTGATGAAACGAGCAAAACGTTCACCTGATGGTAAGTGCAACGTCTGCCCATAACAAATGCCGTGTTACTCAGAATATTTCTGTGTGACACTACACTGTGCCCATCACCCTGAGACATAAGTTCTTAAGTCTCATATGTCCAGTGATTATGCTAGCTCACAGTGCCCTTCAAACCGAAACAGTAATGTTTGCACACTAATGCTTCACGGTAGAATAACTGGCCCTGGAGTGGTACCTACCTAGACGGACTCCTGCATAGCAATCCTACCACCAGTAAAAAACTCCACCCACTCTGGGTATGTGGTAATATATATATACATACATATGGTCACTTCACTTTCCCATTTGGGCAGGCAGAGACCACATTTTTCCACTTGCTACGATCCTGACACATTTTTCGTCTTATTCTACTTTCATGAGTGCTTTCATCAAATCTCGTCGGCCCAACAATTTTAGAGGTGCCAGCACCAGGGTTAAACTAAGTTCGCTCGCATACTACGAAATTTAAGGTGAGGTGCCTTTTCCCTGAGCTACCACGTCTCTGGAAATTAATACGAATAAATAACTTAGTGCCGTGTTGTAGCGGATTTAGAATTACTGACACTCGCATCTTATCCTGTAGGTGTCTTAAGACTTCCTAACGACTTTCCAAACCTAAACCCTTGAGGCTCTATCTCAATGTAAAGAAGCACAACCGTCTTTCTAGTAGCTTTGAATTAACATAGCGAAATAAAAATTGAATTTTTAGTCAATATTTTAATTATTAACACTTATTTACACACCAGGCACTTCCTGACCGCTAGGCTACACAAACCCAGAACAACTATCAATATACCATACATGTCCCGTTCGGGAACTGACCCCAGCGATCCGCGGCGCAGAAGCAAAGGGCATAGCCACTGCGCCAACCGAGAAATTATCAAGAATGTAAATTGCAAGAAGGCTGGTTTCCCCAACTTCACGTCTGCATTATTTGCGTTATATAATAATCAATGGTAACAGAGTTGCTTTTACATAGATTTTTGTGTTGACATCATAATAAGGGGCCATTAATTACATGAGGTTGTTGCCTCTCCCCAAGGGAGGGGGCTCCCTCTTGTGATAAGTGTTTATTGGTGATAAGTTGTGCGGTTTTAGGCTATCCCTCGCAGCATCACTTGTTTTTTATTATTGTGTTGCACAAAACAATTAAATTAATTATTGGTAAACACATTTTACACATCACTAATTAAATTAAGTTTATCAGCGGCATGTAAAATACATGTGATTGTCACATTACCCCTATGTATATATAATAACGGATGTTAAATATCTAAGTTTTCTTTAATCAAACTTACTACATGGCCAGCCTCCATGCTATGTTTACAAGGGTCTGTTCTCATCCTCAAAAATTCTTTTCTGTACTTTGCTCGTCTCTCTATTTGAGCCTTTATTATTTTACACTCAGTTTCAGAAATAATTTGATCAGTCATTGTTAAAATATTTATGTAAGGATATACTAAAATAAAACTTAGCTATTATAACTTTTCCAATGACAACTTTATTCTTCTTTGACAAAGGAGAATAAAAACAATAGTTGTTTATGTGGCCAGCTTCAAAGTATAATTAAGAAAAAAAAGGAAATAAAAAAATGTACAGAATTAAATACTATATTGCTAACAATGATCCGATTTATTTTATTTACATTTAAGCAAGTTTAAATAACCTGTCTCTGTAACGAAGTTCACCTTTTCTGATCTTCTGTTCACGGTCATTGCGTTGATTCCAGATTAAATATCCGTATACAAACATTGGTATAACGATAGCGCATATACCGAAAACACTGTTACTCCTGTTGGGTTTAAATTGGTCGAACTGAGTTGCTTTCATAGACATAAATTTTTGCAGCGCGGGATCAAACTAAAAGGAAAGGATTACATATTTTAATACAATGTACGGTCTTTATCATGACTTATTGGAAATTTGAATGTTTACTATATAATAAAAAAATATTACGTAATTGTAATTGTGTACTCACGACATATCCAGCTTCAGCAGCATGTTTCCATGGGTTTGTTCTTTGTTTTAGAAACTCACGTCTTAACTCAGCACGCCTAGAAGCCTGATGCTGAATGAGTCTATATTCGTCTTCAGATATTCCATATTTTTCTGCCATTTTTACACCAATTTCCAACAAAATTAAATTTTGTGGACGTTTATAGGGTAAGTTATGGATTTCGCTAAGCAGTACATATAGGTAACGTCATTTGATTTTGACAGTCGATGAAAGTTTATGAAGTAAGATTAGGAACTTCAAATAAATTTAATAACTTAGGAAGAACATATCAATATTATAATATTACTAATCTATTAACATGTATTTTGTTAATTTGATTCTTGATAAATCCTCAGTACCACAGTACTCGATAGTATAGTAGATAGTATACAGTAAATTTATTTTTAAAAACTACAATGGTTTTATTTCTTTTTACTTATAATATTTTATATAACTTAGAAGTATTTTAATGATTGAGTCATTTTGAATGTTTTATAATCAAAGTACTTAGATGTATTACATTTTGTTGTATAAAATATGTTTTTTTTTTATACTGGTTTTATTATACCAAATCTGTTTAGTACTTTTGTCAATAAATAAAAGAAATAATAAAAATATGTTTAATACTTAAAATGTATTTTTTCTATTACTTTCTTTACTATGTTTATTTTTATTTATTAATTTATAGAAACAGTCGTAAACTATTTTCCTGTCCCGTATTTCGATCGACATTAAAATGATGGTTGATTTTCACTAGTTTGATGGAGACAAAACAAAAAGTAAAATTTTGGCCTTGAATTGAATTTTCCAATCACTGCAATTCACGAGTACTTGCTGCATAACAAACTATCAATATTAAACGTCAACACTCAAAATATACACAGAAATGACAAAATTCAATAAAAACACTACCGCCACTTTTCGAGGTGGCGCCAAAAGTCGTCATTACTATTATTTCCTAGTTTTAATGCCACTCCAACGGGTCTCTTGTCACCATCTCTTAATATTCCAGAAGGCTCTTAAATGAAGGCAATATGTATGGAGACAAATGACGTTCTCCTAGCCGATTTCGACCACGACGACAACTTCCGTATCCGGTCGAGTGCCATCAACTGCGCAGGAGATATTATAGTGCCACAAGTGTACGCGCAAACACAGAGGCACTCACTCGTCCCAACCTACAGGCGCCCGATATAACGCTGATGCGATAAGATCGGAGGTAGGCTAGGATGCAGTGTCAGATACACGGGGACAATCACAACACAACCAGACCCGAAAACCAACAATTTGTGTTTTAGCACAAATGTTGGCTCCGGCTGGGATTCGGACCCAGGACCCGCGGCGTAGAAGTCAGATACTCTGACCACTAGGCCACGCGGTCGTCAATGGACAAAGACAAAAGACAAAGCCCTCCAGATGAATATGTTAAGAAAACTCTGTTGAGATAGTCGGCTTTTCTGGCATACCGTGATGACCATACTCACCGATGCCAATACCACAAAGAGGCACAAAGATACCAATGTAGTTGATAGGTCATTTCCTCTTACAGCAATGTGTAAACCTTCACCCTGAAATAATGTTCCGAAACTACTTGAAGCAAAAGTGCGTAAAAAGCAACTGAGTTCCTTAATTTAAACACTGAGAAAGCCGATTTTTCGTACATTCCGTATCAACGGAATTTCCAACAAGTTTGTTGGTTTGCATTAAGCGGAATATTTTCGTAAAGGTCGAAAGTTTGCTATACATTATCGATACCATTTATGGATAATTTTATTAATTGAAATAATTATTTTTATTTTGTTGTTTAATGTTTAAAATAATGAAATACAACTGCTTGTTGTCATTAAAAATAAAACTACGCAATGCAACAAAAACACTTTATTTATGAATGAATGAAAAGAACAACACTATCAAGAATTGAACTATACAGGTTCTTCCGGTCACCATCTTTTGGTTTCTCTTGTTGTCGTTGTCAGGTCGGCGAATTTTGTAAAAAGCCGTAGCCATGGGTCGTATGCACGCACCTGGGTAATTACTTAATTATTTAACTAGTGAAAGTATCGTTTTACATAAAACATATAGATTTTTCATATTACAAGGTTCGACTTGTGTATGACAGCATAACCTAGAAATTGTTTCTTGTGGCCACATGGCGTCTCTGAAAATGTGATTTTCTGTGTTACAGTAAGGGTATTTCCCAGTCGGCACTGCCATACCGTCGCAGTGTACCCACTTGGTTAAAACTGACCGCTGATGATGTTAAGGAACAGATTTTCAAACTTGGAAAGAAGGGTCTTACTCCCTCTCAAATTGGTATGTATTTTATATTTTTTCGATACCACGTTTAGTGCGCTTAAAAGTTAAATTAGTTGGAAGCAGCAGTGTTTTAGAACAGTAGTAATATATTTGACTTGTTGTCATTACTGAATTAAAGAATAAGCACTAAATACTTCTTAATAATCTAGTATATCTTAGTCTTAACTATAACCATGAATGGATATTATTAATGTAGCTTTTGCAAAATTCCACATTTGTAAGCAAGCAAGCAGCTAATGAAACTTGTAGAGAGTTAAGTATCTGTAGAACATAGTAATGTCAAGGAAAGATAACATTAATATATTTATTATATTTTACAAACATCAGTAACTGGTTTAATAATTAAATAAACTACATAAATCATTTACACGTAATTTGCTATTCACTAGTCAAATACATATTTTTTACAACTTTGACTAATATTGCAGACAAATGTTACTTATTTACCTCTGCCCTACTATTGTATTACTTGAAACCCATTAAACTTGTGGACCTTTCCGAATGTTAAAAAAAGTTTAAATTTTTATATGAATATTTGTACATTAAAAATTTTGATTGTCATCATAAATTATTCTAAAAATACATCATTCCAGACCCTTTCCCATGATAACTGCAATGGCAAATATAATGATTGAACAATTTCTATTTATTTAGAAACTAGAATAGACACTTGAATTTCTTTTTTGTCTGTTTAATGCTAAGAGCTCTTCAAAAATTGGGTAATACACACTAATTTAAACATTGCATGCTGATTACTGATTCACAATCAATTCTGACATGAGTTACTGTCTACTGGTCCAATTTAATGATCCAATTACAAGGAATTATTTTTGGAATAGCTCATAAGACATATTTCTCAGTCATAGGTTTTTTTTTAAAGAAAAGAGCTAATTGATTTAGTTCTTTGAATTAATGTAAATTGGTTCTGAATTGCATAACTATGTCCATTTAACTATCTTTACTTAAAACATTTCATAATCTAATATTTCATCTTATAGTATATCCACAACTTGGGAAGAACGCAAAAGATAATGACCAAAACTAGCTTACACTTACTCCATTTCCGAGTATCATTTACTTTTAACCCAATATGTAAAGGAGTGTGTAACTCAGGGTCTTTGTATTTTCTTTGAATATGTATATGCTCGGAGTTATAGGAAAAAGGAAACCTGCATGTCTGAGGAATATAACATTTTGAGTACATGTGAAGTCTAGCAATCCACATTTTAGCAGCATATTGGATTTGTTGTAGCACCAAAGCTCTTACAAAAATGTGGGGAAACTTGTACAGAGTAGTGGGATACATAATGCATGCTTTTTTTTAATTAGTCAAAATTGTTCATGTATTTGCATCATAGCTCATGAATTATTTGATTGATTGGGATAAATGTGTGGCTTAATGATTCTTTGTGTCATACACTACAATGAAGTTTTACATCACTTGTAAAACCGCCAGTAAAAGAAATCAGCCACCCCATTTCATGACGGACCTGTATAAGTTGACTAATGAAAACACCAGAAAAAGCTCATGGACACCTGATTATGGAATGACTTTCCTAAACGTCGTCGTCGTCGTCGTTTCAGCCTATCACAAGTCCACTGCTGAACATAAGACTCCCCATAGATAGCCACAAAAGTTTGTAACTATCATATTGGAGGGATTTTGCCATAGTTGACACGGTTGGCAGGCGGGTTGGCAACCGCAGTTTATTTATTTAAATTTTATTTGCACAAAAGTGTACCAATAGTGTATTTATTCAGATGTTCCAGGAAGATGCTGCTGCCCATTTCCTGGTTTTAATTTCCCTCTGTCGACTTTTACGACACCCACAGGATGGGATGGGGTGGTAGATTCTCTGAGGCCGCTACTACACGGCCACTGCCTTTACGTGCCAGACCTTAATTACCCTGATTGGTAACTGGCTGCAGTGTCTAGCTTTACATCAAAATCCCAACTTGTTAAAGACAATGTTCAGGAGTGAACTTTTCACAGGCTGATGAAGAAAATATTCAATATGGATTCCCATTCCAGAATTAGTCTTTGTGTATTGTTTGTGATCATGTATTTATTCTATTGTAAGTTTTCATTGCATTTATCATGACATCTTTTTGAATTCTACCTTTCTACAAAAACGAGATGGTCAAAAATGTATGGAGCTTCGTTTGTATTTTGTACCAAGGCTTGGAATCGAATTCGAAAAACTGGTTATTTTCAGTTAATAAAATGTTCATGCATTTACCTGGTAAAGGATTAACTGGTTAAAAATTAACCAAAACAGTTTGATTAACGGTTATGCATTTTTAACCAGTTATGACACAACCAATTAATTTCAACTGTTTATTGAGTCCGTATCATTGATATACAAGAAACCTAAGATAGATAGATTGATAAAAATATTCTAACAAAAATTATAAAAATGTCACCCCTGTGATGTTAAAAAAGATACAACACCTACTTTCACTAACCAGTAAAATTTTGTGTGTAACACATGGTGGAATATAGGGTATTTAAATTCTTCGATAGCTAATTTGTACAAAAGATTTCGAAACCGAAACCTTAACCAATTATCAGTTTGGTTCTGGGTCCTAATGGCTAAACCCGATCTCTAAATTTAACCAGTTTCCAAGCCCTGCTTTGTACTACAATACATAATTACTATAAAATATATACCATTTTCATTCTTCAAATTTAACTTAATATTAATTGGAATAATATATTTTCTATATAGCAATGGAAACATTATAATTAATGGTGGCTTTCGCGTTATGTTCGACGTTATCTGACAAGTCCGTAATATCGCTTATTTTAATAATTTGTGCGACTTAATCATCATCATCATCATCATCATCATCAATTACACTAAAATACAAAATTATTCTTTATTTTTAAAAAAAAAAAATATGCTCCACAGTAGGATTTGCTCCTGTGTCGCGGGTGCGTTTTACATACATAAATTCCACATGGACAAACACCCAGTCCCAGAACAACTATCTGTAGGCCATACAAATATTTGTCCCCTGCGGGAATCGAACCCGCGACCCGCGGCGCAGAAGTCAAGGGCTTAACCACTGCGCCAACCGAGCTTACTTCACTTATTTCACTATTTTTCTCTTTCCAAAAATTGAACATCTTTCTTTCATTATCATATTTTTTTCTATTCCAATATTTATTGGCTCATATCTATAAGTTGTGGAAGTGACTACAATCACATTATTTTTAAATTGTATTGTACAAAACTTTTATTTATTTATTTAATACAGTGACGAAACGAGCGAAACGATAACCTGATGGTAAGTGCAACTTCTACCCATAACAAATGCTGTGTCATCTAGAACATTTCTGTGTGACACCACACTACACTCGTCACCCAGAGACATTAGTTCTTAAGTCTCACATGCCCAGTGATTACGCTAGCTCTCAGTGCCCTTCGAACCAAAACACAGTAATGTTTGCACACTACTGCTTCACAGCAGAATAACTGGCACTGGGGTGGTACCTACCTAGACGGATTCCTGCATAGAAATCCTACCACCAGTCTCAATCTTTCTGTTTGTCTCAATCAATTTCTAAAATGTCAACATTTTCCTTTGGTTTACAGGTGTCATGCTCAGGGATTCACATGGTGTTGCCCAAGTCAGATTTGTCACCGGCAAAAAGATCCTCCGTATCATGAAGGCCATGGGTCTCGCTCCTGATCTACCCGAGGACTTGTACTACCTGATCAAAAAGGCTGTAGCAATGAGGAAGCACTTGGAAAGGAACAGGAAGGACAAGGACAGCAAATTCAGGCTCATTCTTGTCGAATCCAGAATTCACAGGCTGGCCCGTTACTACAAGACAAAGAGTGTGCTCCCTCCCAACTGGAAATATGAGTCGAGCACTGCATCTGCTTTAGTGGCTTAAGTTTAAATAAACTATATAAAGGTATTACAGTGTTTTATTTAAGGTCAGTTCATGATTATGACTTTAAGTGATGGTAAGATTGCCTTAAGACAATCTACCATCCTATCTCAACCCTCATGTGTCGTAAAAGTCGACAGAGGGAAAATAAAAATCAGGAAACGCGGCAGCAGCAACTTCCAGGAATATCTGAATAAATAAACTGCGGTTGCCATCCCATCTGCTAAGCATGGTAACTATGGCTGAGCCCTCCAAAATGAGAGCTACAAACTTGTGGCAATCATGTGGTGATAGGCTAAAGATTGCAAGAATTTGTACCACCACGAAGTAGGTACCACTGCAGCGCCAGTTATTATGCCATCAAGAAAGTTGTTCATTGACCACTGTTATACCACTGTATGTGGTATGAAGGGCACTGAAGCTTTTGTAATTACAATTGCCATATGAGATATAAGAACCAATGTCTCATGGTAACAAGCAGTGTGGTGCTACACTAAACTTTCCCAAAGTTCTCCATGACACTGCTACTGATATGGGCAAGTGTGACATGTACCTCCAGGTGAATGATTTACTCTTTGTCACTTCTGTTAAAAGCCATTCCAGCTTTGCCTAGTGCTTCACATGGAGTCCCAGTAATTACCATACAACTTATCAAATAGGCAACCTGATTTATGAGAGAGATATGATTATTCTCCGACTTATTCCTTTAGTTCACTATTAAGATATGAGGGTAAGTATCCAATCACACTAAAATAGCCACAGAAAATTAAGACTTAAATAGTAGCCTATATCTCCCACTACACTCGTTCGAAGTTCCGAGTCGAAGTAATCCGTGAAGTAAGCAGAGTACTAGGAGCGTCACCATAAAACATGCTCAACTTCGCGAGGGAGCTCAGTCGCTCACACGCTTGGCAACATGTGCATCTAAGTCACAGTATGAGAAGTCAGTTCGCTTTTTTGTTATGTGGCTTATGGGTCTGCATGTTTGTCCAGGAGGCTTTGAAACTTGGTATGAATCTCAGTCAAATCGATATTTGTTGACATAAATTAGAGTTGTTGATGTATGATAACTATCCTTTTTTATTTACATTGGGAAATGCCTCACGCATACCCGCCATCGCGGTCTAGCTATTACAACAGACCCAACAAAGTAGAATGTATAAATACCTTCGATCTTATCGCATCAGCGTTACATCGGGCGCGGGTAGGTAGGGACGAGTGAGTGCCTCTGTGTTTGCGCGTACACTTGTGACACTATAATATTTCCTGCGCAGTTGATGGCTCTCGACAGTATTCGCAAGTAGTTATAAAGCTAAAAAATGCCTCTGTCCTGGGAAGAACCAGTAAGAAATCAAGCGGGATTTATTTTTTCAGTCACTTTTTTTTCATGCGTGGCAACTATGGCAATACCCCCCAAATGAGATCACAGACATGGGGGAGGCCTATGTTCAGCAGTGGACTAGTGAAAGGCTAAATTAATGATGATGATGAAGCTGTAGTGTGCAAGCATTTCTGCGTTTCGGTTTGGAGGGCATTGTAATGTAGCTTTAAATTTCATGGTACGCGAGTGACCTGGGTTCGATACCCGGTGCCGGCACCACTAAAATTGTTAATTGCCATATTAAGTGCTGATTTACCATGGGCTCGGCGGTGAAAGAAAACATCGTGAGGAAACCTGCATGTCCGAGAAATAAAACATATTTCGAAGACTAACTTCTTCTTCATTCACTTCGTGAAACGTATACTTTGTTGCACGTACTCATTTTCATTCTTGTTTCAATCAATTACATTTAGTAAATGACGTGGCTGTATGTATGTACGAAAAATATGAACCACATATGTCAGCATATAATTCAACCAGAATACCATTTTCGTACTTCTTATTACGAACAACTAGTACTGCATTTACAGTGAGTGATGTAACCCGCGGAACCAATTCTTTTAAATAAAACGTAATTCCGCCACAACCTTCGGGAGAAACAGATCCTAAATCCGTATTATGTATCTAAAGGGGACAGTGACATAGTATCACATAAGAGTACATATTCATGTGCCCTTAGACCCTATTATACTCAATTTACTGCCAGTTTTCCCACGGTAAATATGAGATTCATGAAACTAACTTCAGATTTATGGTGTTATGTATGTGTTTGTATTTATGATTTTTTTTTATTTATTTATTTATTGGTGGTAGGATTCCTATGCAGGAATCCGTTTAGGTAGGTACCACCCCAGTGATAGTTATTCTGCCGTGAAGCAGTAGTGTGCAAACATTGTGTTTCGGTTTGAAGGGCACTGAGAGGTAGCGTAATCACTGGGCATATGAGACTTAAGAACTGATGTCTCAGGGTGGACGCAGTGTGAAGCCACACAGAAATATTCTGGGTGACACAGCATTTGTTATGGGTTGCCGTTGCACTCACCATCAGATGAACGTTTTGCTCGTTTCGTCACTTTATAAAATAAAAAAAATGTACATGTTATTTGCATTCCATTTATCTACTGACATGACTATAAGAATTGGCCGACGCCTGCTGCAACATATATATGTAGATGCTTTCGAATAATCACTCGTATCTCAGAACTATATATAATTTCGGTGATGTAATTCCTTTTAGCCTTTTTTGGCTTTTACAGCTTCATCGGAGCAGAACTATAACGGTAATATTAAATCTTTATTATATAATGTTAATGTTTTTTATTTCGACTGGGATTTCTACTTCTTAAAAAAAAACGATGCTCCACAGTAGCATTACTCATGTATCGTGCGTGCGTTTTACTGACATACACTTCACATGCGCGACACAATCGGACTCGAAAATCACCAATTCGTTGGGTACAAGCGTGTCTCCGGCCGGGATTCAAATCTTGGTGCCCGCGGCGTAGAAGTCTAGTTACTCTGGCGACTAGTCCGAGGGGTCGTCGAATTTAGTGGGTGCCAAAAACTAAACTATGAAAAAAAAGATAAGAAATATAATTATAAGTCTAATTGTATAGATAGACAGTACATATCATAAAGTAATAAGGATAAATTATTGCTATATGGACATTGGTCTTTCTGTCATGTTTTACAGCCTTTATTATTATATTAGTTATCCAGTAAATACAAATTTGTCAGCACTTTAAATAATTTCAAGTATGGGTGATTGTTTTTTATACAACTGGATTTGTCGGAGCATATTCCCGTGTCAAACAAATATTCACAATCTGTGTTTAACTCGGTAAATTTAAGTTTTAACCTTGTAAACGTTTGTTAAAATTAGTTTAAATATATAGATAATGCATAACTAATATGCCATAAAAAATGTCAAGGTATCTTTAATGACATTATGTGATATGGCATTGAAAAGACTCGAGCTCTAGTTCCATTCTGTAGTCTTATTTTTTGTACTGGTGTAGGACGTTCATAAGGTCTTTAAACAAGCCTAAATAGGTAAAATAGGTTATACAATAAAAAATACATTTATCTTAGAAGTGCTATAGCAGATATATAGAGTGGACTGGCTGAAAATATTTTGCACCATTTTATTTGTAGTTAATAGAATGAAGCGTTACACGGAAATCGATAAATGTTATGTATTTTATGTTAGAAATTTTCTTAAACTGCATCATGGTATGTTATTGCTCCCCTTAACGTTTTTTTAATTTTACGAAAAGTTAACCCCATAATGTTGACTATTAAAGCCAAATATCGATATATTAATGTTATGTATATTTAATCTGTATAGTTTATATGTTTCAAGTAGTATATGTATTATATTTTAGCCGTGCATATTTTTTCTATTGATATGAACGTGGCATTAGTCATTACTTTGACAAATTCAACTACTCAGACGAATGATAACTATGAACAATAATTATGATTTTTATTAAGTAAATACAGATTGTAAATATTTTTATTGACAAAGTATTGTTTTATTTCGTTTTTTTTTTTAAATTAGAGCTTGCGCCGGGCCCTTGGTCGATGATAGGAGGGTCTCGGAACACGGATACGTTCGGTGCTGTCGCCGGTGTTGCCCAAGCTCTCTTCAAGCGGCTCGGCGCGCGGCGTGAAAAGCTTTCTTCTACTGCGGGTGACACTGATATAACACAGTAAAATATTTTCATCGGTAACATAAAAAAAATACGAAAAATGACCTTCAATGTAACAACTAATCAAAGTTTTATAGATCTTTAGCGACCAGTATTTTTGCATTAGTTTCGTTATATATATATATATTATTAAAAACTATATATAAAGCTGAAGGGAAAAGAGAACTTATCTGCGTCAACAGCAACATAATTTATTTATTTATTTATTTCTTCTTTATTGATTACACGTCAAGCTAAGGGCTACAATGGGCGGACTTATGCCTTGTGGCATTCTCTACCAGTCAACCCTGGTTGATGGTGAAAAAAACAAAAAATGGCAGGTGCTATCTATTTAAAAGAAAGATGATATTTTAAAGTAACCTTAGATAATAAGTAAATATAATCAATACATAAATAATAAAAAAATATATAAATTGATACATACCAAACTAACGAATATATATTTACATATATATAACATACATATATATATATATATATATATAAAACTAAAAAAAAGCCCGCTGCAGTTTCTTACTGGTTCTTCCCTTCCCTATATATATATATACATACACACATACATATAATATAAAATTATGATTTATATAAATTAAATAAATAACATACACAAATAGATAAAAATGAAAGAATCAAATCTGTCAAATGTGATCCTGCTCAAGATAATATTCCCGAACTTATCTTTTAAAAAAGGTTCTTATTGGGAGCTTTTTTGATATCATCGGAGAGGGCGTTCCAGAGCAGTATAGACTGCACAACAAAAGAAGAGCTAAAAAATGCAGAAGTATGCTCGGGATCGAGATCTTAAATTGGATTAAGGAACGAGGTACTCGATCACGAGTAGAATTAAAAAGGGGCAAAGTTATTTTTCAAATATGAAGATTTAGGATCATTTAAGATGGAATACAAAAGAAGCAAGATTCTGGAGCAAAGCCTTTGTCGGATAGGAAGCCATTTAAGCTTAGAACGGTAACAGGAAACGTGGTCATATTTACGTAAACCAAAAATAAATCGAATGCAGTTGTTGAGAAGGCGCTCCAACTTATTAAGAAGATTACTGGAGAGATCCGGGTAACACACATCAGCATAATCAATGGTAGGTAAAATTAGGGAATGAACAAGCATGAGTTTTGTCTTAAAAGGCAAGAAATGTTTAAGACGATAAAGGGATCGCAAGGTAGCATTAACTTTACGGCTAATTTCGGAAACCTGAACTCCACAACCCAAGGAATGGTCCAAATGCAAGCCAAGATTTTTAACTGAAGTAGATAAAGGGATTAAGATTCCGTTATAGGACACGGGAGCAATATCAATAATATAATATTGAGTACGTAAACGAATACATTTATCTGGGTAAAGTAATCTCGCCAAAAGATCAACTTGAAAAGAAATTAAGACACATAGGAAACGCAAGGAAACAATATTGCAGTCTGAAAGACATTATGAAAAACAGAGAAATGAGCATGACCATCAAGTGGAAACTGTTTGATGCCTGTATATTGCCTGTCCTCACATTTGGTTGTCAAACCTGGGCAATTAGTACAACCCACAACAGGAAACTGGTAAGGTGCTAAAACGCTATGGAAAGGAGCATGATGGGGAACAGACTGGCGGATGGGATAGGAACTACAACTATAAACACACGAAAATAAAAAATATTACTGTAACAATCAGAAAACTAAAGTGGAATCGGACAGGACATACAATCACGGGCAAGGAAAAATAAAAGTCTAAAATAATAATGTACCGGACAACAAGAAACAAAGGAAAGAAAACGAGGTGGAGCATTTTGTTTATAAAGACTGTGGCAGGTAGCACATGGACAAGAGTGGCCGGTCATAGAGAATAATGGTCAAAGTTGGACTGAGTTGTCAAGACAAAACTAGTTTAAGTCAATATCTAGAATAATGTATTTGTACTTGTCTGAATGAAGCAGGCCGTGATTTAAAATAGCGGCACACAGCTCAACATTGATGGAGCCCTTGTGGCACGCATAATGTACATAAATAGCTTTTGACGTCTAATAATTTTATTAGCCAAATGTCAAAAACAACCATTTCATCATCATCATCACTTCAGCCTATCACTTGTCCACTGTTGAAGATAGGGCCTCCTCCATGTCTATGAGAGCCATATTGCCACAAAAGTTTCTAGCTTTCGATTTGGGGGGATTATGCCATAGTTGCCATGGTAGGCAGGCGGGTGCTCCAGAAAGATGCTGCTGGCCATCTCCTGGTCTTTATTTTCCCTCTGTCGACTTTTACAACACTCGCTTGACGAGATGGGATGGTAGATTCTCTTAAGCCGCCTCCGCACAATTTTGCAATGGAAATAGAAAGCATATTCCGCTATTTGTCTGTTTACCCTACACATTAACAATAAAAAAAAAGTTTCAGCCTATAAATGTCCCACTGCTGAGCACAGGCCTCCTCTCATTTCTGAGAGGGTTTTGGAGCTAGGAAAAATCCGCCACGCTGCTCCAATGCGGGTTGGCGGACTGCACATGTCTTGGAAATATTTTTTATTTCTTAGACATGAAGTTTTCCTCATGTTGTTTTCCTTCACCGCCAAGCACGTGTTAAATCAGCACTTAAAATTGAAATTAACAATTTTAGTGGTGCCGGCACCGGGAATCGACACATAATCAATACACTAACGGAAATCCATAATTTGAAATTTACACAAAGCTAACTACTAACGAATGCGTGCTTCCTTCAAAACGAATAATAGAAAAATTACCTCTTAGAGGGACAGCTCTGTATTCCATGCATCGGTGGCCGATTCTCCTCTTCCTCAACTTTAACGGGTGAATCAATATCTTTCATTTCCTTATTCGGGGCTGGCATATCCATTGTGACGTCGGAGAACTCTTGTTGCAAATTAACAATATCTTTCAACTTGGCGCCTTTATCTTTTTCTTGATCCGACCCCTCAGCGTCGCCCTGATTCTTCCGTCTGCGCAATCGTAAGCTCCTTTTAGTCGTCTTGCTCTCGCATTTCGCCTGACTCTTCATTAATACTTCTACAGCACCAATATTATCATTTATTTCCTTTCTTTCATTGGAATCATCACACTTTTTGTGGTCTTTTTTCCTTAGATTATATTTCGTTTCCACAAATTCCTGTGCTTCACTAGTCGTTAATGCTCCGTTATTGTTAGATGTGTTAACTGAATCATGTGATACCAATAGATCGAATTCCGTCGCCCTCGGTTCCGTTATATCTTTATAAATAGTTTCGAAGTCGTCTAGCGTGTTGTCTCCTTTAGCATTAAATTCTGAAGAAGATGAGTTATCATCAGACGGTTTAGAATTTGATGGAAATTCTTTTTTTATAAGCTTTTCAGTTAACAAAGGTTTTTCTGCTTCTGTTTTACATTTGATATCAACATTGTCAAGTTTATTCGATAAAACGATATTGTCGATAGATTTCCGAATATTTTCTACGTCGTCTTCATTAGTCTTTGGCGGTATTACGGTGCGCGGCGAGTCGAAACCCTCAAATACGTCAACGGAATTATTTTTCTTGATCAAAATGTTTGCCTTTGGAATAATAGATATTGGATCGGGTTGCCTTGAAAAACTTTCTCCGAATAGCTTCTTCATTGTGCTTGGTTCTAATTCATTTGCAATTTCTTCTTTGACGATGGATGGTGATCTCAAGTCATTGCTTTTTGAATTATCAATATTCTTAATATCAGATAATCTTTTATTTTTAGCACTTGTAACATTAACATCTAAGTTGTCGAAGTATACTTTCTTTTCTTTGTTCGGTTCTTTATTCGTCGTATCATTAGAAGTTTCTTCAGGTATTTTATCGTCGAAGAAAATTCTTTTTTCTTTTAAAATTTTAATGCTTGTAAAACCGTCAAACGTTTTCCGTTTTAGTTCAGAATCGAAATCGTTTGCGGCCATTTCTAATTGTTCAAATTGAGCTAAAGATGTGTTAGAACTATGGACTCCTGAAGTTGATTTCAACGACTTAATTATTTTATTTACTAACGTGTTTGACATAGCCGAAGGGACATTTACTTCAGCTTTTATTTCTTGTTTCAACTCTGTCCTTTCATGTTTTCCTTGGACTTCATCGGTCTCTATAGTTATGGTGTTCTCTTGTTCTTTCTCTGTGGAATCATCAGAACTGCTGTCGTCTTTGGACTTTCTAACAAAATATGTCCCACGAGTCAGCATTTGCGTCTTTGATTTCTCTTCAATCGCATCACTAGAACTAATAAAGGTCTCAGGTTCACGGATAAAATATGTCCCTCTACCGCTAGAATCAAAACTCTTTAGTTTATCTTCGTTCTTAGAAACTTCATCAATATTTATACTATGAACATCTTTACTAATCTCGCAGCGTTCTTCGTCTATTTCTTTGTTGCCTTCCTTACTACTAACACTTTCTTCAACTTCACTAGTATATGTGTCATTATCTACATTCTCATTGCTTTCATCGCAATCTTTTAAAGTCTCTCCAGATTTCTCTAATGACAGAGTGTCATTAATTCTTTCAGCTGTTAGATTATTTATATCATCTAAAACACTGTCATTCCCTTCGTCATCAGATTGACTGTCATTTTTAGCATTGTTCACATTCGCTAAACTTTTTCTCATTAGTCTAGATCGATTAATGTCTTCTTTCTTAAATGTTGGTTCTAGACTTTCGTTGCAAGGATCTTCTTCTACGCTTTCATATTCGCTGTCAGTTAGAGACATTACTTCTTCGTTTGTTTTCAAAGCGTCTTCGTAAGCTTTTTCTGAACAAAAAGGTGCGATTAAAACATTACTTAGATGTTCGATACACATTTTTGGGTACACAACACTAATGTTAACAATCATCAGTTCTATATAGAACACTGCCTGCCATTAACTTCACCAAAGTTGGAAGATTTTCTTAATTGCCTCGCATAGTTGTCGTATTGGCGATTCAAGAACCATACACCTCTCGTATTAAACGCTGCCCACATTTGCATTTGTTATATATTTGAGATGGTCATTGTGGATTGCATCGGGCCGGTTTCCGCAACTCCACGTCTGTGCGCGTATTTCCGTCATTGTTACCTCGCCTATCAGAAGACATTTTCCAGCTATTTCCGTTAGTCTACCTTTACGACTCTCTCTACATGAGACAGAGTGGTAGGTTGTCTTAAACCACCAACACAATTGAATCGCCAACAAAAAAACTCAGAAGTAGTGTAACAAAACTAATGTTGTTGCAATATTAAATGAATGAATACACATTTATTTGGCAAACGCACACTAACACAGGTGTCAAGTAAATGAGACGAAGTGCCAGTGCCATTCATTTAACTGCTGCGTAGCCTGGTGGTTAGCGTACCTGACTTCTGTAGCGCGGGTCCCGAGTTCGAAATCCAGTCAGAGACAATATTTGTACAAAAAATACAATTTGTTGATTTTCGGATCCGGTTGTGTAGTGCATGTGAAATTTTTGTCTGTAAAACGCACTCACGATACAGAATAAAATCCTAGTGTGTTGGTAGCGTTTTAATAAAAAAAAACTAGAAAAATTGTTGATTTTAGAAGTATCAAGAAACAGCCAATGTTCAGAATTTTGTGCCATAAGTAAAAACTTAAATATCAAAGAACGGCTTACCGTCTCTCTCTTCAATGCAAACTCGTAAGTGTTGAAGTTCTTCTTCAGCTCTCGCGCGAGCCAAAACCTCCGCTGTAAGTTTCTCCTAAAACCAACAAAAATAAACTTCATCGGTATTTTACATTTGTATGTACATGTATACAATTTCTTTTATATGGGGAAAAAGGCGTAATATATGTATGTACATTTGCTGAATTCGTATGTCTTCTTTAGGACTAACCAATTACGTGAATTATTATCTACACTCGGCGTCAAAAAAATCGCACATCCGAAAAAAAAAAATTTAAATACTATTTTAACACAACAGGCCAATGGCAATGTTGTGGTTTGAGGGTATCATTCGAAAGGTAATTTCATTAGCTTTCAGGAATTTTAATTGAATTTTACTTTTATAACGAGACGAAAGAGAAATTAAAGAAAAAGACAAAAAGGGTATGTACAAATTTTCAAATTAATAATTTAAAAAAAAACTTAATAAATACAAAAAAAGTTCTTAAAACCTAGTGTTACCCCCCCCCCCCCCCCCCTTGCCTATACCCATTTCAAACATACCAATATTTATATAAATATAATTCGTTTCTAGCCATTACAGCCATTTTTCGCGCAAACTCAGAGAGGTGCGATTTTTGTGACGCTGAGTGTATATATACAATTTCTCAAAGGTGTTTTACTGTCGGTATGAAATATCTCCTTTAATACTGTATCAAATGTTTGATAGGTACGCCATTTTGAAGATTATTGTTCCCTCTACTGATCAAAAATAAGTAAATGACTTAAAATTAATGCTATTGTTAAAAAAAACTAAATATATGTATATACACCGTAATTTTTACATCGTTCTGGAAACGAAGAAAATTAGTACAGTTTCAGTTACAGAAACGATTGGTAGTATCAGTTTTTAGATTTTAATATTTACTTTTTTTTGGTAAATTAAAATTAATCACGTGTTTTTAAAAGAACCGGCAACTTGCGGTAGCTCCCGTCTATAGGTAATTACGATCACAGTCGATAGGTCAATGTCCTTACGAACGCATAAGCGACGAAGTAAAGGCTATCGGAGAAAAAAAGCGTTGAAGATCGTGAATTTTCGGACATTTTTCGACATGGTTAATCCGCCATCTGGACGTCCGGGTCCAAGATTTTTCAATATTTCCCTTGGATGACACTTACCATACCTACCAAATGAGACTGGGTGGCAGATTTTCATACGCCGTTTCGTACTTTATAAAATTATTACAATAAAGGCCCCATGGGTTTTATTCTGCCACATAAAACTGAAGAAGTTTGCGAACCACTTCAATTTAAAAAAATACGTTTAATAAGTACTACGTCAATAATCTACACTGAATAAAAATACTCTATTCGTACCTGGGATAGCCTCTGCCGGACGATACTCATGGCATAACATTATTTACGAAGTTACAAAATAATCTGCGAAATACAGTTCATTTTGCACGACACACACGTACACGGCTTATTAAACTGGCTTCTGGATTTTTATCAGTTTTAAACACATTCACGATCATAATGCGTAACACTTTACGAATTTATTGTTCATGAGAATAAACCTACAGTCAAATGGTTCTTGTTAGCAACATCGTATACCTGTACCATTGTTAGATATTGTGACGTTAGATAGAATACACTTTACGACTTCTTTTCTTCGCGATAATTCAACAACAGAAGCGCGACCAAATGACCTTAGACTATAGGTGACGACCGACCACATAGACCAACCAACTAAAGCACTGTCACTCTCGCCAACACATGAATTTTTTTACCCTTAAAGACATTAAAAACTCCCTAAACTAAACATTTGAAAAACATAAACTAAGTGTATGTCGGCAGTGTACTAAATAGTAGACAAACGTCTGTCTACTATTTAGTTTTTGTATGCCAGTTTTTAAATTAAACAAAAAAGTTGTCGATAGAGCATAACAGTAAAAGTAGTATCAAAATATTCATCAATGGTTATTATTACAATAGAATTACTTAGTATTAAATAATAAATAATTCCATTAGTATAAATCCTAGAAAACAATAATAAAAAAAAATGTAATAAGAATAATAATCATATCACTGATTGTATGTAATAATATTTCTTCCATTACAATAGAATCCTTCTCAGCCTCGCTGTATTTTTTTAAATCATACATTTTATTAACATTTCACATTACATTTATAAAACCATATTTTCTTCCCCATCTGGAAGGAAAACCCCTAAGTTGGCAACACTGAGAACTGCGACGTATAGCGCTGTTGTATATCCCCTCCCGGCCGCCAAGTCGAAACGTCGAAATTTCGAAACGTCACAGCCCTAGGGCTGTGTCGTTTCGAAATTTAATTAAACATGACAAAACATTAAACGAAAACGGTTTTGTGCATCTACGTTAGCTCGAGCGAAAAAGATTTTTTTAGGACGAGCTAACGTAAGCGTAGATGCAGTGCAATAATTGCAACTGCACATTGGGTGGCTCGCTTTACCTAAATATTTCACGAACATTATCGTATCCGCGTTTTTCAATTATCGTAACGGAAATATGAGTCGAAAGTAAATGTATTCCAACGTAAGGAGAAACTAGCAATTGTATATGATAATTCGGGCCATGCAGTTGTACGTTTATTCTTATGAATATAAAAGTAGTCAGAAGATAAGCAATATGATAATGGACGTTTTCAAAATTTAAAAAAAATGTCATCATCATCATCATATCAGCCTATCACTAGTCCACTGCTGAACATAGGCCTCCCCCTCAGATTGCCACAAGTTTGTAGCTCTCATTTTGGAAGGATTTTGCTATAGTTGCCACGCTTGGTAGGTGGGATGGCAACCGCAGTTTATTTATTCAGATGATTCGAAAAAAATATATGGGACGTTAAAGAGATCAAAATAAACTATGAATTTTTTATGTTCGGTCACAGCTTTTACTTTAATATACCCGATCCAATGAATCTTTTGGCAATATTAAAAATAAATTCAGATTAATAAAAGCAGCAGTGATAAAAATTATTATAATAATTAAAAATCTTTTTTGAAACAGCCCTGTTTAAAACATTTTCGTTTCACGCGTTGTCCACGATGCTATTGGAGGCGAAGTCACTCCCCGCCACCTTTAACGTAAAACAGCAAAATGCAAAAAATAGGTAAATAAGTGACTTAGTCACGTGTGAGCTCTGAACTTTTTAATGAACAGTTAGTGCTTATGTTAATTATTTCTTTTTATTAATCGTATTTGTTCTTCGATGCACTTTTATTTGTGATAATACTTAAATAAAAATAAAAATACTTGTGTATACGGACGAAGCGCGGAATTTAGTCAATTAAACGGCATATTGTGGATGCTAAAAGTGATAAAAGGTGATGTGATACTGTGAGTGTGAATAAATCATTTGAAAGAAACCTTGCGAAAACGTGCTCGTTTATGTTTACAACCAAACAGAAAGCAGTTTGCACAGTTATTACAATTCAGGTATGCACTTAACTAAATATTTATTTTGTTAATTTCAATTCCAATCAGTTGTAAATAGTGTAAATGGTTTATTACAATTTTTAATTACGCATAAAATAATTAACTGATATTATTACTAAAATTCTACCTAACGTTTTTACCAAAAACCACTGTTTCGATAGCTAGAATAATTTTATTTGATAAAAATAAAATAATGAAATAATATTTTATTATTAAAAATTATCTGAATATTTGTTTTATTTTTGGAGTTTACTCCATAGGAATCGATTTCATTTAAAGTGAAATGAATACGCATAAAACGAAAAATTAATTAACGTAAGCGCCATCTTAGCAAACTATTTCAAAAGTTTTCGTAACATAATAATATACGTATCTGACAAGATTCAATGTAGAATGAATATACATGTAGAGGAGCCAATATTTTTTGTATGGGCATTGAGCTCACTGTAAACTTAAACAGAAGTATGTTGTCTAGACCTAACTAGTGGCATAAATAGTTATATTTAGTCCAACCAGAATGTTGCAATATACTGCAACAGTGCCATCTACAAGCGGCTCCGTGAACAGTCAAATAACTATAATATTTATAAATATTGTAAATTTGCAATTTTGTAACTTAATAGTTTGTTAAAATATTGTTCTTTTGTTAATGATATCATGAATGTTTTATTATTTATAAACAAACGAATATCTGTTTTACTTTTCATGGATAATTAAACAAAAAAAATAATGTTTTAATAATTCGCCATTTTATTTTATTTAGTGCAGTTTTGAAAGTAAGTTTTCTGATTATTTAGAACGAGTAAATGCGTAAATGACATTATTGGTACAGACAGTGAAAACTTTATTGTAAAAATAATAATTTAATTTGTATTACGATCAATTAATAGGACTAATTGCTCTCAACACACTCTTAAACACTCGCGGGGCTTGTCGTCAGACTAGGCCGGTACAAACCGGTTTGTTTCTTCTCATGTAAAATCGCAATTTAAAATTATTAACAAAGAATAGTGGAAATGTTGTTCTTTAATTTAGAAACCATTTTCAATATTGAAGATGGACGAGCGTATACACTACTGATCTTGCTAAAAGCAATTTTTTTTATTATGACTTCTCTGTTTTAAGATACGATTCTTTTTGAAATAAAAACAGATCTAATTTTTTTTAAACAATTAAAGTTTATAGTTTATCTTCGCTTTCAGAACAATAAAGAAAGCACGGGATTTATTTTCGCGTGGCCTAGTGTTAACGTACCTGACTTCTACGCCGCGGGTCCTGGGTTCGAATCCCAGCGGGTGGCAACATTTGTGCAAAACACAAATTGTTGGTTTTCGGGAATGGTTGTATTGTGTACAAATTTCGAAAGTTTGTTAAATGAAATTATTTGTACCAGATAAATATTTATAGTACGTAGATATTTTATTTATTTTTTTATTTAAAAAATGTATTTCTCCAAGGTACCTATAGTTTAAATTTTGATTCCCGCACGAGACAAATATTTGTATTGCTTACAGATAATTGTACTGGGTATGGGTGTTTGTGCCTGATATAAGAGAAATCCTAGAGTATATCATAGTTTTTTAAAAAAAAAAACAGAATACTAAAAAGTGCACTTGACACTTTCAGTTTATCCTATGTTCTTTTGTCAAGAAAGTAGCTATCTCAGAAAACACAAAATAAAGTATTTCCGACGATCCTGAATTTGTGTAAGAAAGAAGAGAAAATTGGAGTAAATACTCAGTTACGTGACGACTGCGTAGTCTAGTGGAACACGTTCTACTGCGAATACTATGACGCGGACCCTGGGTTTAAATCCCAGCCGGAGCCAACGTTTTTGTAAAGACATAAATTTTTAATTTTCGGTTCTGGAAATTTTCTGTAAACGCACTCAAGACTTCGAAATATTCCTAGTCTGACGCATCTTTTAATAATCAAACAAATCTAAATGTATTTAATTATTAAAAACTTACCAATTTAGTTCTCAATAAATATTTATGATAAAACGTACGCAGAAAGGTATATCGTGTCCGACCCGAGCGTTGTGTTAGTGTAGGTATCAGCTGATTCGCACGGGCTATTGAACTCGGCCGGTGCGTGTGCGGTCCCACTATAACACCGCGACAGTACTAAGCTTATATTCGAAAAACTGTAGGTCAACTTTTATTTTTTATCCATGTAATTAAACACAGTTATATTCATTTTCAGTAAGATTAAACTCCAGTAATCGATTCTACTATTGATTCTGTCTCGGTATTTTCTTCTTCCGGAACGGCTTAAAAATTACGGTGTATATATATATATATATATATATATATATATATATATATATATATATAATTACTCAAAGGTGTTTTACTGTCGGTATGAAATCTCGCCCTTAATACTGTTTTAAAATTCTTAGATTTGTGCGCCATTTTAAAGATTATTGTTCCCTCTAATG
The DNA here is from genome assembly GCA_019845155.1 of Luehdorfia chinensis. NCBI lineage: Eukaryota > Metazoa > Arthropoda > Insecta > Lepidoptera > Papilionidae > Luehdorfia > Luehdorfia chinensis. Next base: position 15,979,842 of record JAHVAK010000033.1, on the reverse strand, counting down.
AATAAAAATAAGTAAATGTCTTAAAATTAATGTTTTCGTTAAAAAAACACTATTAACACAATATTTAAAACAATATTAATTTAATTGCAGAAAGCGCCATCTGTTGACAATCTGTTCAACTAACATGCACGACAGTTGTCGGTTGGAGTTGCTTACATTCTTTTTAGAAGATAGATCGCGCCATGTGTTCATGATCACGGTACAATCAAACTTACACTTTATTTTTTGTTACTTTTTTTCAGGACATTAACAGTTCGTGTATTATGAAATCTTAGTCGAACGACCGGCCTATGAGTTAGCAACAAGGGACCTTTTTTTGCGAATATCCAAATGGAAAAATGATTGAAATCGAACCTTATTTAAATTGCACTAAGAAACGTTTTCCTATAATTCAACGTACTCACCTCTACAATAGCTATCTCTCTCATAAGTTGCGCAACCTGCAAAAGAAAAAAACAAAAACCATTAGAGTTTAGTGTCTATAGGATTATCGAGCCGTGTGGTGGCGGCTCGTTAAAAGAATACTATCACTCCATCTCATCCAATGGATCTCGTAAAAGGCGAGTAAGGAATTAATCTGCACTGTGCACCCAACAGCGCATGGTGGCGATGGGCTCACCACCTAACACACCAAGTGCATTATATTGTTTTGGTGAAACGTGGACTGTGGCAGTCATCTGTTTTTGCAGTGAGTGCCCAGTCTCTGACTACCCCTTATGGGATACAGTGCCGGCAGCGGGGATCGAATTCAGGACACTCGCGTACTATGAAATATAAGGCAAGCCGCCCGGCCTCTAAGCTACCTCGGTAGCTTTTGTACCTGCGTACAGTTATAACCTACCCAGACCGTTGAGTCGTAGGAACTGAGTTCGAATTCATGTTGATTGGTAATCACAGATTATACATACTCTTTTGATGTCAACTCTGATCTGTTTGGTTTATGTATGTTTGAATTACTTTAAATTTGGAATGTCAGTTTTATTTGTTCAGGTTGTATTGTCATATTTTATGAATTCCGTGAAAATCACTTGAAGAAGTAACATGTCAAGTTATCTGACATAACTTTTGTATATATCAATGTCATAATGATTACGTTTCATCAAAAGTTAATTCAAAAATGTTTAAGTTAAAATAAATTGTTTTCTAATCAGACCTTAAGTGTCTCTTTGGTTTGAAAGTGATCCCATTAGCCACATCTACCATTCAAGAATTCAAGCCGAGATTAATATTTGTACATTACGCCACTAAGACTAACAAGTGATATACTTCGTCCTAACATCATTTCAGCCTATCACTAGTCCACTGCTGAACATAGGCCTCCACCGCGGATTGCCACGCGTGGCAGGCGGGTTGGCGACCGCAGTTTATTTATTCAGACGTTCCAGGAAGATGCTGCTGCCCATCTCCTTGTGATATACATGTATAGGTGTATTTTACGATGACAATTTCTGGGTTTCTCCTGTCTTTTGGTGAATCAATAAATGTCGGCGTGCATAAAAGGCAATAAAAGTATTATTTGCGGTCTATCCGCTTGTCGACACGCAAGGTTTATGAACTCACCTTACTTTCCAAAGCCCGCGACGGTGTGCCTTCTTTGGGCGGAGCTTGGGAAGGCAACTTGCTTAGCATGGCCTCGTATTCCTCCTTCATTTCGTCCATCTGAAAGGAAATGTTGTTATTGTAGACATTTATTACCGTACACTACGGCTCTAACTAGGTAATAATGTGGGTAGAACTGAGAATGGACAAATCTATACATACATACATACATACATAAGATCACGACTGTATCCCATAAGGGGTAGTCAGAGACTGGGCACTCACAGCGAAAACAGATGACTGCCACAATCCACGTTTCACCAAAACAATATATAATAAGTGGTAGTATTCTTTTAACGAGCCGCCACCACACACTATACTAATATTATTAAGCTGTAGTGTTTGATTGATTGAAAGCGCTAATTTCAGGAACAACTGGTTCCAATTAAAAAATTCTTAGGCGTTACTTTGCGGAAATCCATTATAATGAAGGAAAGTAAATTAATTTGCTAAGATCCGCATGCGAAATATAAAAATGGTGTACCTAGTTTTTTGAAGAGCACCGCCCGCCCTCCCTCAGTAGCGTGCACAAGCAAACTAACACCGCCACCAGGAACCGCCACCAGGTACCCTCCACCAACCACTACAATACTACCACTAGATAATATACACCACTGAAGTCGAGAACACGACACGTGTCTGAGTCTATGACACTTGATAATGGCCTCGTTTTGGGGCGAAACACGTGTCGTGTTGTCGACTTGAGTGGTGTATATTATCTAGTGGTAGTATTGTAGTGGTTCTTTACAACGACGAGTCTTAGAGCGGTTTTTTGAAATTAAACGGCGGGCGAAACCGCAGGGCACAGCAAGTATACTATAAGTTTTACAGGTGGTAAGATTCCTGTACAGGAAACCGTCGCGGTAGGAACAACTGTAGCGTACTCTGCCGTCAAGCCGCACTGTGATATTGTGTTTCGGTACGAACGGGCACTGATAGCTAGTTATTTTATTTCATAAAAGTGACGGAACGTGCAAAACGTTCACCTGATGGTAAGTGCAACATCTGCCCATAACAAATGCTGTGTCACCCAGAAAATTACTGTGTGACACCACACTGCGCCCGTCGCCCTGAGACATCAGTTTATAAGTCTCATATGCCCAGTCGTCACAGGGTGACGGGCGCAGTGTGGTGTCACACGGGGGTGTTCTGAATGACACAGAATTTGTTATGGGCAGTCGTTGCACTTACCATCAAGTGAACGATCCCATCATCAGAACATGTGTAACCAAATTTATATGGGGGGGGGGGGGGGTTTATATTATCTTAGGGCTCAATTTATATGGTAAAATAATATATTTATAAAGGCCCCTTCTAATAAAAAAAAAGAATCACCGAAATCGGTCTACGCGAAAACGAATAAAAACAAATGATTCCGACGAATTAAGAACCTCTTGCTTTCTTGTGAAGTCGGTAAAAAATTTATATTAACACATATAAAAACTTTAGGCAAGTCATCATCATCATTTCAGCCTTTCACTGGTCCGCCGCTGAACATAGGTGTCTCCCATAGATTGACACATAATCTTGTGGCTCTCTTTCATTTTTGGGGGGATTTTGCCATAGTTGCCACGCTTGGCACCGTAGTTTGTTTATTTAGATGTTCCAGGAAGCTGGTGCTGCCCATCTTCAGTTTCAGCTACTATTTTAATAATATTATTACCTCGTCCCTCAGCGATTGCATTTGCGCTTCATAGTACTGTCGAGTCAGGTCCTTAGCTTCGTCGACCAGCTCCTGCATCGTATTAGCCGTTTCCGCCTGCCGTTCCTCCATTGACGCCACCAGCTCTTTGTTGCGCGCCTGTGCTCTGTTAGGAAAGAAAGAAAGGGAAGTTTAATTGAAAATAATTGCAAACAAGACAAGGAATAATTAAAAAGAAATTAGTAAAATAAAACATTCTTTAAAAAAAACAACAATGCCATTATAGAACAATAACAATCAAGAGTAAAAATGAAGAATAAAAATACAAAACTGTAACGATGCATTGTACGAGTATAATGTCACTAGGACAACGTTACAATTATTCAAGACACACAGTGCTGGGAGTAACGTGGTTGACGTGGAGTGACGTGGTCCGCCACCCGTCACGTCTCGTTTCCCGTGGGGGCGAAAAAAAAATATATGAGAAAGCGGCGTTTTGAAAAAAAAAACGAATATTAGGAGTTACACTTCGTGTCAACTTTGTTGCACATGCTCATTTTTATTACATGCTTTATATTAACTTCACTTGTATGTTTGTAACAGACTCCTTAGGGCTCGATTTTCTCCTACTTTGAACGATCCGATTTAATTCAAATTTTGCGCACCTGTCAAAGACCGATGACAATGCAATAATTCGACTAAAAAATAATAGTTTAAAAAAACTAAAAACACGTTTTTATAGAAGATCCAACAAAATTACTCAATAGATGGCGCTAAAATATTCCTGTTATACCACGTCTACAACAGGAATATATTAGCGCCCTCTATTGATAAATAAGAAAAAAGATAAAAATAGAAAATAAATTTTAATAAATTTGAATTAAGAATAGTGTAAAAAATTCTAATAAATATAGTAAATAAAAAAAAATCTTTCATTTTAAAAAAAGCGTGGGGTGCTTTTTGAGATATCATCGAAATGATAATCCTTCTTCTCATTTATCTGTCAATGAAATATTTATAACTATTGACACCATGCACCCCGCGCTTTTCTTAAAATAAAACATTTTTTTTCATTTACACTATTATTCATTTATATTTATTAGAATGTTTTACACTATTCTTAATTCCAATTTATTAAAATTTATTTTCTATTTTTTAGTTAGGTTTTCTATACAAAGCGTGTTTTTTAGTAATTTCAAATTATTATTTATTATTGTCTCAATCAATTACGGAGATGCCGTTTCACTTACTGGATCAGTTCGAAGTGCAGTCGTTCATTTTCAGCTCGCAGCTTCAGCACTTCTGTACTGCTCGCTATAATAGTATCCTGTGAGCTCGTCTCCAGAGCGGAGTACTCGGCAATGGTGTTGTTCACATCTGCGAATATACATAAATGGGTTATAAATTACTGGATAATCCGTACCCTAGTATGTCGTGAATATTCTGCACAGTATCGTAATCGTGAACAGATAGTGCCATGTACCTTCTTTAAAGAATTTAAACGACTCCAAGCGATGGCTGTCGTGCATGTAAGCTGGACAGATTGTCAACAGATGGCGCTATCTACCATTAATATTTATCGTCCATCCATCCACCCATTTCAGCCTGTCACTAGTCCACTGCTGAACATAGGCCTCTCCCCCATAGATTGTTAAAAGTTTGCAGCTTGAAGCGAGGCAACTATGATAAAGTGTTGGGGGGATTTTATCACAGTTGCCTCGCTTGGCAGGCGAGTTGCGAACCGCACTTAATTTATTCAGATGTTCCAGGAAGATGCTGCAGACCATCGTCTGGTTTTTATTTTCCCTCTGTCGACTTTTACGACAACCCATTGAACTTTGATAGATATTTCAGATTTTTTTTTTTATTTCATAAAAGTGATGGAACGAGCAAAACGTTCACCTGATGGTAAGTGCAACGTCTGCCCATAACAAATGCTGTGTCACCCAGAAAATTACTGTTTGACATCACACTGCGCCCGTCACCCTGAGACATCAGTTCTTAAGTCTCATATGCAGTGATTACGCTAGCTCTCAGTGCCCTTCAAACCGAAACACAGTAATGTCTCCACACTACTGCTTCACGGCGGAATAACTGGCCCTGGGGTGGTACCTACCTAGACGGATTCCTGCATAGGAATCCTACCACCATTATTTATTATACATATGTAATGTGAGAGTTAGTTCATCCATTTTTATATTATAAATGCGAAAGTAACTCTCTCTGTCCCTCTTTCTGTTTGTTACTTTATCACGGCTCAACCGCTGAACCGGTCCTGACGAAATTTGGCACAGAGATAGCTTGCATCCCGGAGAAGGACATAGGATAATTTTTGTAGCGGACAATTTAATAGTTACCACGGGATCTTTAAAACACGTATATCCACGCGGACGACGTCGCGGGAATCAGCTAGTATAATATATGATGATGATGATGTTTCTCCATATAAAACTCACTAGTACATGATGTACCTAGCTGGCTGACATACGAGACTCTGAAGACCGATAGTTGGCATCTGAATGAACGCTAATGCGATAATGCTGTACGAAGGGCCAGATGCCCGAAAACCAATCATTTGTGTGATGATGATGATGATTATGTGATGTTCTCCTAGCCGATTTCGACCACGCCGACAACTTCCGAACACTGTCGAGAGCCATCAATTGCGCAGGAGATATTATAGTGCCGCTAGTGTACGCGCAAACACAGAGGCACTCACTCGTCCCAACCTACCCGCGCCCGATGTAACGCTGATGCGATAAGATCGGAGGTAGGCTAGGATGTAGTGTTAGAAACACGGGGACAAACACAACACAACCAGACCCGAAAACCAACAATTTGTGTTTTAGCACAAATGTTGGCTCCGGCTGGTATTCGAACCCAGGTCCCGCGGCGTAGAAGTACATATGTACTATATGAACTAACTCTCTCTATTTAATGGTTTAAGTATATTACTCAAGGATTAGCCCATAGGTGTCCAGCAGAGTTGAATAGGATTTACCTCTTTCCTACTTAGGTGTTGTAAGATGCGAGTAAGGTATTGTACGGACGGCCTTTATTTGTGCAGAATAACACAATAATCAATGCTGTCACTGGCTTGTGAGAACGCAATGGGGACTGGTGGTAGGATTTCTATGCAGGAATCTGCCGTGAAGCAGTAGTGTGCAAGCATTACTGAGTTTCGGTTTAAAGGGCACTGAGAGCCAGCGTAATCACTGGGCATATGAGACTTAAGAACTGGCGCTTCAGGGTGACGGGCGCAGTGTAGTGGCACACAGAAATGTTCTGCGTGACAAAGCATTTAACCATAACGGGCAGATGTTGCAGTTACCGTCAGGTGAGCGTTTCGCTCGTTTCGTCAATTTTTCGTCAACTAAAAATGGCGGAGACGTGGGTCGCCAGCAGTCACAAAGTGGGCTGCGTGAGTGGCCTCTGCCCACCCCGTGTATGCAGTGTGCATGCTCACGGATGTCCCTGGCGACGGCGGCGAGCTGCAGCACGTGGCGCGTCTCGTGCTGAGCGTCGGGCGCCGGGTTCAGCGTCACCACCACGCTCACCGCCTGCCCGCGCGCGCCCGACAGCCCCGCGCCCAGCAGCCGCGTCAGCTTCGACTCGCTGCGGACGAAGTCTCATGACATAAGAACACGAAGGGTTCTCGTCAAGGATTTGTGTTCATTCAAATATGAAAGGTTTAGATTTTTTTTTTTAGGAAAACAATAGTTAAACTAATGCGAAGATACATTTGGCAGCGCCATGTTCCAAAAGTCAGTGTAAGAGGATTCTGTAAACGGAAGCGACGAGTTGATGGCGCGGGACTGTGCTGCGCTGCGCTGCGTGCGCTGTGCGGTGCGACACTAGGCAGCAGGCGCGGTACGCACCGGTAGGGCACGAGCGCGTCGCGGCCCGCGCGCTGCCGGCGGCGCAGCGTGCGCAGGCAGCGCTCCAGCACGTGCAGCGACGAGTTGATGGCGCTGCACTGCGCTGCGCTGCGCTGCGTGCGCTGTGCGGTGCGACACTAGGCAGCAGGCGCGGTACGCACCGGTAGGGCACGAGCGCGTCGCGGCCCGCGCGCTGCCGGCGGCGCAGCGTGCGCAGGCAGCGCTCCAGCACGTGCAGCGACGAGTTGATGGCGCTGCACTGCGCTGCGCTGCGCTGCGTGCGCTGTGCGGTGCGACACTAGGCAGCAGGCGCGGTACGCACCGGTAGGGCACGAGCGCGTCGCGGCCCGCGCGCTGCCGGCGGCGCAGCGTGCGCAGGCAGCGCTCCAGCACGTGCAGCGACGAGTTGATGGCGCTGCACTGCGTGCGCTGTGCGGTGCGACACTAGGCAGCAGGCGCGGTACGCACCGGTAGGGCACGAGCGCGTCGCGGCCCGCGCGCTGCCGGCGGCGCAGCGTGCGCAGGCAGCGCTCCAGCACGTGCAGCGACGAGTTGATGGCGCTGCACTGCGTGCGCTGTGCGGTGCGACACTAGGCAGCAGGCGCGGTACGCACCGGTAGGGCACGAGCGCGTCGCGGCCCGCGCGCTGCCGGCGGCGCAGCGTGCGCAGGCAGCGCTCCAGCACGTGCAGCGACGAGTTGATGGCGCTGCACTGCGTGCGCTGTGCGGTGCGACACTAGGCAGCAGGCGCGGTACGCACCGGTAGGGCACGAGCGCGTCGCGGCCCGCGCGCTGCCGGCGGCGCAGCGTGCGCAGGCAGCGCTCCAGCACGTGCAGCGACGAGTTGATGGCGCTGCACTGCGTGCGCTGTGCGGTGCGACACTAGGCAGCAGGCGCGGTACGCACCGGTAGGGCACGAGCGCGTCGCGGCCCGCGCGCTGCCGGCGGCGCAGCGTGCGCAGGCAGCGCTCCAGCACGTGCAGCGACGAGTTGATGGCGCTGCACTGCGTGCGCTGTGCGGTGCGACACTAGGCAGCAGGCGCGGTACGCACCGGTAGGGCACGAGCGCGTCGCGGCCCGCGCGCTGCCGGCGGCGCAGCGTGCGCAGGCAGCGCTCCAGCACGTGCAGCGACGAGTTGATGGCGCTGCACTGCGCTGCGCTGCGCTGCGTGCGCTGTGCGGTGCGACACTAGGCAGCAGGCGCGGTACGCACCGGTAGGGCACGAGCGCGTCGCGGCCCGCGCGCTGCCGGCGGCGCAGCGTGCGCAGGCAGCGCTCCAGCACGTGCAGCGACGAGTTGATGGCGCTGCACTGCGTGCGCTGTGCGGTGCGACACTAGGCAGCAGGCGCGGTACGCACCGGTAGGGCACGAGCGCGTCGCGGCCCGCGCGCTGCCGGCGGCGCAGCGTGCGCAGGCAGCGCTCCAGCACGTGCAGCGACGAGTTGATGGCGCTGCACTGCGTGCGCTGTGCGGTGCGACACTAGGCAGCAGGCGCGGTACGCACCGGTAGGGCACGAGCGCGTCGCGGCCCGCGCGCTGCCGGCGGCGCAGCGTGCGCAGGCAGCGCTCCAGCACGTGCAGCGACGAGTTGATGGCGCTGCACTGCGCTGCGCTGCGCTGCGTGCGCTGTGCGGTGCGACACTAGGCAGCAGGCGCGGTACGCACCGGTAGGGCACGAGCGCATCGCGGCCCGCGCGCTGCCGGCGGCGCAGCGTGCGCAGGCAGCGCTCCAGCACGTGCAGCGACGAGTTGATGGCGCTGCACTGCGCTGCGCTGCGCTGCGTGCGCTGTGCGGTGCGACACTAGGCAGCAGGCGCGGTACGCACCGGTAGGGCACGAGCGCGTCGCGGCCCGCGCGCTGCCGGCGGCGCAGCGTGCGCAGGCAGCGCTCCAGCACGTGCAGCGACGAGTTGATGGCGCTGCACTGCGTGCGCTGTGCGGTGCGACACTAGGCAGCAGGCGCGGTACGCACCGGTAGGGCACGAGCGCGTCGCGGCCCGCGCGCTGCCGGCGGCGCAGCGTGCGCAGGCAGCGCTCCAGCACGTGCAGCGACGAGTTGATGGCGCTGCACTGCGCTGCGCTGCGCTGCGTGCGCTGTGCGGTGCGACACTAGGCAGCAGGCGCGGTACGCACCGGTAGGGCACGAGCGCATCGCGGCCCGCGCGCTGCCGGCGGCGCAGCGTGCGCAGGCAGCGCTCCAGCACGTGCAGCGACGAGTTGATGGCGCTGCACTGCGTGCGCTGTGCGGTGCGACACTAGGCAGCAGGCGCGGTACGCACCGGTAGGGCACGAGCGCGTCGCGGCCCGCGCGCTGCCGGCGGCGCAGCGTGCGCAGGCAGCGCTCCAGCACGTGCAGCGACGAGTTGATGGCGCTGCACTGCGCTGCGCTGCGCTGCGTGCGCTGTGCGGTGCGACACTAGGCAGCAGGCGCGGTACGCACCGGTAGGGCACGAGCGCATCGCGGCCCGCGCGCTGCCGGCGGCGCAGCGTGCGCAGGCAGCGCTCCAGCACGTGCAGCGACGAGTTGATGGCGCTGCACTGCGCTGCGCTGCGCTGCGTGCGCTGTGCGGTGCGACACTAGGCAGCAGGCGCGGTACGCACCGGTAGGGCACGAGCGCGTCGCGGCCCGCGCGCTGCCGGCGGCGCAGCGTGCGCAGGCAGCGCTCCAGCACGTGCAGCGACGAGTTGATGGCGCTGCACTGCGCTGCGCTGCGCTGCGTGCGCTGTGCGGTGCGACACTAGGCAGCAGGCGCGGTACGCACCGGTAGGGCACGAGCGCGTCGCGGCCCGCGCGCTGCCGGCGGCGCAGCGTGCGCAGGCAGCGCTCCAGCACGTGCAGCGACGAGTTGATGGCGCTGCACTGCGCTGCGCTGCGCTGCGCTGCGCTGCGTGCGCTGTGCGGTGCGACACTAGGCAGCAGGCGCGGTACGCACCGGTAGGGCACGAGCGCGTCGCGGCCCGCGCGCTGCCGGCGGCGCAGCGTGCGCAGGCAGCGCTCCAGCACGTGCAGCGACGAGTTGATGGCGCTGCACTGCGCTGCGCTGCGCTGCGCTGCGCTGCGTGCGCTGTGCGGTGCGACACTAGGCAGCAGGCGCGGTACGCACCGGTAGGGCACGAGCGCGTCGCGGCCCGCGCGCTGCCGGCGGCGCAGCGTGCGCAGGCAGCGCTCCAGCACGTGCAGCGACGAGTTGATGGCGCGGGACTCCGCGAGCCGAGCGCCCGCGTTGCGAGTGCGTCGCACACGCTCACAACCCGCCAGGTCACACAGGCGCACGCTCGATATACGGCAGCCACCATCTGATGATTTTTAATTTATTTGACGATCTATTTTACTGGTGGTAGGATTCCTATGCAGGAAGCCGTCTAGGTAGGTACCACCCCAGCAGTTATTCTGCCGTGAAACAGTATTGTGCAAACATTACTGTGTTTCGGTTTGAAGGGCACTGAGAGCTAGTGTAATCACTGGGTGATGGGCGCATTGTGTTGTCACACTGTTCTGGGTGACACAGCATTTGTTATGGGCAGACGTTAAACTTACCACCAGGTGAACGTTTTGCTCGTTCCGTCACTTTCATCAAATAAAAAAAAAATATTGCAAATTAGCCATAGGTACGTAAACACGTATTTTGTCGCAGTACCTATACATATGTGATACAGTAACATATAGTAACAGTTCGGAATTTGAGCGATATAATAAAGATATTCGGAAAGCAAATTAAACAAGCTAGAGATAAAACTATTTTACATGTCCAGGGAGTTATGTAATCGTAGCTAAACTACTATTTACACATGCCTATAATCATATTTATAGACAGTAAAATCCCAAACACAACAAATACTTAGGAATAATAAGTATTAATTCACATATTTAATATATCAGATCAGTACACAACTTATGGTTATAACGAATGTTTAGATTTAAAAAAAAAACTTTTTTGACATGAACAAATCATATTTACAAATATTTTTTAATGTGTAAAATTTAGTATAGAGTCTTATAAATTTTATTTTCTTGTTTTCTTGATGGAGGCACATGACTGATAAAAATGATTTGTTTTTGTAATATTTACTAATTAAAAAATTAAAATAACAAAGAAAGACTCACCAGTTTCGGTCAGCAGAGTAATGGTGAAAATGCAATGCGAACGGGAAGAGTGTGCGTTCACTCCTGTAGCGGCTACTTGTAGGTTATGTTTCCCGGCGACCATCACGTCGTAGGCCTCCTCTCCTGTTCTCACAAATACTTGTGTCGCTCCCTGCGTTTAAAGATGATTCATCATCATCATCATCATCATTTCAGCCTATCTTAGTCCACTGTTGAACATAGGCCTCCCCCATAGATTGCCACAAAGCACGGTCCTGAGCCACCTGCATCCATCGACTTCGAAATCGCGCAGGTCGTCGATCCATCTAGGGGGGGGCGCCCTACACTGCGTTTGCCGGTACGAGGTTGCCACTCTAGAACCTTTCTTCCCCATCGGTTATCGGTTCTACGGGCTATATGGCTGGCCCATTGCCAATTCAGGTTGCTAATCCTTAGGGCTATGTTGGTTACTTTAGTTCTGCTGCGGATATCATCGTTACGGATTTTATCACGCAGAGAAACTCTAAAGATGATTATATCATTATAAATCCTAAAATTTCATTTCATCAAAGTGCATTGTCAGATCTTCATCTGATCAAATCTATAGTGGACCACACTGGTTGTAAGATTCCTATGTATGAATTGACCTGCTCCACCGCAGTGCCAGTTATTCTGCTGTGACGCCAGAGTGTTTCAATTTGAAGGTTACTGAAGCTAGATAATATTTCAATCTCATCAAATATTTTGCTGTGCTTAATGCTGCGAAGTGTATTAAATATATAAAAAAACACCTATATATAAAAAAAGATTGTAATTCTGAAGGGACAGAATATGATGAAACTGCAATCCATCTATGCAGGGCAGTTTTCACCAATTTCACTAATACCACAAAGTTACTCTTAAATACCTGGCCGTAGGCCGCTGGTAGCTCAGGGGCGAGGCGGTCGCTTTTAATTTCATAGTACGCGAGTGACCTGGGTTCGATTCCCGGTGCCGGCACCACTAAAATTGTTAATTGCAATTTTAAATGCTGACTTACCACGTGCTCGGCGGTGAAGGAAAACATCGTGAGGAGACCTGCATGTCTGAGAAATTAAAAATATTTCGAAGACATGTGAAGTCTGCCAACCCGCGTTGGAGCAGCGTGGCGGACTCTTCCTAGCTCCAAAACCCTCTCAGAAATGCGAGGAGGCCTGTGCTCAGTAGTGGGACATTTATAGGCTGAAACTTTACTTTTACCAGGCCGTGTGTCTAAAATATTGACTTGGAAAGTATAGTAGTGATTGTAAATTGCAACGGGCCAGTTTCTGCAACACTACGTCTCGCGCGTATTTTGTGTGTAGGCAGGAATATTAGTTTACTCGAACCAACCAAGCTGCTCCAAAAATCACAGCAGACCCTTGATGTTCCCTGCAACCTCAGGTAGCGATCTCGGCGAGCCATACTCACTAAAGACACACTATTGTTATGCTAGGTATCACATTGAAACTGCAATTATTATAAGCAGGTATAGTTGTTTGTTTGTGTTGTAAGCAGGTATGCTTGTCTCACCAGTAGTAACTATAAATTATTTTTCTACAATTACCTTTACGTAAACATTTCCATTAGAGTCTTCCCGGATAACTAATTTAGATGAGGCACTTCTGTCGTTGGTTGATAACAAATCATAAATGCCTTCGTTGTAGATTTCTACAAATGATACCTGGAAGTCATAATTCTGTTTAGTTATCAAAATCAAAAAAAATTGTATCATCATTTATTAATTTTGAAATAGCTAAGGTAGCTAAGGTAGGAACATTGATTTTCTTCATATTATATTTACTGTCATGGTTATATTAAAGAACCTGCTGCCTTATGTTTTACCGTAGTTGTAGTATTTTTTTATTGGATATAGTGACAAAACAAGCACACACATTCATCTGTTGTTATAGTGCAAAATCCGCCCTTAAGAAGTGCTGTTACCCAGAAAATTTCTGTGTCACCACACTACGCCCCTCACCCTAAGACATCAGTTCTTAAGTCTCATATGCCCAGTGTAATTACTGGACATATGACTACACACAACTTTTACTGAGCTGGTGGTGGATTTTTGTGCAGGAATCCGACTAGGTAGATACCACCCCAAGGTCAGTTATTCTGCTGTGAAGCAGTAGTCTGCAAATATTACTGTGTTTTCATCAGAAGGGCACTGAGAGCTAGACTAATCACTGAGCATATGAGACTTAAGAACTGATGTCTCAGGTTAACAGGGGCGGTGTGGTGCCACACAAAAAATGTTCTGGGTGGCACAGCATTGGTTACATGCAGACATTGCACTTATCAGCAGGTGAATTTCAAGCTGTAGTCAAAATTTGTAAATCTGCCTGCCAAAAACAGCAGTAGTGGGCAAAAGCGCATTGACATAATGATGTTGTTTCCATTACTTACCCAAACATAATATTTTGTTCTGTTAGACAAGTCCAGATTGCTTGTGGTAAGGTCATTCTGCAGCTGGACACTCATGCGGCGATATTTGTCTCTTAATGGCGCTGAGACATGTCGGATCTGCTTTACAAACTGTAAATAAGAGTATAAAGCATATATTAGTTTTGACGGAACACATAAGATCACAACTGTATCCCATAAGGGGTAGTCAGAGACTGGGCACTCACTGCAAAAACAGATGACTGCCACAATCCACGTTTCACCAAAACAATATAATCCATTTGGTGTGATAGGTGGTGAGCCCATTCCCACCATGCGCTGTTGGGTGCACAGTGCAGTTTAATTTCTTACTCGCCTTTTACGAGATCCATTGGATGAGATGGAGTGGTAGTATTCTTTTAACGGAACACAAGCTGTGATTTGTGGGCAGTAAGCTTGTGGAACTTATTTTGGGTAAGAAAGGTGAGTAGAAGAGATTGCAGTGTAGGGAGACTAGATGGAGAGATAACCTTCACGATTTTGCGGAAAGTCAATGAATGCAGGTTCTGGAACATATATGGTGGCAATTTATGGTGGAGGTGTATGTTCAGCGGTAGACTTGTGAAGGGCTGAAGTTATGATGAAAAATAATGAATAGTTATTTCTTTTTATGTACTCATAGGCTAAAATTAAATCTACAACAAAAAAGCACATGTAAATAACACCAGTTGGCAGACTTCACAGATTCAGTAACTCTTTCATAAGGCTATGTGTGTTTTTTTAACAAAATCTCACAACATGTACTAAATACTATTAAATTTTTTTTTTATTAACTGACTTTTTATAAAAATGTTTATTATAATATTGAAGAATGCATGGATGATGATAACCCCTGGGTAGAGGTGATCACTACCAAGCTATGTCTGCATCTTTATGATACAAAAATAATATATAATAAGAATAATAGTAGATAATAAGAAAATATCTTCCGCTGGTTTTCTTGTGAACGTAGATTTTTTTGTAAACTAGTTTTTAAAAAACATGAAGTTCCACAAGTATTTTTTTTATTGACTAATGTAACGAGATGAGCAAAATGCTCACCTGATGGTAAGTGCAATGTCTGACCATAATAAATGCCGTGTCACCAGAACATTCCTGTGTAGCACCACATTGCGCTTGTCATCCTGAGACATAACTTTTTAAGTCTTCCTGCATAGAAATCCTACCACCAGTAAACATCTTTGAATTTCGTTTTAAATATGTCCAGAATGGAAAATATTTTCTGTTTCATAAAATATAAGTAAAAGCCATACCCGCAACTCATGTTCCTGTGCAGAATAGCCAAGCTTCTCTGCACCATTGTCAGCAGGCTTGTACACAGGCTTCTGTGCAGCATCCACAACTCTAAATACATATTCCAGAGACCGGGGCACAAGGCCAGGGGCTGCCACAGTACCCATGAGGGTAAATGTCTTGCCTGAACCGGAGGCTCCATATGTTAATAATGTGAAACTATGACCATCCGGCAACTTTTTTAAGTTATCCTTAACCACACGTTCAAATAATTCCTGAAATTAAAGTTAGTGTTGGTGCATCTTGTTTGTGTAACTTCTGAACTACTTGACCAATTGTGATCATGTGAAAATGTTTGTTTAGTCAAGTAGTTCATAGCTGGTTAATTCATAGACCAAAATATATCATATCTACAATATATTAGTTCAGTGACTACATTATAATGCACTTGCAAGTTTACTACTTAAATGTAATCTAGCTCATTGCATCTCATATCAGAAAGAGCAAAACAATATATGCAGGGAAAGCTTATTTATGTATTTTTTTTTCTCTAGAATTAAACTAGTAGATTTTTTGGATTAGAAGGTCGCCCCTCGCATGTAAGTAAACAAAAATAAATGCAATTGTCCTTTGAAGTTTTGTTTAGTACAAAAATACGTGAATTGCAACAACAAACTTTAAATATTGTCTATCGTTTGGAAAATTAAAATCTGAAAGTAAATCGTATCGGATTGATAAAACAGTAAGTTTTAAGATGATAATTATGTATATTTTTTTTTTTTAAAAAGGGATTAGTTTTCATCATTGCTGATGAACATTCATAAAGTTAATACTCACTTTCTGATTTGCCTCGGGTCCGAAAATATGCGAGAAGGTATACATTTTCGATACATTGTGTTGGGTGCGCCGCCCATGTCCTACTGTGGCTGAATCCAACGATGTAATTAAACAGCGATCTGATTTTACTTCGTACAAATTACTGGAGATATTACAGGGTTTAAGTCTTAAATAAACCTGCACCAGCTCTGGCTCGTCACATTCAGAATCCTCCTCGAATAATTCCAATAGATTTGTACCTTTCTGGGGCCGAGGTCGCATAAAAGGATTGGATATCAAAGGTGGTCTAGGCTCGATAAAAGAAGGAATGTCGCGCCTAGAGAGGTCGTTATCAGAACATCGTTGATCTATCATTTTGCTACAAAACGTTTAAAACCATTTAAGTTGATTAATAACATGTAAAAATGATGAGCAACGGTTCGACTTTTCAAATTGTTTTCAAAATTTAAATTAACAGATAAACATAAATATACGGTAGCTTTTATCTTCTATGTTATCTACAATGATATAGTGTTACCACTATAAGATTTTTTCCCAATTTAAGGTTCAAATTTTGGATGAAAAAATCGTTGAAGGAAATATATGTAGAGAAATGTTTTCAGGTCAGCTCTTAAAGGAACCAGAACTTTTGTACTTTTTCTTAAAAAACGATATATTTTAGTTTGTGGTGTGGATGGTTCTTTTGTTATCGATTAATTAACACCTCTTTGATTTACTCTTTGTCGTTTTTAATGTGAGTGCTGAACTGTCATTAGGGATGAGGAATAGCTATAAAAACAACAACACAGAATAATTACCAGTCAGGTTTTCTTAAAAAATAGGTTACATGACTTTCACGTAACAAGAAACGTGTTACGAAAATTTTAATTCCAATGTGTGATTATTCAATAATAAAAAATGGTCAATATTTCTACTCTTACACATGATTCAGATCAATGGTTAAAAGTCATTGCGTACAACAAAATGAGAAATGGGTTTTTTTTTATTTTATTAAGTCCATTTTTAAAACTGTTATGAATAGTATCTTAATGAAACTTTTACATATTAGTAAAATTATTTCAAATATAAGTTTCAAAACAGGGTGTTATGTTATAGAATTGTAGGTTTTTAGTTTAATTTACTAGAAAAACAGTAAAAGTTAAGTTAATTTAATAGGGAAGCATCCATAAGTAGCTGAAACGTGATTTTAAAGATACTTTTCGTGCAATTTGTGTGTTGTGTAATACACGCTGGCTGAAAAAGGAGTGATCATAAGACATGATGAGGTTAGTAAGCTTGAGAGTTGGTACTATAGAAAAACCAAAAAAAAAAAATTATTTTAAAATATACTGTATTTTTTGTACTGCACTGTTTTTAAATTCTGTAATTTTAAATAGCATACACTGTAATTTTAATTTTTCAATCTGAACACACTGGCGTACGCTTCTCTGTGGTCAGGCAGTCAGTCATTTTTACAAATGTCGGATAGATGCTTTTGTATGATATTCTAGTTGTTTATGTTTCTGTTTTCACACAGTTACGGCTCTTCCAAAATAAATATGACTTTAATTTAGTTTTATGTGCGTAAAGTAATTTATCTCTTTGTTGTTTTCTGGGGCAGTTCTGACGTATTATTTAACAAAGTAGATTTTATAAGCAGCTTTGAAAATGTAATTGTTACTCGTTTTTGGCTTTGTGCCATACATTTTAACACAGTTTTATGGGAAGCCAACAAAATGCGGCTGTGTTTGGTTGTGACAGCGCTCCTGTTTTTCGATGCAGCGCTAGGATATTGCCCATCTTTGTGCACCTGTAAGGGTAATAAGTCTGTAGATGGTGCAGTGGTGGAACTACAGCCTGACGAACCTCTGAAATTAAAATGCGGTGGAACTCCAGCTCAGATTACAGAGCTCAAAGAGATAGACCTAAGCAAACTGTGGAATGTTGTTGTCAGTCTGTGAGTAATATTATGGAATGATGCATGTAAATATATATTATTAGTATATAAATAACATTTTATAAAAGAACAGCTGATTAAAGCCAACTCTTAAGTGTTACAAAAACATTGATAAATGCTTTCATTGTTTAATTAACATGTGTAGTGGTGGTAGGACTTGTATGCAGGAGACTAGGTAGGTAGCACCAGTGTTGGTTATTCTGCCACCACATAGTAGTGTGCAAGCATTACCATGCTCCGGTTTAAGGGGTACTGTAGCTAGTGTAATTACTTAGCATATGATACTAAATAACTTTGTCTCATGGTGCACATGCACAGTGCAGTGCCACTCAGGATTTTGCAATTGAAGTTCTAGGTTTGCAATTGTTATGTGCAAGTGTTACACTTACCATCAGATGAATGATCTTGTTATTTTTTATTAGAGAAAGGGACAAGCAAAATGTTTAACTGATGGTACGTGCAGCGCCCATCTATTGTAAACGCTGTGTCACCCAGAATATTTCTATGTGACACCACACTGTGCCCATCACCCTGACACATCAGTTCTTAAGTCTCATATGCCTATTCATTACCTTAGCTCGCAGTGCCCTTCAAACTGAAACACAGTAACACATTACCGCTTCATGGCAGAATAACTGGCCTTGATGGATTTCTGCACAGGAATCCTTCAACCAGTTGTTACTTAATGCAGTAAAAAAGAAAATTTTCTAATTAAAGTAAGTTGTTGTTATTGAAGAAGTAAGATTCTAGTGGTGATAGAATTCCTATGCATGGATCCATCTAGGTAGTTACCACCACAGTGCCTTCATGGCAATAGTGTGCAAAAATTACTTTGTTTTGGTGTGAAGTGCACTAAGAGCTAGTGTAATCACTGGGCATAGGAGATTGCGGACTGAGTGTGACAGTATTTGTTATGGACGGAGATTGCACTTACCTTCAGGTGAATGATCATTTTTTTTATCAAAATGTTCACCTGATGTAAAGTGCAATGTTCACCCATAACAAATGTTATGTCACTATATTATGTGTGACACTACACTGTGTCCGTCATCCTGACACATCAGTTCTTAAGTATGTCCAGTGATTATGCTAGCTCACAGTGCCCTTCATGACATTAAATATTGTCTTTTTGTTTTTCAGGAATTTATCTGGAAATGTCATTTCAACCTTGTCACGAGAGCTGCATTTACCAAATTTACAAAAACTGTGAGTTTATTTAGTAATCCTACATAAGATAAGATGTTTTATTGTTGACTTTTTCTTGCCCAATAATAAAGAAAAAAAAAATTTAGTAAATGATTGAGTAATAATTGATTCATCATATTTTTATTTCTAATTCTGAAAACACATTTACAACATAGCTCAAATTTTCTAGATACAGAAGCCCCATTATACATATTGAGTAATTCAAGTTTAAGATAATAAAATCTGTTTTAAACAATATTTTTATTTATATGTTACTAACTACTAAAAAATGAGCTGAAGTATGAATAAAGTCAAACCTACTAAAGGATTTGAATTCTAGTACAGTACAGTAACAGTCTATAAATGTCCCACTGCTGAGCACAGGCCTCCTCTCATTTCCGAGAGGGTTTTGGAGCTAGGAAGAATCTGCCACGCTGCTCCAATGCATGTTGGCGGATTTCACATGTCTTCAAAATATTTTTTGTTTTTCTCAGACATGCAGGTTCTTACATTGATACACATGGTAAATCAGTACTTAAGCAATAATTTTAGTGGTGCCGGCACTGGGAATTGAACCCAGGTCACTCGCATACTATGAAATTTAAAGCAAGCACCTATTCCCTGAGCTATGACGGCTCTTGTATTCATTTTGAACGATATAATAAACATAATGTCACCATGTCATATTTTTTGTTTCAGAGATCTTAGTAGAAATCAAATAAACCTCATCGAGTCAGATGCATTTTACAACATGACATCCTTGCAAAGGCTGGACTTGTCCTACAACCAAATAAGCAATGTTTATAAGGAAATGTTCAAAGGTTTAATCAATTTGGAGAGATTAATTCTATCTCAGAATCTCATTTCGACATTGTCTGCTGGCACCTTTGAGTATCTCATTGGTTTGAAACAGTTGTAAGTTAATTTTTTTTCACAGCTTTTATAGTGAATAAGTATAGATATTAAAAAAATAATAACTTATATAATATATAAGCAATTGGGTGGCAGGATTGCCATCTCATCCCGTGGGTGTCGTAAAAGTCGACAGAAGGAAAATGAAAACCAGGAGATGGGCAGCAGCTTCTTCCTGGAACATTAGAATAAATAAACTGTGGTTGCCAAGCCGTCTACTAAGTGTGGCACAACATTTGTGGTAATCTATGGGAGAGGCCTATGTTCAGCAGTGGACTAGTGATAGGCTGATATGATGATGATGATGATGCAATAAGCAATTATTGATCATTATTAATTAATGATGATATAAGCAATTATGCTCCACAGTATATTTTAATTGTAGATTGTCATTTAACCAATGTAGGCAATTTTTTTTAAAATTACAGTTTGATATGTGGTCTGCTCTAGCTGAGTGCTTGGTGCTCACTGTTAATTTCATAGTATGTTAGTGAACCTGGGTTCGATTCCTGCTGCTGGCACCATTAAAATTATTAATTGCAATGTTAAGTGCTGATTTACCACATGCTCGGCAGTAAAGGAAAACATAGTGAGGAAGGTTTCATCACTATGTTTTCCTTGTCTGAAAAATAAAAAAAATACATGTGTAGTCTACCAACCCGCATTGGAGTAGTGTGGCAGATTCTTCCCCATTCTAAAACCCTCTCAGAAATGAGAGGAGACCTGTGCTCAGCAGTGGGATTTATAGGGTGTTACTTTACTTATTTTATGTTTGTGATACTTTTACTTAAGAATTATAATAATGGGAAAAGTGAGGTAACATTTGCGTGTTATTAAATTGAAGATTTCTTTTCAGAGATATAACGGAAAATCCTCTTATTTGTGATTGCGACCTGTTATGGGTGGGTGACTGGTCCAGAAACACTAGTGTGAAACTTGTGGGTAATCCGAAATGTAGATCACCAGATAACATGGTCAACAAGACCGTACGCAAACTGAAAATTTTCTTAGATTTATCAGCTTGCGGCAGTGTTTTACCCTCAAGTACATTAATGGTAAAACCAGATCACGATCAAGTGGTGTTTGAAGGGGACACTTTGATGTTAACGTGTAATGCACCATTCGCTTCAGTTCTCGCAAAGTATGAGCTTAAATGGGTACATCCTATGCTTGAAATTTGTGATGTGAATGTTACAAACACTGATATGCAAGAAGAGGGTTTGGCCGAGACAACTGTGTTCTTTCCAAATATAACCAACCACCATATGGGTAACTGGACGTGTGTTTACAGTGACCAAAATTATATAAGACACAACCACACAGTGCAAGTGTTAGTGCTATCAAACCAAACTCAATATTGTGAGACTAATCACACAGTTAACAATAAAGGCTTGTATTCGTGGCCTCAGCTTCTCTTAAATCACACTGCGGTTGTGCCTTGTCGAAGCGGTGATGGTATGGCGTTTAGGCGTTGCGACGCAAATGGCGTTTGGGGTCCTGTTAATACCACAAAATGCTCCTACATAAGTAATGTGACAAAATTACTCCAGCAGTTTGCATTATTGAATGTCAGTTTGGTGCAGTATTCAGCATTAAATGCCACGGAGAGATTGGCGATATTAATACAGGAAAAAAGTTACCCGTTGGCTGAGATTGTTGATCCGGATGATGTTTTGTTCATATCGCAGGCGATAAGGAATTACATGCAATATATGTCAGAGGAGAAAGATTTGGGTAAGTTAATTTTATTATGGGGGCGCCGAGCAAAGTAAGCCCAAACGGTAGTTATGGTTAAGTAGATATAATCAATAATATATTGTTAATAACCATAAAAAATATACAATAAATCTCTGGCAATAATCAAAAATAATTTCTAGTTTAATAAACAAAACCTAAGTAAAGTTAAACTAAAGCCTGAGAAGGCGTGCTGGCGTTTTAAAGAATTTTGATAGTCATCATCATCATTTCAGCCTATCACTAGTCCACTGCTGATGTTCAGACTCCCTCATAGATTGCCACAAAAGTTTGTAGCTCTCATTTTAGAGGATTTTGCCATAGTTGCCACGCTTGGCAGGCGGGTTGGCAACCGCAGATACTGCTGCCCATCCCCTGGTTTTCGTTGTCCCACTGTCGACTTTTACGACACCCACTGGATGAGATGCGGTGTTTGATCTCTTAAGCCGCTACCATATGGCAATAGCTTGAATTCAATAAAATTGCTAATTAAAATCAGTTGTATAGCAAAACCAAATAAGTAATTTCAAGAAATTTAATATTTTATCAAAACTGTAGTTTGAAAGATACACAATGATTTGTATTTTAGAAAAAAAAAAGGAATCATAAAGAAAAATATTCATTAAAAAATTAATGAATAAAGGAAAGAAATCTATTTAATGAATTGATTAGTCAGACATTCACATTAATGATGTTACCCTTGTCCGACGCACAATAAGCACTTAAAATTGTCTCACTCTGAGTGAAACCAAATACTTGGGTGAACATTTTCGTATCTTCAATATCCAGATGTAAAAAGTAAAAGCCTATAAATGTTCCACTACTGAGGACAGGCCCCTCATTTCTGAGATGTTTTGGAGCTGGAAAGAGACCACTACGTTCCTCCAGTGCGGGTTGGTGGACTTTGCATGCTCTCGAAATATTTTTATTCCTCAGTCATGCAGGTTTCCTCACAATGTTTTCTTTAACCGCTGATCTAAATCTGCACTTCAAATTGTATAACAATTTTAGAAGGTGCCGGCACCAAGGGTGTTCAAAACACAAGTCACTTGTGTACTATGTACTATATATATTTAAGTCGCCCGCCCCGCCTCCGAGCTACCACGGCTCCATCAAGATGATGATATTATCATTCATATTTATATATTTTTAGGTGCATCACTGTTGGATGTGATAAGCTGCTGCAATGAACATAACAACTGCAGTAATGACCCGGGCGGAAACTCAGTATGGAGCGTGTACTGATATGGTGCGCGCTGCTGAGGAGATTTCTGCCTATACTAATAATGTCCAAGGACACAAGGTAGGACTTTATCAATACTTTTTCAGTTAAAATTAAGATGGATGTAAAAATGTTGCCACATTTTCCATTCTCTTTGCTCTTCATAGGTGTCATATAAGGTGAGTCAACGAAATGCCAGAAAATTAATGTAATGCAAGAAATGCTATCTGTTATTGAAAATGGTATAGTTAAATAAGTTTGTTTCCATCTTAATCTCCATCTTCTTCGCTCAAATGAGGAATGAGGTCCCTATCTAGATCTTGCAATGATCTGGCTGTGTTCATTAGGAAGAGACCTATGCGGACTGATGATAATGATTTTTTTAATGATAGAAAGAGACAAGACTAGAAATGTTTTCTCATAACAATCAGAAAATTCAATTGCAAAGTGCTCCTTAACACCACTCTGCTTTTGTCGCCCTGAGACTTAAGTACCTAAATCTTATATTATGCCCTGTAATTACACTAGCAAACAAGATCGCACTACTGCTTCAGAGCTCAAAACTGGCACTGTGGTGGTACCTAGATAGTGTCGAGCATTGAGTCCTACCACCAGAACCTTACCATCCAATGTAACGGTTGTGTTGTTGCAGGTGAAGTTGGCAGTGGAGCGGTTCCCGGTGCGCGAAGGCTTCAGCGGCGTCACGTGCGTGTGGTACAGCGCCGCCGGCCCGCCGCGACTGCACTGCTCCACCACCAACCGCACCGTGGCGCCGCTGCTCACCGTCAGCGACGCGCTCATACACGCCAGCGTGCAGGTCGGTACATGCAGGTGACGTGCGTGTGGTACAGCTGCACTGCACTGCACTGCTCCACCACCAACCGCACCGTGGCGCCGCTGCTCACCGTCAGCGACGCGCTCATACACGCCAGCGTGCAGGTCGGTACATGCAGGTGACGTGCGTGTGGTACAGCTGCACTGCACTGCACTGCTCCACCACCAACCGCACCGTGGCGCCGCTGCTCACCGTCAGCGACGCGCTCATACACGCCAGCGTGCAGGTCGGTACATGCAGGTGACGTGCGTGTGGTACAGCTGCACTGCACTGCACTGCTCCACCACCAACCGCACCGTGGCGCCGCTGCTCACCGTCAGCGACG
The DNA here is from genome assembly GCA_019845155.1 of Luehdorfia chinensis. Taxonomy (NCBI): domain Eukaryota; kingdom Metazoa; phylum Arthropoda; class Insecta; order Lepidoptera; family Papilionidae; genus Luehdorfia; species Luehdorfia chinensis. The sequence goes on along the minus strand of JAHVAK010000033.1, from coordinate 15,955,956 downwards.
CGCTCATACACGCCAGCGTGCAGGTCGGTACATGCAGGTGACGTGCGTGTGGTACAGCTGCACTGCACTGCACTGCTCCACCACCAACCGCACCGTGGCGCCGCTGCTCACCGTCAGCGACGCGCTCATACACGCCAGCGTGCAGGTCGGTACATGCAGGTGACGTGCGTGTGGTACAGCTGCACTGCACTGCACTGCTCCACCACCAACCGCACCGTGGCGCCGCTGCTCACCGTCAGCGACGCGCTCATACACGCCAGCGTGCAGGTCGGTACATGCAGGTGACGTGCGTGTGGTACAGCTGCACTGCACTGCACTGCTCCACCACCAACCGCACCGTGGCGCCGCTGCTCACCGTCAGCGACGCGCTCATACACGCCAGCGTGCAGGTCGGTACATGCAGGTGACGTGCGTGTGGTACAGCTGCACTGCACTGCACTGCTCCACCACCAACCGCACCGTGGCGCCGCTGCTCACCGTCAGCGACGCGCTCATACACGCCAGCGTGCAGGTCGGTACATGCAGGTGACGTGCGTGTGGTACAGCTGCACTGCACTGCACTGCTCCACCACCAACCGCACCGTGGCGCCGCTGCTCACCGTCAGCGACGCGCTCATACACGCCAGCGTGCAGGTCGGTACATGCAGGTGACGTGCGTGTGGTACAGCTGCACTGCACTGCACTGCTCCACCACCAACCGCACCGTGGCGCCGCTGCTCACCGTCAGCGACGCGCTCATACACGCCAGCGTGCAGGTCGGTACATGCAGGTGACGTGCGTGTGGTACAGCTGCACTGCACTGCACTGCTCCACCACCAACCGCACCGTGGCGCCGCTGCTCACCGTCAGCGACGCGCTCATACACGCCAGCGTGCAGGTCGGTACATGCAGGTGACGTGCGTGTGGTACAGCTGCACTGCACTGCACTGCTCCACCACCAACCGCACCGTGGCGCCGCTGCTCACCGTCAGCGACGCGCTCATACACGCCAGCGTGCAGGTCGGTACATGCAGGTGACGTGCGTGTGGTACAGCTGCACTGCACTGCACTGCACTGCTCCACCACCAACCGCACCGTGGCGCCGCTGCTCACCGTCAGCGACGCGCTCATACACGCCAGCGTGCAGGTCGGTACATGCAGGTGACGTGCGTGTGGTACAGCTGCACTGCACTGCACTGCTCCACCACCAACCGCACCGTGGCGCCGCTGCTCACCGTCAGCGACGCGCTCATACACGCCAGCGTGCAGGTCGGTACATGCAGGTGACGTGCGTGTGGTACAGCTGCACTGCACTGCACTGCTCCACCACCAACCGCACCGTGGCGCCGCTGCTCACCGTCAGCGACGCGCTCATACACGCCAGCGTGCAGGTCGGTACATGCAGGTGACGTGCGTGTGGTACAGCTGCACTGCACTGCACTGCTCCACCACCAACCGCACCGTGGCGCCGCTGCTCACCGTCAGCGACGCGCTCATACACGCCAGCGTGCAGGTCGGTACATGCAGGTGACGTGCGTGTGGTACAGCTGCACTGCACTGCACTGCTCCACCACCAACCGCACCGTGGCGCCGCTGCTCACCGTCAGCGACGCGCTCATACACGCCAGCGTGCAGGTCGGTACATGCAGGTGACGTGCGTGTGGTACAGCTGCACTGCACTGCACTGCTCCACCACCAACCGCACCGTGGCGCCGCTGCTCACCGTCAGCGACGCGCTCATACACGCCAGCGTGCAGGTCGGTACATGCAGGTGACGTGCGTGTGGTACAGCTGCACTGCACTGCACTGCTCCACCACCAACCGCACCGTGGCGCCGCTGCTCACCGTCAGCGACGCGCTCATACACGCCAGCGTGCAGGTCGGTACATGCAGGTGACGTGCGCGTGGTACAGCTGCACTGCACTGCACTGTGGGTGTGAGCAGATATTATCTTAAAGAGATATTTCTACTGGCAGACTAAAATCAGCCGAGGAGAACCCTTTTTTATTAAGGAAGTCACAAGGAAAGGTTTTTCCGAGTTGTAAATGTCACGTCTGAGCACCTATAGCTTGAAAACCATTAGTTGAAAATCGTTAATTACAGATTCCTCAGTCACTTCTCTATAGCACGACGGAATCTGGTACACTACTCCAAACGAAGCCCCAGGATCTGGTGGTGGCAGTGTACGATGATGCTTCACTGTTTCCCCTGCTGCCAGAGCTGGAGCAATGATGGACCGCAACGAGGTCACCGCTCCAAAGATTATTACGGGAGGAGCACCAAGCGGGAGGATATGAATATGGAGATCACTTCGCCTGTTGTTGGATTTCAGCTTAGTAAGTGGAATCATCTAAATTATAATATATCATTTGTCAATGGTGTTTTTGTCGGTATGTAATATCTCCCATAATACTGCCCCCTCGCTCCAATGTAAAATTCCGAGACAACAGATATTGTTATCTCTTTTGTCTGTCTGTTACACCGAAAATGGCTAACCCCGTTCTTTTAACAACGCTTATTATGTCCCAAGGAAACGACACATCCCAACCGGTATTTTTAAATGCCCAATTTTTTTTCAGGCGACAGTCAACTTCACGGGGAACTGCTCGAGCCAGTGATAGCGACAGTGCGAGCGGGGGCCTCCGGTGGGGTTGACGGCCGGGCTGCAGTGTGGGACGCTACTACAAGGCGGTGGAGAGACAATACTTCCGGTAAGACAAGTGCTGATGGCTTAACATAGCTGACCTAAATTTCCTTCTTGACTAGCAACTATAATATCTATTGGATAACAGTAGGTAGGATATTGCAGACTTTCTTTGTGGACGACTTATCAGCGGTGAGAGATGCACTGTTATAGATGCAGAGACATTATTGTAGCGCACTCAAAATTATATATATTTATAAATTTAATACATTTTTTTACCAATGAATTTGTGGCCTGTCTTGAGGTGGCGGCCTTGATTGTTTATTGTATCGATAAAAAACTGAAACTTATGTAAAAGTTCTCATTGCTTGTCAATCCCATACATTATTATTATCGACTGTGGTTGGACGCAAAAAACTAAAAAAAAACATTAAAAGTGCAACTAGACTAGCTCCCTTGATCGAATGTAGTTCTGCTTCTCACCAAAAGATGCTGCTTAATCAACATAAGTACGAATACATACATACATACATAAGATCACGACTGTATCCCATAAGGGGTAGTCAGAGACTGGGCACTCACTGCAAAAACAGATGACTGCCACAATCCACGTTTCACCAAAACAATATAATGCACTAGGTGTGATAGGTGGTGAGCCCATCGCCACCATGCGCTGTTGGGTGCACAGTGCAGTTTAATTCCTTACTCGCCTTTTACGAGATCCATTGGATGAGATGGAGTGGTAGTATTCTTTTAACGAGCCGCCACCACACGGCTTAAGTACGAATTGAATAGTAAATTCGTTCATCCAACAATCTTTTACTTCAGTGTCCATCTTATAGCTCTTCCCTGGTCCGTCGATCATTCCCTGTACAATCTGTTCTTCTTTGGAACGCTCTCCCTATCGAAATCAGGACAGCAAGTTATCTTAGCTCATTCAAAATGAAAGCTCGTGAGCAGCTTTCTAAGTAAATTGGCAGACCCTTCGCAGAAATAGTTGTTTAATATTAAATAATTACTTATATATTATATATATTTTGTATTTTATTTATCTATATATTCGTTCATATTTATTTATTTAATGTTGTTTTCGCTGTTATGTTTCCATTTCCAAAAAGTGTATGTTTCAGTGTCGCGGACGTGTTTAGTATATAATATATATTTATTTAAAAAAAATCCCCTTATATTAACTTCCTACAACACCTACCTCATTCTGTCCCTGCATCGCCCTTTGGTAGACAGGTAGAGAATGCCTCAGGCATTAAGTCCGCCTATATACTTTGGTGTATATGAAGTTAAATAAAAAAAAAATTAACACTATGCATACTTAACTTCATGTCTCGTATTTTCCAGATTGCAAAGTGTCCCACGTGGTTTCGGAGATGATAATCATAAGTTGCACACGATTGGCCTACGTCGGTCTCTTGCAGAACGTCGAGACGGGCATATACGGGGCGCGGACCGATGGCGCGAGGTTTAAAGTATCCCACCCAGCTATCTACGTGGGTAGTTTGATACTAATAGGATGTGTCAGTTGCGCCATTCTGACTTACATCATGTGCTACCCCGCCATACAAATGGCGAAGAAAACGAAACACGCCCTTATAAACACGTGGATAGCGGTCGGGTTGCTCTGCTTCTTGTATACACTGGGAATATATCAGACTGAGGATGTGAAGCTCTGCCAGATATTGGGTCTGCTGATACATTATTTGTCGCTCTGTTGTCTGCTCTGGATGTGCGTTTCCGCCAGTAATATGTACAAGTGGGTGACGAAGACTCACAATCCTGCTAGGACTCCAGAGGATGAAATCCCTCCTGACGTGCCCATCCAGAAGCCAATTTTGGGGCTATATTTAGTCGGCTGGGGCATAGCGTTGATAGTCTGTGGCATATCGGGTGCTGTCAATCTGAAAGACTACGCGGGTTACTCTCAGTGTTTTTTGAGCACGGCGCCGGCTTTGAGCGCGTTGTTTATTCCTGGAGGGATACTGCTTCTATTTTTGTTGGTGCTGTTCCTCCTGATACGGTGTACGATCAGAAATATGAACGTACAGCTATCCGAAGGGACGCAGGCGACGGAAAATCTAGACCTAGAAATGTTAGAACCGAATCAAGGGAACGAAGGCGCTGAAAGACGAAGCACAAAGTCTGCAATGGACTCTGAAGTGGACGATATAGAGCACACCCCGATAATACAGCTTAGAGCACAAGTTATAGTACTCTGCCTTTACATGTCTGTATGGACTTGCGGTGCCATTGCAGTGTACAGGCCTCTACCAGCTTATTTACCATACCAAGAAGATATTTGTAGTATCATATATGCAGTTTGTGCGACCGTATTGGGTACTTTCATATTGTTCTTCTACGGAATCGCGAGAAGTGATGTCAGGTCGCAATGGTCTCTAATGCATTGTTATTTGCAAAAGAGTAAGCAGTGCTGCAGAAATAGAAGCGTATTCGACGCTAATCAGCAGAATTTGCAGACAAATCTAAGCAATACTGCGCCCTGTGCCAATTCTGAATGACAACAGATCGCGATCGGATAGTAGGAGTTCGAACAGAACTAATTCTAAAACCAATAACAGCGGTACGTATAAAGCAGGAGCGGAACTAAACGGCCAAACACTACAAAAAGATTTGCAGAAAAAATACTAATGGCAAGGCCCCAAACATAAACCTTGTGGTACTCCACCGACAGCAATACAGATCGAACAATTCTATGATGACTTATCCAGAGCCAGGAAACGTAGGGCCAGAGGTGTTCTACAATCCCAATCAGATGAACGTAGCTAAAAAGTTTTTCAAGAAACAAAGACAGCATATGAAGAGAAATTGTCTAGAATTGCCTATGAGGCGCGAGTGTGACAATGACTCCCACATTTCGTTACCTCTGCCAACCAAAGAAGCATACAGCGGTGTTGCCAGCATAATAAATGCAGGAACTAAAGTCAATAATACCAATTTACACGTAGAAAGAACAAATAATGGAATAAAAGAGCCGCGTAATGTTACGAATCCCAATTTGCTGGAAGAGGAACCGAGGGATAACTTTAAAAACTACTCAACAGACAGAAAATCGTGGAACAGGAATGACGATCCCAAATCGGGTAGAGCACAGATAATGAACATTTACACTAACGTCCCTGAAACTCAAGTGCCTCAGCATCAAATAGTGAAATCAAATGTTCAGAAGGCCTTCAATGGGCATAGGAGTAGTGTTTCAGAAGAATGCCTTCAAAGTCATGCGAGTGAACAGCCAGAAATGCGGACAGTCTCACAACAATGCAGCTTGGAATATAGTTCGGCGTCGGAAATAGCGATGCCTCATACATGTTCTGATCAGACGTTGAACACACACTCCGAAATGACATCGTTCCAAGAGACACACAGCGCTTTATGTTCTACAAACGAAATAACTGACACGGAAAGCTTTGGACAATATATAGATTATTTACAACCGACTAAACCACAAGATACTAAGGAAGCTTTAGACAAGTCTCTACAGGATATATCTGAAGAATGCACTATGAACAGTGATGATATTAACCGATCAAATACGCCACATTTAAATGACCCTGGAGGGGAAATGGACAATCTGCTTCAAAATCCAGAAGACGTTGAAGGTTTGAAGGACAAGATGAACGATGACAAGGAATCGTTCTTTTTAGCGAAAACCACTTACGATTTTGAGACATGTAGCACGAACGCCAGCGAGCAAGGATTCGAGAACGAAAGTGATATTTACTGTCCCAACTATCAAATGTCCGAAGTGAGCATACGAAGTCATGGTCTTTACGCCCCTTCGCCATCTTCCATGTGTCCGAACGAAATAAGCTTCAGTACCGAAGACATCTCTAATATTGAAAGTCAGTACGTCAATTATGATCCCGGATGGCGTAAAACCGTGAAGAACAACCCGAAACTAGGGCAAATATGTTCCAACACCAGCGCTGAGCTGTCCGGAAGTGAACAGGGAACCCAGTCCGATTTCCTTCAGCAGCGATCTAGATGAACTTTACACTCAGATAACGAGTAGAGACAAAGATCGGACGCCCAGGAAGGAGCACGGACTCGATGTGACAGTGAATAGTGACGTCACTTTGAAACCAAACGACAGTGACAGTTGTGTCAGTGAGGCGGTGTCGGATGTAGGACATAAGGGAGAGACTACAGTGTAGGGTAGTTTTTATCTGGAAACATTGTGTTATGGTTTATCTGGAATGAACAAAATTTTCAAATAAAAATGTATTAAAAAAACGTTATTGGTTTTAGAAACAGTATTAGGTCTGAAATTATTGTAACTATTCAAACTTTTCTAGTATGCTCAACTTAAACGGTATGATTAGTTCAGTCTAAAGTAGATAACTGTACTGTTTTTATTTTAATTTACATAAAATAAATGTTTGGATTATATGCCGCCTGACCAAACACATTCTATGTTTTACCTTCTCCAGATTCTTCGTGATTATGAAATTTCTACTTTGGTATGAGACAACAGTGTTTTTCAGAAAGATGTCGATAAGAGAGAAAGGGCGATGTTTAAGCAAATCAGTTAAGTAACTACTAAAAAGAAGACCATAGGCAACACAGATTTCCAATGTCCAAAGCAAATGTTTGTTGAAAAAACATACTGATGACTTACGAACATAAATGTTATGTTCGTGTAAAATGGTACAATGAAACATTATTTTTCTATTAAACTCATTTTACTAGCACGTTTAGATGACTTAGTTCTCTTGATGCAGAATTTAGTTTTTTAAACAGTTTCTATGGTTTGTTTAGATGTTGTCTCGTGTCAATGTGGAGAGGCATTGGTATTTACTTCGGCGAACATTGATTGTGTTTCTTCAGTTTAGCTCCCATAAAATGACCCGCGAATGAACGATTGAATGATAACCAGTGTTGACACTAAAGGAACGTTTTGGAAAAATCATTTGTACCATCCGCAGTTTTCGTACAGTTAGAGCGGAAAGAAATTCTTTTATAGTTAACAATATTAAAAATAAATAAGCCAAAATTGTGTTCAAAGAAACCATCATTAAAATGGCTACTAACAAATCAAAAAGACTTACTATATTTTTTTTTCTAAGATATAGCATTTAACAGATCCTGAAATTGCATTTCATGGAACTAGATACAGAATAAAAAATAAACAACTAAGACAAAATAAGGGATACGTAAGCGCACGGCACTGATACGATATTTAGTGCCATTTTATAAAGTAGCATGATTGTAGTATAATGTAATATGTGTAAAGTTATTTATTTGTAAGTTTTACTCGTAGAACTAACACTTCGTACAACGTAAGAGAATATTCTGTTTAAAACATAGATAACAAAGTTTTATACTTTATGGAAATGATTTGCACGACTACCTTTGTCCTTTTACGACTAATAGACATTTCTAGGATGTTACTTTTTTACATATATGCCTATGAGTATTACTGAAAGCACACGGATTTTTAATTACAACCTAAATTTTTTTGTTTGCTTTGGTTGTTTGATGTAAACTTTTTTTTGTGTAAAAAATAAATAAGACTGCGTTGGCAGTTATATTTTTACGGATAAAAGTTAGAATTCTTAATATGTGGTACCTTCCAAAAATTCCAAAAAAGATTATGCACAAATAACTCTATAAGTTAGATTTAGAACACGGAATTTACGTTAAAACTATTTGTTCTAAAACTTTTCGAAAGTTTACTTTTATATTAGATCAAATTGTCTATCCGATAAGGAATCGCCGTACGTATAACAGGGCAGAACGGCAGCTTTTGTATTTGTGAATGAAGGCTAGGGTTAATCGAAATGTGCCAAAATCGACGGTATGTTGAAATCATAACTAACTCGATTCCTTCCTATTTAATACTTCCATTATTGTTTGGGTTTGGATTCTAGATTGACTGAAGTCTCCTCGCCTTGTATCTAGTCTTTGATTCATAGCAGTTTTGTAATATATATGTATGTTAAATACTTCAGTATTTGAACGATGTGTGCCTATTAGATGTTCTATATAGATTTAAGGCCTATGTTTTGTTTTATAGCGTCGGTTTGGGTGAAATTGGTCGACATGCGGTAGCCATGTAAATGTGAACTTTATCCACTATGCCGTAGAATAAATATAGAATTGTAAATGTAATACCTGAATCTCCAAAAAGTAGAGTGTGTGCAACAATTCTTACGGTTGGTTTCAATATATTATTTATTGCCGGATAAACCTCCTCCATGTAAGCCGGATGTACTCCATATAAGCTATGTTAAATTCTAGCTCCGATAATGGATAGATTGGGTGTTCAAACCCGTCAAATGTGGTATGTAGTCAAGACCTTTATCTAGAATGTAAGTCTACAATTTGTATCATGTGTAGGTCCGAAAATTCAAAATGGCTAACTAATCCATGAATCTTTTTTATCCCTGTAAAGAAGTAGATTACTAAATGTTAACAATTTATTGGTGACTTTGAAACTGTCGAGTCTAATATAGACAGTATTCTACGTGAGTGTGACATGTGTATGAAGTTATTTCATGTAAATATTTCTCGTGTACAGTAAATATGGTCGAAAGTTGTATGTATAAAATAAAAAAAATTACTTAATATAACGTGCGATAGCTTGCCAAGGACTTGCTGATAATGATGTACCTGATGATGTAGCATTCATTGACGACATTCTTGCGCCATTTTGGTGGTCGTTTGGGACTAGATACTTTTTTACCCGTCTAGTTTTCGACTACCCACTTGCTTATTGCCAAATGTCTTTTATCGTCAAGAGCTTGGCCGCGATTCCTTAAAGTATAACTATATTATTAATATTACATCTAGAGGTTAAACGCACAATTGAACACCGCTATTCATCTTGGAAGAACGGTTCCCAATGAATGTTTTAAATAATCTTGCAACAGTGACTTCTCACTCTCTACAAAGAGTATTCGTTCCATGTTTTCAAACGGATTATTTCTTTGGTCTGAAATTTTTGTCTTTGCATTGTAAGAGATGAGATATTATTAAAGAAATAATAAAAAACAGGTTAAACTATTTAAATAAAACTACTTTTTACGGATTTTATCGCGTTTAATTTAGATCACGCGTTTATTTATGGTCCCGGGGGGACTGTGGTGACAGTTGTCCTGAGGTGATCAGGACAACTGTCACCTCAGTCCCCCCGTGACCATGGGTGCTGTAAAGCGCTCGAAACGTCGGGTTAAAAATAGTTCTAAATTAAACGCTATAAAATCCGTAAACAGGTAGTTTTATTTAAATGTGTAATATTCGCGTAAATAAAAGAAAACATTAGGTTAAAACTATTGTTGTATTTATAATAATGCTTACAATTGTCGAACCACCAATGTATCTGAGACTATGTGATATATCAAATCTTACCTCTAGCTGCATTCGAGTTCGCGGCTTTTGTACGCAGCTGTTGTCATTTTTAAACTTATTGGTCACTTGTGAATATTTATATTACAATATATTGATAGTGAAAAATTTATAAACCGGTTAGCTTTTTGTGGGCATATTGCGTAATAAAAATGCATTGCACTTTTAATATTGTTTTTATTTCCATTATGAATAAACAGATAAAAAAGTTATAAAAAATATAAGACTCAATATAATAATGACAGTGTAGAAACTCTGATAAATTTCTTTGGTTGTTACAAATATCAGACTTATCATATACTTAATAACTAACCGTAAAGGAACTTTAGATGTTAAAATAAAATACATAATTAACTTATTATTTCGGGCTCAATGACAATATATTTACAAACATAAAATATCTTTGTTTTTCATAAAAATAATTAAATACCTATTTCTCACAAAAACAATGCACATCAGCAAACATAAAGTAAATATACGAAGATTAATATTTTTATATCGGAAAACAATAAGGAACTTTGTTTGAGACTATGCTACCTAATATGTTCACGTCGCTTGAATAGTAATGGATTCGTTGCATTATTACAAATACCTCGTAATGCGTAGAATTCAAAGCCGAGAGGCGGTGCTTTGTAACGTTTGTTACATGGCAAAAAGTATTTATTTATATATATATATATATATATATATATATATATATATATATTGACGCAATTCTCGGTTTGAGGTGCCACAAAGTACTTATTGAAGTTATGTAATGCGTCGCAAAGCATTCCTCTACATTGTCATGCGACGCAATATACACAAATATATTGTGCGACATAATTCGATGTAACACATTGTATGACACGATGTGACGCGACGCAACAGATAAGATGCGATGCAACAGAATGAGTGACACGATGAGACGCGACGCAACAGATTGGGCGGCACGATGCGAGGAGACGCAATAGATTAGGCGACAGGACGCGAGGAGACGCTATGGATTGGGCGACACGAAGCGACGCGACGCAACAGACTGGGCGACACGAGGCGACGCGAAGCAACAGACTGCGATACGAAGCGACGCGACGCAAAAGATTGGGCGAGCACGATGCGAGGAGACGCAATAGGTTAGGCGACACGATGCGAGGAGTCGCTATGGATTGAGCAACACGATGCGAGGAGACGCAACAGAATGGGCAACGCGAAGCGACGCGACGCAACAGTCTGGGCGACATGAAGCGACGGGAAGCAACATACTTTGCGACGGGAAGCAACAGTCTTTGCGACACGAAGCGACGCGACGCAACAGACTGAGCGACACGAAGCGACGGGAAGCAACAGTCTTTGCGACACGAAGCGACGCGACGCAACAGACTGGGCGACACGAAGCGACGGGAAGCAACAGTCTTTGCGACACGAAGCGACGCGACGCAACAGACTGGGCGACACGAAGCGACGGGAAGCAACAGTCTTTGCGACACGAAGCAACAGACTGGGCGACACGAAGCGACGGGAAGCAACAGTCTTTGCGACACGAAGCGACGCGACGCAACAGACTGGGCGACACGAAGCGACGGGAAGCAACAGTCTTTGCGACACGAAGCGACGCGACGCAACAGACTGGGCGACACGAAGCGACGGGAAGCAACAGACTGGGCGACACGAAGCGTCACAAGTGTGGCATCAGGCGTGCGCGGAGAGCGCGGGCAGGGCGGGCAGCGCGAGGCGCGCCGTGAGCGTGCGGCCGCGGCCCGCGACGGCGCCCAGCACGCGCCCCACCAGCCCACGCGCGCCCGCCTCCGACACCTTCGGCTCCTCGGCTTTTTAAAAAGTTCAAGTTTTAAATGAAACTACTCGTATTTTTACGGATTTTATCGCGTTTAATTTTTTTTACTATTTATAACCCGACGTTTCGAGTGCTTTACAGCGCCCATGGTCACGGGATGGTTCCCGTGATGCGATAAAATCCGTAAAATTAGTTTCATTTAAACGTGTAGTGTTCGCGTAAATATAAAAAATCATTAAGTTCAAGTTTTTTTTATTGGATAAAGTGATAGAACGAGCAAAACGTTCACCAGACGGCGAGAGCGACGTCCGCCCGTTTTCAACGTAACAGATGCCGTGTCACCCAGAACATTTACGTGTGACAGACACCGCACCGTCATCACCCTGAGACATCAGTTCTTGAGTTTGATATGCCCAGTGATTACGCCAGCTCTCAGTGCCCTTCAAACCGAAACACAGTAATGTTTGCACACTACTGTTTCACGGCAGAATAACTGACCCTAGGGTGGTACCTACCTAGACGGATTCCCGTGCAAGAGTTTTTGGTGATGATGACTTAACGTGTGTACGTACAATTATAACCCACAGGAAGATTGGGTTTAAAGAAAACAATATAATTAAGGCAGCCGTCTAGCTTGGATGTTGGAATGCGACTGATTGATCGAAGGATGACAACAGTGTTGCTGTGGTGGCCAAACTGCCGAGCAACTTCGCCGGAAGACTCGAGCTGTTACCTTCGGTCATGAAGGCTTCTACTGATAAACCACCAGTACGTGTGTAGTACACCAGTAATGCGAAGGATTTATTATGTAGTCATATTAGCTCAAGCACGAGGCGCTTATCTATATCTATTCTAAAGCTTATCGCATGCTTATGCAATGAGACTCAATAAAGCATCAGATGCAATGTCAAAGGGCCTGGATTACAACATTTAGAACCGAAAATCGGTGACACACACAGATTTGTACTTGACAGGTAGGTACGCTAACTACTGAGACCACGTGTGGTACACACTGCGCCCGTCACCTTGAGACATCAGTTCTTATATTTCATATGTCTAGTGATTGCACCAGTAATGTTTGCACACTATTGCTTTACGGCAGAATAACTGCCCTAGGACCCTAGGGTCGTAGGTAGGGTACCTAGACGGATTCCTATATATAAGTTAATTGGTTTGATCCATAAAAAAACAAAATCTTTACCAGTTTCTCCGACGACAAATTCTAGCACCAGTCCGGGCAGGTCTTTATCGTCCGGCTCGGGTTTGGCGAGTAACCTCAATGCGGGATTGACGCAGAACTGAGCGCTGGCCACCATTTGGGCTGCCGATGCTCGAGTCCCCATCAGCAACGCTGGCGGTTCCGCCTTGTGGCTCTTGTCAATAAGCCACCACGCTGCACCTGGTGGGGGGTATACCAGAATTACGAAGATAGTTCCGCATATACAAAACTTAATGGACGTTCATTGCCTTTACTCGTGCCATTGCAGTGCTACATGTCTTCCTGACGACCGCGTGGCCTAGTGGTCAGAGTACCTGACTTCTAAGCCGCGAGTCCTGGGTTCGAATCCCAGCCGGAGCCAACATTTGTGATAAAACATAAATTGTTGGTTTTCGGGTTTGGTTATGTTGTGATTGTCCCCGTGTTTCTGACACTGCATCCTAGCCCACCTCCGATCTTATCGCATCAGCGTTACATCGGGAGCGGGTAGGTTGGGACGAGTGAGTGCCTCTGTGTTGGCGCGTACACTTGTGGCACTATAATATCTCCTGCGCAGTTGATGGCTCTCGACAGAAGTCGGCAGTTGTCGCCGTTAGAAGAACATCATCATATGTCTTCGTCCTATTATAAAAAGATAACGCTACTTTACGGCTTTATAAAACGCGTATGATTAATGAAAGTAAAACACTAAAGTCTATTAATAATTTATTTTCTTTGTGACTAAGAATTGCTGAATTTTTTTTGTAAGTACATTTAAATCTCACCTCTGACGTAATTCAGCGCGCCGTTCCAATCGCGAGCGCGGGAACTGGGCGAACTCGATGCGTCGCCATCTTGTAGTGAGCCGTCTGCGAGCCATCGCTCCGGGAAGTACGGCCACTGGAGGGAATAATCAATCCAGTTAACGGTCCATTGCTGGGTATCAGCAGTTCTCAAGTTGAGAGTACTTGCTGTTATATTTACGCTTGGTAGACAGATTAGAAATCTTTATTTAGGAAGTCTTCTGTGTATCAACAGTAGTGCACCTTTGGATGAGACACTGCTGCAGCTCAATGTGACCAATTTTTGATAGGCATATATACATATTTTTTATTTTTTTTTCTTGTGTTGTGCAGTGTTATTGTTCAAGAAAAGGATTTCTTTAAAATATAGTGTAGAATAAAGCCGAAGCCAACATTTATGCTGTATTGTGTTTGTTCCTCTGACACTGCATAGCGTACCTGCTATCTTTAACGACTCTGCTACCCTACCTTCACCCGACGTAACTATAAGAGCGTTAAGGGTAGGTTATCACGAGTGAGTGCCTCTATGTCTGAGGTCACACTTGCGGCACTATAATATCCTTTCCGCAGTTCCTTCCGACAGTATTCGGCAGTGACATCAATCATCTATAGTGACAAATCAATGTTCACTGTGTGCAGGCGGCTTAAGAGAATCTACCCCCCCCCCCCATATCATCGTTGGTGTCGTAAAAGTCGACAGAGAAATTAAAACTAGGAGAAGGACAGCAGCATCTACCTGGAACATATGAATAAATAAAATGCGGTTGCCAACCTACATGTCAAGCGTGGCAACTATGGAAAAATCCCCCAAAATAGCTACAAACTTTCGTGGCAATCTATGGGGGTGGCCTATGTTCAGTAGTGGACTATTGATAGGCTGACATGATAATGATGATCAATTGACTTCAATATTTTCTACCTAACAACGGAACCACCTTCAACGGCAGTGTTGTGCCTGCGCGCCATTTTTGACGTTTTCTGTCAAGTCTATTCACAACTGTCAAAATATCGCATTTTTTCAAGTATTTCGTGCGACTTAATAATAATAATAAAGCCTTTATTCGCTGACCAAAATACAGTAGTTTTACTTATTTCAATGAAATTTTTAATTCTAGTTTAATAAAAAAAGTCGATGTGTATGTCAGTAAACATTCTTCAGCAGTAAGTTTGTGGGTCAGATTGTCCTTTGACATAGGCCTCCCCTAGTTTCTTCCACTCATCTCTGTCACGAGCTAATCTTCTCCATCCTTTGGGTAGGTCATCTTCCCATCTTTTGATTGGACTTCCCTTTTGTCTTTTTCCATTCCTAGGATACCATTCGATTACGTCTTTCGTCCAATTTTCTCTATCCGTTCTCGTAATCGTGCGACTTAATTACATTAAAATCTTAAACTATTTTATTAATAATAAATAATATCATTATATAATATAATCTCATTATTTTTCTTCTTTTTTGATATACTTTACAATAGGCCCCCCATAATCGACCGTCTCCTTTCGTCTCTTACCTGTATAAAATGTAGTGCTCGTTGGCAGAACTGCGTTGGCGGATACTGCCAGTAGAGATTCGGATGCGGCGCGCCTATTACAGCGAATTTTCTTATTAGCGCCCCTCTGCAGTGAGCTAGGTACCTGCAATAACGACTTTATATAACATTCAAATATTGTCTTAAAAAATCCCAAAAATTTAAAATTAAGATCGCTTTAAATTTAATGGTACGCGAGTGACCTGGGTCTTATTCCCGGTACCGGCACCACTGAAATTGTTAATTGCAATTTCAAGTGCTGATTTACCACGTGCTCGGCGGTGGAGGAAAACATCGTGAGGAAACCTGCATGTCTGAGAAATAAAAAATATTTCGAAGACATGTGCAGTCCGCCAACCCGCATTGGAGCAGCGTGGCCGATTCTTCCTAGTTCCAAAACCCTCTCAGCAATGAGACGAGGCCTGTGCTCAGCAGTGGGATATTCATAGTCTGAAACTTTACTTAAATTATAAATGAAGATCAAGTTCTAAATTTAAATAATATATTAATTAATACAAAGCGCACGGATATATTTGGGGCCCTATATTCTCTAAATCCTCTCTCCTTTACATTTTGTGAAGTAGTTTATCCATATCTCGTCGCTCACCCCAGAATGGTCAGGTGCTTCCCAGGTTGTTGTGTTACCAACCCAAAATTCTATGCTAGACACTTTTCACAAAAAAAAAAACACTTTCAAAATAATAAATAAATAATCTCGAGGATTCAACATATTAAATTCCATTTGGTTAATAATTATAACGTCTCAAAAATGATAAAATCAATAAAAATTGTAACGACATGGAAGAGTATTATTGGGTACTTTCGGCTTCGCATCGCTTAGCGACAGAGCCGTGAGTGCCCTGAAAAGTTAGTCAATAGATAATATAGCACTTCTATTTATTTATTTTATTTGATAAAAGTGGCACACGAGCAAAACGTTCACCTGATGGTAAGTGCAACGTCTGCCCATAACAAATGCTGTGCCACCCAGAAAATTTCTGTGTGACACTACACTGTGCCCATCACCCTGAGACAGGTTCTTAAGTCTCATATGCCCAGTGATTACGCTAGCTCACAGTGCCCTTCAAACCGAAACACAGTAATGTTTGCACACTACTGCTTCACGGCAGAATAACTGGCCCTGGGGTGGTACCTACCTAGACGGATTCCTCCATAGGAATCCTATCACCAATAACGTAAATTCTATATTAATGTATCGCTCGTCAGATAAAAAAACGCACGTACAAAAGGGAAACATAATAGTACTATTAAGTTAGGTAAATGACCGGTGGGTGCATCAACCGACAGATAATATATATACACTGGACTGTCAAGTGCTTCGTGCCATATTTGAAATAATTGTTTTAAATTAAAATAAAAAACTTTTCGTAGTGAATATCTAAATTTAAGAACAATCCAGTAGTGCTGTGCAATATAGTATGTGGACTAAAGTGATAGTAGTGGTAATTGATGTGTAATGGGCCAGCTGTTCTTAACGTCATAATCAGCTGTTTGTCACTGCATTTTCACATTATTGCATTGTTACGGTGAACACGGCGTAAACTAGTGTTAAATATATTTTTATAAAGATTTCATGAGGCAAATTGTGTGGCATAGATCCTTAGACAGTTTTTTTACTTTAGAGACTTTAGAGTAGTTTTCGCGACAAAATCATAATTGCAGTCAGCGACATCTACTGACGTATTATATAATTAATTTTATACCTTTTACATAATTAAATAAAGCTAAGAATGGCAAATAAGTGTGGTGTATGCGGAAGATTCGCCTCAACAATGGACGGGGCAAAATGCTCAAATTGCATGCATTTATTTCATCGGCAATGCGTTAACATTAAAACCGATACCCGTATAACAAATAAATGGCAATGTCGTGATTGCAAAAAATCATGCGCAAGCGGCATGAGTGCTACACCGAGTTCATGTGCCTCCGGCGGCACGGATACGGACCTCGGCGATGCGTTGGTGGACACTGCCAACAGAGGGCGTATCGACGTTGGTGTCGACTTGGCGAATGAAATAAAATTTATACGTGAGCAACTAACAACCATTGTCCGAGAGATGTCGTCCTTCGGTCAAGAAATGTCCAAAATTAGCACGACCATAAAAGAATTAAATAACAGAGTTGGCGATGTTGAGAAAAGGGTGACATATCTTGAGCAGCGGGCGACGGAGACTCAGAAACAGACCCCACCGGCAGATACTAAATTAGAAGACACATTAATTGAACTAAAGTGTCGGTTAAACGATCGGGACCAAGAATCATTACTTAACGATGTCGAAATATCTGGCGTCGCGGAGCTTAAGGGCGAAAATCCTCTACACGTGGTCACGTTATTGGCCACAAAGATCGGTGTTGAGTTGGACGAGCGCGATGTGGTAAGCGTAGGGCGGACAGGTATGCGTCGCGAAATCCAACACAATGGAAGCAGTGCCGAAAAGCCCAGACCACGCCCTCTGGTTTTGCGTCTTGCTCGGAGAGTGATCCGAGATCAACTGATACGTGCTGCGCGCGTTCGTCGTGGCGCCGATACCGCTGGGCTAGACTTAGGCGTAGAACCTAGTCGTTTTTATTTAAATGAGCGCCTAACTCCGTTGAATAAGCAGCTATTTTATAAATCCCGGGAGGAAGGGCGGCGCAGAGGCTGGCGGTACGTGTGGACACGGGACGGGTTTATTTTTGCTCGTCGTGATTCAAACTCGGCGCGCCATCGCATTCGAACTGAACTAGACATTTCTAAAACTTTTGGGCTTTCAGGCGTTTGAAGAAAATATTTAGTCGTGTTTTGGTTGTTTACTTTAATAATAGTTTAGTTTTCTCTGATGTTATATGTGTGTGTGTAAAAAATAAGTTACATAGCTGGAGATGTAATAAAAATTCTCAATTTTATATAAT
Source organism: Luehdorfia chinensis (assembly GCA_019845155.1). NCBI lineage: Eukaryota > Metazoa > Arthropoda > Insecta > Lepidoptera > Papilionidae > Luehdorfia > Luehdorfia chinensis. The sequence goes on along the minus strand of JAHVAK010000033.1, from coordinate 15,937,748 downwards.
TATTTCGTGCCTAAGACTGAGTTATAATAATGCCTTAGAAACGAGCACATGTTTTTGGTCTAATATTTGTTTTGATCCGTGCTGCAGCATAGCCAGTGCTCAAATAGCTTTACTTGCCAGCGCTCATGTCAGTTTTTTATCTAACCTAATGCCTTTTGTTTTATCTTATTTTCACGCATTTAAACCTTCTATTTTCGCTAGATTTAAAGGCCGTAGGTATAATATGGTTTTAATGAGTAATTATAACAACGTTATTTATGTTGTTCTTAAAATAGCTTATTGTTATGAAAATGACTAGATCAAATAAATTAAAAATTGGTTTTCTGAATCCTGGATCGCTTGGTACCAGACATGACGAGTTTTTGGCAGCGATGGCGCGTCACTCTGTTGACATAATGGCCATTAATGAAACGTGGCTTCGGGAAGGGGAGGAGGGCCGTGCGCCTTCTGTTCCAGGGTACCGACTACGACACGTGCCCCGGCCTGCCGAGGTCCGGGCACGTGGCGGAGGAGTAGGGTTCTACCTAAGACAGGGTTTGCCAACGCGGATTATTCAGCATCCTGTTTATCCCACAGTTGAACAGATGTGGTTAAGTATTAACATCAACGGTAAATTCCTTATAATCGGAACGGCTTATCGTCCCCCGTGGTTAAGTGTACGATTGTTTCTGGACGCGTTAAGCGACTCAGTAAGTTCTTTCGTGGGAAACGATAACATTGTTCTGTTAGGGGATTTTAACATCGATGTCCTAAACACCCATAGCGTAAGTACTAAAATGTTCTCTGATTTTTTAAAATGTAGCAACCTTTCACAATATGTTAATGAACCGACGCATTTTACCGAAAACAGTGAGACTCTCATAGATGTTCTATGCACTGACGCACCGGTATCATATTTAACAGTTGACCATATTCGTGATTTGAGTAGTCATGCTCTAGTTGTATGCGAATTAAACATTCTCAAAGCTCGGCTCCGACCGAAGCGTGTTACATTCAGACCATTAAGGTCTATCGATACTGACCTTTTTAAACAAGATTTAAAACAAATAAACTGGCATAGTTTGACATTTTTGCAAGATGTTAATGATTTAGTTTATTCCTTTAATAATGTTGTATTAAATATTTTTGATCAACATGCACCCTTGAAAACTGTTCATATAAAACATAGCAATTATCCCTGGATTACATATAATATTAAATGTATGATGAAAAAGCGTGATGAGGCCCAAGTCAGAGCTCGCAAGACAAAGCTTGATTCCCATAAAGCTTATTACAAAAATCTGAAATCAATAGTCAATACTGCTATTGTCTCAGAAAAAATCGCGTATTTTAAATACTATGTCAACTCTAAAATAAAGCAACCAAAAGTAATGTGGACGCATATCAAACGGCACGTTCAAATAAAAAGTAATGACACTTCTCTACCAGTTCATTTTAATGACGCTGATGCATTGAATGATCATTTTCTTAAGGTCCCCGGAAAAAATAATGTTTCTTTATCCCTTCTCACTTTTTTTGAATTTCATCGTACTTCGGACAACTCGTTTCAATTTAAAGCAATCTCAGAATCTGATGTAGCAAAAATTTTAAATTCCTTACAGTCCAATGCAGTCGGATTTGATGGAATATCTCTTGATATGTTAAGGCTTTTACTCCCTGATTGTCTGGCGGTAATAACATTTATTGTTAATAAGTCATTTGAGACAAATATTTACCCCGATGTCTGGCAACAAGCCCTTGTGAAGCCTATTCCTAAAAGTGGTAATCCTACTTCACTATCAGATCTGCGGCCCATCAGCATTTTACCGTGCTTATCCAAGGTAATAGAAAAGGCAGCATTCAATCAGTTGACCGAATATCTCGAGGTAAACAATATTCTTCCAATGCTTCAGTCTGGCTTCAGAAAGCAGCGCAGTACTACTACTGCATTAATCGACGTAGTAGACGACATTCTTGGGGCACAAGCCAATGGAGAGAGCACTATTCTGACCCTGCTAGATTTCTCGCGCGCATTTGAAACCCTTAACGTATCCTTACTTCTTTCCAAATTATCATTTTACGGAATAAGTGCAAACGCAGTTAAATGGTTCGACAGCTATTTTAAGAACCGTTCTCAGCTAGTCGAACTGCAGCAAAATGAAAACGATAAAAGTTTTTCCGCGATTCGACCTGTCGAACGGGGAGTTCCGCAGGGGTCTATTTTGGGTCCACTGCTTTTTATGATATACAGCGCCGATATCATCAGCAATATAAAACATTGTAAGTATCATTTGTACGCAGATGACTTACAGATGTATATTTCTTTTAAGCCTTGCGACACAGGAACAGCGTTGGTAAAGTTGAACTCTGATCTGGAGCGCATATCCTTATGGTCTGAGCGTAGCGCATTGGTTTTAAATCCGAAAAAAACCAAGTATTTGATTCTGGGAACACCTACTCAGATACGGAAGGTTAGTGCAAGACGTCCAGCTGTCGTTGTAAATAATGAGACAATTAAAAGAGTCTCTGAAGCGAGGAATCTTGGAGTGATGATGGACGAGAACCTTAGGTTTGAAAAGCATATTATAGATATTGCACGTAATTGCTTCTACAGACTAAAAGTACTGTATCGAATTCGGGATTATTTAAGCGTTGCTTTACGTATTAACCTCTGCGAGTCCCTCATTCTCTCCAAATTTAATTACGCAGATTCCCTTATAGGGTCACGTCTGTTAGTACGGACTAAACAAAATATACAAAGGGTACAGAATGCCTGCGCGCGGTTCTGTTTTAATGTACCACCGCGTACACACGTGACCCCTTTCTTTAATAACGCAAATATCTTAAAGATGGACTTCCGCAGGCGTCTACACTTCGCCACCCTGTTATTTGGTATAGTAAAATCCAAAGAGCCTATATACCTCTACAATAAGCTGAGTTGGGCCCAGGACGAAAGTAATATGTATCTTACCAGATCGTCTGGTAACAAGCTAACATACCCCTTCAACCGCTCAGCCGCTTTTAGAGGTAGTTTCAAATATAGTGCCACAAAGTGTTGGAATAACCTCCCGCCTCCTTTGCGTGACTTAAAATCAGTAAATGGGTTTAGAATTAGATACAAATTGTTATTGTTAGATGAACAAAAAAAAAATAGTGGCTAACTATCAATAAAGGTAGGTTTATGGGATTGACTATTTATTATCATAAATTAATATATGACTTGGAAGGAGTGGGATTATGCTTTCGTGCTCATAATTTCAAAGTAGCTTTATTATTTAACTACGCTGTCTATAGGAGCTTACAAAATTAAAAACTATTTTGTGCCAGATTAGCATGGCGGTGCACATGGAGGCGTCCAAGTTTCCTCCTGTTCTGGGCCGAACTGAAAACCAGTGCTGCGATGTTAGCATCGCGGCTTTAACTGAGTTCGGTCCACTTTACGATTATATGCTGCAGCACAGATATTTTGGTAATAGGTATATGTGTGTATGTGTGTGTGTATATATATATATATATATATATATATATATATATATATATATATATATATATATATATATATATATATATATATATGTGTGTGTGTGTGTATATATTTATTTATTTTTTTCGTAGTGGCTAAGACATTTTTTTTTGTTTTCTTTTATTTTATTTTATTTCTTGTTTGTATTTTGTGCTGTATGTTTTTTAATCGTAAATAAATGTTTTACTTACTTACTTACTTACTTACATAAAGAATTTAAAAAGTACAATACTTTTATTTAATTCCACGTAACTACCGTACTATTTTTAAGTACGCGTCCTACCTAATTATTCATTTAAACTACGCACACGCGAAAAAACTACAAAAATACGGACATAATGCTACAAGGCATTCTCTGCTAGAGTGCCTCCCAGTCAAACAAGTATGTTGTGGGTGCAAAATTTAAAAAAAGGAAAAATTTCTACTAAAACATTAAAAAAAACTTCAATCTTTTTTCTTTAATAATTATAATAAGGTAGACCAACCTAACCCGAAAATCTCTCTCGGCTCCGGCTGGAATACGAACTCAGGAGCCAAGGCAAGGGCGCCGCCTAGGAGCAGGGAAGTACAGCTGCCCCCCCTAGTGACTCGATTTGTTTTTCTAATGCCAATTTATAACCCGATTAGCTGAAGCTCGCGGTTTCGTCCGTAAAATAAGTCGACCACGTGACCACATGCGTCTACCCCAGGGCCAGTTTTTCTGCCGTGAAGCAGTAGTGTGCAAGCATTACTGTGTTTCGGTTTGAAAGGCACTGTGAGCTAGCGTAATCACTGGGCATATGATACTTAAGAACTGATGTCTCAGGGTGATGAGCACAGTGTGGTGTCGCACAGAAATTTTCTAGGTGATACATCATTTGTTATGGGCAAACGTTGCACTAACCATCAGGTGAACGTTTTGCTCGTTTCGTCACTTTATCCAATAAAAAAAAATTGACGAAAATCCTCCTGGCCCATTGGCTGGCGACGCTCTTGACCCAAGGCCAGTAAGTGGATATTGGTATGGGTACATCAATTAGTACTCTCTATTGAAATAATGATTTTTTAATTTCAATAATGCAAATCGTTCATCCATTAATAAGTGTTCTTTTGCAAGGATTTGTAGTATATCAAATCTGAAATAATAGTTGAGGTTATCCATAACACCGTCATAGACTGCAATCCTCTTAGGCGATGCTTCACGTCAGTGTACTTTAACGCGGGTTTTGACAGATCGAAACGCCGTCGTGGTCGTTTCGTTTCAGCCCATCACAAGTTCACTGCTGAACACAGGCCTCCCCCTTAGATAGCCACAAAAGTTTGTGGCTCTCACATTGGAGGGATTTTGCCATAGTTGCCACGCTTGGCAGGCGGGTTGGCAACCGAAGTTTATTTATTCAGATGTTCCAGGAAGATGCTGCTGCCCATCTCCTGGTTTTAATTTCCCTCCGTCGAGTTTTACGACACCAACGGGATGGGATGGGGTGGTAGATTCTCTTGGGCCGCCTACCACACGGGTATATATAATAAATAGTTAAAATGAATGCAATAAAACCTGTAAATGTAGTTTTATTAAAGGTGTAACATTCGCTTAAATAATAAGAACTCATTATTTTATAGTTTGTTAAAAGATCTTTATTGCGTACTTATTTCAATATTTTAAAATGTAGAAGAATCGTTATTATCATATCAGTAATTGCTGTGAAACATTTCAAAGTAGATAAATACTGCAGAGTAATTTTAATTACAATTTCTTGACATCGAAATGTATATCCATGCTTATAACTCTCTCTGTCCCTCTGTCTGTTTGTTACCTTCTTACGGCTCAACCGCTGAACCGATCTTGACGAAATTTGGCACAGAGACTACTACTGGTGGTAGGATTCCTATGCAGGAGGCTGTCTTGGTAGGTATTACCCCAGGGCCAGTTATTCTACCGTGAAGCAGTAGTGTGCAAACATTACTGTGTTTCGGTTTGAAGGGCACTGTGAGCTAGCGTTATCACTGGGCATATGAGACTAAAGAACCTATGTCTCAGAGTGAAGGGCACATTGCAGTGTAGTGTCACACAGAAATTTTCAGGGTGGCTACAGCATTTGTTATGGGCAGACGTTGCACTTAACATCAGGTGAACGATTTGCTCGTATCATCACTTTATGCAATAAAAAAAAGCTTGCATCCCGGAGACGCGACATAGGATTTTTGTCCCGGAAAATCTAGTGGTTCCCACGGGATATTTACAACACCTATATCCACGCGGCCGACGTCGCGTGCATCAGCTAGTTGTTAATATCGTTGTTTGTAAAAGTCGGTACAATCACGTGTAATAAAATATACACAATTGATAAAAAAAATATCTTATGCGTTGCGATACGGCCATACTTATGCTATACGGGGGCGTGTTCTTTGGAGATCCGTTGAGGATTTCCATTCTAAATTTACATAATTATATCAAACCAGAAACTGCGTGAGTTGCCAGTGTGTAAAACAAAATGGGAAAAAAAATGTTAAGACACATCCCCCCCCCTCCCCCTTTTGTTTTACGAAAAAAAATGTTAAGATGTATGTAATGAATGAGCTTTAGTTTGGCGTATGAAGTTCATTGATTAATGGGATCAAATGAAACCGATCACGAAACCAACCAGAGTTACACAGTTGCCCCCATGACCCGAGAATCAACAATTTGTGTTTAAAAAAATGTGTCTTGAGACATTTTTTTTTTTGACCTCATCTCCATCCTTTTGTGTCGTAAAAGTCGACTAAGAGAACACATATATATATACAATCATGCTTTTTCTCATAAAAGGGGCAGGCAGAGCCCACTTTCGTCTTCGCGGGAAACGGGACGTGGCAGGCGGCGAACCACGTCGCCGCCATTTTGGTACGATTTTGAATAAGAGAAAGGAAATTTTTAAAAAGAGAAAAGTTCAGATATTTTGAGAATATGTTTTAATAAATAAATATCATAAAATTAGATTCTGAATAACCACAAATGTAGTCGGTATTTACTGCGCTTTAAGCATTGGACGCACGTAAAATACACGTGATTGTCCCAAAATTATTAACCCAAAAATAGTGATTAATCGTGTTAATTTCCCCACCGTTGCAACCTCATGTGATTGAAGGACAACCCCTAATAACAATCTTTAATTAATCAATGTTTATTGTACACCAAACTTAGACCACGGCCGTGCAAGAATAACTGGCACTGCCGTGGTACCCACCTAGACGGATTTCTACATGGAAATCCTACTACTACTAAATCTGTTTTGTACTTTGTAAGGCAACAACCAAATAAATGGTGGTATTTATTGATATGCGATTTTATGTAAGCATTGATTAATATGAAATAATAATTTCTTTACGCGCAATGATGCGTGATTAACATTCGAGTTTGTCAGGCGACGTTTCGTGCATTTCACGATGACCGATAACAAAATATATTTAGCTCTTAATTAATAATACAGATAATGTTTGTTAAAAAATTAATAATACAGATAATTAATAATTTATCTATACCTTAATACGTGAAGAGAAAACTTTGTACCGGTTTTTAAGCATTTTGCCCGCACGGTGGAGTGTGAGATTTCGCATAGGTTGAAGTTTATATGGAGTAGTGCAGAAAGCTAAAATTTATATGTAACACTAGCTGATGACCGCGACTTCGTCCGAGTGGCTATAGGTTTTTTTAAATATCCCGTGGGAACTATGTAATTTTCCGGGATAAAAAGTATCCTATGTCCGTCTCCAGGATGCGAGCTGGCTCTGTGCCGGATTTCGTTAAGTTCGGGTCAACGGTTGAGGTGCGAAAAAGTAACAAACAGACAGAAGGAAAGAGAGAGTTTACTTTCGCATTTATAATAATAGTATGGATGTGTAGCCGTGGTAGCTCAGGAGCTAGGCGCTCGCTTTAAATTTCATAGTACGCGAAGTGACCTGGATTCGATCCCCGGTGCCGGCACCTCTAAAATTGTTATTTTAAGTGCTGATTTACCACGTGCTCGGCGGTGAAGGTAAACATATAAACAAATAAATAATATTTCGAAGACATGTGAAGTCCGCCAACCCGCCTTGGAGCAGCGTGGCGGATTCTTTCTAGCACCAAAAACCCTTTCAGAAATGAGAGGAGGCCTGTGCTCAGCAGTGGAACATTTATAGGCTGAAACTTTTATAGATGTGTTACAAGTATTAAGTGTAAGTATTATGATCGAATAAAGTTTATAATTTAAACACATGTTTATAACACAGTGATACAATGTTTAATTACCTAAAATGCATAAAAGTACTAATCTTATGTAGTTTGGTGGGCTTCCTTTTAATATTTTTCAGATGTGAAAATTTTGTTTATTATATATATATATATATATATATATATATATATATATATATATATATATATATATATATTATTGTTTTGTCAAAGTGGAACATACTCATGTTAGTCGTTTCATATTCTTTTAAATACGACTATTTAGTTAGTGCCGTGTGGTGGCGGCTCGTTAAAAGAATACTACCACTCCATCTCATCCAATTGATCTCGTAAAAGGCGAGTAGGGAATTAATCTGCACTGTGCACCCAACAGCGCATGGTGGCGATGGGCTCACCACCTATCACACTGAGTGCATTATATTGTTTTGGTGAAACGTGGATTGTGGCAGTCATCTGCTTTTGCAGTGAGTACCCAGTCTCTGACTACCCCTTATACTGTCGTGATCTTATGTATGTATTTAGTTAATGCAGCTGTTTCGTTTATTTAAAAAAAAACATTACCGTCTTTTGGGCTTTGCCGCAGTTGGATAAACAAGCCCGAACAAATTTTGATACAGGGCCCATTGAGTACTAGATGCGATACTGGCTCTAGGGTCCTGGACTCGAATCCCAGTCGGAGACATTTGTGCAAAAAATATTTTGTAGGTTTTCGAGGCTGGTCGTGTTGTGATTGTTCGTGTCCCTGACACTGCATGTCACTACATGTGGCTACTGTCTCCTGCGCAGTTGATATCTTATGACTTACGACAGTACACGGAAGTTATAGTGGTCGAAAATAAGCCAGGAGGACATCATCAGAATTATGCACCGTATTTTTACGTTCGGACAAACCGACAGATGACCGTATTAGATTTATTAGTGTGCATTATTTACGTGCGATTATTTATTGATTGAATCAGTATTTCAACATGCAACGTAGATCGCGAGTTCAGATGCGCTAAAAATGACTCAACAAGCATTTTTTTTTTCAAAGAATTCCGAAACGGTTCTCTTATCAATGAAACCTTGATCAATAAATAGATATATCATGTATTTACTAGAAATTTAATCAGTCACAGACATGCTGTAGACAAAATGAAATGATTCACTGGTTGAGTAATAAAATCTACTGGTGGTAGGATCCTATGCCAATCCTTGATTTGGGACCTCGCGAGTCGTTGCGAGAACTATTCAGGGAGACTAATATTTTGACACTTCCGTCGTTGTTTTTTTTTGAAAAGATTATGTACGTACGGAAAAACATTAATTTATTTAACAAAAAATTTACTGTATCCTGTAGAATGGGTCGAGGCGAAACGCTAGAGGTTCCTTTGTTTAAATTTTATAACACACATATCAGACATGGATTTTAAGAAACACATCAAGAAGACATTATTGGATAAAGCGTATTATAAAATAGATCACTATTTACAGACAAAGATGTGTGGAAATAACTCATACTCTGCACTAGCAAATACAACAAACACTGCAAATTTATGATGTAATTTTGTTTTTGTTATTTATAAATGACATTATGCAATATGGCATTGAAAAAAGAAGGTCCCCAGAGTTTCTTACTTCCTTAGTAATTGTACCATGTCTAAACTTCCTAGTTACCCAATTATAAACTATTCCACATTTTCTTCTACAAAACTAACTTTAGATTATGGGTAAAATAGTCCTAATTTTACCCATAATCTAAAATATGTACAGCATACAATAAACCTTGCAAGTCACACTTTGACATTGATTTACATAAAGTAACAGACTATTAATGTCCCACTGCTGAGCACAGGTCTCATTTCTGAGAGGTTTTTGGTGTGAGGAAGAATCCACCACATGCTTGACAAAGTGGTAAATTCTTTTTGACAAAGTGCTAAATGTCTACAGGAAGATATTAAGTTACAGTGTTAGCTGATTGTTATTAATATTTATTTTGTAGCATTATGCTTGTATATTGTATTGTATACATACATACATAAGATCACGACTGTATCCACTGCAAAAACAGATGACTGCCACAATCCACATTTCATCTAAACAATATAATGCACTTAGTGTGATAGGTGGTGAGCCCATTGCCACCATGCGCTGTTGGGTGCACAGTTCAGATTAATTCCTTACTCGCCTTTTACAAGATCCATTGGTTGAGATGGAGTGGTAGTATTCTTTTTACAAGCCACCACCACACGGCTCTTGTATTGTATTTGTATTGTATAAAAGCTTGTATTGATAAGTATATCTGTAACATCACAGAGCTGTTCTTAGCTGTTAGCTGTTAGCTGTACTTAGCTCTAAGTAGTCACCAAAGATTGACTAGTAATAAATGCTTATAAGCATTAACTCTGCCTATTGTGTCTAAAATTTTATTATGATTTATAGATTAAATAAATAAGTATACTTACCAAGTCAACATGCCGCCAATTGCAAAACCAACCACAATCGCCGGATTGTTTGCTGATGCCCCAAGTGCTTTCAACAAAGCAGACAGCTCCTCAACAGCTTTAGGCGGTGAGAGGTCACTTCTGTACCCTCCCTCGCTACCACCGGTGCCTCTTAAATCTAAAGTGATAACACGATGACCACTTTCAGCGAGCCTTCGCACAACTGATGACCAAGATGGCACCCACAAGTTTCCAGCATCTGGTGCATCTCCAAGAATGAGAACTATTTGACCAGTTTTCGGGCCTGTTTCTACATAGTGATATTTAACTCCCTGAAAATTTTATTACATTGAAACCTTCCTAAGAAATAAATAATATTATTGACAATTTTCAATGTGACAAAAATTATTTATCAAACATTAAATTTAACCACATAAAATTTTATTTAAAAAAAATCAATGTTTAATAGAGCAAAATTTAGGTAAAACTATTGCAGACTTACTCTAATGTTTATACAGTAAATAAACTACTAAGTTTGTTATCTTCTTGAGCTATGGACTTTAATCATGATATGACAGGTGTCTAATTCATATGATACTTTATCACTCCTTCCAAAATTATATTAAATAAATGATATTTATTCTAGAAAAAAAATATATTTACCCACCATAACTTTTATATAGCAATGGATGCCTATAGAAGAGTCTACGGTAAGTTCAACCGGTGGAAAATTCTTTGAGGATTTTCTGCGGTGCCCTTTCCATAACCTTCGCACTGCAAACTGTGCTAGTTGCCACAGTCCTATAAACACACACTTTATTAACAATTCTACAGCGTTCCACCCGGACACCGCTTTTAAAACTTTTCTGTGTTTCGCACTCATAACTCAGTAACAGACTGCGGGAATGCGCCTAGGTCCTAAGGTGATCGATAGTGATGTTATTCAGTGCGGCGCATTCTTATCACAAACTTTATCTAGCCTGTTTGAGAGTTTGAAGTAAACGGATATTGAATGCAATCCTGTTGTCACTTGTCAATGTCAATAAATAAATCTAGGGTGCGTTCGGATACGGATTACCATAAGACTTAAAGTTCCGTCCATTTCGGTTATTTAGTTAATTGAATAAAAAATTTGGTTTTATTTCAAAAAATAAATATAAACAATTTCTAAATGATTTATTTAATAATTTGTACCTTATTAATTTGTATGAGAAAATGCTGATCATTTTTAATGAATAAAGAAATGTAAAAAGCAATAAATTTAAGTAACAGATATATACTTAAGATAGCTTTTAGTATTTAACTTTTTATATTTAAATAAGTCGGAGCCGAGTTGAAGAATTGGTTTAAAATTAACGAAACTGATATCAGTTTAGTAATGAAAATCATATTTTTATGTTTAACTAGCTGAATTTGTGCAGTAATGTTCTGTGAGGATTCAAATTTTAATTCAAAAATTTGAAAGATTATAATGACACCTTATGCAAGCTATTTTTAGGATTGTATTATGTGTTATCGACAATACCATCAATACTTTCGAATTATAAGCGTTGGAAGGGTTCGAACGTTTTTCCCCTTTCATCTTCAGTTTTGCTAAAATTTTATATGTTTAAGTTACATGCTTTTCTATAAATATAAATTAATAAGTACTTTAATATGATACAATTTAAAAAGGTATGAATCGTTAAAATCATGAAACGCCTCGTCACTAAGAGCAGCAATGTCATTTCGCTGTAAAAATAAAACGATTGCTTTTACAATATCGTAGGCGTTACACAGTTGATTTCAAAGCTCGAGATGATATAAGCGTTGTTCGTGGTCAAGTCCACTCGTTATCACATCGTTAGCCGACATGACTGCGCTTTTCTGCCTTTGTCATTACTCAATCCAGTCTGAAGTACCTATGTGTCGATACTACCTTAATTTATTTATAAATAAACCCTTAGCTACGTAGACATCTTACATTGAGTGCAATGTTACTTTGTTATTTGAAACTTTGTATGTGCTATTTTTTATTTGCGTTATTATAGAAATATAGTTATGGAAAATCTTTACTAAAGCTTTGCTTATGTAACTGTTTTACGTCCCTGAATGCGGTTCAAGTGACTCCTTAAAATGTTAGAGCATTGTGGCTTCAATGCCTTAAATAATGTAACTGATGCCTTTTTTCTGTGCGACTATTTTCCGATACATCAGTGTCGCATAAAGTTGCAACAATTTTCGTGCATTAAATAACATAATGGTATATGGTTATATTATTTTTTTAGCTTTAAACGCACTGATAGCATGTATTTTTAGTTTTTTTTTGCTTAAGCCTTTAACGCACTGATAGCTGGTAAGCCGCAGCGTAGAAAACACGCACTCTATAATATTTTTTTTGCATATATACATAATATCACGACTGTATCCCATAAGGGGTAGTCAGAGACTGGGCACTCTCTGCAAAAACAGATGAGTGAGTGGTGGTGAGCCCATCGCCATCATGCGCTGTTGGGTGCACAGTGCAGTTTTATTCCTTACTCGCCTTTTACGAGATCCATTGGATGAGATGGAGTGGTAGTATTCTTTTAACGAGCCGCCACCACACGGCTTTTTTTTTGATCTATGTACATATATTTTTACTTTGTTTCCAATATACACATCAAATAGATGATAAGAACGCGAAGATGATGGCGTCGCACCAAGAAGAAATGGAAACAAGTTAATTCATACACAATCATTACAACTTTTTCTTAGCTCAAAAAACCTATTTTCTTTTTAAAAACGAAATAACAGAATTGAAAACAAATTCTCTGTTATTTAAATTCTTATATCTGCGCGCAAATACGTTTCGTATTTCTTTTTTAAATAAAATCATTAATTCAGTTATAATAAAGCCCTTGTAACAAATAGGCGGGGGATGCTGACAGCCGTCGGATGTGGAGGCACGTTCCTACCATTCCCCTGTCCCTCCGATGACACTTGTGAGCGGATCTGCTTTACTAACTATATATCGGGATACATAAGGGAAACTTTGGAGATAGTTTGAAAGGGCCCTTATGGGGATCTCAGAAATAGAAATATGTTCGTCGTTGAAAATGTGCGGTATCTATAAGAGCGGGAAGCGACAATAAGGAATATATCGCAGATTGCGTAGCGTACGTAGATGTAAAAAAGACGTGTAAAAGTATCAATCATTTATTTGGTGTTCGGTAGTGATCTGATGATTTCCATTGGTCAATATATACGACAAGTAAGAAACAGAATATAGAATATTTTTATAGAAGAGGGGGAAACGACTAATCTGTTCACCTTATGGTATTTGATCACTATCGCCTATACAATAACTGGTCGTAGGATTCCTATGAAGGAATCCGTCTAGGTAGGTACCACCTCAGGGCCAGTTATTCTGCCGTGAACCAGTAGTGTGCAAACATTACTGTGTTTCGGTTTGAAGGGCACTGTGAGCTAGCGTAATCACTGGGCATATGAGACTTAAGAACTTATGTCTACAATACTAATACAAGAGGTAGATGTGTTGCGGGCTCATGTCGATTGCGCGGTTTATTACATTGCAGTGCCGCAAATGACCCCATTAACCGACTTGTGTTTAATTAGATGGAAAGATCAAGCAATGCGGTCGGTGTCCGAGACACGAGGACAGTGTCCGCAGTTCTATATCGAAAAACCAATAATTTGGGCCGAATGTCGTAAAGATAGAATCAATGGTTGAGCCGTGAAAAGGTAACAAACAGACAGAATGACAGAGAGAATTACTTTCACATTTATAATATTAGTATTGATAAAACAATAGGCTTCTCAGCCAAAACCAACATTTGTGGTTTTCGGGTCTTGTTGTCCCCGTGGTTCTGACATTGCTTCCTAGCCTACCTCCGATCTTATCGCATGAGTGTTACATCGCGCCGCGTGCAGGTTAGTACGATAGTACCCCTGTGTTTGCGTATATGCTTGTGACACAATAATAGCAACTGCACAATAGGTAGATAATTTCCGAAAGAATTCGGAAGAGCCGTAGTCGAAAATCTTCCATAAGGATCAACGACATCTGTATAGTGCCAAGAAAGCTGGTCGCATTTCATTGTTATATTGTTATACTTAACTACTGTACAAGTATTTTTTTATCTGTGAATCAATAAACATATGTAATGTTGAATGGCTTTATCACTAGATTATAGAATTTTATGCTTAAAATTCTGAACAAATAAATATTATTCTATAGAGATTTTATATTGGTTTTTAATGATATTATGCAGCGAATATATTTATATATATTTAGTTGTTATCTAAAACACCTATGTTTTATTACATCTAGATGTTGTCTACCTATTCGTAATATACCCGTCTCGTCCAATCCGTCAATGCCCGTAAATCTAGTGCTAAGAAGCATTCAAATTGGAAGAAAATTGAACAACGCGTTTGTTCGCGACTGAGCAATAAAAAATATATAGAGACAAACACATTAAATTTTTGTAATATGTAGTCGCTGTCAGTGTGGCCGTCAAGTAGTCGCACCGTTCCCGCAGCGGGATATCCTCTCCATCGCTAATGGCGCGCTGTATCTACTGCAGTACATAACCCGGGGGACAGATCGTGCGATTGTCATGTAAATGACGCGACTGCGGCGAAACGGACACGAGGCGGGGTTATCACGTATACCGACGGCGACGCGACGATAGTGCGGCGATGTGGTAATGTTTGACGATGTTCATTGCTCGATTCGATATTTAAAATTTAAATGTGACCGAATCCTGGAGAAGGCCGATTCGGTGATCCACTGCATATCTGAAATTTCACCATGTTATCCTTCACCGTTGTTCATGCCGTAAAATCGGAACTTGAATATGGTAATTTAGCATTTTAATGCTGGTGCCGGGAATGGAGCCCAGGTCGGTCGCGTATCACAAAACTTAGAAAACAAAACAAATAAGTTTTAAACAAAAATCATATTTTTGTTGCAAGCTTTTATTTGTGAAGCCTTTATCAGGCAGTAGGGCTATATAATTTGTCGAAACGAAAGAGCTAGCTCGCCTAGTTGAGTTTCTATTGCCAACTTCCGGCTTCATCATCAGATAAGCTCTATGGTACAATATTATTGGATTGTCTTCGAAGTTACATAGGTATGCCGAATTTTAGCTCAATCGGTCATCGAAAAGTACGTCAGAATTGACTTACACGGCTTAAATAACTTGTAAAAACTAAAAACGATTTTAATGGAAATTAATCTTAATGAAGGAAAGTTAATTTGCTAAGATCCGCATGCAAAATGTAGTCGAGAACTCGACTTCAGTGGTGTATATTACCTAGTGTTAGTATTGTAGTGGTTGGTGGAGGTTATCTGGTGGCGGTTCCTGGTGGTGGTTCCTGGTGGCGGTTCCTGGTGGCGGTGTTAGTTTGCTTGTTCACGCTACTGAGGGAGGGCGGGCGGTGCTCTTCAAAAAACTAGGTAATACACACCATTTTTATATATTGCATGCGGATCTTAGCAAATTAACTTACTTCCGCAAAGTAACACCTGATTCTATTAACTATAGGAAACTAATCTGTTTATTTATACATACAAGATATATTATACAAGAATGCTAAGTACAATAACGCCTTATTATAAAAAATATAACTCTCATTTAATACTGTTAAATAAGAAGTGTACAGTGAACATTTTATAAAATCAAAATTGACGTGTTCTTGGTACGGGCGAGGGTGGTGCGGAACGCCCTGTGGATCAGACGTGAAATGATTAATAATTACGCGATACTCTAGCTGCTTATGTAACGAATGTGATTGAAGCGGGCTATAAAATCTTTGACGATTTTGAAAAATTGTTCGAATAACATTTTCACAAAGGAAATACATACAGACGAACATAGAACCTCTTTCTTTTTTGAAGTCGGTTAATAAAAAAAGAGCGCGGGCAACTCAATACACGTGACAGAAGTGAAACTTATGTAAGTACCTATATTAGTAATGTAAATAAAAATTTATTAACAAAAATACCACACACTGTAAAATAATTGCCCAGATCATAAACAGTTAATCGATTAATATTAAATAAGAATAACAGAAAAGTTGCACTGAAATTCAACTTTGAAATTGTACTCAACTAAATTTTTAAATTAACAAAACTATTTAATTATTTAATAGACAAAATCTCTCACTGACCGTTATCGATCCGTTTACGGTCTGATATATTTTTAAATAGTTTTTAAGTAGTCGACTTTAACGATCCGGAATGAGACGAGATGGTTTTTATTTCCTAACAATAAAAACCTTATTAAATACTGTAAAATATCTAGGTGTAATTGCACAACACTAAATATTGTAAACTTAAAACTATACTAATAGAGTGAGTACCTATAATAGTAATATTAATTTACTACTGTTTTTTTTATCACTTATCCTAGTTTTCGAAACAGTTATCTTTAGTCGCTATTGAAATAAATAATTAATAGCGTAGTCCATAAGGCTCATAACCGAAAGACATGGCATAAAATATTCATGAAATAAAAATAAGTAATTCAATTCCCTCAAAAATTTTAGTCTTGTCATTTACGGATTATCCAACCTGAATTGCGGACTCATATAATTGCATAAACGTGATATGCCATACAATAACCAAAATCCCATATCTTTACAAATACATAAAAAAAGTCTTTTGTAATCAAACACAGAATTAAGTTTGAAAGCGTGCACTAATCAAACGAATTAAATTCGACACCGCTAGGCGGGTATCCCGAACCGCTCAATATAATACACCAGGTATATGGTGTCACATTGCGAACGTATCGGTCGTAATATGAAGCTTGGTGGGTGATGCTTTGTAGACAGATTTATCAGTTCCTTTTTTAAGTTTATATGTGTTAGCAATGTTAATAAAATAAAACATGACGTTAGATCTATTTTTAGTGTATATTAACTAAGCAAATTTAAGTAGGTCGATAAAAATAATTAAGTAGGTAAGTTTCGGTTTAGCTGTTTATATTAAGTAGATACGAATAGATCTAACATTTTAATTACCCGCGTTTTCGAATGTGATGTTAAAAAATAACCTAATTTTTTTTAAAATTTACATATAAATAATGATTTATTGTTTATGTTGACGGACATAATGAAGATGGTTTTGTGTTAATGTATCTCTAATGACATTCCAGAAAAAGTAACGCAGTAAATATTTTAGAAGAGTAATTACTTTCAACTACTCTGTCATTCAGATGAAAAGAGCAAAACGTTCACCTGATGGTAAGTGCAACGTTTGCCCATAACAGATGCTGTGTTACTCAGAATATTTCTTTGCAGCACCACACCGCGCTCGTCACCCTGAGACATAGGTTCTTAAGTCTCATATGCCCAGTGATTACGCTAGCTCACAGTGCCCTTCAAACCGAAAAACAATAATGTTTGCACACTACTGCTTCACGGCAGAATCACTGGCCCTGGGGTGGTACCTACCTAGACGGATTCCTGCATAGAAATACATATTTACGTATTTCAGCATTTTTGGATATATATACACCCCTAAGGAAATGAATCAGGGGGCGACATTTCGTATGGAGGTCCGTCATTTTTGAAGACATATATATGAACTTTTATTTTTGGACTACTGATTTAAAATAATTAAATACCTGTTTCAGTGTTTGTGAAAATTCTTCCCCTAAGGTTGTGAAATAAGGGTTGAAAGTCCGCCGTTAACCCGTGCGAAGCCGGGATCGGATCGCTAGTCTATATACGCACAAAAATGAACATGGCGAATAAAACATACATAAAGAAATTATGACATATCGCTCATAAACTACATAGTGTTGCCAGTAGATGGCGCTGTGTGCATTTTAGTTATGGTTTATTATTTTGTATGCATGACAGTTCCTGTGACAATAAATACTTTTTCTTTCTTTACTTCTTTCATTATCCTTTGACAGTGGATTCAACTGCGCGTATCTTTCATTGCATACAATTGAGCTAGCTGAGCAGACGGGCGCGGTTTCACCAATTTTCATTCAGTTTACGACCGTTATTGCATTTGTAAGTCGAACGATAATTTGCTTTCGAAGATGGTCACTTTGTGAGGTTATAAAATTTGTGATTGATAATTGCTTCAATATGTAATTTTGAATTGTGTGACCAATTTTTCAGTGTTATTTACAATGTCGCAAACCAGAAGATCTAATCTTTCACATCGAAGCCCTAATGCATTTAGACTTCGCAATATTGAGAATTAATCCATTGCAGATGAAAATTACAATACTTCACGTTGCAACGCACTTTGAATATTCTGGAAAGAAGTAGCGAATACAGAATAATTCAAGCTCCAAAAATGTTTACGGTAATTTATCATCAGAGCTTGACCAAATTTATTTATTACAATGGCGTGATCCCACCATTCTAATAAAAAAAGAATAATAAAAATCGATTCATAAACTCAGAAGTAATGCCCGAACATACATTAAAAAATATTCTGACGATCTGTGAACCTACTCATTTTTTAAAGTCGGTTAAAAAGCGGCATGTAGCTATTGCATTTGTTGCGGTAAGTGATGACAACTGGATATACAATTACTGTCAACAGGGCATTCCATCTTAGTCCTCATGGATGACAATGCAGTTAATCGAGGATGAATAATGGTGTCAACTTACTACTGTCATTATTTATCATCGAGCGAAACTGTATGTTAGCGTTATCGTAAGTTTCTTAAAAAAATTTAACTCCTAAAATGTTTTCGGCAGAAGAACAAAGACGGGCAAAATAATTATTAACGTCTAGATTTTTAAAAACGTCCGATTGCTTTCTGAAACGAGGAAAAAAGCGCTGGAATTCAGTTTACTGACGTAACTGACGTCGGACCATAGAGTTTTTTTTGCGAAGCATTAGCATGCGCCGGCGGGCGGTAACCGCGTTACGAGTTACGTGAGACTGCGTTGTGAGGGCAAAACGGCGAGGGCCACTCGTTACCTACTTGACTGTGTAACTTCGTTTGTGAGTGTTCGTTCTGCTCATGTCGCTTCCTACAGAGTTTTAGGGACAGTAAAAATTATTTGACATTTAATGCATAAGTTAAAATGTCGAGTCGTAAAGTTTTTACTTTCATTTAATTAGGAAATATTATATGATGCATGTACAGAGTCCAATTTAGAGCATTACAAAGCAATTGAGAGAAAGTAACGTGCACTTTCATTTTCATTTTATTTTATTTCTTTTATAAGATTAAATCATTTGAAAAATTATATACTTTCGATGTTCAAAAGTGATCAACACTATTCATGTTTTTTATATACATACGTACATACAATTTTGCCTTTTTCCCATATAAGGGGTAGGCAGAGACCATTCATGTAGCCCCCTTTTCGCCATCGCGGCAAACGGGACGTGACGGGTGGCATACCACATCGTCGCCATTTTGGTGGTTTTGGTACGAGTCAAAAAATTAGTTTCTCCCCATTGCGTTCCCACGAGCAGTATAGTGACAAGTGCATTGCATATTATGATGTTATTCTGCACGAATAAAGGCTGTCCGTACAACACCTTAGTCGCCTCTTACGACACGGAAAGAGGTAGGTGCTATTCTACTCTGCTGGACACCTATCGGTTTTTTGTGTAAATAAATGGTAATGATTAGTAGTTACTTATAAAGATAAGTAGTTCCATAACTGGATATGGATCATTTAACAAACATCTGTTTACTTTAGGTGATACAGACAACCCTCTGTGCAGAGCTTTTATGGAGACGGACGAAACGGCGGCCCATGTCCTGCTGGACTGCCCTGCGGTCGCCACATACCGGGCCGAGTATCTATGGCGTAGAATGGTAAATACATTTAAAAAAAGTTTAGTTATGATGAAGTTCTCCAGCACACGTTACAGGAGTTTGGTAGGTTGTAGCACAGAGGAAGGATTGGCATTACACTGTGGTTAAAGTTGGTCATCACATAGAATTAAGTTCGTGTATTCCTCAGTTAAGTGTAAGTAGTTTTTTTAAGAGAAGTGTGTTTTACAGTATTTGTGGTAAATTATTTGTAAGTATTATTCTAAAGTCAGAAATACATAGTCTTGTTTGGATAAATCAATAAATCTAAGACATATATTTTCAAATGTTATGTTATATCGTAGATCATTCTAGATTTGGTGGATCTAGCATGCTTTTAACGTGCGTACACAAGTACATGTATTGACTTTTTAAAGTGTTGAACTTATTACATGACCTTTATTCTCTTGTGTGAATTTATCAAAATTTTGATTTCTTCCTAATTTAGGGTCCGTCACGCTCGCAGCTTGTAACACCTATTATGGCGCCCCTACTCAAAGATTTCAGATTCATTTAAAATGTTATTTTATACCCTGCCGTTATGTATGAACTTCTTTTGTATTGAATTGTTAGTCTATGTGCTTTGACAATGACATTTTAGGATCTAACATTTCCCGTTGTTGGATTTTGAGCTTTACGTTCGTTGTTACACAATGTCTTTGGTTATTAATTCGGCGCCATTTTGTTCTGATTCAGGGGTACAACGCGTTACTATAACTGTTATTGATTCGAGTTATTGAGTTACATTGAGTGGTCACTTATATTACGTTAAATGCTTTTGTATTTAATGTCTGTCTGTTATGAACCAAAATGTTAATTGTTAATTTTTAACATAACTTTTGAAGGTTGCAATTACCGTTAGTCGGTGATCCATACGTACGTGTTCACCGACACACACATATACAACCGAGCGCGTTCAGATACAACGTACGCGTACAAATTGGCGCGCGCACACAACTTTACTGTTTAATAATTGTTTGCATTGTTCTAGGTTTTAGTTATACATATTCTTGCAGCGCTAATGTTTCTTATTACACACGACCACCCTAATAAATTGTTCTAATTCATTGCAGCATGCAGGTATTAAAACACGTTTAATTTATGTTCGTATCTGCGTCAAACACAAAGAATATAACCGGGTACTCGTAGTCGCTAACGAAGTCAATTTGCCCGGGCCGGTCGTAATGAAGCGCCGATGACCCGTTCCCACTTCACCGGCTGTCCGGATAACCATTGATTTGCACCTTCATTTTTCTCTCATTGGCCCCTCCATTGGAGATTGGGTTTTAGATGGTAGGATTTTTTGTTAGGGAGCGAATTTTATAGCTAATAAGTTAAGTTGTTGAATAAATTCCTGAGTAATCGTAGATTGATTAGTAAAAATATGACAAAAGTTGAAATAAATAAGAGGCTTGTATTTAATCCACCGGTACATTTTCACTTAGATCGGCCGTGGAATATTATCGCAATAAATACTTACTTGTTGTTGTTGTTTCAGCCTATCACAAGTCCCACTGCTGAACATACGCCTCCCCCATAGATAGCCACTAAAATTTGTAGCTCTCATATTGGAGGGATTTTGCCATAGTTGCCACGCTTGGCAGGCGGGTTGGCAACCGCAGTTAATTGATCCAAATGTTATAGTAAGATGCTGCTGCCCATCTCCTGGTTTTAATTTCTCTCTGTCGACTTTTACGACACCCACGGGATGGGATGGGGTGGTAGATTCTCTAAGGCCGCTATCACACGGCGGTAAATACTTACTTAATAATACTTAATAAGTGAAAAAAATATCAAAAAGTTGGATATATAGGCTACGCTTTCTTCCCGTTCCCCGCATTTTAAGAATACTGACTGAACGAAGATAATCTAATAAAAGTTTAATCAATTAAAAGTTGTCGCCCTGCGATCAGGTAGTATTTTTGCACGCCGTTTTATTTGTAAAAAGATTCTGTATTCGCATTTTGAAATCTGTGCAATATTTTAACATTATACGTTTTCTTTTTTGGCCTGTGCAATTATCAGAGTCCAGAATCTAAATTCATCACAGCCTTCTATTGTTTTTTTTAGCTACATTATATCAACAACACAACTCGCGATTTCATTCCAACAGTAGCGACATAATACGTTGGTGTTATTTTTTAGCATCCTATTATCTTTACCTTTTAAAGATCTAGCCTGATATTTGTTATTAATGAGAGTATCATATTATTCTCTAATTCTGGCGGTCACTAGGCTACTCTTAAAAGCTTGGAAAACATGGCACGCGTCCGTTTTGGTTCGATGAAAGGATAGGCCAATATTTTTGTTAAATCTTTTTCTGTATTGTCTCATAGAATCGCATTTAGGGTCATATTTATTTGTTTTCTTTTTTTTTTAGTTTTTTAACGTTCACCTCATGGTAAGTACAACGTCTGCCCATAACAAATGCTTTGTCACCCAGATCATTTCTGTGTCCATCACCCTGAAACATGTTCTTAAGAATATGCCCAGTAATCAATCAAAATGCGTAATCAACGCTAGCTCACAGTGCCCTTCAAGCCGAAACACAGTAATGTTTGCACACTACTGCTTCTCGGCAGAGTAACTGACCCTGAGTCTAGGTAGGTACCACACCTGCCTAGACGGGTGCAGTGCGGTGTCACACAGAAATGTTATGGGTGACACAGCATTTGTTATGGACAGACGTTGCACTTAGCATCACGTGAACGATTAGCTGGTCTCGTAACTTTATACTTTAAAAAATCCAAAATAAGACAGAACTTGCTAGTATATAGCTAGCTAGCGTATAAGTTGGATCTGGATGTCTGTTCTTAGCTAAGTATGATAGACAGCTGCCAATCTAGCAAGTGGCTTCGTTAAGCCCGGAAGGGTCCCGCAGACGGGAACACCTCTTTACGCGACAATTAAACTGATGAGCTTCGTCTGCTGCCTCGGAAGAGGAGTGGGTATCCGTCTGCCTTCTTTCTCTTTGAGATTTAAATTTGTCTATTAAATAACTTATATAACCGTCGTTGCAGACTTAGTAATAAATAACGTAATGCAGATTTGACAGTTTTAAAATTAGATGTTAATAAAAAAATGAGCGTGCATCTCAGTACACGTGACAGAAGCGATAATTATTATATTCTTTAATAAATTTGATCGAATTAATAATAAGTAAACACGAGTTAACAAAACGTTAACAAAACGCACTCTATAACTTCTAATTTTATCATCCCCTCATCGCGCTCAAAGAAGTCTTACTTCAAAAATTTAATTAAATTTTAATTATGATTTAGATGTGTGTAAAAAGCACACAGCAGAAGTTTTCACATTACTATTTTGTAGATGTAATATTAAAGAAAAGTTTTAAAAACTCTAAAGTCCAGACCGGAACCAAGATGGTAATGATATAATTTCAACAAAAGGACACTGTTACAAACGTCAAAGACTTTTGGCGCCAACTCAAAAAGCGGCGGTAGTGTTTTTATTTAATTTTGTAATTTCTGTGTATATTTGGAGTTTTGATGTTTAATATTGATAGTTTATTGCAAACCGCGCGATGCCAAAAAAAAACAAATGTCAAAAAAATATTTAAAAAATTACCAACATTAATAAAAAACCTAAAATCCACATGTTTATGGTTCAATGCAAAAAAGGATTGCCAGTCAGAAAAAGCTTATCCTTAGAAGTACCATCTTGCCCTGATCTTCAGTGGTATCCTATTAATAAGTACAATGTTATATTTTATGCAGAGGTACATGACATGTATACATATATAAATAAATATATAATTTTTATTCTGTTTATATTTTTAATAATACTCATTATTTATAAATAAGGAGAGGATGAGAGGTACTTGCGGTCTTTAACAGCTATGATAATTTTGTTTTACTAATTTCAACGCAGTATCAACACATAAAACATTGAACTGAGTGGTTTTAGTATTTAGCTGTGTTCTTACAGATTGCTTACCATGTGACGACCGCGTGGCATAGTGGTCAGAGTACCTGAGATCTACGCCGCGGGTCCTGGGCTCGATTCCCAGCCGGAGCCAACATTTGTGCTAAAACACAAATTGTTGGTTTTCGGGTCTGGTTGTGTTGTGATTGTCCCCGTGTTTCTGACACTGCATCCTAGCCTACCTCCGATCTTATCGCATCAGCGTTACATCGGGCGCGGGTAGGTTGGGACGAGTGAGTGCCTCTGTGTTTGTGCGTACACTTGTGGCACTATAATATCTCCTGCGCAGTTTATGACTCTCGAAAGTATTCGGAAGTTGTCGCCGTGGTCGAAATCGGCTAGGAGAACATCATCATCACCATGTTAAGTGCGACGTAAAGATAGCTTAAAAATCGAAACAGACTATAAACATCCTTCTGTTGGGCGCTGGCTTTGCCCTAATTTTTGGGTAGTACGGGTCGGACTTTACAAGTGTTCGAAATTCTCAAGATCTTTTCTTTCACAGGCGAGCACGCAGTAAATAAACCAGAACTTAGAATTACAATTATCATTCTAATAGCATTCTCTTAAAACGGAAATAATAAAGAAGTTTCCTCGTGTACAATGAAATTTAAAGTGTGCATCCGGCCCTGGTCGTTGCTCCAAGGATTGATTAATCTGTTATTATATTTATTTCCGTCGTGTGTATGCGGCTTAAGAGAATCTACCACCCCGTCTCATCTCGTAGGTGTCGTAAAAGTCGACAGTGGGAAAATCACAACCAGGAGATGGGCAGCAGCATCTTCCTGGAACAACTGAATAAATAAACTGCGTTTGCCAACCCGCCTGCCAAGTGTGGCAACTATGGCAAAATCCCTCACAAATTTTTGTGGCAATCTTTTGGGAAGGCCTATGTTCAGCAGTAGACTAGCGATAAGACGGATTGATAATGATGATTTGCCTACGCCTATGCTGGAGCCACCGCCGCTACATTGCGGATTGGCAACTTTCATATATTTCCTCGAATTATATTTATTCCTCAACTACGGCGAAATCCCTCCTAAATGAAAGCTACAAGGTTTTGTAGCAAACTATGTGGGAGGCCTATATTAAGCAGTGGACTAGTGATAGGCTGAAATGATGACGGTTATTACTAGAATAATTCATAGACTTGACGTAGTGAATATAAAGGTATATGCTGTAGTACACAGAATTAATCGTGTAGAAAAAAACATGTAATGTCTGATTATACAATGAACCCGCTTATTGAGGCAATGCTGTAAATAATGGCGTTAGTTATGGCGGCGGCGGAACCGCCAGTTTCCGCCGCAGACAGCCGTTATCTACCTCTAGCCTATTTATGGGACTGTAAACGCGTTTGCTTATCGTAAAAGTATATGTAAAATAAATATTTTTAATGGTATGTACCTACAAAATTTTAAGTATCGCTACTGCAGGCAATATGTACACTGATTTGGATAGTTTAAAACTTCTGTTGCCTTTTATCATTAATAGTTCCAACACGGAAAAAAGTTTTTGTTTGAAATATTGTTGCTAACTGAAACCATATCACTTTCTTTCTAAAACCCACTTTGATTCTTTATTTGTTGTGTATAATTTAAAATTGATCTAAACCTAGTGTGTTTAAGCCTAATAATACCATAGAGTGTTAATACTTATAATTTATTGTTCTCTTCTCTGTGGTCAATAGAACAATATGACGAAAATGTCAAAAATATTAAAAGGATAATAAAATTAACACCACTGCGTTTTCCATTTTAACTCTGCACAACCACACGTCAACGCTATTCTTGTAATCATGTATGACCAGTTACATTCAAATAAATATGTGTTCAAATAATAAGTGATTAAAATAAAAGATTTCGCGCCATTATCGCGTTTCAAAATTGGCCGTCATTACTCGTATACATGTAATTCTGTAAACATGTAATTTCTGTGTATATTTGGAGTTTTGATGTTTAGTGTTGATAGTTTATTATGCAGCAAGTGCTAAAGAAAGTGTACAGTGATTAGAAATTCAGTTCAACACCGAGAACATAATTTTCGTTTTGTCTTCATCTGTTATGCAAACCTTCAGTCAAAGTGAATTTTGCTCTCGTCGTCTTTGCCGAATACTTTGCTATTTATTTATAAAAATTATATGTTTATACCGGAATATGTTACTTTCACAATGGCAGAAGGCTTATGATTGTTGCCAAAAATATAAAAAGTATGTTTCGTTAAGATTGTTTATACTATCAAATAACACTAAAATAGGGGCTTTTGGCGCCAACTCGCAAAGTGGCAATAGTGTTTTTATTAAACTTTTTAAATTCTGTTTATGATTTAATATTGATAGTTTATTATGCAGCAAGTGCTCCTGAAAATGTACAGTGATTGGAAAATTCAATTCAAGACCAAAATCGTGCTTTTCGTTTTGTCTCCACCAGCAAATCTTCAGTAAAAGTTAACTATCAATTTACTGTCGATCAAAATTTTGAAGTCTTGCTTCTTGAAGTTTTATACTTGGATATGTTACTTGACACTGGAAAATAGTTTATGACTGTTTCAAATAATAAATAAATAATAATAATAATAACACTAAAATAGTATAGTGTAATAGCCGGCATATGCTAGGCTGGGACCGACTTGTGACGACATATTTTTGTAACATTTTTTTGAGTAGTGTTTGTGTAAATGTACTATCGTTACAAATAAATGTATTTTCTTTCTTTCTTTCTTTCTGTAATAAATAAGTAATAGTTGTACCTAGCTGTGTTCACAGCTGTGTTCATAAGTTACACCGGTTTTATCTTAAAATTATTTAGTTGGACACTTCAATAGAAGTAGCCATACTAATATTGTAAATGCCAAAGTAAATCTCTCTGACCTTCTGTGTGTTTGTTACCTTTTAACGGTACAACCGCTGAACCGATCGTCACCAAACTTGGCACAGAGATAGCTTGCATCCTTGAAACGGACATAGGATATTTTTTGTCCCGGAAAATGAAATAGTTCCCATGGGATATTTAAAAAATACACGAAAAAGAAACGAACAAGTCGCGGGCATCAGCTAGTCTTTATATGTTTTCCATTCTCCTGACCGATTTTCGACCACGGCGACAGGTAATATTTTAGTGCCACAGTTGTACGCGCAAACACATGGGCACTCATTCATCCCAACCTACCCGTACTCGATGTAACGCTCATGCGATGAAATCGGAGATAGGCTAGGTTACAGTGTCAGAGATACAAAGACAATGACAACACAATCAGATCCAAAAATCAAGAATTTGTTGGTTGGCCAACCCACGGCTTGACAGATTGAAGTCATATTCATCCGAATCACCCGATACCTAGCACTGTCGTTAAGGAAGTGATGACCGTGAACCAAATTGTATGTTCACGGACAAAAATATCTCATTTGGCGTGGTTCCGGCATAGGAATCCTACCACTCGTAAGTGATCACCGCCGCCTATGAACATCCGCAATACCAGAGGAATCGCGGGTGTGTTGCCGGTCTTTGAGAAATGAATAGGCTCTTTTCATGAAGGTCCCATAAATCGTATAGGTCCCAAAAATGCCGAAGGCAGCGACATTACACGGTGTGGTCGGGCTTGGCAAGAAATTGCTGGAAAAGCGCAAATTAATGTAATGCCAACCATCATGCCAATGTATATAGTATTTGGGCAGTGCCGCAACTTACGATGGCTGATATAACGGATGAACTATGCAGGAATCCGTCTAGGTAGGTACCACCCCAGGGTCAGTTATTCCGCCGTGAAGCAGTAGTGTGCAAACATTAGTGTGTTTCGGTTTGAAGGGCACTGTGAGCTAGCGTAATCACTGGGCATATGAGACTTAAGAACTAATGTCTCAGGGTGATGGACACAGTGTGGTGTCACACAGAAATTTTCTGGGTGACACAGCATTTGTTATGGGCAGACGTTGCACTTATCATCAGGTGAACGTTTGCTCGTTTCATCGCTTTATACAATAACGGCTGGAAAAATTCCGAACAATTCCTTGGAACACTCCCCATGGTAAAAACGCAAAGAGACACAACATCTCTTCGCAAGGCCAGTGGATGTAATTCAGTAATTAAACTGATCGCGTCACCTACCGGAAATGGCTGAATAACATCTGCCGGGCCAGCTAGTTCTATATACATACATACATACATAAGATCACGACTGTATCCCATAAGGGGTAGTCAGAGACTGGGCACTCACTGGAAAAACAGATGACTGCCACAATCCACGTTTCACAAAAACAATATAATTCACTTGGTGTGATAGGTGGTGAGCCCATCGCCACCATGCGCTTTTGGGTGCACAGTGCAGTTTAATTATTTACTCGCCTTTTACGAGATCCAATGGATGAGATGGAGTGGTAGTATTCTTTTAACGAGCCGCCACCACACTTCTATATAATACTTTTCAAATCAGGCTATATTTATTTCTCAACCTTTTTCAGTTCAATTGTTAAGTAAAAATGACGATCAATATTTTCTGGCGCTTTTACATCAAGGACATCAGCTTAAATTATTAAATTTGGATTAGTACGTGTCTTTGACGTCATAAATGATAACAAATGTTACGTAACATTGACTGCGACCCTTTTAAAAAAAATACAACAGCTGAGCAAATGCAGGCCCAAACACTGTTGATATCGAAACTGAGGTCTTATTCACTATGCAGTGGGCACTTAGCTGGACAATGTCTCATAATCATTGTGTATGGTCACGTACCCCACTGTGACGCGACCAGTTTTTCAAAATGGGATGATTAAGATAACATTCGGGATGCTGTGTGTTTTTTCAACTGGACCGTGCGTTACTCCGTTGCTGTGGCCACATGAATATTTAATTAGGGTACTTGAAACTTATAAAAATGTTTACTATAAGGCAGATTAAAAAGCGAAGTTTATAAAAAAAAAAACTTATGAGAGAAACAGAATGTTCTCTTACAAGCAGCAAGTATGTTGCATTTAAATTTTTATATGTTTTCAGATTTGATGGTTATTATTCATGGAGTATAGCAAGTATTCGTAATAGATCTAGATTATGTTTTTGTTTGTCGCAATCAGTCCAACAGATCTTCAATATCGTTAGTCCATCAATAGATGACTTTTATTCGAATGAATATCAAGTCCGTCATGCAAGCAAAAAAAATATATAAAATACACATTAGTATGTAACATTACTTGAAATAAGAGCCGTGGTAGCTCAGGGGCGCTCGCTTTAAATTTCATAGTACGCGAGTGATCTGGATTCGATTCCCGGTGCCTGCACCACTATTACTATTTTGCATAGGTACGCAGTATTTTGGAATACACAAGTCCAATATTGTCTCCATATTATGTTACGTATATAAATCGTACAGAAAGTATTCAAAGGATTTATGTTAATCGCTTTAATTACCGTTACTGGAAAATTCCAAATACATATAAGTGTAATAGTATAAATTATTTCTGAAACTTATTTATCCAAGTGTCCAAGTTGGCAGAAAGATTGTGACTGTTGTCATAATAAATAAAGAAAATAAAAAAATGAAAATCAAATATTTTAAGCAGGTGGAATTTTGGCGCCAACACTAAAAGGTATATATGGAGGCGGTAGAGTTTTTATTGAAATTTGTAATTCCTGCATATATTTTGGGTGTTGATGTTTAATATTGATAATTTATTATAAAGAAAGTACTCTTGACAGTATACAGTGATTGGAAATCTTTTATTCGAGATCAAAATTCTATTTTCGTTAGGTCTCCACAAGTCCAGCAAATCTTCAGTAAAAGTGAACTATCATTTTACTGTCGATGACATTTTGAAGTCTACCTGCTTGAAGAATGTATACTTGGATATGTTACTTGACACTGAAAAATAGTTTACAAATGTTTCCATAAATAAATAAATAAATCCTAAGCATGTGGACTTTTGGCGGCAACTCTAAAAGTAGCGGGTGTCTTTTAATTGAATTATGTAATTTCCATGTATTTTGTCAGTTTTGATGTTTAATATTGATAGATCATTTTGCAGCAAGTACTCGTGAAGGTAAACAATGATTGGAAATTTTTATTCGAGAACAAATTTGTATCTTTAGTTTTGTCCAGGAAATCTTCAGTAAAAGTAAAAAATCATTTTAATGTCGATGAAAATTTTGAAGTTTTTCTGCTTGAAGATTGCTGCTTTTCTAAAAATAATATATTTATTTATTATACCTGTAAATCTATGTTACTTGACACTGGAAAAAGTTTACATCGATATCCATAAATATATAAGTAAATAAATTTCCAAAACGCCAAACAAATGTTTTGTAATACAAAAATCTATTTTACAAAATATATAAAATAAAAATTAATAGAAATGTATTACTATTGAGTTCTTCTGAACCGGTTTTTTTCTAGAGCAAAAAAGGAACACGCTAAAATAGTTTTTTATTACCACTATAACATTTGGCTCATCTTTTTGATGTCATTGACATTCCAAATCTGTCGAAAATGGCGTCATGAGACCGCTTTTAATCTGTTGTCCTTAACATACACAATTAACAACATAACAATATAGACTAGTATTTTTCTTTCGAAGTTATAAGATTATGAAGAAGATAATGAGATCGTGAGGGAATGGGATGTATAAAACTCTTTAAATTACATTTGTTAATACAGTACTCATCACGGCGTATAGAGTATGAGTTGATGTGCTCAGTATTCAGTGGGTGGACTTTAGGTGTGCGTGAAATGGATACTGCCCTCCTGGGCGGGGTCGCTGTCAGCCAATCCTGTAACTGATACCCTACTTCTTCTTAACAAGCCACATAGGACTTTCGCTTTTAAATCAGCACAATAAAGGCTGAACTCCCACTCGCGCTGCGTGGACTTTTGTAAGCAATACCCTAGTTCTTCTACTATAGTGCAAGCAATAATGGTGATTGTAGCTATGAATATAGAAGCTGGTTTTGCGTTGATTTAGTGTGTAATTGATATGCTTTGATGATAATGGTTTGACGGACTTTACTATATACTTAAATAAGTAATCGCTAATAATAACGATAATAATTATAACACATAACTAAATAGTTGTTACAATTGCGATAGATTGTAGAAATAAAGAAATAAGAAGTTGAGTAGAAATAAAGATATATTTATTACCGATGTCATAATTTATTTATTCAATTTAAGCTTCTGTAAAGTTCTTATGAATGGCAAAACCTGCACTGGTTCGAAAAAACCCCGGCAAGAAATTCAGAAAATTGTAAATGCTATGTTACAGATGCAGAATGTCTCTTATAAATGATGTTTTAGAAGTCAGGGGACTTGCAAGTGCAGACAGAGTAAGAGTAATTTGCACACATAATGTCTTCTTAACAAGTTTTTTAAAAGTTTTGTCAGTTTTTTGCGTCACACTTTCAGGAATAGTGTTGTAAAATTTTATAGATCTCCTTAGAAAAGACTTTCTAGTTATGGCCAATCTAAACATAGTGTATGGCTTCGTTAAAGTCTATGGAAGTAAAAAAATAGGTTAATTTAGCTGTAGCCTCATCAATCAGCTGTCTGATACTTTTAAAAGCAGACACTGGTCGGACAAGAATGAATGTTTTTTCTTACTTACTTACTTTGGGGGTCAACGACCCCGAAGTGGGTCTTGGCCTCGGACACGAGATCACGCCACTTGTCCCTGTCCTGCGCCATCTCTCGCCAGTTGTCTTCCACTTTGAGTACGCGCAGATTGGCTTGCACTCGGTTGCTTCAGCCATATTTGGGACGACCTATTGGACGTCGGCCAATCGGTCGATCCGTATATGCTCTCTTTACACTCCGATACTCTCCCATCCGTTTTATCTGACAAGTTACTACTACTACACGACGTTCAAAGAGAAGGTGTGAATGATATTTGGCTCGGCCATGAGATCTTCTCAATCTCATTTCCGGTCCCTCCAGCTGCCATATTTCATCCTAACTGGACCCAACATTAATGTATTTTCAGTCTGACATTTATAAATGTTTATTTAGTCACTCGTAAGAAGCCATGAGACTCGCCAGACGCTGAGTCGACTCTTACAATACCTATGAGATGAGACGGGTGGTAGTCTTTCTCACTGTCACCTGTCTTCTTGTGTGTCAAGTCTTCTCGTGTTCCGAGATCTTGTGTAGCAAGTGTGAAAAAAAATACAATTTTAAAAGATACTATTTGAGAATACACAACAGTAACATAACATAAACATTTTACTGGTGGTAGTATTCCTGTCCAGGAATCCCTTTATGTAGGTACCACCGCTGGGCCAGTAACTCTGCCGTGAAGCAGTAGTGTGCAAAAATTACTGTAATTAGGTCTGAAGGGTATCGATGTTCTCCTACCCGATTTCGACCACGGCGACAACTGCCGACTACTGTCGAGAGCCATCAACTGCGCAGGAGATATTATAGTGCCACAAGTGTACGCGGAAACACAGAGGCACTCGCTCGTCCCCACCTACGCCGATGCGATAAGATCGGAGGTAGGCTAGGATGCAGTGTCAGAAACACAGAGGCACTCGCTCGTCCCAACCTACGCCGATGCGATAAGATCGGAGGTAGGCTAGGATGCAGTGTCAGAAACACAGAGGCACTCGCTCGTCCCAACCTACGCCGATGCGATAAGATCGGAGGTAGGTTAGGATGCAGTGTCAGAAACACGGAGACAATCACAACACAACCAGACCCGAAAACCAACAATTTATGTTTTAGCACAAATATTGGCACCGGCTGGGATTCGAACCCAGGACCCGCGGCTTAGAAGTCAGGTAGTCTGACCACTAGGCCACGCGTCGTCGGTCGTCTGAAGGGTACTGATACTATTACTGGGCATATGAGACTTAATATCTTATGCCTCAGGGAGAAGAGTGGTGCCACACAGAAATGTTCTGGGTGACACAGCATTTGTTATGGGCAGACGTTGCGCTCACCGTCAGGTGAACGTTACGCTCGCCACGTCACTTTCTCCTATAAAAAAATAACGTATAGACAATCGTGGTGACATAGTATGTAGTAGATATACATTCTTACTGTCTAACCTTAAGCAAATGTCCTTTAAAAACATTGAAAAGGGGAGGCAGGGTGCACCTGACGCCGGAAGTCATTAGTAAATAGATGGCGATAACGCCCCGTACTCCCCGAAATTACAACCTACCAATTTGATTTTAACCACTAGTAAACCGATTTTTTAGTTTATCGGTTCTTCCGTGGTTGGCGTAAGGTCGATTTTTCTATGATTTTGATTGTATAGCAGTACACCGGAAGTGGTGATTTCGTATAAAAAAGGACTGACACTGTTCACTGTATCTTTTGTTAGGATCTCCTTTGAGGCGTCTCCTAGGGGACTTTCAATATGTCTGCGATAAGGTTTTTTTGGTTGCGGTCTAATATTGTGATTCGACTTAAATACAGCTACGAGGCACTAATGGAAATTAAGCATTTTGTTGTAAGTCTACTGTCGTTGTGTCTACGTATTTTTTGTTATTACAGCTTCTTTGTGATTTAAATAAAACTATTTTTTACGGATTTTATCGCGTTTAGTTTTAACCATTTATAACCCGACGTTTCGAGTGCTTTACAGTACCCATGGTCACGGGGGGACTGAGGTGACAGATTTCCTGATGTCATAGTTAACCCAGGGTACCTTCAGCTTTTATTTATTATTTTTGGTCCGATCTACGCAGAAAGAGCTAAACAGTGTCTTGAAGTCTTGCAGTGGTATGCTTGGTTATTGAATTTATTTTATTAATTATTGGATCCCAAGCTGGTGGTAATATCCAACCGTCTTCTCTATTGAAATTAGGACGTTTTTTGATTTCAATAGACTCGCGAATCGTCCTTGGTAGGAATCGGTATTCTTTTGCAAGGGTTTATGGTTTATCAAATCTGATATAATGGTCGGGATGATCCAGAACATGGTCACAGACTGCAGACTTCCTAGAACGACGATGCTTCACATCCGCTATATGTTCTTTTACGCGGATTTTTATCGATATTTTTGTTTGGCCTATGTAAGAGAGACCACATTCACAATCTAGCTTGTATACTCCTGCATCTTGTAGAGGGATGTTACACTTGACAGATGGTAAAAACTGACTTATCTTCTTCGACGGCTTGAAGAATGTTTTTGTGGAAGCCCGCTTCAAGATATAGCCAATATTGTCGGTGACTCCCCTGACATAAGGTAGAACAGCAGGTACACGCTCAACTGTGGCCGGTTTCACTCGGTCACTGCGACATAGGCGCGGAACTCGAAGCTTGTTGTCTTGCAAAATTTGCTTGACAAGCTGAAGCTCGGCTGCCAGGTGTTTCCTGTCGCATATTCCTCGTGTTCTCTGAAACAAGGATTTACCAACGGTAGCTAACTGTGATGGATGTTGGTGAGATCGTTCGTGGTTTTTAATAGTGTCCACTAAAAATTTAATTAGTGGTGTTTATTTCTGTTGATTCAAAAATCGTCTGTTTTGGTTATATTGTCTATGTCTAGCATTTTTTTTTAATACGTCATTTTAATGGGACAATAAACTAGTGATGTATATTTCTGCTGTAGCTAATATAGCTTGTTTCGGTTATTTTGTCCTTGTTTAACTTTTTTTTTACACTGTGACTTCAACGCGCTATATTAATATGAAATGAAAATAGTTTATTTTTCAACGTGACGACAGAATACCTGGCACTGCGGTGGAACCCACCCAGAAGGTTTCCTAGCACTATGTTTCAGTCTGAAGGGTACTGATTGTTTGTGTAGTTACAGTACAGTTACAATGTGTCAGCAGCATATTCCTGGAACAGCTAAATAAATAAACTGCGGTTGCCAAACCCGCCTGCCAAGCGTGGAAATTATATCAAAAATCAGCAGTTGACTATTGGCGGGCCGAAGTCAGCAAGTGAGCCTTAAGAACTGACGTCTCCGTGTGACAAAGTATGGTGCCACATTGCGCACACACTCGTTGCACTTTGGTACTGTCAGGTGAACGATTTCCTCGTCTCGTCACTTTCTTCAATAAAAAACTTATACTCAGTTCATCTGTAATGAACATTAAAAGGCATTTGACACATCAAAGTGTTCAATAATTGTCCTTAACGCGCCAACGTTACAAACTCAAGCGCCATTGTCAATAAAGCGAAGTCAATGCATTTAACCCTTGTCGCGGCGCGGCCCCGCGAGAGGTCGCCCCGCTCCCGCTTATTAACAAAACCAACAATCGTGATTAAATCGCGCGTAAACTAATAAAATAATAGTCTAACGCTTGCTGCAAATGTTGGTTTACATGGAGGCGTACGATTTTAATTAATTTTAATAGAAATTATTATATTTTATACAATGATCATGATGATCTCTGAACGATCTATCGACGGCGCAGGAGAAAGTGCCAAAAATTTTCTCGCGACCTTAGAAGCACTCATTTCTCCTGATCTACTTGCAAACGATGTAACGCTCTTGCTATAAGATCGGAGGTAGACCAGGATGCAATGTCAGAGATACGGGGACAATCACAACACAAACAGTTCCGAGATCAACAATTTTTTTTATGCACAATAGGAAAAAAAGGAGTTAATATATATTCTTTAAATTATGAAAACAACTCCAATCGACAGCTATCGTGCATATTAGTTGAACAAATTGTCAACAGGTGGCGCTTTTCCACAATTAAATTAATTGATACAATTTTTTTTTTTTAATGAAATCGTTAATTTGAGGACATTTAAGTACTGATTTACCGCCATAAGAGGGAAAAAAACAATCTTCCAAATAGCGTATCAAACATTTATTAAGGAGACATTTCATAACGTTTGGCAAATAATATTAAGTAATAATATCCCCATATTACCCTTCGGGAAACTTCGGGGGCGTGCGCAGAACGACCAACCGAAGTTTCATTGCAATCGGATAAATGGCGGCAAAAGAAAAAAAATTGTTTTTATGTTTATTATGATTTATCATTATTCATGACTTATCTTCAGTTAACAACTGGAAGTTGTAACCTGCACTTTTAATTTGAGTGATGTATTCGCTTGTACTGTAATTCAAACCAAGACCAAAGAATTCAGGTAAATAAGCTGATTTCTAGGCAACGGTGTCACATCTAATACTTATGACAAGTGACTTTCTTATTTTACCCAGCGCCGGCTTTAGCTGTTCAGGCACTGAGAGTGAAACCTTTTTCAGCGTAGTTCATATCTTCCCGTTCGTTAGTATTTTGCTCGCGACTCACACGAAAAATTATTCTCAGGTAAGTAATGATCCTGATATGATAAGTACCTACCTCCTGATAGGATAATGATAGCATTATCCTATGTTTTAAAATTACCACGTACATTATCCTATCCGTTAAAATTACTTTTAAATGTATAATGTTTCGTGGGTTATCGTAACTTTTTTTTTGGTTATTTGATTATATAACTGTACAACATTAAACCGTTAAATTCAATATTACCCGTCCCTACCTCAGTTGTATCTTCGATATCGGCCTTAAAATAATTCTGCGACTTAATGTACTGATTCATAATGGGCTCAGTTATGAAGGAATTCGGGTAATAAAACATGTTGAAATAAAAAATTGAGAGCATGTAAACTACAGACTATGAGACACAGAGTAAAACAAGTATTAGAGCAAGAGTTAATTCTCAAAAAAATGTGAGGAGTCCTGTACTCAGCAATTTGACATTTATAGGCTGTTACTTAAATAATGATCTGTTGTTTATTGTTCATTACATACATACATAAGATCACGACTGTATCCCATAAGGGGTAGTCGGAGACTGGGCACTCACTGCAAAAACAGATGACAATCCACGTTTCACCAAAACAATATAATGCACTTGGTGTGATAGGTGGTGAGCCCATCGCCACCATGCGCTGCTGGGTGCACAGTGCAGTTTAATTCCTTACTCGCCTTTTACGAGATCCATGGGGTGAGATGGAGTGGTAGTATTCTTTTAACGAGCCGCCACCACACGGCTCAATTGTTCATTATTGTAACCTAACTTAATCTAAAATTTATTTATTTATTTATTTATTTATTTATTTACACTTTATTGTACAAACTGTACAAACGGAGGACTTAATGCCATATGGCATTTTCTACCAGTCAACCAAAAAGTGGAAAAGCGTGTACGGCGGTGGGCAGGTAATGTTAAAATAAAGTAAAAATAAATTATCTGTAACAACTTAACAAGCAACATATAAACCGAGCGTGTAAGAGTACAGAAGGATGAAGGGGGCATAAATTTCATTACAATTAGCCGCCGCAGCGCATGAATAATTCATCCGGGGCCGCTCCAGCCCGCGCAAACATCGAAGGGTTGATTGTCACAATGACCAGTTGCAGGCTCCTCTGTTTGCTGGAATTACTGGGCCGGCAATTTGCTCTGCGCTGCCACCTTCATTAGCGTTCAAGTTTAGATTTTGTGTAAATCGAACGAATCCATAATCTAATTTCGAAGCTCGAATTTGTGACGTTTCAGTGATGATTTTGCGTGTAATTTGTAATGCAAATATGCGCTTACACGTTTTGTAAACGTTAAATGGCTGTATTTAACGTTTACAAAACGTTTCCTATGCAGGAATCCGTCTAGGTAGGTACCACCCCAGGGCCAATTATTCTGCCGTGAAGCAGTAGTGTGCAAGCATTACTGTGTTTCGGTTTGAAGGGCACTGTGAGCTAGCGTAATCACTGGGCATTTGAGACTTAAGAACTGATGACTCAGGGTGACGGGCGCGGTGTGGCGTCACACAGAAATGTTTGCAACACAGCATTTGTTGTGGGCGGACGTTGCACTTACCATCAGGTGAACGTTTTGCTCGTTTCGTCACTTTATACAAATAAAAAAAAACATCTAGTTTCTGAACGAAAGTGTAGGATTCTAAAAAAAATGATTCCCCACATTGATGTTTAATAGCACGTCAATATAACACATATTTATTGTTAAATGTTTTTTGAATTTACGGAAAAATACAAAATATTAAAAATTTGTTTATGATAATGATTTCTTATATTTAAGCAAATTATATCCATTAAATAAAACTAAGAGCGGCAGAGTCTAACACCCCAACTAAGGCAAAATTCCCCGAAAATGAGAGCTACAAACTTTTGTGGTAATCTGTGGAGGAGGCCTACGTTCAGCAGAGGACTAGTGTTAGGCTAAAATGATGATGATGGTGATGATCTCACCTACATCTGTTAATTGTAAAACTTGCTACAGCGACATCACCAACCTTTTGAATGGAATAGCAAATCATTCATATGCTTGTAAGTTGGTCTAACCAACGCTGTGTTACCCAGAACATTTCTGTGCACACTGCACTCGTCACAGTCGGAGATCAGTTTTAAGGTCTCTTATGTTCAATAATTACATTACTTGTCACCATAAGGTAACAAGTAATGTAATTATCAGATCTCTTATGAGTGCTATTCAGATCTGTAATGTTTCACACTGATGCTATATGGATTCCTGCATAGCAATCCTACTACCAGTAAATAAAAGTAATATTGGGTTACTTATGATATATAAAGTTGAGGGAGCTATATCTGTCCGTCTGGATGTGTGTTGACATTGTGTTTAGCAGTTCATCTCAGTAGGTGTCGCGAGTGACGTTAGACATGCGATCAACTCGCGACCCTTCTGATCGGGTTTCAGGAGGCGCGCTTGGTGCTTGGTATGAGAGGAAGCGTTTGTTTCAGAAAATTAGGATTTATAAACCAACTTATTACTTTTAATGTAACATATAATTTCGACTTGCACTGTTTTTTTTAATTACCATGTTTTTTTTTTTTTTGGGATGGCAACGAAATTAAAAATAATACAGAGTTTACCGGGATAATAGTAGTTTAGACGACTTTTGGCGCCAACTCGAAAAGTGGCGGTAGTTTTTTTATTGAATTTTGTAATTTCTGTATATATATTGAGTTTTTATGTTTAATGTTGATAGTTTACTATGCAGCAAGTGCTCGTGAACGTTTACATTGATGGGAAAATTCAATTCAAGACCAAAATTGTAATTTTCGTTTTGTCTCCATCAGTCCAGCAGATCTTCAGTAAAAAAACATTATCATTTTACTGTCGATCGAATTTTAGAAGTCGCTGCTTGAAGATTTTATACTTGGATAATATGTTACTTGACACTGGAAAATAGTTTACGACTCGACGACTCGACGTCGGGTAAAAATAGTTCAAAAATTAAACGCGATAAAATCCGTAAAAAAGTAGTTTTATTTAAATGTGTAATATTCGCGTAAATAAAAGAAAACATTAGTTTACGACTGTTTCCATAAATGAATAAATAAATAATAGTAGTCGAGACTTTTGGCGCCAACTAGAAAAGTGACGGGAGTGTTTTTAATTGAATTTGTAACTTCTGTATATATATTGAGTGTTGATGTTTAATGTTGATAGTTTATTATGCAGCAAGTGCTCGTGAAAGTGTAAAGTGATTGGAAAATTCAATTCAATACCAAAATTGTACTTTCCGTTTTGTCATCATTAGTTCAGAATTTTTTTATTTCCATCATCATTCATCAGTCCAGAAAATCTTCAGTAAAAGTCAACTATCATTTTACTGTCGATTGAAATTTAGTCTTTATTATAATTAAATAATTACTCGACATTGGAATTAATGGCTCAATTTGGTAGCTTATTGCCAGGATCTAAAAAGAAGAAGAACGTTAGTTTGTCATTCAGACACTCGTTCAAATATTTTCGTATCTAATGACAAGTCTATTGGAAGGTAATGTTAGAGATACAGATTGATTGGCATGGACATTTAAGTTAAAATAAATAATATTTAGAGCCGTGGTGCTCAGCGGCCGGGTGCTCGCCTTTAATTTCATAGTACGAGAGAATCCTGGGTTCGATCCTCGGTGCCAACACCTTCAAAATTAAGTGCTGATTTATCACGTGCTCAGCGGTGAAGGAAAAAGTTACACTACTTAAAAATAAAATTTTTAAGTAGTGTAACTACATTGACCAGCTCCTTAGTTGATGTGGACTTTGAAATTAGAAAGACCGATCACTGGGAGAATGCGTCCTGACAGGACGTGATCGAATCAACTACATAATTTGAAGTTTTATTATGTATTTTTATTAGATAAAGTGACGAAACGAGCAAAGCGTTCACCTGGCAAGTGCAACGTCCGCCTGTAACAAATGCAGTGTCACCCAGAATATTTCTATGCAACACTACACTGCGCCCGTCACCCTGAGACATCAGTTCTTAAGTCTCAAATGCCCAGGTTTACTCTAGCTCTCATTGCCCTTCAGACCAAAATGCTTGCACACTACTGCTTCACGGCAGAATTACGGCCTTGGGGTGGTACCTACCTAAACGGATTGCTGAAAAGAAGCCCTACCACCAGTTAACTATCGAAATCAGGCTAACTATCGAATTATACCCTTAAAAATAATGTCAACTTATAATAAAAATAAAAAATCTTATAATTTTGGGCTAAATTTAATGTAAAATAAATACTGAGCTGTTACAAGGTTATTTTAACTGTTTATTTTTGTAGTGATGGGCGAAATTTTTATTTAAATATTTTTATTTTTGTATTTCATATTAAATTCGAATCCGAATATTACAATCGTAATAAATTCTTTAAGCTAGTTACAAATTAGAAGCCAGACAACAATGAATCTTTTCTTGGGTCAGTTGACAAAAGCAAAAAGCTTTTTGCCCATCACTAGTCATGACCCTGTCAGTTGGTCATGACTACGACTGGAACGTATTCTCTCAGAGGCCTGACTGTAGTTTTGACAGGTAATTAAAAATAATTTAAACGCGCGACCGCCGTATAGAGCGGCGCGCAATAGTCAATAATCACACCGCGTACACACGATTCACCCGTGTTCCAGGGCGGTTCTCACCGCCCAGATTTACCGACACACAAGTCGACAGTCCGAATGGACGCCCGCAGCCTCCCTCGGACGGTCATTAGATGACTTAAAATATTTAAGATTTTCGAAATCGCGAAAGCACGCAGCGAACGCGACACAGTCCCAATTTCGAGGTTTTTGTAGGAGTTTTTATTTATTTGTTTATGTTTGGGTCAATCCAAACCTGGCACGCGGGCCCCTGGCCCGCGAGCACAGTATCCGATGAAGCTGTAAAAGCCGAGAAGGCTAACAGCAATTACATCACCGAAAATATATATATAAAATAATTTAAGTGATGTGTAAACATATATTAATTAATGGTGCTGCTAGTAAAAGATAGATGGCGTTTAAGGAACATTTTCGAAAAAAATGTTTATAACTTCGAAACAAACAAGCTAAAACATAGTCTAAGTTGGTTTTAGAGTTATTATCTATAAACAGTGTAAAATTCGTGTATTAACATTCTTTAGTAGTGCTCGGGTTAAATCCGTTCGTTAACACACAGACAAAAAAGGTACTTTATATATTTATGTATGATATTCAATGAAGCGGTTTGTTTATGAAAGAAAGGATAGATCTTCATATTATACATTTAGTATTTTTTCCAATGGTTGTTCTTAGTCTACTTACAAAAATAAATTATTTTTACTAATCGTAAATAAATAAACAGTATATTATGAATGTTTTTGCAACTCTTCTTATATGATACGAACACCTTTGTAAAACTTAATATGCCGTAAATAACTATTATTCATACTTTTTAAGACAGTCTCTCTTAAGACGGGTAAGCAGTAAATTTTGTTACTTGGACGTCACATTTCAGTGCAGCCATGTTGTGACGAGCGCCATTTGGCGACGGCGCCGGCGCCAACGCATCCGCTAGTCTTTTTGCTCCACTGGATCTTCATCTAGTTTTAATACATAAGAAAATCCTGGCATAAATGTGAACATGCCTTTGCTTAAAACAATGGTGTTAAAATAAGGTTAAGTGAAAGGTATTTTGACGATAGTTTTAAAAAAAAATTAACATACTCCCCCAGTTTTTATTTTTTTCCAAATGGTCCATTGTTTTCCATTTGGAAATAAATAAAAAAGCTTTAAGCGGCGTTAAGCTCTATCAAAAACAAACCAAATACCATATGCAAATAAATTAGTAAATTGTCGAACCATAAGTAGTCCATTTGTCGCGGAATGGTTTAACTAATGAGGTGAGTATGAGACTAAACTTTATTAGCTTATATATTAAACTTTATTAGCTGTCGGCAGCAGATCCCACAAAGAGGTCTGGTGCAGCAGAAACCTCTTTGATAAGCGCACGGTGTTGGAATGCGATGAAGAATGTGAATGGAATTTGTAGTTATGCCTCAATGTACAATGGTGAAACTCGGCGGCTGGAATTAATCAAAATAATTCTTTGATTAATTGCATGTAATTGAAGAATTATTTTAAATCCATACTATACTTAATATTCTCAATGCGAAAGTAACTTTCTCTGTCCCTCAGTCTGTTTGTTACCTTTTCACGGCTCATTTTTAATATTTTTAATATTTATTAAATTAAAATTCCGTTAAACCGATCTTGACGAAATTCGCCACAGTAATAGTTTGCATAATAGAGACGGACATAGAATTTTTTGGTCCGGAAAATCAAAGAGCTCTCACGGTGTTTTTAAAAAACCTAAATCGCGGACGTAATCGCGCGCTGCAGCTAACAATAAAAAAAACGGCAAATAGATGCTAACTTGATAAATTACTATTTTAAAACTAACCCTACACGTATATAATGTACACGTATAGGCATACAAGTTTCGACTACTGACAAAAAATATCATTAAATAACGTCCCAAAACAGATAATAACCCCCTCAAAACGTCAGACCGTACGCAGTTTACATTGTCATGCGTGTTTGTTTTAAAAACACTCAGAGAAAATAATATTTGCAATGGCAACTAAATATTTTTCTTGATTACAACGAGACGGGCCTAAGCAAACAATATTCACTTCCTCTATTATTGAAACTTTTTTCGCAAAAACATAGAAAGGAAAGTATTCCATTACAGCGAAGAAAAAAGTTCTTGGTGAGACGGCGCCAGTATTTTTTTTATTTAAATACGGAATAGCTCTATGATATAGGTACCTTTGCGTAAGTAAATATATAGAGTTACTAGAGTAAGCAATGTTAAAGAAAAAACTGGTCTCGTTATGAATATACCCAAATTTAAATGAAACTAATTTTACGGATTTTATCGCGTTTAATTTTATACTATTTATAACCCGACGTTTCGACGACGTTTTAATATACCCAAAGTTACATGTATGTATGTAGGTGTTGTTATTTTTGATTGTATAATTTAACTTATTTTTTTTTATTGTATTAAGTGACGAAACGAGCAAAACGTCCGCCCACAACAAATGTTGTGTTACCCAGAGTATTTCTGTGTGACACGTCACTGCGCCCGTCACCTTGAGACAGTTCAGTTCTTCTTACTTGTAGTAGAATGATAATACTGATGGGATCGGAATAAATTTTTTAATTTATTTGATTCATTCTAGTTGTTTAGCTTTTTGACGACCGCGTGGCGCAGTGGTTAGCGTACCTGACTTCTGCGCCACCGGTCCTGGGTTCGATTCCCAGCCGGAGGTAACATGTGTGCAAAATACAAATTGTTGCTTTTCGGGTCTGGTTGTGTCGTGCCTGTGAAATATATGTTTATACCATTGTCAAAGTAGCATATTGAGGTATTTATGAATGTAGTTTTAGATAAGTAACAATTTTCGATCTACAAAAAGTACCAATCAAAATTTTGAACGACAGTAAAATGAATTTTACTCAAAAACTCGGTCTGGCTGAATTTTCCTATTAGAGTAGCAATACTTAGAAGCCTTTTGACACGCCTTCACACCCAATTCAAGTAGTATTCTATACAGGGTCATTCGTAATGTCCTATACATCCCGGCAGGCTGGGCTTAGGGACGATGTGTATACCCCAAAAAATATAATGACCTTCGTAGCGTGATACCTGTAGAAGATATGTCGACTTAAAGAATTTGCTTAAAACTCATAGTTGATCGAGGCAATGAACTCATAAATTTAATTGAGTGTTTTTCCATTGAGCACCCATCGAAAGAACTTGCAAGTACTAGGATAACATAAATCTTAAGGAAATCTGTTGCGAAGTAAATCTGTTACGACGCCGTAGTAGGGTAACATAAATTAAATGGAGAAGAAAACGTATTTTGAATTTATCTGGTTCGGAGCAACGACTTTCTGAGTTAGGGTCGCGTAAAGTTTTACAAAACAAATAATTTATAGTTTTGTATGGACATTTTTAGTATTTAATTTTGTCATTAAACCTTTCAGCCCAGAGATTCCCACTTCAGCTTGTTAATCCTTAGGTCTATGTCGGTTACTTTGGTTCTGCTGCGGATATCATCATTACGGATTCTATCACGCAGAGAAACTATCTGAGCAATTCTGAGCTTCCTCATGCGGCCCGCAGTGCGTGTACTGTTCTCATCACCTAATTCCATTAAAAAAAGTTAATTGCTAACTTAAGACAGTTGAGAACGACAAGCAGTCAAAACGTAGACAATGCCAGAAACAAAATTATCAATATTCCCCCATTATTAACCCGACATCCTCGCCGTTGCCAAGAATAAATATTTGTTTTAAATTCATTTCTTATTAGTCATTCACCCCACATTTCGGATATGAAGCGTCATGATGACGTTAACGTTCGTCAGTGTTCCTTTGACTCAGTAACCGTCGCTGCTTGCAGAAAAAAACAACCTGTTTTTTGATTAAAAAGGAAGCGAAGTAATGAAGTCATCTCTTTTAATAATTATATAATGATTGCGGGCTCGGAGCTAAGGGGGCGCTATTAATGAACCGTTCGTGATAATGACCCGCACATGGGGATTTGCAAATGGGCCTACATTAAAGTTATCAGTGAGAAAATTATGGATTGTTTACTTAAAACATCTGCTGAGAAATGCAACAGCAAATTAACCATTTACGAAGAATTTATTTTATTTTTCTCTTTGCGTTTAATATTAATTTGACGAGGGGTTAGTGTAGCTGACTTTTACTCCCCGTTGGAGCTAACATTTGTGCAAAACACATTTGCATA
Organism: Luehdorfia chinensis; assembly: GCA_019845155.1. Classification (NCBI taxonomy): domain Eukaryota; kingdom Metazoa; phylum Arthropoda; class Insecta; order Lepidoptera; family Papilionidae; genus Luehdorfia; species Luehdorfia chinensis. Next base: position 15,892,906 of record JAHVAK010000033.1, on the reverse strand, counting down.
AACACACACAAGTTTTCGGGTCTATTTTTTTTTTATAGGAGAAAGGGCAAACGAGCAAGCGGCTCACCTGATGGTAAGCGATGGGTCTGGTTGTATTGTAATTGTCCTCGTGTTTCTAAGACTGGATTCTGGCCTGCCTTCGACTATAACAAGTGAGTGCCTCTGTGTTTGCGCGTACACTTGCGGCACTATAATATCTCCTGCGCCGTCGTCGAAATCGATCTGGAGGACATATTCTGAAAAAATTAGGTGCCATCCGTACTAGTCCATACTTATATTATGCGAAAGTAACTCTCTCTGTCCCTCTCTTGAACCGATCTTGACGAAATTCGGCACAGATGTAGCTTGCATCCTGGAGACGGACATAGGATACTTTTATTCTGGCAAATCAAAGAGTTCGCACAGTTTAAAAAAAAATAGATCGACGCGGACGTAGTCGCGTTCTAGTCTTAAATAAATATCAAATTATTACGGATATGGATAGAGGGAGAAATCTTTTTGTAGTATGTTTACTCGTAGATGTATTATTGCCTATGGTCATATATTATGCTATAATGTCTTAGTAATCTTCATCATCATTTCAGCCTATCAGTCCACAGGTGAATATAGGTGGAACACTGGTGGTAGGATTGCTATGCCAGGGCCAGTTATTCTGCCGTAAAGCAGTAGTGTGCAAATAATCCTGTGTTTCGGTCTGAAGGGCACTGAGAGCTAGTGTAACGTGGGCATATGAGACTTAAGAGCTAGTGTCTCAGGGTGATGGGCGCAGTGTAGTTCAACACAGAAATATTCTTGTGTCACAGCATCTGTTATGGGCAGACGTTGATAGTCTCGTCACTTTATCCAGTAAAAAATAGAATCAGGCGTTACTTTGTGGAAATCCATTATAATAAAGGATTATATATACCTTAATAGATACCTTTATTATTTTTTTGTTAATCAGTTGAAACGTAAGTAAATTTTTTTTAAATGTTCTTAAATGTTTTTAAATGTCCCAAAATTCTATGAAAAAAGATGACGAGCACGTGTCTGATTGGTTTGAATGGTTATATGTCGAGTCAGACTCGTAGGTCCTTAGTTCGAAATCCAGATAAAACCTATATTTTTTATTTAAAAACTATATTTTGACAGGAAGTGACAACTGACAAGTACTGGGCGCTAGTAAATGTCAGTCTTACATTTTCAAACTTTTCCATTGTCGTTAATGACTGCGGCGTGTAACTTGTTTTGGCCTTTAGATTTAGGCGAGTGAGAGTCAGTTACAATCTACCGGTTCTCTATCGGTTTCGTAATGACATTCCTCTGACGGAGAAGAAACTGGCGAAAGAATCTCCGTAGGTATCCTCTTCTTTGTTATTTTTTATCTTAGTCCACACACATCTATTAATTAGTAATGTCAAAATAACAGATTTTTATTTAGTAAAAATCTGTTATTTTGATTTATGCATATGAAAGTGTATAAAAGTAAAAAAAATAAAGTTTCAGCCTATAAATGTCCCACTGCTGAGCACAGGCTTCCTTTTATTTCTGAGAGGGTTTTGGAGCGAGTAAGAATCCGCCACGCTGCTCCAATGCGGGTTCGCGGACTTCACATGTCCTCGAAATATTTCTATTCCTCGGACATGCAGGTTTCCTCAAGATGTTTTCCTTCACCGCTAAGCACGTGGTAAATCAGCACTTAAAATTGTATAACAATATTAGAGGTGCTGGCACCGGGGATCGAACCCAGGTTACTCACTTACTATGAAATTAAAGGCGAGCACCAGGCCCCTGAGCTACCACGGCTTCAGAAAGTGTATACTTATATAAAAAATATACTTATATCAATAAATCAATTTTTAAAATTTTCGTCTGTCTGTTTGTTTGTTCCGGCTAATATCTGAAACGGCTGGACCGATTTTGACGGGACTTTAACTGGCACATAGCTGATATTATAGCGCGTAACTAAGGCTACTTTAATTTTTGAAAAATAATTTGAGTTTCGTGCCAAAAAATTAAACCCAAAAATCCGATTCAAATGTAGAAGTATATATGTATATCATTGATCGCGATCGGCTTTTTTACGCGGGTGAAACCGTGGGGCAAAGCCTTTTCGAGTACCTGACTTCCGCACTCCTGGGTTTCAATCCCAGCTGGAGCGCAGATGCGCAAAAACACAATTTTTTTAAATTCGGATTCGGTTGAGTTGTGACTGTCCCGTGTCTCCGACACTGCGTCCTAGTATACCTCAAAACTTATCGCATGAGCTTTACATCGGGTGCAAGTACGAGTATAATAGGACGTGTGACTGCCCCTGCGTTTGCACATACACTTACAGCACTATAATATCTTTAGTTGATAACTTCCGACAGTCGTAAGTCGGCACAGAGAGCATTATTATTCTGCCACTCTAACGTCACGTTTTTTTATAGGAGAAAGTTATGAGACTACCAAAACGTTCATATTATGGTAAGTGCATCATCTCCCCATAACAAATTCTGTGTCAAACATAACATTTCTGTGAGGCATCCACACCGCGCTCGTCACCCTGAGACAAAAGTTCTTAAGTCTCATATGCACAGTAATTACACTAGCTCTCAGTGGCGTTCAAATCGAAACACAGCACGAAATTTCATCAGCACCACCTGGATGACTGGTGTTCACCACTCAGCGCTTGGCCAATCAAATGAATACAAAGTCATTGTCCTAACCGATTTTCTACCACGGCGACAACTACTGAACTCATTGAACACGAAGAAACCAGTAATCGCTTCATCATCATCATTTCAGCCTATCACTAGCCCACTGTTGAACATAGGCCTACCCCATAGATTGCCACAAAAGTTTGTAGCTCTCATTTAGGGGGTTTTTGCTATATTTGCCTCGCTTGTCAGGCGGGTTGGCAAGATGCTGCTGCCCATCTTCTGGTTTTTTTTTACCCTCTGTCGACTTCATCGAAACCCACGGGATGAGATGGGTGGTAGATTCTCTTGAACCGCAACCACACGGCACTCGCTTATTCATTATAATCTGTGTCGTCGCAAATTCAACCCTACGTTTGCAAGTTTAATAACATAGCAATCTATACAGGAAACTATATTCTATCTAGTTATAGTTCCTGTACAGTCAGCACATATTGCAAATGGCCCTGACATAACAACATGTTGATCAGTAACTTAAGACATGTATTATTGTAAGACCTGAATAATATCCTGTTATAGCTAAAAACCTTACACCAAATTCCTAGTCAGCAAGATAAGGATTAGCAAGCTGAAGTGGCAATGGGCCGGCCATATAGCTCGGAGAACCGATAACCGTTGGAGAAGATAGGTTCTCGAGTGGCAACCTCGTACCGGCCTCATTTTATTTTTGTGAGTGTTTTTGGAGCTGAGAAAGGTCCGCCACGCTTCTGCAATGCGGGTTGGTGAACTTCACATATCCTCTAAATATATTTCATCATCAAACAAACGTGACAAATTAGCATTTAAAATTTTAGAACCATCGTAAAGATAACGGCGTCCTGGATCGACGATCGTCACTCGCGTACCATGAAATTTAAAGCGAGCGCCCGGCCCATGGGAACTTCCAAGAACAAGTTTTAATGGTGGTAGTTTTCCTATGCAGGAATCCTTCTAGGTAGGTACCACCCCAGGGCCAGTTATTCTGCCGTGAAATAGTAGTGTGCAAACATTACTGTTTCGGTTTGAAGGGCACTGTGAGCTAGTGTAATCACTGGGCATATGAGACTTAAGAACTTATGTCTCACAGTGATGGGCACTGTGTGTTGTCACACAGAAATTTTCTGGGTGGCACAGCATATGTTATGCGCAGACGTTGCACTTATCACCAGGAGAACGTTTTGCTCGGATCACTTTATGAAATAAATAAAAATAAAACAATGTGTAAGGCGCGACCCTTACCAGACCCTTGGTACTCTGATCGCAAATCTGGATACCAAGTGATTTGATCGTCGTCGTCGTTTCAGCCTATCAATAGTCCACTGCTGAACATAGGCCTCCCCCATAGATTATCACAAAAGTTTGTAGCTATCGTTTTGGAGGGATTTTGCCATAGTTGCCACGCTTGGCAGACGGGTTGGCAACCGCAGTTTAATTTTTCATATGTTCCAGCAAGATGATGCTGCCCATCTCCTGGTTTTCATTTTCCCTCTGTCGACTTTTACGACACCCACGGGATGAGATGGGGTGGTAGATTCTCTTAAGCCGCTACCACACGGCAATTTTTGATCACGGCAAGATTTGATCATGGCAAACATTCTAACTTGGAAGTGGCCCTGTTCCGTAATAAGCTGCATCGTCGTTTCAGCTTAACACTAGTCCACTGCTGAACATAGGCCTCCCCCATAGATTGCCACAAAACTTAGTAGCTATCGTTTTGAGGGGGATTTTGCCATAGTTGCCACGCTTGGCAGGCGGGTTAGCAACCGCAGTTTATTTATTCAGATGTTCCAGGAAGATGCTGCTGCCCATCTCCTGGTTTTCATGTTCCCTCTGTCGACTTTTACGACACCCACGGGATGAGATGGGGTTGTAGATTCTCTTAAGCCGCCACCACACGGTTGGCGTTAACTGCATAGATGCTGATATAGAGGATGATAATGATGATATTATCATCGCCTTCAAAAATTCTGTCTCTGGTTATACGATTAAACATTCGACTAACCTCGTACTTTAAGTATGAATGCACAAACATGGTTTTAATACGCACAAATCGTTAAAACTAACATAAGTTACATCACTAGAAACTATGTAAATGGTGGAGGTAGAAAATGTATTAGGTGTACTAAAATTTGCGTCATTATAAATTACTAGAACGTTGAAGCCTACGTGGGTTCTTTATCAGCCGCATTCAATAGAAAAATACCCACTCAATTGTTAACTTTTTACGCTGTTAATATGTTGATAACTTTTTGGAAATATCTAAAGTTGTTATGATAGAATTAAAGTGATCGCGTGTAAGTACAAACGCAAATACGCTCGAAGTTAAGTAACTCAATTAAAAAATTGCCGATGGTTATCCTATATGAATACATTTTTTTGCAATATAGTAATATATATTTTCGGTGATGTAATTGCTGTTAGCCTTCTCGGCTTTTACAGCTTCATCGGATACTGTGCAATATAGTAATGGAAGTGGTCGTAAACTTTTAGCTCGTTTGAAAGTAAAATTTATTTATATATTTTTTTGTTTTTCAGCTTATTTATCAATAATAATAACGTTCGCAAAGTTATTTATTGGCGGTAGGATTCGTCTGCTGGAGTCCGTCTAGGTACGTACACCAGAGTGCCAGTTATTTTACCGTGTAGCAGTAATGTGCAAACATTAGTGTGTTTCGGTTTGAAGAGCGCTGATAGCTGTGTCGCAGAAATGTTCTTGGTGACAGCATTTGTTATATCAGGTGTACGATTCGAAAAAAATATGTCAAAAAGAAGTTTTAGTAACGTGGCTGCTTTACTAACGATTTTCAAGGGATAATTTGGGACAACTCAATATCGACGAATCGTGCCAGTTTTCATTACACTACTGCACAATAAAATACAATACACTCAAACTACACTGACTGATTAAGTTCCCGCTAAAACACGTGATTGTCATAACTAAGAAAATAAAAGCAAATGCATTCCGAAGATAGATTCTTTGGTTGTTCATTGACACATCACTATATCTCTGAAACTACAAGACCTATTCACATGAAATTCGTCATACATTTTCAGTTCCCGACATAGACACCCAAAAAAAAACCGGTTTTCCGTTTCTATTCGCGTGGTGCTTTAGTATTTAATAATCGTAATTATATCTCAGTCAATATTGGTAGGGAAATTGAAACTAAATTCCAAGTCAAGACGTTGTTATACTTAGAGGGGGAAGACGCGCTGCGCGTTCGTGTATTTGTCTGCGATCACGTGAGATGTTTTTTAACAACATCAACTACTTTTAACTTCGTGTCGCATTTCTCTACAGTGGCTGTCGGGGCTGTCGCAAGTTTATTTTTTGTAGATATTTTTTTAATAAACATTCTAGAGCAGTTGTAGTTCACAGGCGAATGCGTTCAGTTCTCAAATATAAGCCGAAACCACCGGGTTAGAATCTTGCATGTACAGCAGATTTTACGTAATTTGAGAAAGATTTAATCTTAAGTAAAGTTTCGTGGTAGCTAATAAAGCTGGTACATCGGGGATCAGGCATTCAGGGCTAATGACTCTTCATTAGCGTTCCATAAAATTTAACAAACGTTATTTCAAAAATAACAAGAGGCATTTATTGGCTGTATGTTTAATTAACAGTCTTACCACATGATCCCCAGTAAAAGTAAACATCTGATAAAAAAATTATTAAATATACTTTCAACTGCATTCGCAAAACAATAATTAGCTAGGTTTAAGATTTTTGTGATTAATGATTGTTTTGCAAATGCAGTTGAAAGTATATTTAGTTTCTTTTTTATTATATGTTTTTTATTTAACATCTAATAAAAAAGACGTTTTTGTTTGTTATTTCATTATTGATCAAATATTAAAAATAGCATTATAATCATTTCTTATATTTAAGCGAACACTACACATTTAAATGAAACTAATTTTACGGATTTTATCGCGTTTAATTTTTACTATTTATAACCCGACGTTTCGAGTGCTTTACAGCACCCATGGTCACGGGAGGACTGAAGTGACAGATGTCCTGATGTCATAGTTAACCTGAGAATAGTTGACATGAGTACCTTCAGCTTTTATTATTTTTGGTCCGATCTACGCAGAAAGAGCTAAATATGCCTTGAAGTCTTGCAGTGGTATGCTTGATTTTTGATTTAATGTTATTTACTATTGGATCCCAAGCCGTTGGTAATACCCAACCATCTTCTCTTTTGAAATTAGGATGTTTTTTAATATAGTTTAATATAGTTTGTTATAAATAGTAAAAATTAAACGCGATAAAATCCGTAAAATTAGTTTCATTAAAATAGCATTATAATTTTAACATTATAATAATAACACGCGAGTAACAGTATTGGCAGCCCTGATCTTTAAGCAACGCTGTTGACATGTCTTTTAAACTGTGTACATATGAAAGAGGTCGGATTTCGGTGTCGATTTTAAAACAATATGCGTCCGTCGCAACTCAGCCTCGTCCCGTCCTGTTCCGTCGCGTCCCGGTCTGTCCTTCCACGTTCCGCTGCAGGCGCCTGCGCGTAAACACGTCCATAGGCAATACAAATAAACCTTTTACCACACCGTTAACATTGTGAAACGAGTCGAGGACACTTGGATGACAGTGTGACATGCAAGTTAAACATTCGATGTATGGGCGCTCTTTTACCGTGTAATAATTGTATAGTATTGGCCATGTGGTAGCGCCTTAAGAGAATCTACTACCCCATCTCATCCCGTAGGGTTTTTTTTATTTATTTCATAAAAATGACGGAACGAGCAAAACGTTCACCTGATGGTAAGTGTAACGTCTGCCCATAACAAATGCTGTGTCACCCAGACTATTACTGTGTGACTCCACACTGCGCCCGTCACCCTGAGACATCAGTTCTTGAGTCTCATATGCCCAATGATTACGCTATCTCTCTGTGCATACTACTGCTTCACGGCAGAATAATTGGCCCTGGGGTGGTACCTACCTACACGGATTCCTACATAGGAATCCTACCACAAAGAAAAATTCGACAGCGGAAAATTTTAAACCAGGTGATGGCCAGCAGCATCTTCCTGTAACATCCGAATAAAAAAACTGCGGTTGCCGACCCGCCTGCCGGCGTGGCAACTATGGCCAAATCCCTCCATATTGTGAGTAACAAAACTTTGTAACAATCTATGGGGCAGGCCTAGTCTAGTGGAGTGCAGGCTGAAATGATGATTATGATGATGAGGTATTTATCAGCCGTTTAACGATGGCCACAGCGTCATCTTCCAACCACGATGTCATCCTTCACTAAACATTCTTTCTATTAGTTACTTATGGCACCCGAGAGAAGACCGACCGAAGAAGTTGCATCCGAAGTAATTTGACAGTAATGTTATGTTTGACGTCCGTCGTTGCATCGAAACTTCGTAAGTACTTCGTACTTCGCAGAACGCTCCCAGGCGTCTTCTCATTTTGAAGGATTTTTGAGCCGAGTGACGGAGTTCGCACGACCTCGAAATATCTTTTATTACTCAGGCGTGCGGGTTTTCTTACATTGGTTACTGAGCACATTGTAAATCAGCATCTAAAATGGATTTTTAGTGGCAACACCGGGGGTTGAATGGTCGTTGCTATGAAACTTAAAACGAGCAAACTGCACCTGATCTACATCGGTCCAAAGACACATTTACATTACGTATTTACATTTATGTATAGAATAATTTTTCACGTCACAACATATTTGATAATATAGCTAATAGAATCACGGGTTACTTTGCGGAAATCCATTATAATGAAGGACTTTACTGGGGGTAGGATTCCTATGCAGGAATCCGTCTAGGTAGGTACCACCTCAGGGCCAGTTATTCTGCCGTGAAGCAGTAGTGTGCAAACATTACTGTGTTTCGGTTTGAAGGGTACTGTGAGCTAGCGTAATCACTGGACATATGAGACTTAAGAACTTATGTCTCAGGGTGATGGGCACAGTGTGGTGTCACAGAGAAATTTTCTGGGTGACACAGCGTTTGTTATGGGCAGACGTGGCACTTACAATCAGGTAAAAGTTTTGCTCGTTTCATCACTTTACACAATAAAAAAGAAGGAAAGGAAGTTAATTTGCTAAGATTCGCAAGCAAAATATACATATAAAATGGAGTATGTTACCTACTTTTGGAGGCGCTCCGCTCGCCCTCACACCACTAGAACACTATCACTAGGCAATACATACCACTGAAGTCGAGAACACGACACGTGTTTCGCTTTAAAACGAGGCATTATCAAGTATCATCATGACATCGGGGCGGGCGGTGCACTTCAAAAACTAGGTTATATACACCATTTTATATATTTATCATGTGGATCTTAGCAAATAGCCTTCCTTTCCATCAATATTTTTAATTATTTTTTTCTGCTAGCCAGTGACGAGAAATAAAAATTGTTCACCTGACGGTAAGTGGAATGTCTGCCTATAGGCATGTATCAGTCACCCTTCAATCCAAAACAGTAGTGTTTGCACACTACTGCTCAACGCTAGAATAACCGGCATTGCTGTGGTACTTACCTAGTAAGATTCCTGCATAGGAATCCTACCCCCGGTAGAATTTATTATCTGTTCTCTATAATGGAATTCGTATATAGTGGCAAGTAAGTATCGATGCAAAAATTCAAGAGCAAAACCGTTGAAGCTCGTTTATATCGCAAGTAACATAAGTCGCGGCGATCTCGTAAATAAGCCGCGACTGCGCTATTAAGAGGACAGGTGGCCGCTGCAAAAACGCCACAAAAACGCCGCTCGATCGCCGCCGAGCCGCGGAAAAACAATCAAAGGGCGCCGCGAGTCCGCTCGGCCTGATCAGACTCACAGGGAGTCGGGCGACAACGCGACTGTATTAATTACCACTTATTAAGTACAAGTTTCTGGAATAATTTCTTTGTGTTTTATAATTTAATTTCAATACACTTAAATAAACTATACCATTGCTGCGTTTCGTATGTTCAGTGTTGTTAACAGGAGGCACCGAAACCGATACCGCGTCGCCTAGTGGTCAGAGTACCTGATTCTACACCGCGGGACCTGGGTTCGGAAACCGGCCGGAGCCGACATTTGGTGCAATATAAATAATTGGTTTTCGTGTCTTCGTCATTCATGGTTCTTTTCATCATCATTATCATTTCAGGCTATCACTAATCCACTGCTGAACACAGGCCTCCCTCATAGATTGCCTCGAAAGTTTTTAGCGCTCATTTTGGGGGGATTTTGCCGACTGTAATACTGGCGGTAGGATTATTATCCAGAAATCCGCCAATGCAGTTACTACCGCTGTGCCAGTTAGTGTAATTGTAGGGCATATGGAATGAAATGAAACTCATAATCCTTATTATTCTACGCACACAATAAAAACATAGTGAGTCATGTATTTTTTTTAAATGTACCACCGTTTCGTAAGTAAAGTTTCGTGGAGACGAAACAAGTAAAAGATACTCTGCAGCCATCCCCTTTTTTGTAATTCGTTATTTTATCCTAGCTAATAATCCCTCTAGGTAGGTACCACCCCAGGGCGAGTTATTCTGCCTTGAAGCAGTAGTGTTCAAGCATTACTGTGTTCCGGTTTGAAGCGCACTGTGAGCTAGCGTAATAACTGTGCATTGGAGACTTAAGAACTTATGTCTCAGAGTGACGGGAGCAGTGTGGTGTCGCACAGAAATGTTCTGGGTGACACAGCATTTGTTGTGGGCGGACGTTGACGTTACCATCAGGTAAACGTTTGCTCGTTTCGTCACTTTATACAATAAAAAAAAACAAAGTCACTAATAATGGTTTTACAGAACCGAAGCAAGCGCGACAAAACCACGACTACATTTCAGACAAGAACATTATACATCAGATACAGTGCCGTAGGACCGGACAAGTAACATTTAGGGTTGTTGATCGTACTTTTTACAAAGGTTAAAGTGTGTAAGCTTTATAATTTTACAATTTTTTTTCGAATCCTTGTTTTACATTAAATACCAAGCCAGGGCCAGTTTAAAGCAATAGTGTGCAAGCATAACTGTTTCGGTCTGATGGGCACTGAGCGCTAGCGTAACACTGGGCATATGAGATTTAAGAACTGATGTCTCAAGTTTACGGGCGCAGTGTGGTGTCACACAGAAATATTCTGGGTGACACAACCTCTTTTGTGGGCGGGCGTAGCAGTTACCATCAGGTGAACGTTTTGCACGTTTCGTCGCTTTCTACTATAAAAAAAAATCTTAGGATGACGGGTGCAGTACAGAAAGTGCAGTACAGCAGTGCAGTACAGCACAGAAATTTTCTGGGTGACGCAATGGTTAGAGGCAGATGTTGCACTTAACTTCAGGTGAATGTCTTGCTCGTTTCGTCACCATATCAAATTAAAAAAAAATGCCTACGTATTTAATACATTTTATTATTTAATACAATAACTTACGAAAATACTTAATTTTTATTTACCCCTCTGTTTATGCTTGTCCTTAGACAAAAGGGCGCCCTCTATATTGTTTATTGTAACACCAAGTCACGTATAAATTGTATATTAATATAAAATTAGTTCCCTACTTAAGCAATCTGTGTCGCCCAAACGCCTTCGCGATGCAGACATCGCGTCGAAAGTTAGAGCGCAATCTAGCGGCAAATTGGGTAAGCCGTACGCAAACATGCCGCCCACCAAGAACAACAGTTCTTCGAAACATTATACAAACAGTAATAGCAAACGCAACACTATGAAAAGTAAAATTCTTAAAACTATTTTCTAAGAAGAAGTTTGACAAATATGAAACTTAATAACAAACAAACTTAATTATTCAGCGATGGGCAAAATACAAAGTCTAGACGTGGGTCTTTTTATGAGACTGTTTTTACATTTTAGCGCGACAACACGCGTTACTTTGTCTAAACCTGGATGAGTTTCCACTACTGTGCCCAAAAGCCATCTGGCGGGTGGTAGATCGGGTTCTTTTACCAGCACTACATCACCTACTTTCGGTTCAGGCGTCCTTTCAGTCCACTTAGGTCGTTGTAGGAATTGTGTAAGATATTCCTGGGACCAGCGACGCCAGAAATCTTGTACCATGCGCTGACACAATTGCCACCTGCGCAATGGAGATATTGGCACATTCTCATAACATTGATCCGGAGCTACAATCAGTGGCTCCCCGACTAGAAAATGCCCCGGAGTTAAAGGCAACGGTTCGCCTTTTTCGTCAGTATGCCATCGGCCGAGAATTAAGACATGCCTCAATCTGGGTCAGGACTGTGGCCATCTCCTCGTAAGTAAGCGTGGAGTTACCGATTACACGCTTCAGGTGGAATTTGCACGACTTGATCCCTGCTTCCCACAATCCTCCAAAATTGGGAGCATGAGGAGGAATGAAGTGCCACTGCGTTCCTTCGATGGCCAAGTAATCTGCCACTTCAGGGACTAGGCTTGACTTCTCAGCATCAAAGAGATAACGAAGTTCTTTAGCTGCTCCTACAAAATTAGTACCGTTATCACTGTACAGGTCACTGCAGTAGCCACGCCTACCAGTGAATCTTTTGAATGCAGCTATGAAGCCTGCTGTTGACAGATCGCTGACCAATTCAATGTGAACAGCTCTGGTTGCCATGCATACGAATAGACAAACGTAACCTTTGTAGGATTTATTTCCTCTCCCCTTGGAAACACGTACATTAATGGGTCCCGCATAGTCTACCCCGCTGCATAAAAATGCCTTAGTCTCGTTCACCCTGGGCGGGGGCAGTTGTCCCATCAATTGGTTTCGAAAATTTGCTGATTGTCTGACGCACGGAATGCATTTCTTGACGTAAGCCTTAGCTAAGTTCTTTAAACCTGGTATGCAGAACTTAGCTCTTATGTAATTAACCATCAATGGTGCTCCCCCGTGTAGTGTTTTGCTGTGAGCATCTCTGATGATAAGTTGGGTCAACCATGCTGATTTCGGCAACAAAATGGGATGTTTCTGCTCGTAATCTATGTTTGCAAATTGGAGCCGCCCACCAACACGGACTATTCCCGATTCGTCGATTTGCGGAGTGAAGGAGGTAAGTTTGCTTTTCCGTTTCAATTTTCCATTTTTAATGTCACTTATTTCTTCCCCATAAGCGTCTTCTTGACTCTTTTTCACCATAATTGCTAAAGCTTCATCTAACTCGGTTTTCATCAGGTATGTATGATTTTTCCCTTTATTTTTCAGGAATCTTCGGCAGTACGCAACAACCCTCAACAACTTGGTAAGTGAAGAGTACTTGGACCACATTGGACCCCCTTCGCCGTCGATCCCGGCTACTTGAGTTCCCAGGTGAGTATGTATGTTTCTTTCCTCTAGCTTGGTGACTAATGACTTTGGACTAGGGTAGTGTATGTTAGTTCCTTTCAGCCAAGAAGGACCATTTAGCCAAAGTTTAAAGTTATTTAGTTCGGATGCTGCAACCCCTCTCGATGCGCAATCCGCTGGATTGTGCTCTGACTTTACGTGCGACCACTGACTTCGATTCGTCACGGACAGAATTTCAGAACATCTGTTTCCGATAAAAGTCTTCCATTTACTGGGATGACTGCTAAGCCACGCCAGCACTACTTCTGAGTCGGTCCATGCGTGTATATTTGATTTATGCACGTCTAGTACATTCGACACTTCAACCAAGAGCTTTGCCAGTAACACCGCTCCGCAAAGTTCCAACCGAGGGATTGAGACTTGTTTGATAGGTGCTACTCGCGTCTTGGCTGTTACCAAACTGATATGGACATGCCCTTCAGCGTCGACAATACGTAAGTATACAACGGCTGCATATGCAGCGTTTGACGCGTCACTAAAGCCGTGCAGTTCCATTAAAGTAGCATTGTTCCTGTGATTAGTCCAGCGCGGAATCCTGAATTTGGTAAGTTGTGATAGCTCTTCCCTATAGTTTAACCATTCTTCCAGCAAAGGAGATTCTAATTCCTCGTCCCACTTTATACCTGCTAACCACAGCCTTTGAATGAATATTTTTGCCTGAATTATGCTGGGTGCTATCCAACCTAGCGGGTCATAGAGCTTTGCAATATCAGATGTAACCTTTCTTTTAGTTACAGGTGTCGATGGAGGAGGGAGTTGAACTGCATAAGCGAATTCGTCGCGGCTTCGATCCCAGGTGAGTCCCAATATTTTATTAACTGCTTCTTGCTTCATTTCGAATGTCCGTCTTTTCCTGTTGCGCTTTCCTTAATGCCTTCTAACATAACTTGGCTATTGCTTGACCATTTCTGTAGTTCAAAGCCCCCTTTACCTAGTAATGCTTTCATCTGGTGATACACTTCTATCGCTTCTGACGCTGACTGACAACCTGACATCAGATCGTCCACGTAGAAGTGCTGACGTACCAGAGGAGCTGCAAGAGGAAAGTCTTTACCCTCGTCCACCGCGACCTGCATGAGACTCTTTACTGCGAGGTAAGGAGCTGCTGATGTACCAAAGGTAACCCGATTTAGTTTATATTCCTGTATGTCTTCGTTAGGGTTATCTCTCCACAGGACGCGCTGATACTTCGTGTCTCTCTCATCAACTATCACTTGTCGATACATCTTAACGATGTCAGCTATGAAGCAGACTGGGTGCATCCGCCATCGCATTATTATGTGACGCAAATCCGATTGTAATGTAGGTCCCACTAAAAGATCATCGTTTAAAGATACCCCGTTTGTACCCTTACACGACGCATCGAAAACTATACGCACCTTAGTGGTATCTTTATCTTCACGCACTACGGCATGATGAGGTAAGTATAGTCCTTTTCCTTCGGATTCCCTTTCGGACAAAGGTTCCATGTGATTTAGTTCCCGATATTCATGGAATACCTTTGTATATTCTGTTTTCAGATGCTGATCTTTGTGAAGTTTCCTTTACAGTGAGTGAAACCGTCTCAATGCTATCTCCCTGGATCCTCCATCTACACAAGGTGGTTTTACGTCCCGGAACGGGAGCCTAACAACATACCGCCCATTCTCGTCCCGTGTAGTGGTTGCTTGATATATTTCTTCGCAGCGTTGTTCCTCAGGTGACAGTATCCGTGAATTGTTACTAGGTTCTGATTCAAGTTCCCAAAAGGACCGTAGTAACTGATCAACCTGTGTGTGCATGGTAACTGGCATACATGATATTTTTGGCTGCGAACCCACGTGACCACTGAGAATCCAACCCAGCGTTGTGTTCTGTGCTATTGGAGAACCCTGAAATGGACATTTGATTAAACCCGTGTCAATGATCTGCGCATATACCTCTGCTCCCAGCAGCATATCTATTTTGTTGGGAGTATGATATTCCGGGTCTGCGAGATCTATATCTTGCAGCTCCGGCCAGGAAGTAATAGAAACCTTTGCCGCTGGTAAGTATGCAGTCAGTTTATTCAAAACGTACGCCGTTACCCTAATGAAGCATTCAGAGTTGAAGCGTGAGGCGATTGTGACTTGAACAGTTGATTTTGATACGATATTCTGCTTGCCCCCCAATCCCGATATGAGACCCTTGGCCGAGGTTGTTTTCAACCCAAGTAATTGCACCGCAGCCGAGGTGATAAATGAGGCTTGTGACCCTTGGTCTATCAATGCCCTTAGCAAAAGTCGCTCTTCCCTTTCCCGTGTTTTAGCTTCCACGACCGCTGTAGCTAACAATACTTGCTGAGTGACTTGGTCAACAAAGTGTGTTGCGATACTGGTGCTCGGCGTGGACTCTTCCGTTGATTCCGTGACCTGTGTATGAACTGAAAATTCGCCTGTGTTCTTACCATCGGTTGATGGCAATTCGCCCTTTTGATGCAACAGAGAATGATGCCTCCGGTTGCAGATTTGACAATTTGTTGTATTTTTGCAGTGTCTGGCAGAGTGGTTACTACCTAAGCAGTTGAAACATAACCCATAGGTTTGTACAAAGTTACGCTTTACATCAACATCTAAACCAGTGAAATCTTTACAATGTATTATCCTATGCTCGCCTTTACAGTAAGTACATGTTACATTAGTGATGTGCAGATTATTAACCCGTTGCACCTGAGTGCCCTTGCCTTGACTAAAATTTCCCTTGTGATTACTATTGCCACTGATATACTTAGGTTTATTACTATAAGCCGGTCTGGGTTCCAAAAATTCCAAAGAATGATATCGAGTTGACAGAAAATCTTTGAATTGCTCTACAGTAGGCAAGTTCTCAGCCAAAGACACAGACTCACTAACTTTACATTCCCATTGTTTGCGGCTATCAGGATCTAACTTTTGACTAACAATGTAAATAATAATAATGTCCCAAGACCCAATGTCTATACCTAGACTCGACAAAGCACCAAGTGTTTCAGTTGTACAATCCAATAAATTCTTAATATCTGTGGCAGACTCAGTTAGAAGGGGCTTCTGAGAGAAGAATCTTTTAAATATGCAATTACTCAAGTACTGTTTATTCGCATAGCGACTTTCTAACTGGGTCCAGCACTTGCTATAATTATCGCTAGTAATAGGTATGTGCCGTAGGAGTTGTTCTGCTTCGCCGGTCAAATGTGCCTTTAAATAATGTAGTTTTTGAACATCATCAATGTCTTTGTTGTTGTGGATGAGTGAAGTAAATAAATACCGGAAACTCGTCCACTCCGTATATTTTCCCGAAAAGGTTGGAATCGCAATTTTAGGTAGCTTGACCTGGTTTGACTTGGACACCGATGTGGCTGACGTGGGAATATTGCCGCTGGGACTGCCTTTTAACTTGCTGAGTGTACTTTTAAGCTCGCATTTGTATTCCATATATAATTCATTTGTTGCATCGTACACATCCTCCGTCATGTATTCAGTGCTTTGTAATGCTTCGAGATCTGGGGTCATTAACATCTGTGAATGTACACGTAAGAATTGTTGCCATAGCTGTTCTAAATTTTCCAGTCTAGTTTCCACGTAGGTGATGGTAATCCGCTCCTTAGGGGACTTCTTATAGTTACTGAATGCCTTAGCAATTCGTCCCTTCTGATCCATTTGAAGATTGCTACTGGCCTCTATTTTACTCATCTTGTTAAATTATATAAGTCCCAGTTACGATCTCAAAAATATTACAAGTCCAAGATGTTTATGAATTGTCTAAGTCCCAAGCTTCAATCTTGAAAATTTTACAAGTCCCGATTGCTCACGAATTTTCTAAGTCCTAAGTTGAATCTCAAAAAAATTACAAGTCTTTTAATTGCTTATCTTCGCTATGAAATCGGGCATAGGTTCCCCGTCGGATTATTTTTTCTTAAATTATCCTAAGTCCCAATGAACACAAATTACAAATTTCACAAGTGACACTTCACAGATAATATAGAATGTACTAACAGTTTTATCTTCTTACACTTTGCCATACACTCCGTTTGTCCTTGAACCTTGCTTTTGAATTTCCCGCCAATCTGCTCGCCTGTGACGTCACTTAAACGTCACGACGCTGCTGCCTCCATTGACTTCTTGATCCGCTGTTTCTGGAAGGCCGCACCCTCGACAACGATCCGTTGTCACTTGATGGCGGTAAATAATACCCTATGATAACAGGCCCAAGGTATATCCGACTCGTAAAGGACCAATGTTTATGCTTGTCCTTAGACAAAAGGGCGCCCTCTATATTGTTTATTGTAACACCAAGTCACGTATAAATTGTATATTAATATAAAATTAGTTCCCTACTTAAGCAATCTGTGTCGCCCAAACGCCTTCGCGATGCAGACATCGCGTCGAAAGTTAGAGCGCAATCTAGCGGCAAATTGGGTAAACCGTACGCAAACACCCTCTCTGAGACGTTTATTACGTTATTTATCTCTGGCAATCTTACAACATATCTTCTCTTTACACCTTTATCTTTACACCCATAGCCGAAAACAAATAGATTATGTTGCATAAATATTAATAATATTAAATATTAATTATGCCGATAGGTGTCCGGCAGCGTAGATTAGCACCTCTTTCCTAACAAGGTGTCGTAAGAGGCGACTAAAGTATTATATGGACAGCCTTTGTTCGTGCAGGATAACACATAATATGCCATGCTATCACTATACTGCTCGTGAGAACGCAACGTCTTGTTTCGCAACGCAACGGAACAAATGCTGTGTCACCCAGAATATTTCCGTGCGACACCACACTGCGCCCGTCACCCAGAGACATCAGTTCTTAAGTCTCATATTCCCAGTGATTACGCTAGCTCACAGTGCCCTTAAAACCGAAACACAGTAATGTTTGCACACTACTGCTTCACGGCAGAATAACTGGCCCTGGGGGTGGTACCTACCTAGACGGATTCCTGCATAGGAATCCTACCACCAGTAAAACCTATTCGCAAACAACTCAGCAATAACTTCTATATGCAATCTGAAACTAAAAACCAATTTACATTTAAGCGAATTATCACGACCAGCACACTAGATCTCATCACAGAATGACTTCTTATAAAGGCTATATATGAGGTGAAACACGTGTCGTGTTCTCGACTTCAGTGGTGTGTATTGCCTAGTTGTAATGTTGTAGTGGTGAAGGGTATCTGGTGGCGGTATTGGTTTTCTTGTCCACGCTGTTGAGGGAGGGCGGGCGGTGCTCTTGAAAACTAGGTAATACACAACATTTTACATTTTGCTTGTGGATCTTAGCAAATTAACTTTCTCTCGTTTACTATAATGGATTTCCGCAAAGTAACGCCTGATTCTATTAACTAACACTAATGTGGTTAACTATTTAACTGCTTTATGTTAAAATTAAAAATGTTTTTAAATGATTCCGTTTGTGAAAGATTCATTTATGCCTGATCATATTGCGTAACCTTTACCTATGTAACTTTATATGCCGCCAGGACCACAGTTTGCTATGAGCCATGCGTATTATTACGAAAGCTGAATATCCTTAAAAATAATGATTGCATATACTGGTTTTGTCCTACATTACTTCAAAATCTAATGGTGAGCGTAGTGAAACCACTCCTCAAGCGATTACCGCCCGCCGCCCGCACCGCGAGGAAACTCATTTTCCAACGACTCAACCTCCGCGCTTATTACAACCGTACACATATATCTACAGTTGAACTTTGCTTTTTGAACTTTATCACCTTCGCAATACAGTAAAATATCATTTATTTAACAATTTAACAAACGCAAACGTTGCTTGTAATTTAACGCTGCGGCAAATTTGTAATGTACCAGTTTTGTAACAAACTTAAGCAGTACTCTGTACGTTATAAAGTTCACAATTGATTGCGTTCGATTTTAAGAGTAGCGCCGGCATGGTATTATAATTCTAGTTCGCGAATCACCCGTCAATCATGTTGCGATATGAGCACTG
The DNA here is from genome assembly GCA_019845155.1 of Luehdorfia chinensis. NCBI lineage: Eukaryota > Metazoa > Arthropoda > Insecta > Lepidoptera > Papilionidae > Luehdorfia > Luehdorfia chinensis. Next base: position 15,873,953 of record JAHVAK010000033.1, on the reverse strand, counting down.
ACAAAGGAAAAATCCTTTTGCGAGCGCGCAACTGTTCGCGGTGATCAAAGTGGTCTGGCGACACCTTAAATAAACTCCTGTTGAGCTAATTTCGCTTTGCCGCGTAATTTGTAACGCGTTCGAATCGTTTGAATTTCGAATTTGGGGTGTTTCGACTTTTTTGAAGGCGTTTGATCATTTCATTTCTAAATTAGGTGCGTTTAATGTTGCCAACATTTAATGTCCCTGCCGCTTTCCTCTCTTGGGTTTCTAAAATTTCTTTAGTCTTATGTTATTAAAAAGCCTATTTCGTTGAATCTTAGATGTCCGTTCAGGTTAAAATTAAGCTAAGATTTTTTTTATTACGTTCCTTAGAGAAATTTTTTTTTGAGCAGTTGGTTACACTTCGATTTACCAAAGTGAATATTAATCTCGTTTCCAATAATTGCATACGTAATGAGTTAAATTAACAATATGAAATTTTGTTCTTTTTACTGTTCCGAATGAGCCGTGGTAGCTCAGGGGCTAGGCGCTCGCTTTAAATTTCATAGTACGCGAGTGACCTGGGTTCGATTCCCGGTGCCGGCACCACTAATATTGTTAATTGCAATTTTAAGTGCTGATTTACCACGTGCTCGGCGGTGAAGGAAAACATCGCGAGGAAACCTGCATGTCTGAGAAATAAAAAAAATATTTCAAAGACATGTGCAGTCCGCCAACCCGCATTGGAGCAGCGTGGCGGATTCTTCCTAGCTCCAAAACCCTCTCAGAAATGAGAGGAGGCCTGTGCTCAGCAGTGGGACATGTGTAGGCAGAAACTTTACAAATTTTTTTTACTGTTCCGAAAACGTGTATTTTTGTTTTTTCAAAATACTATTTTGAATTTAACAACGTTACAACGTAGAGTAAGGAATGTTCAGTTCTGAAATCTAATATTTCTATATTTTTTATGCTTAAGAAACATCTTCTAAGTTTGTTACACAAAAAAATATGTTGAATTATTTTCATGAGAGACCAATCTCAAGTCTTAAAGTAATTAAAAATTTCTACCATTATTGTTAATACCAGATTATACTACATGCGGAGTTGCAAGTAAACATGGTATTAAGAGTTCGCGTGTAAGAGAGATATTCGAGTTTGTACGAAAAAAAAACATATTTAGTCATGTAGGTATAAAAGTTGCTAATAAAGTAAATAAAGGATTCAGTGTACGCGCATACAACGAGGCTCATGAGCTTCGAGGTCTTAATATAACACTTATGCTATAAGGTCATACGTAGGTTAGAATGCAGTGTCAGAGACACGGAGACAATCACAATATAAATAGACCCGAAAACCGACAATTTGTTTTTGTACAAATGTTGGGATGCACTGAGACTCGAACGCAGGACCCGCTGCGCAGTAGTTTTGTACTCTGACCGGGTCATGCGGTCGTGAAAGCATTAAATGTGTTTGTCATATAAGACAAACATAAGAAAAATCTCGTTACCCCGGCAGACGGCAGAATGTAAAAAAAGTAAAGTTTCAGCCTATAAATGTCCCACTACTGAGCACAGGCCTCCTCTCATTTCTGAGAGGGTTTTGGAGCTAGGAAGAATCCGCCACGCTGCTCCAATGCGGGTTGGCGGACTTCACATGTCTTCGAAATATTTTTTATTCCTCAGACATGCAGGTTTCCTCACGATGTTTTCTTTCACCGCCGAGCACGTGGTAAATCAGCACTTAAAATTGCAATTAACAATTTTAGTGGTGCCGGCACCGGGAATCGAACCCAGGTCACTCGCGTACTATGAAATTTAAAGCGAGCGCCTAGCCCCTGAGCTACCACGGCTCTTACTCACGGCAGAATGTGCAAAACCTAAAACACCCAAACGGGCTGCAGCGTTTAAGTTGCGAGGTGCCTTGTGCTGCGATTGCCAATCCGCTTGCCAAGCGTAAATTTTTCTTAATTTCATAATTACCTATGTTCAGCAGTGGTTCGAAATATTTCTAATAAAAATGCTGGAATACTGTACGGCTCCGGCACTGAAAGTGTTTTTTTTTCGAAAGTGGTCGGTGCGCTGCAAAAAGTAGGTAACATACGTAATTTTTAATTATACATGCGGATCTAAGCAAATTAACTTTATTTCTTTCCTTTTATGATAATCATCATAATTTCAATCCATCACAAGTCCAGTGCTGTGTACAGGCCTCCCCCATAGATTACCGCAAAACACGGTCCTGAGTCACCTGCATCCAATGACTTCTAGCAAAATGTGAAGGTCGTGATTAGCCGGTCGCAGGTCGGGAGCCTGTCCACCCCAACGGCGATATAGCCTGCCAGCAATATAACCGGCCCATAGCCACTTTAGCTTGCTGATTCTTATTTTGCTTTCTTAATAATGACTGACTGACAATAATGGAATTCCATAAAGTAACACCTTACTGTATTAACCGTGATATTTTTTCCTTTTTTAACGTTTGCTGCCTCGCCTATCATATGTAATAATAGTAGTAGTACGAGTAGTATAATATTTCGAGGATATGTGAAGTCCGTCAACCCGCATTGGAGCAGCGTGGCGGACTATTCCCATCTCCCAAACCCTCTCAGAAATGAGAGGAGGCCTGTGCTCAGCAGTGGGACATTTATAGGCTGTTACTTTACTTTTTTGTTTTTACCATCATATGTTTATCTCTGCTTAGCCTTATGGTTGACTGGGATAGAATGCCTTTAGGTTTTACATCGGCCATATATACAATTTCAGTTAATATCTTAAATAACTTATTTCATCGCTCAGCTGTGTTAAAATCGCATGTTCAAAGTCTCACCTGTAGAGTTGTCTGTGGTAATTGTAAAAGTAGAGGTTAATGTCGCTTTATCTATGGCATTATTGGGAAGACTATAAAAATGTCTGTCTATGTTTTGAGATGCTAATTAAAGATTCAAATTAATCAATCGTATTATTATTCATGGTGGCAGCGGTGAGTCTACTAAACGCGGAAGTGCGAGATTAAAATAGTAAATAACGCTCTAGTAATGGAAAAAGGCACGATGGCAGTTTCAACTGTGACGCCGCCCTCAGAATTTAACTTCGACGAACCAACTCGATGGAAAAGTTGGCTTAAGAGGTTCCAGCAGTACTTGTCGATCACTGGAAAACGCTCAGACGAAGAAGCGAAAAGTTTACTACTATATTGTATGGGGGAGAAAAGCAATGAAATTATCTGTCAATTTGAAAAGCCCTGTACCACATTAGAAAATCTTGTGCAAAATTTTTCAGAATACTTTGAACCTAGGAAAAATATAATATTTGAAAGAGCTAAGTTCAATGGAAGAAAACAAATGAAAGGTGAAGCGGTAGATTCCTTCATCACCGACATTCACAGCATGGCTCAAAAATGTGAGTTTGAGAAAATCACTAAGGATGAAATAATACGAGACAAAATAGTTGTGGGTATAAGCGATAGGAAGCTAAGTGAGAAATTGCAAATGAAGCAAAATTTAAATCTTCAGGATGCAATGACTATAGTGAGACAATGGGAAGTGCAAAATAGACAAATAGAGCAGTTGTTTCAAGAACAACCTAGCGAAGTGAGAGTGGAAGCTGTAAGAAAAAATCATTTTAGACAGAGAGACCAACTATATCAAGAACAGCTTGGTGAAAAGAAAACAGACACAGTAAGACAACAAAGAATAAAAAATTGTGGTTATTGTGGTTTTAATTATCACACTAGAAATTTATGTCCAGCTAAAAATGCAGATTGTTACAAATGTCATGGAAAAGGACATTTTTCAAGAGCATGCAGGATACAGGATCTGAAATTGGTCCGACTGATAGAAGAAAAGAAAGATAAGGAACCAGATGATATAGAAGGTAAAGATTTTTTTCTATGGGCAGTTGGGGGTGATAATAATAATGGAGCATGGACATCAGAGATTTATATTGAAGAATTTAGAAAGACAGAAACATTTTTGATAGATTCAGGAGCAGATATCGTATGTTTACCTTTTACGGTTGTGCCTGAACATTTTGTGAACAATCTTATTAAAACTAATATAGCATTAAAAGTGGCAGATGGTAGAAATCTAAAAGTATTAGGATATATAAAGATACAATTATCTCACAAACAAAAAAGCATTACAGTAAATACATATATTATAAAGTCAATTAAAAGACCTATCTTGAGCAGAGATGCAAGTAGGGAACTAGGCATATTAAATGTGAATTTATATCATTTGTACAATCTAACAGAAAAAAGTTCTGTTAACATACATAAAGAGTTTCCTCTGCTATTACAGGAGTTGGGGCATTTTAAGGATCCCATATCAATAAAATTGGCACCTGATGCGAAACCTTATGTGCAATCTGTACCACGAGTGGTGCCAATCCCAATGTTGGAAAAATTAAAAAAAGAAATTAAAAGGTTGCTAGATTTGGATATCATAGAGCCAGTGGAACAGGTAACTGATTGGGTAGCTCCTATAGTATGTGTACCAAAAGATGAAGAAGAAATTCGCCTATGTTGTGATTATACACAGCTTAACAAAAGTGTTATGAGACCTTACTTCCCTATAAATAATGTAGAATATACATTAGCTAAAGTAAATAGAGCGAAATATTTTTCTAAAATTGACATAAAAAAATCATTTCATCAATTGAAATTAGATGAGAGTAGTCAGTTGCCAACTACATTTATATCACCCTTTGGTAGGTTTAAGTACAAAAGGCTACCTTTTGGCTTAAATTGTTCAACAGAATATTTTATCACAAAGTTTGCTCGAATTCTAAATGGTCTAAATGTAGTATACCACGTTGATGATATCTTGGTATATGGTAGAGATATGTTAGAACATGATGAGAATCTGCGAAAAGTACTGAATAGGTTGTGCACAGAAGGGTTGTCTATTAATGAAAAGAAATGTATTATAGGAGTTAAGAAAATTAAATTCTTGGGATTTGTTTTATCATTTGATGGAATATCAGTAGATCCAGATCGTATTGAAGCAATAGTTGAATTTCCAAAGCCAGAAAATAAAACAGAATTAGAGAGATTTTTAGGAATGGTAAATTTTGCATCCAAACATTTAAAAAATAAAGCAGATTATATGGAACATTTAAATTGCTTGTTAAGAAAAAATGTAGATTTCCTATGGGGCCCTAATCAGGATCAAGCATTTGAAAAAGTCAAAAAACAACTTTGTGAAACTCCAAATCTTTCATTTTTTGATCATAGCCAACAAATTATAGTGAGTGCGGATGCAAGTTCTTTTGGTTTAGGTGGTTGCCTTATGCAAATAAACAAAAGTGGAAAAAAGGAAATAGTAGCTTACATATCAAGGACTATGAATGAGATAGAGCGTAGATATTCTCAGATAGAAAAAGAAGCCTTAGCATTGACATGGGCTGCAGAGAGATTTCAAGAATATATTACAGGTTTAAAAGTAACATTTGAAACAGATCACAAACCACTCATACAGATATTACAAACTAAACATATGGATGATTTGACACCAAGATTACAAAGGTTTCGAATCAGATTGATGCGCTTTAATTATGAAATAAAGTATATACCAGGAAAAGATTTGGTTATGCCAGACTCTCTGTCTAGGGCACCTTTGAAAATAACTACAGATATTAAAGAAATTATGTCAAAAACACTACTAGTTATGTAAATTTTATAGTGCAACATCTTCCTATAAAAGATGTGTACATAAATAAAATTTTAAAAGAACAAGAAAATGATAAGATTTGTACTGAAATAAGACGGTACTGTAGTGATACATGGCTAGACAAAAGCAAACTACATCCTGATATACAGCCTTATTTTCAACACAGGTACGATTTTAGTATTTGCAATGGCTTATTATTGAAGGGAACGAGAATTGTTATACCTAAGAATATTCAAGAGGAGATATTGGGTTTTATTCACATGGGCCATCAAGGCATTGTAAAATGTAGAAGAAGGGCGCAAATGGCTGTATGGTGGATAGGTTTAAGTAACCAACTAGAAAAAATGATAAAAAATTGTCCAATTTGTGTAGAACATAGATCTAATAATGTTGAGACATTTTGTAAAGAAATTAACCCACCAGATAGACCATGGCAAATCATTGCAGGAGATTTATTCTATTACAAAAAATGGTATCTTATTGTAACAGATTATTATTCAAGATTTTTTGAAATATTTGAACTGAATTCTTTGTCTGAAAATTCTGTGATAAGCAAAGTTAAGGAATTATTTTCTAGATATGGCATATGTGAAGTATTCAGATCAGACAATGGCCCACAATTTCAGACTCAATTCAGAAATTTTGCAAAGGAGTATAATTTTGTACACAGAACTAGTTATCCATATCATAGTCAGTCAAATGGTTTAGCTGAAAATGGAGTGAAAATTGCGAAATCACTTATTAAGAAAAATTAAGAAATGGATAAAGCTTTATTAGCTTATAGAACAACGCCATTAGAGAATGGTTTTAGTCCAGCATAATTGCTAATGGGTAGAAAATTGAGATCTTTTCTTCCTATGATATCATCAAAACTTATTACTAAAGAGTCAAAGCAAGTAAAAAAGATTGAGACTAAAATTAAAGAACGACAGGCATATTATTACAACAGAAGACATAGAACAAAACCTTTGTCTGATCTGGTTGTTGGAGAATCTGTTTGGTTAACTGATATGAGAATGTATGGGACAGTAATTAAAGTTTTACCTTATCGATCATACATAATACAAACTGCTAATGGACAATATAGAAGGAATAGATGGTTTTTGATCCCTGCCCCATATATTAAAAATAATGATATTAATGAAAGCCAAAGAACAGTTAGTTTAGAAAGCTTAGCAGATCAAGATGATTGTTTAAATTATTCTCAAAGGGAGGAAAGAGAAGTGTTGGATGGAAATAATTGTAGTAATAACATGCAACCCCATCTGACTGTACAACGACCAATAAGACAAAGATTTAAACCAGCATATCTTAGTGACTATGTTATATCTTAAATGGTAACGATTAATCAAACAAGGTTTAAAATGCTTTATAGCAACATCTCTTTTAAGTTATACTACTTTCTTTCAAATTACATTGTTATTTCCTAAATCTAATTTTTGTATTGTATTAGACTAGCTTGTGAAAGGGGATGTAGAGTTGTCTGTGGTAATTGTAAAAGTAGAGGTTAATGTCGCTTTATCTATGGCATTATTGGGAAGACTATAAAAATGTCTGTCTATGTTTTGAGATGCTAATTAAAGATTCAAATTAATCAATCGTATTATTATTCATCACCTACAAACCTCAACTGGCGGTAGGATTCCTATGCAGGAATCCGTCTAGGTAGGTACCACCCCAGTGCCAGTTATTCTGCCGTGAAGCAGTAGTGTGCAAACATTACTGTGTTTCGGTTTGAAGGGCACTGTGAGCTAGCGTAATCACTGGGCATATGAGACTTAAGAACTGACGTCTCAGGGTGACGGACGCATTGTGTTGTCACACTGTTCTGGATGACATAGCATTTGTTATGGGCAGACGTTGCACTTACCATCAGGTGGACGCTTTGCTCGTTCCGTCACTTTTATTAAATAAATAAAATAAGTGCATGTTTCCCACTGAACATGACACCACGTATTTCATAAAATGTTATGAGATTTTGTTCTGTTGACAACTGAAACGCTACGCACCTCTTAATGGCCCGGACGTGTTTTATCGTTTATTAATTAAAGCACTGCATTTTTAAACCGCACGTCTTCACCGCGACGCGTCGCCGCGGCCTCCATTGTGCCCAACAAACGGCTAATTGATCACAGCCGCGGAAGCGACGAGTGTCACCGACTGTCGAGTTGAATGCCTCCCCAAATGAGCATATAATGGCCCGCGCGATTTCTCCACCGCTGAATGAAATAAAAGCTTCCATTGTGCAGAGGAAACGGAGCAAGGAACTGAATTGTGCTAAATCAAAGGCGACCGATTTGTATGAGGCCTCGGATGAATATGATCAGCAAATTGGTAGGTGAAATTTTGTAGGAATTGGTCGGAGGTCGGCCATTGTGCAACTTATCGCGTTTCGGCGTCAGCGACGGCGCGATTTTTTTTTTTGGGATGCACTACTTGTGACGCGGAATGCAGTTATCGCTATTGTTCTGTTTGCAAATAAAAAATATCTGTTTGGAAATGCTTCCTTAGGCATCTTTGCGTGAAAAAAAATGTGTCTTGAGAAGCTCCCTGAGGTAACCTTGATAAGATAGTTAAAGATAGATGCGCGATAAATGTGTAGCAATCTAAGTTATGGGAAGGCATTTGTCATTTTAATTTACGTATTGTCTACTAAAATTATAAAGCAGAAGAGTTTTTTTTGGTTTAATCTCAGAAACTACTGCTTTGAGTAGAAAAAATATTTTAGTGTTGGATAGCCCATTTATCGAGGAAGGCTACAGGCTACATAACATCTCCTTTCAACCCTTAGAGCAATTTCTTTTAAAATAAACGGCGCCTGCTAAATAATTTCAGTGATATACATTTTCGGTGATGTAATTGCTTCATCGGATACTGTGCTCGCGGGCCAGAAGCCCGCGTTCCAGGTTTGGTTTGACCCAAACATAAATAAATACAACCTCCTACAAAAACCTTGAAATTCGGACTGTGTCGCGTCCGCTGTGTGCTTTCGCGATTTCGAATATCATAAATATTTTAAGTCGTCTAATGACCGTCGGAGGGAGGCAATTTCGGTGATGTAATTGCTGTAAGCCTTTTTGGCTTTTACAGCTTCATAGGATACTGTGCTCGCGGGCCAGGAGCCCGCGTGCCAGGTTTGGTTTGACCCAAAAATAAATAAATAAATAAACTCCTACAAAAACCTCGAAATTCGGACTGTATCGCGTTTGCTGCGTGCTTTCGCGATTTCGAATATCTTAAATATTTTAAGTCGTCTAATGACCGTCGGTCGGAGGCAATTTCGGTGATGTAATTGCTGTAAGCCTTTTTGGCTTTTACAGCTTCATAGGATACTGTGCTCGCGGGCCAGGAGCCCGCGTGCCAGGTTTGGTTTGACCCAAAAATAAATAAATAAATAAACTCCTACAAAAACCTCGAAATTCGGAATGTGTCGCGTTCGCTGCGTGCTTTCGCGATTTCGAATATCTTAAATATTTTAAGTCGTCTAATGACCGTCGGAGGGAGGCAATTTCGGTGATGTAATTGCTGTAAGCCTTTTTGGCTTTTACAGCTTCATAGGATACTGTGCTCGCGGGCCAAGAGCCCGCGTGCCATGTTTGGTTTGACCCAAACATAAATAAATACAATCTCCTACAAAAACCTCGTAATTCGGACTGTGTCGTGCTCGCTGCGTGCCTTCGCGATTTCGAATATCTTAAATATTTTAAGTCGTCTAATGACCGTCCGAGGGAGGCTGCGGGCCTCCATTCGGACTTGTGTGTTTCTGGTTCGGTGTCTCTGGGCGGTGAGAACCGCCCTGGACGGTGCGTGAAATCGCGGAGCATAGGTAGTTTATAATAAACCTGTTTGTGTAACGGCTAGAATTCGCAGGGTATTTTTAATTCATAACAGTATCAAGTAATCAGTAAGTGCCGTGTGGTGGCGGCTCGATAAAAGAATACTACCACTCCATCTCATCCAATGGATCTCGTAAAAGGCGAGTAAGGAATTAAACTGCATTGTGCACCCAACAGCGCATGATGGCGATGGGCTCACCACCTATCACACCAAGTGCATTATATTGTTTTGGTGAAACGTAGATTGTGGCAGTCATCTGTTTTTGCAGTGAGTGCCCAGTCTCTGACTACCCCTTATGGGATACAGTCGTGATCTTATGTATGTAACAGTAAGTTTAATTCATCATAATGAATCATCAACCGTTTGCGAGAAAATCACTGCTGTAGGCATGTTGATTATCGATTATACCAAATTCTCCCAAATAGGAAATCGCTACGCTTCGCAAGGGGATTGTCGCAGTAGACATACTGCCCAAACCTCTTATAGGCGCTGCTACCTCCCTACCTGCTTAAAGGTCTGATTTTAGTTGTGACATCTTTATTACACTTTCCTTAGTCGACGTATACTTCACCTACGAGGGTGGTAGGTTATTTAACGCCACTGTCACAAGGCAAGTCATCATAATTATGAATTATCATCATCATCTTATAAATAGTCCACAGCTGCATTTCATGACTATGACCTGGTATTCTAACCAGGATCACCAGCACAGCTGTTCTAGCGTGAATTTAATAAAAATAATGTACTGTTATCTGTACACACACCCATATATACTCGTATATATATAAATTAATACTGTATAAAAATTAATGTTTGATACGCCATTTTTATCGTTATTTTTCCTTCTAATGACGGAAAATAACACTAAAAGTAAAGTAAAGGAGAGAAAGTTAATTTGCTAAGATCCGCATGCAAAATGTAAAATTGTGTGTATTACCTAGTTTTGAAGAGCACCGCCCGCCCTCCCTCAACAGGGTGCACACGACAACCACTACCGCCACTGGGAGCCGCCACCAGATACCCTCCACCACTACAACAATACCACTAGGCAATACACACCACTGAAGTCGAGAACACGACACGTGTTTCACCTCAAAACGAGGCATTATCAAGTATCACTTGATAATGCCTCGTCGTTTTGAGGTGAAACTAAAAGTAAAGTTTTCGTCAAAAAAAATTGATCGCTCTTAATATTTTTAAGGTTTAATTTATTGATTTTATTGCAGAAAGCGCTATCTGTTGACTAACTAAATAACATGCACGACAACGGTCGGTTGGAATTGTTTACAATATTTAAAGAAGATAGATAGCGCCATCTGTTCGTGATCACGGTACTGTGCGAAATATTCGCACGGGTTGGCTAGTTTATTCGTTTAAGTAGGTTTTAGTTTCTTCTTAAAAAAAAAAAGTAAAGTTTCAGCCTATAAATGTCTCACTGCTGAGCACAGGCCTCCTCTCATTTCTGAGAGGGTTTGGAGGTAGGAAGAATCCGCCAAGCTGCTCCAGTGCGGGTTGGCGGACTGCACATGTCTTCGAAATATTTTTTGTTTTCTCAGACATGCAGGTTTCCTCACGATGTTTTCGTGCGCCGAGTGCATGGTAAATCAGCACTTAAAATAACAATTTTAGAGGTGCCGGCACCGGGAATCGAACCCAGGTCACTCGCGTACTATGAAATTTAAAGCGAGCGCCTAGCCCCTGAGCTGCCACGGCTTTTGGCTACCACGGCTCTTACTTTCTTCTTAACACAAATTAAAGGACATGACGTAATCAATACCGTAATGATTTGTAGCAGCAGCTATCGAAGTACAAGTCAGGAGTATCATCGCGTGGCGAGGGTAAATATTAACTGAGTAAAGTTAAGTCGCTGAGGGCGGCACGCGGCTCGTCATCGAACGCCTTTGTGTTCCTACTGTTGGGGGTTGGCCGGCGCAGGCGAAAGCGATGCGACTGCTTTGCTCGAAAACGATGCCCGAATAAATCAAAATGTTTTTAGTTGCGGTTAGGTAAAAACAGAATTATTTTATTCTCTTAACCGGAAATAGTCCAGTTTTTTTTTATTGCATAAAGTGATGAAACGAGCAAAACGTTCACCTGATGGTAAGTGCAACGTCTGCCCATAACAAATGCTTGTGTCATCCAGAAAATTTCTGTGTGACACCACACTCTGCCCATCACCCTGAGACATAAGTTCTTAAGTCTCATATGCCCAGTGATTACGCTAGTTCACAGTGTCCTTTAAACCGAAACACAGTAATGTTTGCACACTACTGCTTCACGGCAGAATAACTGGACCTGGGGTAGGTACCTACCTAGACGGATTCCTGCATAGGAAAAATTGGCCCTCCTCCCGACCCTTGATCATCAAAGCTCTTCCCAATATAAGAAGTCTGCGAGACCTTCACATAACGATTCCTGCATAGAACTTCTGGCATCGGTAAAAATGGAAAATACGTTGTCTTGTACCATTTAAAGTTTCATCAGCTCGACCTCTGTAAAGGTCTCATGATCAAGGCACACACTTGTTTTTATCCAACACTACGCCCCGCTGTTCCACCCGGCTCTTAATGGCCATAGCATTAAGTTTTAGGCATCTTAGCCTCAATAAACGGGCAGTTTAATACAAAAAAAATTAAATCCGATTAGTGGTTCCTGAAGTAAGCACAGTCAAACATACAAAGTCTCCAGCTTTATTATAGTAGTAAGAGAGTTAAGATTTTAGGAAGACAGACAAACAGACTATGTCAATATTTATGTAAATATTGACATCTACTGGTATTCGAAACCAGGACTTACGATTCAGCAGGTTTTACGCCGATAGGTGTCCGGCAGAGTAGACTAGCACCTCTTTCCTAACAAGGTGTCGTACGAGGCGACTAAAGTACTGTATCGACAGCCTTTGTTCGTGCAGAATAACACCATGATATGTCATGCTATCACTATACTGCTCGTGGGAAGATTTATTTGACTCGTACCAAAATGGCGGCGACGTGCCACCCGTCACGTCGCGTCCCGCGTGGGCGAAAAGTGGACTATCGACTACGTGTATATATATTTTCGGTGATGTAATTGCTGTTAGCCTTCTCGGCTTTTACAGCTTCATCGGATACTGTGCTCGCGGGCCAGGGGCCCGTGTGCCAGGTTTGGTTTGACCCAAACATAAATAAATAAATAAATAAAAACTCCTACAAAACCCTCGAAGTTCGGACTGTGTCGCGTTCGCTGCGTGCTTTCGCGATTTCGAAAATCTTAAATATTTTAAGTCGTCTACTGACCGTCCGAAGGAGGCTGCGCGCGTCCATTCGGACTGTCGACTTGTGTGTCGGTAACTCTGGGCGGTGAGAACCGCCCTGGAACAGAACCGCCCTGGAACATCGACTACGTGTGTGGCCTCTGTCTACCCTTATATGGGAAAAAGGCGTGACTTTATGTATCACGGAGCCACTTAGACACTTCGATACATAAAATAAACTTAGAAATATCTTTTTTTTTAATTATTTCCCAAAATTCTGTTTCGATAATATCCATATCAAAGTCACTCTTCAAATGTCCAGTAAAGTAAACTTCGCTATCGAATCGCCATCGTCAAACTACGCTTTAAGTCTGGTGTAATTGTCAAATTAGCGAGTCGCGCAGATCAAAGGATTCGACGACTTGTAGCATTTTGATAATGTGATAAGTTCCGCGCCCGATTACATGACATTAAGAGGTCCGAGTTGCAGCGGAAGCGGCATAAGCGTACGCAACAGTGGGAAATTAAGGAAAAAAAGAAATGGAAAAGCCTATAAATGTCCCATTATTTGCCATTATTGCCGTGTGTTGGCGGCCAGAGAATCTACCACCCCATTTCAAGAACCAAGAACCAGAAGATTGGCAGCAGCATCTTCCTGGAATATCTGAATAAATAAACTGCGGTTGCCAACCCGCCTGTCAAGCGTGGCACCTATGGCAAAATCCCCCACAAATTTTTGTGGCAATCTTTTGGTAAGGCCTACGTTCAGCAGTAGACTAGCGATAAGACGAATTGATGATGATGATTTGCCTACGCCCATGCTGGAGCCACCGCCGCTACATGGCGGATTGGCAACCTTCATATATTTCCTCGAGACTATATTTATTCCTCAAACCCTGCTGTTTTTTTAACACTGAGCACTTGCAATCAACAATATCATAAATGACGGTATCGGGAATAGGAACCAGGATGTCTATTTTGTATCTCTGGTTGGTTTCGTGATCGGTTACATTTGATCGCATTAACTAATGGATGAGCTTCATACGCCATAATAAAACCGATCACGAAACCCGGCCGTAGAGAACGGCGCGTAGCAGTCGATAATCACACCGCGTACACAAGATACACCCGTGTTCCAGGGCGGTTTTGAGTTAGCCGATACACAAGTCGACAGTCCTAATGGAGGCCCGCAGCCTGCCCTCGGACGGTCATTAGACGACTTAAAATCATATTGAGATATTCTAAATCGCGCAAGCACGCAGCGAACGCGATACAGTCCGAATTTTAGAGGTTTTTGTAGGAGTTTATTTATTTATTTATGTTTGGGTCAAACCAAACCTGGCACGCGGGCCCCTGACCCGTGAGCACAGTATCCGATGAAGCTGTAAAAGCCAAAAAAGACTAACAGCAATTACATCACCAAAATTATATATCACGAAACCAACCAGAGTTACACAGTGGACCCCCAGGTTACTCGCGAACTATGAAATGTTAGTGTTCGACCCCTGTATATTTGTATATTTATATCGAAAATTTTTGAGTATTATACACTGATAGGGAGGACGTTATTAAGTCGTTCCAAAAATTTACGTCCTCGAAGTGCAATACTGGTGCTTAGCTGTGGGAGATTTCCATTGTATGGGCTGTTACTAGCCGTGTGGTGGCTGCTTAAGAGAATCTACCACCCCATATCATCCCGTGGGTGTCGTCAAAGTCGACAGAGGAATAATAAAACCAGGAGATGGGCAGCAGCATCTTCCTCTAACATCTTAATAAATACACTGCGGTTGTCAGCTCGCCTGCCAAGCGTGGCAACTATGGTAAAACCCTCCCAAAATGAGAGCTACAAACTTTTCTGGCAGTAGGCTGAAGTGATGATGAAGCTGTTACTTATTTTATACGTTTTTAGTATTAAATTACTACTAAAAACGGTAAATTGCGTTTACGCTGTGTACTTGTATAATGTATGGCTTAGTCTGACAGTTTTATAATTAAAAACAAAAGTTAAATGTACTTGCTAATTACTTACATACTTAAATAACTCACTGGTGGTAGGATTCTAATGCTAGAATTCGTCTAGATAGGCCACCGCAGTGCCAGTTTTTCTGTCTTCAGGCAGTCGTATGTAAACATTGATGTATTGCTGTTTGAAGGGCATTGATAGGTAGTTTGATTACTGGGCATATGGGACTTACGAATTCTCATGATGATGCGTAGTGTGGCTGCTACATAGAAATGTTCTGGTTGACATACCAATTGTTATGGGCAGACGTTGCCCTTACCATTAGTATTACCCGTCACATCACTTTTTTCCATTAAAAAATATCCGCTAATATTCGGACCGCGCAAGCACCCCGTGTCAATCACACCCATCCAGTGAGGGTGGCAAGAAGCGAGGGATTGAGTATTTTGCTCTGTTATGCCCGATTATGATAATGGACTGAACAACACTTGGTTACAACTTGTTGCAGTTTACATTCGTCTTATAAGCTAATTAAATATTAAAAAATATATTTATTTCATCATCATCATCATTTCAGCCTTTCACTAGTAGTCTTCTGAACATAGGTCACCCCCATAAAATACCACAAAAGTTTGTAGCTCTCATTTTGTGGGAATTTTACCAGTAGTTGCCGCTTGGCAGGCGGGTTGGCAACCGCAGTTTTTTATTCAGATGTTCCAGGAAGATGCTGTTGCATATCTCCTGGTTTTCGTTTTCCTTCTGTCGACTTTTACGACACCCACAGGAGGAGATGGGGTGGTAGATTCTCTTAAGCCGCTACCATATATTTATTTACTAACACACAACTATCTGAACTATCCTATATGCACACATTTACCTTACTTGTGTATCAAATCTATATATATAAGCGATTTACCACTGACTCATCACGATATCTCGGCTTGAAATTTTGCAGGACATATTCCTTCCTCGACATAGACACCTACTAAGATCGGATTGAGTGACATCACCTGGGGCTGGTGCTGTTTTTCTCTGTACATACGAGTACTTTACCATAACAATAACTTCGTTTCTAACAGAAAAATAGTTTTTGCAGAAAACTTGTTTAAAAGTTTCCTGATTGGCTTATTTATTTATTTAATTGTTTTCAAGGGAAACAAACAGTTATAAACAAATACAGATAAACACTTAAGGTAGTAAAAATGCCACAAAAACTTTAAATCAAGTGTTGTTAAGCATATGATGTAAAGGCACACACAAGAGCAACCAGCATTTTTTGTGAATGTAGTTACAAAAACTGCTGGCGCCACGGGAAATGTTTATTTTTATCTATGTTCTAAGTATTAGGTATATCAAATTGTTGGAAAATGGACTCTTTGACTTGTACCAAAATTTCTGGAAGATGTTACAATGAAACCACGCAATACAGGACTTATCAAGTATTAAAAAAACTAGCAATACTCACGCAAATCTAGCAATTTTTTTTTAAATATCCCGTGGGAACTATTTGATTTTCAGTGATAAAAATATCCCATGTTCGTCTCCAGGACGTAAGTTATCTCGTACCGAATTTTGTTAAATTCGGTTTAATGGTAGAGCTGTAAAAAGTTAACAAACAGACAGAGGCATAGAGAGAGTTACTTTTGCATTTATAATATTACTAGTATGGATGAAAATATAGTTATAATTTTTTTTCGATATCTATCCAGTAGTTTTAAAATCGTAGTTTGTTATAACTATAATAACTTTAAATTAAACTAGCTAATGCCCACGACTTCATCGGCGTGGATGTAGTTTTTTTAAATAATAATCACGGCTATCTCTGTGCCAAATTTCGTCAAGATCGGTTCAGCGGTTGAACCGTGAAAAGGTAACAAACAGGCAGAGGGACAGAGAGAGAGAGTTGCATTCGCTTCTATAATATTAGTATGGATGAAGATATCGTGATATTTTTTTTGAACAGAACCAAGTGTCTTAGAAGTAATAATAAAACAAAATTGATCGAAATCTATCCAGTAGTTTTCAGGTGATACGCGCACAACGGCAAAACTCTCTTATAAAATTCTAGTTTCTTAAAACTTTATTGTCTTTATAATAAACTAACTGCGCCCCGCGGTTTCGCGGGCGTAAAAATTTCGACCCCGATCAGTGATATGCGTATATGTACCTCCCTATCTGAATCTGATTGTGGGGTTTTAATTTTTATTTGCGCGCAATCATAATTATTTTTCTAAATTAAATGTAGCCTAAGTTAGCTTATAATATGAGCTATCTGTCAGTGAGAACCCGTCAAAATCGGCCCAGCCGTTTCGGAGATTAGCAACAAACTGACAGACAGACAGAAAATAAAAAAAAATTAAAAATTGTTTTTTTCCTTAAAAGTGCCTTATATACTTTCATAAGCATAGTGAGTAGCTGTTATTTTGTTATTACAAACAGACACTTCTATTTCATTTATTTATATACATGAAGATATCGTGATATTTTTTTAGATGACGACCTAAGATACTACTACTATACTACTAGAAATAAAACTAAAAAAAAAATTATAGAAGTACTAAAATTTTTTTACTGTATACAGTTGTTTTTGCGTGATGCGCGCACGACGGCAGACCCCTACCACTATATTGATACGAGTAGACTAGGTAGGCATAACGTAAAGGGGGGCCGTCCTGGAAGGCGCGTCGTGTTCCCGCGCCTTACTAAGAAGGAAAGAGGAGAGACGCAGTTCTCTCCCAAGGAGGGGCCGCCGATGGTAGGCGGCCAACGCCGGTGGGGTCGCGGATGTGTGCGCGAGCGTTCCCGTGGCCTTGCCAACATGCGGCGAAGGCGGAGCACCATGGGGTTTTAGTCGAGCAAGTCCGACATAACCCGTCCTTCCCCCCGTGAAGGGTATGCGTTAGGCATTTCCCCATGTAAAAAAAAGGTAGGCATAACGTGTGCCGTTTGCAGGGACAAATGTTTCTATAGCCTACAGATAATTTCGTAGGTGATGAAACGAGCATAACGTTAACCTAATGGTAAGTGCAACGTCTGCCCATAACAAATGCGGTGCCACCCAGAAAATTTCTGTGTGACACTACACTGTGCCCATCACCCTGAGACATAGGTTCTTAAGTCTCATATGCCCAGTGATTACGCTAGCTCACAGTGCCCTTCAAACCGAAACACAGTAATGTTTGCACACTACTACTTCACGGCAGAATAACTGGTCCTGTGGTGGTACCTACCTAGACGGACTCCTGCATAGGAATCCTACCACCAGAAATATCAGGCATCGTTAAAAAAACATGAACGCGGAACCGTTGCTCTTCACCGCAAGATGTCGCTGTATCCCAAATCGGTCACGAGGGCATATCCAACAAGAGCCAATTATCTCTAATTGTCCGACCGACCCGTCAATGACATAGCGGTTTACAATACCGATCTCACCCTTTATACGTTCACGCGTCAGTGACCTTCCAACAACATAGACGATTATTCGACCACAAAATAAATGTTTATTTGATTGAAGTGAAAAGTTTCTCACCAGCGGCCAGTATGCTCGAACGTCCGTCCAACAATTAGGCGTAGAAGCGATCGGTTTACGGACAATGGGGTAAATAAACGTTGATGGCAAACGGAAGCTTCTTAAATTGTTTTCTAAAAACAGTCCGGTCGTTAGGAGCCGTTTTGACGGGCGCACAAAGACACGGCGAAGGCCCGAACGCGCTACCGACTGCCTCCATGATTATTTAATTCATTGCTTATATTTTTTTATTCATTGTGAAGGTGTTGCTGACGGTACGTGAGTGGCGCATTTTCAATCAAATAGGGTTGCCATTTCATTTAGTTTTGATTCATTCAATTTGATTTCCCTATAGTTTTGTGTAGTTCAAATTAGTTGTTTTTTACCTAGACATCCAAGCTCAACTTTGGAATTAGTATAAATATGATTACCGGCACTTACAGGCGCTTTGCATTTTCTGTGCCTCAATCTCCCTTTTCTGTAACTAAACGTACCTCCAAGCCAAATCTCATTAAAATCCCTTTAGCTGAGCGTGATTGAATGTCGTGAATTTTGCACAGAACCCTTATTATTTTTCTAAAATTGAAATAGCCTAAGTTACCCCTTATGGTATGAGCTATCTGTCAGTGAAAGTCCCGTCAAAATAGGTCCTGCCGTTTCGGAGATTAGCCGGAACAAAGAGACAGACATTGTTTTTATCTCATAATTACCGTATATACTTTCATAAGCATTGAGTAAAAAGCTGTTATTTTGTTATTACAAACAGACACTTCAATTTCATTTATTTGTATAGAAAAGGTGTTGACAGCTTCGATGCGTTTCTTAGTGCGGAAATAAAAACCACGTGGTAGTTTAATAATAACTATTTGTTCAGTGCCGTATGGTAGCGGCGTATTTCATCCCGTCGTTGTCAAAAAGCCCGTGTAAGGGAAATGCCAGAATCATCCAATGGCCGGCGATTGATGGTGGAATAAACGGTGTAATACTGTACCTAAATTATCTAGAAAGGTGTCGAACAGCAGCGTTTAAATACTGCGATCGCCATTCTGCCTGCCGAACGTGGTTGTTAGTGCAAATCATCCCAACTTGGGACAGCCAGTCCAGCAGGTGTTTGTTGATGATGTTCTCCTAGCCGATTTCGACCACGGCCACAACTTCCGACTACTGTCGAGAGCCATCAATTGCGTAGGAGATATTATAGTGCCACAAGTGTACGCGCAAACACAGAGGCACTCACTTGTCCCAACCTAACCGCGCCCGATGTAACGCTGATGCGATAAGATCGGAGGTAGGCTAGGATGCAGTGTCAGAAACACGGGGACAATCACAACACAACCAGAGCCGAAAACCAACAATTTGTGTTTTAGCACAAATGTTGGCTCCGGCTGTGATTCGAACGCAGGACCCGCGGCTCAGAAGTCAGATACTCTGACCACTGAGCCACGCGGTCGTCAGGATCAGTATCAGGTGTTATTTAACAGGTGTGTGGTGGCGGCTTGTTAAAAGAATACTACCACTCCATCTCATCCAATGGATCTCGTAAAAGGCGAGTAAGGAATTAAACTGCACTGTGCACCCAACAGCGCATGGTGGCGATGGGCTCACCACCTATCACACCAAGTGCATTAACTTGTTTTGGTGAAACATGGATTGTGGCAGTCATCTGTTTTTGCAGTGAGTGCCCAGTCTCTGACTACCCCTTATGGGATATAGTCGTGATCTTATGTATATGTATGTATGTATGATAAAGAAGAAGACTTTTTCTATTTTACTATTTATAATACCATGGGTGCTGTAAAGCGCTGGAAAAGACGAATTAAAAACAGTAAAACAAACGCGATAAAAACCATAAAATCTAGTTTTATTTAAATATGTAGTGTTCGCGTAAATACAATAAATCATTATAGAATTTGTGCAGTCAATCAAAAATTCAAATAAAATTTGTTATTATTAAATAGTCTAAGAATGGAGAGGTATAGAATCCCTTCATTGTTCCTAACATCGGTACGGTTTTTTGTTTTTTCTCCTTTCATAAAATCTCGCCGTACCATTAGTTGCCTAGTTAAATGAATTCATATTTAAAAACAATAGTAAAAAACACTGTACATTATAAAGAAGGAAGGTAAGTTAAGGTAAGTTGTCACAGATTCTCGACTTCAGTGGTGTATATTATCTAGTGGTGGTATTGTAGTGGTTGGTGGAGGGTACCTGGTGGCGGTTCCTGGTGGCGGTGTTAGTTTGCTTGTGCACGCTACTGAGGGAAGGGCGGGCGGTGTTCTTCAAAAAACTAGGTAAAATACACCATTTTTATATTTTGCATGCGGATCTTAGCAAATTAACTTACCTTCCTTCATTATAATGGATGTCCGCAAAGTAACGCCTGATTCTATTAACTATACTGTACATTATGTAAACGCGAGCTTAGCGATAGCTAGCCAGCTTAAATAATTTTATTGTTCTAATGAAATATTTTACCAGCCCTTACTAATTGATTACATCATGTCAGCTACGAGTCGTGATGTCTACACTCAGTTTTAGAAAGAGAGGAACTGATTTCGTTAATCGTTAGTAGTTGAAGACGACGACCGCGTGGCCTAGTGGTCAGAGTACCTGACTTCTAAGCCGCGGGTTCTGGGTTCGAATCCCAGCCGGAGCCAACATTTGTGCTAAACATAAATTTTTGGTTTTCGGGTCTGGTTGTGTTGTGTTTGTCCCCGTGTTTCTGACACTGCATCCTAGCCTACCTCCGATCTTATCGCATCAGCGTTACATCGGGCGCGTGTAGGTTGTGACGAGTGAGTGCCTCTGTGTTTGCGCGTACACTTGTGGCACTATAATATCGCCTGCGCAGTTGATGGCTCTCGACAGTAGCAGTAGGCAGTCTAAATTTCAATACTTGGATTCCTCCCATGAACGCAATCTTCAGTCTCATGACAATCTCGTACTCCATATTCTCCCACACCGCACTGGTTTTCTCTCTAACTCCTTTGCTGTAACAGCGGCCCGACTCTGGAATGCGCTTCCTTTAAACATAAGGAAATCTCCGAACAAGTGGTCTTTTAAAAATAAGCTGAAATTGCACTATTCGAGCTCATCGGACACTTAACTTGTTTATTTTATTACATATATGATATCCTTATATATTACTTTGTATGTTTTAGTTTAGTATACTGGTTCTTTATATATATATATCTATATACATATATATGGATCAAAAATTTGCTAGCAATTCGAACTTAGAACCCCATATAGTGGGATAGTATTAGCATTAAAGACGATGTCTCACAACGCTGTGTTACTTTATATAAAATAATTATATATAATAAATATATATACTATATATTAAATTCATAATATGACAGACATGCTTATTAATAATAATTTTTTTCATTTGATTAAAGGACGAAACGAGCAAAACGTTCACTTGTTGGTAAGTACAACGTCTGCTTATAACAAATGCTGTGTCACCCAGAAAATGTCTATGTGACACCACAATGCGCCCGTCACCCTGAGACATCAGTTCTCAAGTCTCGTATGCCCAGTGAGTACGCTAGCTCTCAGTGCCCTTCAAACCGAAAGTAATGTTGAAACTTATAAATTTTCAGCATATAGAGTACGTGGTAAGGATCTCCGTTATTTGCGCTAACTTCCACTTCCATTTCTCCCAAGACCATTGTGATCCCCGTCGTTTGGGGTCCACCATTGGCCCGGCACTGCAATTACCGCATCCTGCTCCTCAATGAGGATGCAACGATCATGTTGATTGGCGGATGCGCGCCACGCCCGGGCGACGGACTGCTACGGCCACATGCCAATCTTTATTGACGACCTCACCAACTGTCCGGTCTCATCTAAGGGTTTCTGTACACTAAAGCGATGCTTCTGTGACGCAGCGCGTGCTTTATCGCTCGGCCATTGAAGGTCAACGGTGGACCAATTCGCAGCTACATCACAGTCTCCATAAGGCTCGACTTATTGATGATCCGAACAGAAACTCACCATATCGCCAGAAACGCCTAATCAACATCGTCATCTTCACGCCAGCGTACGAGACGAGATTCAGTCGCACCACTCAGCACACCAGATGAGTACAACTCGCAAATTCCTTCACGTTTCCAGAGCATTCCTAAAAAAACAAAAAAATAGTTATTAGAATCAGGCGGAAATTACTTATTATAAAGGAAGGGAAATATATTAGGTTAATTTACGTTCCTTCAAATGTAATAAATAGACGGTAACGGTAGCTCCGCTCCACTGGCTAAAATTTGGCTTCTGCACCACGAATCGCAGATCGATTTTCGAACGGAAAAAACGTCTGTAACAGACTAGATTTTTTTTATTGGATAGAGTGAAGAAACTAGCGAAACGTTCTCCTGATGGTAAGCGCAACGACTGCCCGTAACAAATGCTGTGTCACCCAGAACATTTCTGGGTGACACCACACTGCGCCCGTCACTCTGTGACATCAGTTGTTAAGTCTCATATGCCCAGTGATTACACTAGTTCTCACCACTGCTTCACGGCAGAATAACTACCTACACCACCCCAGGGCCAGTAAAGTAGTAGACTACGACCCCAGAAAAACAAAAAAAAAGGTACGAAAAGAAAAAAGGAAATAGATACGATTAAATGTAGGTAAACAAGTTTATATTTTTGTTTTCAAAGGACTAATTAGTAAAGTATGTAATGTAAGCAAACACGAGATGCTTCACGTCAGCTACACATAGCTACACATAGCTGACGTGAAGCATCGTCGTTCTAGGAAGTCTGCAGTCTGTGACCATGTTCTGGATCATCCCAACCATTACATCAGATTTGATAAACCATAGATCCTTGCAAAAGAACACCGATTCCTTCCGAGGATGATTCGCGAGGCTATTGAAATCAAAAAACATCCTAATTTCAATAGAGAAGATGGTTGGGTATTACCACCAGCTTGGGATCCAATAATAAATTAAATTAAATCAAAAACCAAGCATACCACTGCAAGACTTCAAGACACAGTTAGCTCTTTCTGCGTAGATCGGACCAAAAAAAAAAAAAAAATTAAAAGCTGAAGGTACCCCGGGTTAACTATGACATCAGGACAACTATCACCTCAGTCCTCCCGTGACCATGGGTGCTGTAAAGCACTCGAAACGTCGGGTTATAAAAAAAAAAAATTAAACGCGATAAAATCCGTAAAATTAGTTTCATTTAAATATGTAGTGTTCGCGTAAATATAAGATCTGTTCATGAATCTGTTCTGTATGAATCATTATATTAAAATGTGTACATATAAATTTCTTTCCATTCTCATTCAATGCTCATTTTCTACTATTATTAAAATATAACTTTTTACAACAATTACTTTCTGATTTTTTTTTTATTATTTGACTTACATATATAGTTTCAATCTCGCGTTTGTGTATGTGTATTTTATGTATTTACACGATACGAGAGAAATCATAATGTTTAAAACAAATGTTTTTTTGACGCTTCAACGGAAAGCAAAGGCCGTGGTATACAGTCAGCCTAAGTGGCTTTATCAGTAGGTATCCAGGACATCCGATTCTAAGTTCGTTAAAGTTTTACATCATACATAACTCTATATATGACTATCATGCTTATTTTTTCAAATAAAAAAAAAACTATATTATGAAATTTATGCAGTAGTTATTGTTTTTTTTAAATATTTCATCGTGCTTTAGTCACAAGCCCAAGTATTGTTTGTATTAAAATTTTATGTAACCTATTATTTTTTTGAATACAACGCGCTGAACTTTTTCAAGCAATCATAAATTGTTTCACAGATCTTTATCTGCGTTTATTTCTCAACGGTACTTACGTGTAGCTATAATGCATGAAGAGATATCAACTTGTTAGCCGTCTGTCCTGTATAAATATTATTTCTTTATGGAGCCGTAACTTTCGAGCAGGCGAGCCCGAATTATTTTAAAAGAAAGAAAAACAATTTAAGCTGACAGAAGCTCATTGAGCAGCGAAACGTATTCAAATATCGAAAATTGTTGACAAATTAAGTTCCCTATCCGAACTCGAATTCCCTTACCACTTGAGAGGGTAACTCTCTAAAATTGTACTTGCGGGCCATTTTTATTTTTCACCTAAATTACTTTAACAAAGACCGTGTATAGACGCAAGAGGGTTGAGAATCATATGAATTTCGTTAAAATAGATGTTATTAAATACTTGGGAAGTTGCGCGAAGGGACAGGACAGAGACGTTCGTTTTACTAGTTACTCAATTAGGCCCTTTGTGTTTGTTTATCTGAGTTTGTATAGCATCAGAAAGGGATAGAGATATAGTAATTTGCAGGCAAGACTGGGATGGGCGATGCAAAGTAATTTGAGACAGTTCTTTTCACAGGCGCGGTAATACGTTCCTATTTTGAATAGCAACACGAAACTGGCGGGAAATGCATTTACGTCTTCCTTTTTTCTTTCTCTAATTCGTGTAATGGCCGTCGTCGATTTTCTTTGATACGTTAGGAAAGTTAAATTTAGGACCGGTTTTAAATGTGAAACATCGATTACATGTAACATTTAACTGTTTGTTTAGAAATGATACTGGAGATGTGTCTATTATTTGGTTTATTTTAGACTAATATACATAAAACGCCGTGCGGCTATGGCGTTTGAGATTTTCAAATCATCATGTCTCGTGAGTATAATGAAAGTTGTTGCGAGGCCTATCACCTGCAGAGGATTGTTTGCAAGTTGATGACGTAACTCATAAATATAAAGTAAGGATCTGCTAGTAGTAATGTACGTAAATAGTACGTCTATATTTTTTTTTATTGTATAAATTGACGAAACGAGCGAAACTTTCACCTGATGGTAAGTGCAACGTCCGCCCACAACAAATGCTGTGTCACCCAGAATATTTCTGTGTGACACCACACTGCGTCCGTCACCCTGAGACATCAGTTCTTAAGTCTCAAATGCCCAGTGATTACGCTAGGTCACAGTGCCCTTCAAACCGAAACACTGTAATGCTTGCACACTACTGCTTCACGGCAGAATACCTGGCCCTGGGGTGGTACCTACCTAGACGGATTCCTGCACAGGAATCCTACCACTACTAAAACTATATTATAAGTAATAGAAGCGATAACCGTTGGGAAAGAAAGATTCTCGATTGGCCACCTCATACTGACGATCCGCACCATTTCGCGGGAAGTCAATAGATGGATGGCACATTGCCTAGAACCGTGTCTCGTGGTAGTCTATAGGGGAGGTCTATGTTCAGTTGACTTTTGATTGGTTGAAATGATGATGATGATGATAATAAAAGTTTTGCAAGCATTTCCTTAAAAGTATCAGTTCAGTAAAAGATAGCAGAGCGAAAATCATTTCCGATACGCGAACAATCGAGCGGAAAATGGCATTCATTTTGTTGACTCAATCGTTTATATTCATGTCATACTTTAAGTTTTCATCGCGGAGTTACCCTGTCTTCCCCTGCGCTTGTGATTGAGCAAATATCGTAATATCGGAGTGGGCTCGCGATCGCGACCGATGGCGCATAAAATATCCAGGAATAAACAAACCTGGATGATGTTATTCGGAACGCTTCAAGTTTTTCTGTGTTTTAATCGGATTGATAAAAAATAATATAAATATTTAATTATCGTATATATACGATACTGTCATTTTGTTTTGAATCTTGTTTATGTCCGCGTAGCCGATTTCGACCACGGCATCTTAAAAAAATGATGATGTTCTCCTAGCCGATTTCGACCACGGCGACAACTTCCGTCTACTGTCGGGAGCCATCAACTGCGCAGGAGATATTATGGTGCCAAAAGTGTACGCGCAAACACAGAGGCACTCGCTCGTCCTAACCTACGCCGATGCGATAAGATAGGCTAGGTAGGCTAGGATACAGTGTCGGAAAGACGGAGACAATCACAACACAACCAGACCCGAAAACCAACAATTTATGTTTTAGCACAAATGTTGGCTCCGGCTGGGATTCGAACCCAGGACCCGCGGCTTAGAAGTCAGGTAGTCTGACCACTAGGCCACGCGTCGTCGGTCGTCTAAAGGGTACTGATACTATTACTGGGCATATGAGACTTAATATCTTATGCCTCAGGGAGAAGAGTGGTGCCACACAGAAATGTTCTGGGTGACACAGCATTTGTTATGGGCAGACGATGCGCTCACCGTCAGGTGAACGTTACGTTCAAGTTTTTCTGTGTTTTAATCGGATTGATAAAAAATAATATAAATATTTAATTATCGTATATATACGATACTGTCATTTTGTTTTGAATCTTGTTTATGTCCGCGTAGCTGATTTCGACCACGGCATCTTAAAAAAATGATGATGTTCTCCTAGCCGATTTCGACCACGGCGACAACTTCCGTCTACTGTCGGGAGCCATCAACTGCGCAGGAGATATTATGGTGCCACAAGTGTACGCGCAAACACAGAGGCACTCACTCGTCCCAACCTACCCGCGCCCGATTTAACGCTGATGCGATAACATCGGAGGTAGGCTGGGATGCAGTGTCAGAAACACACCCTGAAAGCGAGCTCCCTAACCACTGAGCTATCACGACTCAAACAAATAATTTGTGTTAATATATTATTTTTTATTTTAAACAAGTTTTATCACATTTGGACTTAAAAAAGCGAATGTTATTACTTCCCTTTTTTATTCTTTAACGACTCTGTCAAGATCGAAAAGTGTGAAAATATGGTTTGTGCTATTAGTAATAAGGTGCACTTTTGCTTGCAGGTGAATTTGGTTAAATGAAACTGCGCTCTCTCTGATTGCTTTATTGTAACAAAAAAAATTAAAATACTCGTACGACATCTATGGTTGCTCGCGTTTAAGCTACGCACTAAGTTTATCTAGCTATACATATGTATCACTAGTAATCACTGGGCATTTGGGACTTTAGAACTGATGTCTAAGGGTGACGGGCGCAGTGTGGTGTCACACAGAAATATTCTGGGTGACACAGCATTTGTTGCGGGCGGACGTTGCACTTACCATCAGGTGAACGTTTTGCTCGTTTCGTCACTTTATACAATAATAAAAAAAAAATGTACGTTTGCAAAGATATATGATACAAACATAAAACAATATTCGGATATAACACGGTTTATCTCTCGTTTAATTCGTCCATGTATGCACAAAGTACCCTCGCCAAGGCCGAAACGCCTCCCTGCGCGGGGTTCCGTAATGAACTCTTTTAAACTGCGGACGGCCTGGCGCGGCACCTTTACGCTCAATCCCTTTGCCCCTGTTGACTTTAAAATCACATGACGGAACGAAAATGTTGCCAGTTTTGATTCACTCCCATTCGATTTGGTTTTTCTTTTATGTTCGCTTTGGTTGTATTTGCGCACCGAAGTTGTTACTTGTGTTCTCTGTTCTATATTATTTCTGTTAGCCATTTTAAAATGGCGAAGGGTACATATATTGATAAGTGAATGTTGCAGTGTAGGTTTTAAAGCGATTCGTCATCATCATCATCACCAGGAAAAGTTTTCGCTTTCTAATGGCTGTTCTTGTTGTTGTTGTACTTGGTCTGTGTGATGCGGCTTAAGATCCGTTTTTTTTTTTAAATTGATTATAGAATTTCGTGACAAAGAAAACGGCTATGGAACTAAACCAGAGCGGTGATAAAGAACGCTCGATTACTTCTAGATCCCAAACTTCTTACTGCGGTTGATGTCTTTCTGGCCGATTTTCAACCACGGCGACAACTTCCGTATACTGTCGGAAGCAATCAACTGCGCGGGAAATATTATAGTGCTACAAGTGTACGCGCAGACGCGGCACTCGCTCGTCCCTACCTACCCGCTCATGCGATAAGATCAGAAGTAGGCTAGGGTGCAGTGTCAGAAACACGGAGAGCACTTACCATCAGGTGAACGATTTGCTCGTCACGTCACTTTATGAAATAAAAAAAAACGGAGACTATCACAACACAACCAGACCCGAAAACCAACAATTTGTGTTTTTGCATAAATTTTAACTTTGGCTGGGGATTCGAACTTAGGAGCCGCGACGTAAAAGGCTGGAGGTTAGAGTACCTCTAGGCCACGCGGTTATCAACTTGTCTGCCAATCGTAATAACTATAGCAGTTGTCCCCTCACTGTTTTATGGAGGACAGTGACAAGACAAGCTAATCGCTCCGCCTGGGATTCAAACCAATGACCCACCGCGCAGAAATCAGGTACTTCGACCAGCGGTTCACTTTTTTTTATTGAATAAAGTGATGAAACCAGCAAAACGGTCACCTGATGGTAAGTGCAACGTCTGCCCATAACAAATGCTGTGTTACCCAGAAAATTTCTGTGTGACACAACACTGTGCCCATCACCCTGAAACATAAGTTCTTAAGTCTTATATGCCCAGTGATTACGCTAGCTCACAGTGCCCTTCAAACCGAAACACAGTAATGTTTGCACACTACTGCTTCACGGCAGAATAACCTACCTAGACGGATTCATGCATAGGAATTTTACCACCAGTAAAACTTGATGGTAAATGCGACGTCTGGCTATAACTAATGCTGTATCACCCAGAACATTTCTGTGACGCACCACGCAGCTCGTCTTCTTGAGACATCAGTTCTTAAATCTCATATACCATCCCAGTAATTACTAACTATTAGTGCCCTTCAGAAAGAAACACAGTAACGTTTGCACACTGCTTTACGACAGTGCAACTGGCACTGCGTCGGTACCTACCTAGACGGATTCCTGCATAGGAATCCTTACCACTTGTTATACTCTTTGCGTTTATTACAAAAATATATTTCATTGTTAATTAAAATAAAAAAATTAAAACCTATCAAAACTGAAATTTATAATAACTCTTACATATTCCCGTATTTTATAAAGGTTCGAAAAATGATGAAGGTACACCAAAGACTTTTAAAAAGAAAAAGTTCTCAACAAGTCAATTATAAAAATAAATAATAGAAATGTTAGTATGAAATCAATTAGCAGTCAAATTGTTGGCGCCAGTTCCCATGTGAAATTAAACGGTCATTTAAAATCGAAACAAAATATAAAATGTTGACTTTAAACGAATCGCCTTTCATCCAGCCGGAGAGCTGTTTGCAAAATAGATTTTAATAGAAGCCAGGTCTTTGTCTTTAAGAGCTATTACGAGGGTCGAGTGGACCCACTCGATTAGTCAAGGGTTGAAGTTTTGTTCATATTATGCGGTACTCTAAAATGTTACTGCGGTGGGAAAATATTTAAAAGTTTCATTTTAACTTTGTGTTTTTTGATTTAAACGTCAAGTGAGCATTGTCTTTTTATGAGTCTATAATTTCTTATACCTTTGTTTTTTTTTAAATGCACTCTATTGAAGTAGGCAGTTTCTTAACGATTGTCTGATCGGTTCCCGCCATTTTCCAGGTGTGATTGCTAATGTCAATACTTATTTATATATTCATGGAAACAGTCGTAAACTTAATTCCGTTGTCGATGATCGATGATGTTCAGGTATAAATATATAATTTTTAGATAAATAGCAATCTCTATGGTAATCATTTTTGGTAGGATTCCTATGAAGGAATCCGTCTAGGTAGGTACCACCGCAGGGCCAGTTATTCTGCCGTGACGCAGTAGTGTGCAAACATTACTGTGTTTCGGTCTGAAGGGCTCTGAGAGCTAGTGTAACCACTGGGCATATGAGACTTAAGAACTGATGTCTTTGGGTGACCGGCGCAGTTTAGTGTCACACAGAAATGTTCTGGGTGACACGGCATAAGTTATGGGCAGACGTTACACTTACCATCAGGTGAACGTTCTGCTCGTCTAGTCACTTTATCCAATAAAAAAACCTTCAAGCAGTACGACTTTAAAGTTGGGATTGAGAGTCAAATGATAGTGCACTTTTACTAAAGATTTTCGAAGAGTTATAGAGTGAAAACGTAAAGTGTAAAAAAAGTACAGTATTTTTCAATAGCTTCACAATTTCAGGAGTGATGATGATGATGTTCTCCTAGCCGATTTCAACGACGGCGACAACTTCCGACTACTGTCGAGAGCCATCAATTGCGCAGGAGATATTATAGTGCCACAAGTGTACGCGCAAACACAGAGGCACTCACTCGTCCCAACCTACCCGCGCCCGATGTAACGCTGATGCGATAACATCGGAGGTAGGCTAGGATGCAGTGTCAGAAAAACGGGGACAACCACAACACAACCAGACCCGAAAACCAACAATTTATGTTTTAGCACAAATGTTGGCTTCTGCTGGGATTCGAATTCAGATTAGAAGTCAGGTACTCTGACCACTAGGCCACGCGGTCGTCAATTTCTGGAGTACTTGCTGCATAATATAATATCAATATTACATTATAATAATACATATTATAAAATTCATAATCAAAAATGTCGTCAATACTTTCATTATTGCTATTATAACAAGTAATTATTATAACAATAAATAAGGGTGAAAATATACCAATATACATCTGTAATAAAAACTATAAACCGAAGTGCAATAAAAAAACCTTCCGTAATAGTAATAATCATTACGCAATGAATTTGTGACCCGTTTAAAAACTCTAATGAACTCTCCAGATTTTGGACGCCAACTTTCATCGTTAAATGTTCGCGAGCACTCTTCACGCCCGACGGATGTGGTCCGTAACTACCCGAATACCTAACGAGGCTATCGATTCACGGTATAATCTGATTTTCACATCGACAAGCATGTATAGCAGTCATGAGTAAGTGCAACGTCTGCCCATAACAAATGCTGTGTCACCCAGAACATTTCCGTGTGACACCACACCGCGCCCGTCACCCTGAGACATCATCTCTTGAGTCTCATATGCCCAGTGATTACGGTAGCTCTCAGTGCCCTTCAAACCGATACACAGTAATGTTTGCACACTACTGCTTCACGGCAGAATAACTGGCGCTGGGGTGGTACCTACCTAGACGGATTCCTGCATAGGAATCCTAACACCAGTTATTTATTTGCAGTTAGAAAACAATCATAAGAACAAAGAATAAACACAGATTTCTTGATGTAACTACTTTTAAAAATATATTTTTTAAAAGGTATAGTAATTCCGGGCACCATTTCTTTTAAAAAATAGTTCCAATGCCAGATATATGGAACATTTTACATTCATTAAAAAAAAAGAAAGAAAGCTTAAACCTAACATGTAGTAATAGTATGAAAAATTAACCTATAACTTAACGTCATCATCATCATCATCATTTCAGCCTATCACTAGTCCATTGCTGAACATAGGCCTCCCCACGGTATGAGATGGGGTGGTAGATTCTCTTAAGCCGCCACCACACGGCGGATAACTTAACTTACATACACACTTAAAATATAACATATATAACGAGTCAATTCGACAGATTGTCTAAAAACAGATGTCTACAAGCAAAATAAATTGTTAATGGTGAAAACAAAGCGGCCGGTGCGGCGACGCGTCAAATGTTGTTAAGCGAGCGCCGTGCGTCAAAAATGGGACTAATTTTAATTCAGGACGCTGATAGAGTCGCGCATTATCGCATTAATTCCGCCCCCTGCCCACCCGCTTCGCTCATTTTTAATGCACTGATTCTTACAACAATTACAAAGAGGGCTTTTGTTCCGAATCTCTCTCTTATTTGAACTATGGCGTCTGCAGGCGGACGTCCGATTGTTTGACATTTTTCTTTGCTTTAATTCGCAAGTTACATTTTGAGTGTTTATTTTTTTATTATTAGCACGCGTTGCCAGTTAAATTTAGAATTCATGTTAATCAATTTACCTTTTTATGCTTCATTGACTAATAGCTTACTTTTGTTATAAATAAATTAATAAAATAACTTCATATTAAGATAACGCTTTGTAAAATAATTCGGAACGATTGTAGCAACGATTTGTATATTTCATATGTTCACAATGTCAGAGACTTAGCGGGTAAAATCGAAATCAAACAATCAAAACAGGATTGCTGCACCCTTCATGTCTCGTCGCGATGGATTGGATCAAGTCTCCAGATTGAATCTATCCCGAATGCGGATAGCCAGGACAATATGTCTCCGGGATTCTCTCTGATTCAATTTGCCGCGAATAGGCACGATAGACTCATTGTTGGGGCTTTGGACGAGATGAAATATATACTACTTCGGTGACCCGTACCGTGTGTAATTAAAGAACTTTGAACAATCAGATACACGTTTATTACAAATATTTTTTTACAATAGTTTAATTATTTTCACGTGTAGAATATCTATAATAATTTTTTTTATTTAAGGCCAGAACTTTATAAACAATTATGCCAAAATCACGTCAGTTATTGGGGTGGCATTAAGTGAAATATGTTGAAAAAATATAACTGTTGGAAAAAAGTTTAGATCTGTTTCCATTAATAAATAAATAATAATATTATCTGTATAACACAGTACTTGCTTTTTCTCCTTTTTTATTTTTTTTTTGGTTTTTTGATTAAACGTCAAAACTGTATTATTACTTCGTCCAAAAATATTATTTTATATTTTTATATAATTTATATAATTTTTATATAAATGACGCTTTTTCAATTAGAAACTCATTTCTTCAAGATTTATTTAAAAACTAGCTACTGCCCGCGACTTCGTCGTGAATACAGTTTTTTATAAATTACAATATTTACTATATATTATATACTATAATAAATACAGTTTTTTATAAAATACACAATTTTGTAATTAAAATAGCCGTGTGGTGGCGGCTCGTTAAAAGAATACTACCACTCCATCAAATCCATTGCATCTCGTAAAAGGCGAGTAAGGAATTAAACTGCACTGTGCACCCAACAGCGCATGGTGGCGATGGGCTCACCACCTATCACACCAAGTGCATTATATTGTTTTGGTGAAACGTGGATTGTGGCAGTCATCTGTTTTTGCAGTGAGTGCCCAGTCTCTGACTACCCCTTATGGGATACAGTCGTGATCTTATGTATGTATGTACAATCTTTTAAATATAGCTTGAGCTATTTGATTTTCCAGGATAAAACGTATCCTATGTCCGTTCCCAGGATGCAAGCTATTTTTGTGCCAAATTTCGTCAAGATCGGTCCAGCGGTTGAACCGTGAAATGGTAACAAACAGACAGAGGGACAGAGAGAGTTACTTTCGCATTAATAATATTAGTATGGATAGAAGTATAGAAGAATAGCCGATGCCCGCGAATTCGTCCGCGTGGACCCAGGATTTTTAAATATGCCGTGGGAACTATTTGACTTTCCGTGATAAATATCCTTTGTCCGTCTCCAGGATCCAGGATCCAAGCCATCTCTGTGCCAAATTTCGTGAAGATCGGTCCAGCGGTTGAACCGTGAAAAGGTAACAAACACACAGAGGGACAGAGAGTTAATTTCGTATCAATTGTAAAGGAAAAAAAGTTAATTTGCTAAGATCCGCATGCAAAATGTAAAATGGTGTGTATTACCTATTTTTGAAGACCACCGCCCGACCTCCCTCAACAGCGTGCACAAAAACCAATACCGCCACCGGGAGCCGCCCCCAGATACCCTCCACCACTACAACACTACCACTAGGCAATACACACCACTGAAGTCGAGACACGGCACGTGTTTCACCTTAAAATGAGGCATTATCAAGTGATATTGACTCTACGACTGTCAACCACCGAGCTACTTACTCGGCGGTTGACAGTCTCTGTTGCAAGCTTGTTGCAGCAAATTAACTTTCTTTCCTTTACTAAATGGATTTCCGCAAAGTAACGCCTGATTCTATTAACTATTCGTATCGATTTTACGACAACTCAATATTTGAGAACGAAAGTACAATAATCGAGAAATCGCATCAATTATTTTGAATGAATGAAATCCTTCCATTACTTTTTAATTACTTTCTATAAAAAATAACACGGGAGCATTTGTTTTTTTTTTAAATGTGAATCTTACCAAGAACTGATTAAGTATATGGAGTGTGCCTAATAAGGTTTTTTTTTAAACTTCGATACTTAGGTTCTTGGCATTTGTCAGCATTATTTATTCATTCGCCTGTTGTCAGCCGATGCGTACAGCATTTGGTTATTTTCTCATTTGTGAGGTACCCGCCGTAATTGCGTTGGGATTAGGGTATCGGGTTACCGTCTGGGGTTCGATGCTCGGCTGGCGAAATCTATTTCTATTAGGTTAAATTTGTATAAATAGGCAAATTGAAATATTATCTTCTCATTGTATTATTATTGTTCGGGGGTTCGGTAAAGAATACTTTTATGTAAATAATTAATTTTCTTTCCTGCTGTATAATTTAAAATATGAATGCATTTGTGTTGAAAATAATTTTAAGTTTAAAAACCCTTATAAGTGGTATATAGCTGGCAACACTTTTCCATTGACAACTTTATGAAGAAAGCTGTTAAAAAATTGCGCATGGATTAATTGCATTGGATTTTTTGATCGAGTCGTAATGGCTCAAGAGCTGGGCGCTCGCCTTTATTTTACATAGTTCGCTCCTCGATGCCGGCACATCTTCATTTGTTCTGCGATATTTACTGATGATTAAGCACGTACTCAGCGGTGAAGGACAAAGGTAAAGACATCGTAACGAAACCTGCATGTCTGAGGAATTGAAATAATTCGAAGACCTGTGAAGTCCGCCTACCTGTTCTGGAGCAGAGAGGCGGAATCTTCCGTTCTGCTCCAATTACTCTCAGAAATGAGGAGGCCTGTGCTAAGCAGTGGGACATTAATAGACTGTAAGCTGTAACTTTACTTACTCGTACCATAATAAATTACGCCCATTTAATATAGTGTATTTATAAGCCATCCACAATCCTTATAACACAAAGAAGTCGTCGAGTACCCAAATCTATCTATTCGCAAGCGTGTAACCCATAGGGTACAGGCAGACTCTTAGAAAATTACATAAGATTTGCAACAAAAGTGGGGATTTGCTATTTATTTCTTTGTCGCATTTAGTTTGAAATGCCCTGCGATGTTAGAGTGAATGTGTTACATTTTAAGCTAGATGCTCTCTTCCCCCACACTTTATTTCACCGTACGCATTATGCACATCACAATTACAGTAAGCACACTCTACTTAACGGCCGAATAACTGCCACTGTGGTAACCTACCTATAGTTCTACATGAATCCTATCACACCCCCTTTAGTTATCGAAAGATGTTGCTGTAAAAGATTTTTCATTTATAAAAAACTTTATTGTACACCGTACGTTTTACTAGTGGTAGGATTCCTATGCAGGAATCCGTCTGGGTAGACACCCAAGGCCAGTTATTCTGCCGTGAAGCAATACTGTGCCAACATTACTGTGTTTCGGTTAGAAGGGCACTGAGAGCTAGCGTAATCACTGGGCATATGAGATTTAAGAACTGTTGTCACACGGTGACGGGCGCAGTGTGGTGTCACACAGAAATGTACTGGGTGACACAGCGTTTGTTGTGGGCGGACGTTGCACTTGCCATCTGGTGAACGTTTTGCTCGTTTCGTCACTTTATCCAATAAAAAAACCACCGTAAAATACAGGTAACAATGGGCGGATAATGTATGTCGACATTGTCACAGCCGTGATGACAATGCAGTTGCAGTATCATTACATTCAAATTGGAAGATACTTAATAAGAAAAATACTTTTATAAAAAAAATACTTAAAAAATATTTCATCATCTCAGCCCATCATTAGTTCACTGCTGAACATAGGCCTCCCCCATCCATTGCCACAAATGTTAGAAGCTCTCATTTTGGAGGGATTTTGCCATAGTTGCCACGCTTGGCAAGCGGGTTGGCAACCGCAGTTTATTTGTTCAGATGTTCCAGGAAAATGCTGCTGCCCATCTCCTAGTTTTTATTTTCCCTCTGTCGTCTTTTACGACACCCACGGGATGAGATGGGGTGGTAGATTCTCTTAAGCCGCTACCACACATATTTAATAGACCTAAATAATACATATTCACCGTGTGGTGTCGGCTTTTTTTTATTGGATGAAGTGATGAAACGAGCGAAACGTTCACCTGATGGTAAGTGCAACGTCTGCCCATAACAAATGCTGTGTCACCCAGAAAAAATCTGTGTGAGACCACACTGCGCCCGTCACCCTCAGACATCAGTTCTTAAGTCTCAAATACCCAGTGATTACGCTAGCTCACAGTGCCCTCCAAACCGAAACAGAGTAATGCTTGCACACTACTGCTTCACGGCAGAATAACTGGCCCTGGGGTGATACCTTCCTAGACGGATTCCTGCATAGGAATCCTACCACCAGTTTCTCCCCAGAGAATCTTTCACCCCATCTCATCCTGTGGGTGTCATAAAAGTCGATAAAGGGAAAATAAAAACCAGGAGATGGGCAGCAGTATCTTCCTGGAAGATCTGAATAAATAAATTGCGGTTGCCAACCCGCCTGGACGTGGCAACTATGGCAAAATCACCCAAAATGAGAGATACAATTTTTTGTGACAATCTATGGGCCTATGTTCAGCAGTGGACTAGTGATGATGATGATGATACATATCCTTTTCAATACATAACTATATATAATTATTGATTCTGCCGTGAAGCAGTAGTGTGCAAGCATTACTGTGTTTCGGTTTGAAGGGCACTGTGAGCTAGCGTTATCACAGGGCATTTGTGACGGGCGCAGTGTGTTGTCACACAGAAATATTCTGGGTGACACAGCATTTGTTGTGGGCGGACGTTGCACTTACCATCATCATTACTTTATAAAAAAAAATACAAATAACAAAAGCCGTACAATTTATTTAATGAATTGTTTGTGACAGAACTTATGACGCGACTTATGACGTATACAAATACATAATACTTATACTTATTTTATATTCTAATATGACGTATACATAATACTTCGGCGGCGGCGTCGTGTGGCGCGTCGACCACTTCCCATGAATATGGCCGGAAGACTGTCACTTTTTGCTGTGGTAAATTTAAATTTAATCTGTCTAACATTTTTATGGATAGTTTTCCATAAGACTGTTCTTTGTAAATTTATTTATAATGTAGTTTTGACTAAGATAAAAAAAATAACAAAAAAGAGGATACCTAAGGAGTTTCGTTCGCCTGTTTCTTCTCCGTCAGCGGAACCTCATTGTGAAACGGCGGTAGATTGTAAAAAAAATGACATTTGACTAACGAAATTTATATTTCTTACGTGGAGGAAACATTTCATTTCATACACATCGCTAAAAATCAGTTAAGACAAAATGTACCCAAGCAATCGAATATTGCCGAGAAATATACCAACAATCAGATATGTCTCGAGTTCCATAACAACTAAATGAATGCGCAAGGTCTTCATGACACGGGAACGTATAACAAGATCAGCTCACGGTCGGGCTGCGGTCTGTATTACCCGTCGTACCCCCGGGCGCTTCGCCCTGGAATGTACTCCCACCCGACTGCCTATTATAACCTACTTTAACTCTATTGTTGCACTGTTGAAGATTTTTTTGAGTTTGTTGTACTGGTGGAAAGATTCCTATGCAGGAGTCCGTCTGGGTGGGTACCATCCCAGGGCCAGTTATTCTGCCGTGAAGCAGTAGTGTGCAAACATTACTGTGTGAGCTAGCGTAATCACTGGGCATTTGAGACTTAAGAACTGATGTCTGAGGGTGACGGGCGCAGTGTGGTCTCACACAGAAATTTTCTGGGTGACACAGCATTTGTTATGTGCAGACGTTGCACTTACCATCAGGTGAACGTTTTGCTCGTTTCATCACTTTATCCAATAAAAAAAAAAATATGCGGTCTAGTTAACTATGTATGATGTCCTTCTACAACAACTACTGAACTCTGTCGGATGCTATCAACTGCGCAGGAGATATTATAGTGCCACAAGTGTACGCGCAAACACATTCCTTCTATCTACCCGTGCGGGATGTAACGCTCATGCGAAAAGATCGGAGGGAGGCTGGGATGAAG
This sequence comes from Luehdorfia chinensis, assembly GCA_019845155.1. Taxonomy (NCBI): domain Eukaryota; kingdom Metazoa; phylum Arthropoda; class Insecta; order Lepidoptera; family Papilionidae; genus Luehdorfia; species Luehdorfia chinensis. The sequence continues at coordinate 15,835,877 of JAHVAK010000033.1, read as the reverse complement.
TGTGAGAGACACAAGGATAATCACAACACAACCAGATCCTAAAACCAACTAATTATATTTTTGCACAAATGTTGACTCCGGTTGGGATTCGAACCCAGGACCTGCAAGGTAGTCAGGTACCACTAGGCCTCGCTGTCGTCATTGTATATATACATTTTGAATTGAACACCACAGGGCTTAGTGGCGAGAGTACCTAACTACAACGCCGCTGGTGCAGAGTTCGCATCCCAAGTCTATTTCTTTATATACTAATGCAGGGTCACTAGTGCAAAGCACAAATTATTGGTTGGTTGGACGAAGTGACCGCTGTCAAGCTATTTCTATGTTTCATCATCATCATCATCATAATTTCAGCCCACCACCAATCCACTGCTGAACATAGGTCTGCCACATAGATTACAACAAAAGTTTGCAGCTCTACTCTGGAGGATTCTGCCATAGTTGCCAAGCTTTCCAGGAAGATGCTGCTGCCGATCTCCTGGTTTTTATTTTCCCTCTGTTGTCTTTTACGACACCCACGGGATGAGATGGGGTGAAAGATTATCTTAAGCCGCCACCACACGGCAAACGGCAAATTCATTACAATTAATAAAATACAACATTCATAATAGTCTGTGGTCAAACAATCGCACAGAGTAGAGTCAGTCGCCGAAGAGTTTTAAAATGTTGCCAACAAATAATTACTCACCTCAATAATACTGGTAGCAGGATTCCTATGCAGGAATCCGTCTAGTCAGGTACCACCCAAGGGCCAGTTATTCTGCCGTCAAGCAGTAGTGTGCAAAAATTACCGTGTTTCGGTTTGTAAGGCACTGTGAGCTAGCGCAATCACTGGGCATATTAGACTTAAGAACTGATGTCTAAGGGTGACGGGTGCCGTGTAGTGTCACAAAGAAATGGGTGACATAACATCTGTTACGGGTAAACGTTGCACTACATCAGGTGAACGATTTGCTCGTTTCGTCACTCTATCCAATAAAAAAAAATCGAGGTTAATTTTTTTTTGAATTGCAGTTGAATTTCGACCACTAGTAAAATGTCAAATCTTTATCTCCAAGTTTCTCAATTGATAAACGTTCTTCAACATTGGCAACGAGCTCATTATCAAGCCATTCCATGCTTACGTTAAACATATTAAGCCTCGAGTCTGCTCCAGATTGTAATTTACCCGCCAAAAACGAATTATTCCCGGCCCAAATACGCCGAAAGTCGAATATCACGTAAATGACTCCTTTGTGACGGTTTTGTGGCTAAATTACACCGACGAGACGAGCCGCGTATCTCACAGTGCCCCCGAGCGTCTGACTGCGCCCCCGAGATTCACAGGCGGCCCCGGGCTACAAATTAGTCGCACAAAGCTTCTCTGTGTCCGCTACTTCCTGAAAACGAAACATTACTAATCGGGTTTTAGGAGTATTTTGCAGCTACCGCATGATGAGCGATGCGAATAATGAGCTACTTAATTAAACGAGGTACTTTTAAATTATAAAAATAATAGGGGAATTTTTCCCTGTATTAAAATAATAATAATTTGGTTAATGAATAACAAATCAATCAATTATATGCTTGCCTTAAAGCCAACAACACATACCAAAATGGCCGCGAACCGGAAAGGCTGGTGCTTTCGAGTTCTCGATGCCCTGACCCTTACCGGTCGTGTAGGAAGATAGAGGACGCGTATAAAGGCGCGCACGTTGTCCGGTGCCCGAGGTCGAGAGAGTAGTCCTCACCCGAGGATGACTTGCCTATGATGGCAGGCCAGCGCTGGTGATACCGCAGATGTATGATTACCTTGCCAATATGCGGCGAAGGCGCAGGGAGGTCCCCAAAAGTCCATAGTTTTAGTAGTTCTCGAGTTAAATCCGTTCGTACAGACAGACAAAAAAAGGTATAATAAGCCGGCTCGATGTCTACTGTCTTTATAAGAAAAATGATTTTATTACTTTAGGCTATCTTACGAAATAAAACATATTGCAACAATACACTATCTCAAAGGCATGTATGTAAAATGCTCTTACCTTTGCCCTTTGATTGCGCTGGGGAGGGGACGTAGAAAGAACTGAATTGATATCGTTAGCTCGGCTGGAGAGAAACCTATTTGCCTAGAGTATATATAGAGTATCTAGTGCAGATTCAATTTTATATAAACGTACGTTAGTTATTATGTTAAAGTCTGTATAGTGAAAAACAGAATCAGCCCGTTTACACATTTAGGAATATCGTCATCATCATTTCAGCCTATCATACTATATATAGTCCACTGTTGAACATAGCCCTATAGATTGCCTTTTGGACTCTTCTCACGGGATGAGATGGGATGGTAGATTCACACTTAAGCCAGTGAGTCATTTCAGCGTATCATGGTCCACTGCTGAACATAGCCCTATAGATTGCCACAAAACACGGACCTGAGCCAACTGAATCTATCAATTTCCCGCAAAAACGTGCAGGTCGTCGCTATATATAATCGGGGAATCTCGTTCTACGAGCTATATGGCCGGCCCATTGCCATTTATGAGGTAATGGATGTAAAATTAAAAAATAGGTAGTAGTACTCGACTTTTGGACTCTTCTCACGGGATGAGATGGGATGGTATATTCTCTTAAGTCGCCACCACACGGCTTGGTGTTCGCTGTTGCTGCTGTCGCTGTTTCAGCCTTTCACAAGTCCACTGCTGGACATAGGCCTCCCCCATAGATAGCGACAAAAGTTTGTAGCTCTCGTATTGGAGGGATTTTGCCATAGTTGCCAAGCTGGGCAGGCAGGTTGGCAACCGCAGTTTATTTATTCAGATGTTCCAGGAAGACGCTGCTGCCCATCTCCTGGTTTTAATTACCCTCTGTCGACTTTTACGACACCCATCGCTCAGAAAATAAAAGATATAATGATTGTTTTCATAAATCCCTTCGGTTTATATTCCCTCATAGGCCGGCGAATGTCCTCTATTTTTGGTTACAGACACAATCATCGTGACCTTACATTTATTGAGTGCCCCTCAGTACTGAACTTTCAAAGTGTCAAACGTCTTCTGATTAGGGTGGTTATTGAAGCATCCGTCATACTGACCTTACGCCCTAGCAATTGTAGTTCCGTCCAGCTGTCGCTATTAAGATACTTTTTTTTTTAAAAGGTTTTGTCCTGTATCGTAGCTGCGTTTTACAGACATAAATTCCACACGCACAACCAGACCCGAGAACCGACAATTTGTGTTTTGCACGGTGAGAACATTACCGAGGTGGGTCGAACTGTGAATGGTCAGGTCAGCGTGGTACCATGCCGTATGGCGCGGTCATATACCAGCTTCTTTTAAACAAGTGAAACAGCGAGGCACTGCTAGTATTACGATGATGATTTTCTTTACCCTTCCGAATATTGTCGAGAGCTATCAACTGCGCAGGAGATATTGTAGTGCCACAAGTGACCGCGCAAGCACAGAGCCACTCACTCGTGTCAACCTACCCGCCCGATGTAACGCTCAAGCGATGAGATCGGAGGTAGGCTAGGATGCAGTGACAGAGACACGGTGACAATCGTTACACAACCAGACCTGAAAAACAACAATTTGTGTTTTAGCACAAATGTTTGCTCCGGCTGGGAATCGAACCCAGGACCTGCGGCGTAAAAGTAATGTACTCTGACCACTACGCGGTACTATATTATTATTTACGCTAGTATTGTATATGATAAGGATTAGACAACACTGTACGGTATGAAGATGTCTACGAAATCTTTCTTTGGTCCGACACACATTTGGCTGGTATTTTTAACAATTTAATAATACAAAATAAACCGAAAATTTAGTTAATTTAGACGGCAACTATCCAATAAATTCAAATAATACAGCTGCATCACATTTATCGTATCATATCGATATCAAAGGGCCGGCCGCGTATTGCTATAGGTTTCCAACAAAAACATCGGTTAGATTTCAATCTTGGACCGTTCAGATTTATTCCACACCTCGCGATCGCTTCGCCCGCCCCCTATCGCGCCTGGCTGTATAAATCACGGTTAATCACCCACTATAGCCTATCAAGATGGGAGAGGCACTTGTTTTAGTGTATTTTATGTCATTACGCAATCATTCTTATGGCAGAGGAAAGTTTAGAAAATATTTTAGATAGCAACTGTAATTTAGACCATTATACATGATGTTCTCCTAGCCGATTACGACCACGGCGACAACTGCCGACTACTGTCGAGAGCCATCAACTGCGCAGGAGATATTATAGTGCCACAAGTGTACGCGCAAACACAGAGGCACTCAGTCGTCCCAACCTACCCGCGCCCGATGTAACGCTGATGCGATAAGATCGGAGGTAGGCTAGGATGCAGTGTCAGAAACACGGGGACAATCACAACACAACCAGACCCGAAAACCAACAATTTGTGTTTAAGCACAAATGTTGGCTCCGGCTGGGATTCGAACCAAGGAACCGCGGCCTAGAAGTCAGGTACTCTGACCACTAGGCCACGCGGTCTTCAATTTAATGACAAAGCAACCTAATAAACCCCATAATGCCTACAGCTATTTATATAAATTGGAAACAGGAATAATTACGACCGCCTTTAGAAAGAAAGAAAAAAAGAAAGTTTATTGATTTCCTGCTGTAATTCAGACATTCGACAGTAAAGGTCATAAACAATTGGACTCTATAGGACTACAGCGACTAAAAGGCATCCGACTCAGCATAATGCTGCAGTGGCCTAACTGCAGCGCTGTTATTCTGTCGGTGCCCTCAACCAGAAAAACTTACGAGCAGCCATCTAACATTTTAACAAAACGAGAAAACAAATACGAAAATGTGAAGTTAAGACAATAAAAAGATAAAAAGTAAAATAAACTATATATAAACTAAAAACTAGCAAAAATCTACTGACGCTCTTTTTTTATTTATTTTATACTATTATAATGTTATCTTTACAGAAAATACAATTCTAACTAAGACTACTAAGCCTTGAGGCATTAAGAAACGTCAAATGCCAATGAAATATGAAAAAATATCCACTATCCATCCCCCTGAAGGATTGTGGAAATAATTAAATAAGGTTTAAGAAAAAAACGCAGATATATGACTGGTGGTAGGATTACGTCTAGGTAGGTACCACCCCATGGCCAGTTATTCTACCGTGAAAATTTATGATTTCAAAATGACAGCGAGGCTGAGAAAGATCTATTGTAAAAGGAGAAAATTTATTAAAAATGGATACATACGATTATTCTTATTATTACATATTTTTTTAAATTATTATTTAATAAATTTATTACTCGTTAGTAATACTATATATTTTTCAATTATAATATTCAATAGTTATAAATAATTGTAATTATTAAAATAAAATAATAACCTTTGATGAATATTTTGGTACTACTTTAACTTTTATGCTATAACTTCTTTCATTACAATAAAAAACTGACACACAAAAACTAAATAACAGACAAAATTATATATTGTAAAATTCAAGTGATGGCAACAGTGTAGAATACAAACAAGTGAGAACCAAGATTTTTTCATTTCATTTCTTCCATCTGAGGAATAGTAACTCTTCGTAGAAAATGGATAAGACAAAGCTGGTATCTGTTGGGAATGGATCTGGTAGATGATGGGAATTAAGTTATTCTTTGCATTAGGCTACTGTTGTGGCATCCGTTTTGTCTCTTGGTTCTTATTTTTCTAAATAGTCTTTCTTTTGTTCTTTTTCTACGACATTATGTTAACCATAAGCCAATTTTATTTAGAATCCATTCAGCCGTTCAAGCGTGATTTACATTAAACATGCAAAATTTCTTGTTATTAATATTTATTTCACATCTATACAAATAAATAAAATTACTTTTTAGGCAATGCTTTTGAAAGTACATATATACGGTACTTATAAGAAAAATACAATTTTTTTGAATTTTTGTCTGTCTGTCTGTTTGTCGGATTCTCCGAAACGGCTGGTCGATTTTGACGAGACTTACACTGACAGAAATGCTGATATTATAGCGGGTAACTTTGGCTACTTTAATTTTAGAAAAATAATTAGGGTTCCGCGAAAAAAAGATTCCCAAAATCCGATTCAGATAGGAAAGTGTATATAATAATAATAATAATTCATTTATTGCTATCTTCTTAAAAAACTAATCAGGTATACTCTATAAAAATAATCAGAAGGCTTAAACATTAACACCTATTTACAACATAAGAAATAAAATTAAAAACTAGATAGCAAAAGAAAGAAAGAAAGAAAAAGCATTTATTAGTACAGCACAACAAGACAACGCTCACGCGCAACAAGAAAACTCATACACAATAGAAACACATACTAATTAAAAAAGAAAATACAATCATGAAAAAAAAAATCAATAAAAAAAATTAGCATAAGAAAAGAAAAAAAAAAAGAATATAATACAAAGGCAGTGGCAATGTGCGTGTCTCACGGCTGAACCAATAGGTCTCCAGATCAGCTTAATGTCAGACTGTAAAGCCTGACGCTGGTTTTCAACTGGAACCTAAGTGCACCACGGATGTCAATTGGAAATCAAAAGGAGATAGGCTCAGCGCGTACTGTTGTCAAACAGTGCTGATTTTCAGCCTACCCTTGTGGTCGCTCGACACATCAGAAGAGGAGACAGAATATATCAAGAGTGAAATCGCGAGGCACAGCTAGCTTACAATAAATATATATAGAACACAACAAATTTATTCGCAATCCCGAAACCCTTCCACCCCCATACTTTTTGCGAGTCCGCAGCATTCCATTGAAAGACATTTTGTAATATATCCTTAGTAATATAGGTCTTCAAGAGCCCTTCGGCAATTAAAAGCTGAATACCGCACATTTGCGTGCTGCTCTGTAATTTAGCCGCGCAAAGGTGTTAATATAGCTGGCACCGTCCGAGTTGGCTCAAACGTTCCGTTTTGTGAATGGTATGATGTTGCGATCTCTATCTCTGTGTCCATTCTTTGTCAGATTTATTTTGGTCGAGGATATATTTGTGTAGTTTGCATTTATTAACACGCCTTTATTCGTTTGACCTGTACGTATGAATGCAATGGATTCTTTAACCATGGTAGTATAATACGCGAGTGACCTGAGTTCGATTCCCGATGCCAGCATTTCTAAAATTGTTCTACAATTTTAAGTGTCGATATACCACGTGCTTAGTGGTGAAGGATAACGCCGTGAGGACACCTGCATGTCTGAGAAATAAAATATATTTCGAGGACATGTGAAGTCTGCCGTCTGCCGACGAGTCCGCTTCGGCTTCAAAACCCTCTCTAAATGAAAGAAGTCCTGTGCTCAACAGTGGGACATTTAGAATCTGTTACTTTACTTTTTTACTTTAATTCTCGCGCTCTTCGAGACGTCCGAATAATTTGAAATTTTGCCCACGTATGAAGGACAAATGAGAATAGAAAAATGTCATGACTGTGACCTGGTATCCTCATCAGGATCTACGTCTACTGCAGACACAAGGACACTGAAGCTACTGTTATACTACGCCACGACATAAGGTTGCCAAATTTTGAAGACAAAATAAAGTCTAGTTTCTAAGGCGCGGTTTTGGTCTTAGGTTATTAATGAATTGAAAACAGTGACATCTGTTGATCTCGTAATGAACTAGTTAGTCACTTCGTTAATAATGTTAAATTCGGTTACCAACTAGTTTCTTTTTTGGTGTTGAAATATTTTATTATAAGGGTTTTTTAATTTTAAAATCTAATGTAATAATTAAAAATTACTTTTAAATTGTAGACCTTTCATTTCCTCCAAATTACAAAGGCTATAATTTAACGTTATAATTTGCATATTTTCATATTACCGTTACGGCTCATACCTCCAAGGCGCGCCAAAAGATGTTTCACATTTTTTTTAATCAAATTCAAAAAGCACCCTCGATCAATAAAAATATAAAAATAAAGACAAATATTACAAATTCAGATTATATATATATATATATATATATAATACACAAATTTAATGTAATGCCCACTACATACAGTATTGGATAGAGTGAAGAACTTTAGATCGTTCACCTGGTGGTAGGATTTCTAAGCAGGAATCCGTCTAGGTATGTACCACCTCAGGGCCAGTTATTCTGCCGTGAATCAGTAGTGTGCAAACATTACTGTCTTTCGGTTTGAAGGGCACTGAGAGCTAGCGTAATCACTGGGCATATGACATTCAAGAACTGATGTCTAAGAGTGACGGGCGCGGTGTGGTGTCACATAAAACATACATGTTCTGGGTGACACAGCATTTGTTATGGGCAGACGTTGCACTTACCATCAGGTGAACGTTTTGTTCGTTACGTCACTTTATCAAAAAAAAAAAATCAAATATTGAGCGCTCTCTTTGTGTGATAACGTTTTTTGTATATCAGTGGTAGAATGTATCAAAAATATCCTAAAAATACTGCTAGTAAGTCCGTTCCATTACACAGGTTATGCATAGGTAATATTACTGGCCATATGAGACTAAATAATTGACATAGTTAATAGAATGAGGCGTTACGGAAGTCCATTATAGTAAACGAGAGAAAGTTAATTTGCTAAGATCCGCATGCAAAATGTAAAATGGTGTGTATTACCTAGTTTTGAAGAGCACCGCCCGTCCTCCCTGAACAGCGTGCACAAGAGAACCAATAACGCCACCAGATACCCTCCACCACTACAACACTACGACTAGGCAATACACACCAATGGAGTCGAGAACACGACACGTGTTTCACCTCAAAACGAGGCATTATCTACTCTACGACAGTCAACCGCCGAGTATATCTCGGCGGTTGGCTGTCGTAGAGTCAATATCACTTGATAATCTTAGCAAATTAACTTTCTCTTCTTTATTAAATAATTAACGTCTAAAGGTGATGCAGTACGCATTGGATGACAATGTTTTAAGGGACAGCGTGACAAATATGGACAGACGTTGCGCTGACCATCAGATATTTTTTATTGTATAAAGTGACGAGACGAACAAAACATTCACACATTCACCTGATGGTAAGTGTTCTTCTGCCCATAACAAATGTTGTGTAACCCAGAACATCACTGTGCCCATCACCCTGAGATATCTACAAACTAGCACTACATCTAACACTAGCTCTCAGTGCCCTTCAGACCAAAACACAGTAATGTTTGCACACTACTGCTTCACGGCAGAATAACTGGTCCCAGGGCGGTACCAACCTAGACGGATTCCTGCATAGGAATCCCACCACCAGTAAAACCACCAGGTGAACGATTTTCTCGCCTCTTCAGTTTCTTCTATAAAAAAGCATTACGATAATTAAGATTCATTTTGGTTGGCGTGCTTTGATCGAGTGGGTATGAGTGAGATTGGGCTCATTATCGTTAAGAATTGGGACAAGTGAGGAGAAACGCCGGACGTCTCAATCTCAACCGGCAATTAGTGGTCCATTAATAAGCGCCCCCGCCTTGTTGTACAGCGACCCCCAAGTTATGAGGTCAGTCGGTGAACCTATGTCAGGAAAGATTATAGTGGACTGGATTGTTTTATTATTTACTTTTTTGTAAAACTACTCCTAGGCAAGGATGGAAAAAAAGAATATAAATATAAGGTTACCAATCGCTTTTTTTATAGAAGACGGGGAAAAAAGTTCTTAAGTGTCATATGCCTAGTAAGTTCACTAGCTATCATCCTTCAGACCGAAACAATTCAGCCCAACAATAACGAGTCAAAGACACGGGGACAATCACAACACAGCCGGACCCGAAAACCAATGATTTGTGTTTTTTCACAAATGTTGGCCCCGTCTAGAGTTCGAACTCAGGACGACGTGGAAGTCAGACACAGACCACCACGCCAAGCGGCCGTCAACTTTTCAAAAATATTTATTATCACGAAGCCGTATCCGCACAAATGTGTCCAACCGGGGCGATTTGCTAATGAAGATATTTGGTCACTATCTTAACGTCAATAAATAAGTCCGCCCCGCCCCCGCCCGTGGCGTCCGCCCTCGCGCTGCACGAGCCTTTTATTGCCCCCTTAGTTACGAAATCGATATGCTGCAGGTACTCCGCAAATATAGTCTTAATGAAACATTACCGGTATGGTGGTATAATATACGATTGACGGTATATTCAATAAATATATGTATTGAGTCTTCAAGTAGCCCAGTGGTAAGGGTACCGGAGCCAACATTTACAAGGTTTCACGTTGTTAATTTATTTTTAATTTTTGTTAATAATTTTTTTTCTTGTTGTATAAAGTGATGAAACGAGCAATTCGAACGATGAAACGAACGGATTCCTGCTTAGGAATCCTACCACCAGTACCTTACTTACCTTTGACTTTGGGCACGGTTATATCCTGTAATCATTATTAGAAGTTATACGAGATTTAAATAAAACTAATTTTACGGATTTTCTCGCGTTCAATTTTTACTATTTATAACCCGACGTTTCGAGTGCTTTACAGCACCCACGGTCACGGGAGGACTGAGGTGACAGATGTCCTGATGTCATAGTTAACCCGGAGTACCTTCAGCTTTTAATTATTAATTTTGGTCCGATCTACGCAGAAAGAGCTAACTGTGTCTTGAAGTCTTGCAGTGCTACGCTTGGTTTCTGATTTAATTTTTTTTAATTATAGGATTCCCAAGCTGGTGGTAGTAGTAAACGTCGGCCTAATAATAGTAAAAATTAAACGCGACAGAATCCGTAAAATTAGTTTCATTTAAAATATATAATTGATGACTTATTCCTTATTATTTATATGTTTTACGAGTTGTTCTCCGCGGTTTCACCCGCCGTTTAATTTAAAAGGGTCGTAGCGTGATGTTTTAGAAGACATAGCCTTCCTCAATAAATGAGCTATCCAACAGTAAAGAATGTTTACAATTCTAACCAGTAATTCCTGAGATTAGCGCGTTTAACCAAACAAACTCTTCAGCTTTATAATATTATGATTCCCAGTATAGGAGTTGATTTAGCAAAAAAAAAAAAACTTTTGCTTAATTTCATATGGTAATTTGCAAGATACGAAATGACAAACCCGCATTTTTTAAATTTTTCTCTGTCTACCAGTCCGTTTGTTTATCTAATTAAAATTGAAATCGATTCATCCGTTTCGGATATTACAACAAATATCCGAAACGGATGAATCGATTTTGACGGGACTTTCGTTAGCAGATAGAGGTCTTTTCAGAGAGTAATCTAAGTAGCATTTCATAATAGCATTAAAAAAAATCTAAAGAAGTGTACAAATTAGGCTATGGATTGTGTTATGCGCGGATTTCATTTGCATTTAGGTCGCTGACATTTAAGTTCATGGCAATTTAATTATTTCTCTTGATATCTTAATAAGTGGTTAAAAAAGTTCATAATTTTTTCACGTCTTCATCTTATCTTATTTGGCCCGTTTATTGAGAAGGTTTCAGGCCGTAATGCTACATGCTTTGGCCTAATGGAGGCGTCCGTTAAGAACCGGACATTACCACGAAGCTCAGGTCAGCGAGGTAACACACTGTACGACGGAATGATGTGGCGAGCTTATTTTACGCGGGTGAATCACGAGTCAGCTAGTATCTTAATAAGTGGTTAAGAAAATTCATAGATTATTTATAAGTCTTTACCTTATCCATACTAATATTATAAATGCGAAAGTAACTCTTTCTGTCCCTCTGTCTTACTCTGTGTTTCTTTTTTCACGGTTCAATCGCTGAACCGGTTTAGACAAAATTTGGCACAAACAAGGCTTGCATCCTGGAGACGGAAATAGAATAATTTATTTTCCAGAAAATCTAAGAGTTCTCACGGTATTTTTTATCAAACCTAAATCCACGCGGATTCGTTCGGTCGTGGGATTCTTCTAGTACCTTATATATCTATACAATTAATAAAATTGAAGTGTCTGTTTGTAATAACAAAATAACAGCTTTTTTTCAATGCTTATGAAAGTATATACGGTACTTAATATAATTTTTAAAATTTTTGTCTGTCTGTCTGTCTGTCTGTCTGTCTATCTGTCTATCTGTCTGTTTGTTCCCGCTAATCTCCGAAACAGCTGAACCGATTTTGACGGAACTTCACTGACAGATAGCTGATATTAGAGCGGGTAAATTAGGCTACTTTAATTAAAAAAAATTAAAACCCCAAAATCCGAATCAAATAGTAAGTATATATTGTATATCATCGATCGGGGTCGGTTTTTTTTAAGCTGGAGAGTTTGTATCTCGGGAAATACTAATCCGGTTTGAAAAACTATTTTTTAAATTAGATAGCCCGTTTATTTTAAAGCTTTTTAAGCTTAAAGCCGTAGCATGAAATTTACAACTATAAGTTGTAAATTTCATGCTACGGCTTTAAGGTTCCGCACGCTGATAACGGAACGTTACCGAGTAGGGCCAACTGTGCTCTGGTCATGAGGTACCATGCCGTACAGCGCCATCATGTGGTCGGTCTTTTTGACGCTGGTGAAACCGTGAGGCAATAAAAAAATAAAAAAAAGAGAAAAATATAAAAAGTAGTGAAAAAAAGTTATATTTGTCAGATATGATTTTTCTGCAGATTATTATGTCCTTTAGGAATCTTTTACTGCGCGTCTAGAGCTCTACTCGGTCTAATAAGACATTATTATATAATTGTATAAATATTTCGCTGTCTAACTTATTCAATAAAATCGTAAACAAATATGTTGCGAGTAAGACCATTATGTCGCGGTTACTTTACATGAGACAAATCGAGACAACATTACGCAGAAAATCGCGCTAGGACGGTGAACGAGCCTCGCGCCATAAAAGGTGTCGAGACTGAAATCGAACCGCCCGGTTTCGTCGAATGCCGACGCTTTTTGCCGACGCGTATTTCGGCGTTGGACCTCTTTTTACCGACACTGTTCGCTGTCGGCGAATTTGTGGTAAATTTTACGGGTTTTTAAAAGTGACACGCCACGAATGTTTCAGTATAAGTAAGCATTTTAATAGTTTTTATTGCCGCTTGTGTTTTATCGAAGGTTTGATACAATTTTTTTTTATTTTATTTAAGAAAGTGATGCCTGCCCATAACGACCAGTAAAATGGAGTGACACCGCACTGCGCTCGTAATCGTCGGACGTCAGACTCAGTCAGTTTTTAAGTCGTATGTGTCCAGTAATTAGTTTGCATACTACTGCTTGACGGCAGGAGAACCGTCACTGCTGTGGTACATACCTAGACGGATTCCTGCACAGGATTTTTTTTTATTGTATAAAGTGTCGAAACGAGCAAAACGTTCACCTGATTGTAAGTGCAACGTCCGCCCACAACAAATGCTGTGTGACCCAGAATATTTCTGCGTGACACCACACTGCGCACGTCACCTTGAGACATCAGTTCTTAAGTCTCATATGCCCAGTGATTACGCTAGCTCACAGTGCCCTTCAAACCGAAACACAGTAATGCTTGCACACTACTGCTTCACGGCAGAATAACTGACTCTGGGGTGGAACCTACCTAGATGGATTTCTGCATAGGAATACTACCACCAGCAGTAAAGTATATTAATTCATTAATGTTTAAAATGTAGTCATTCTGTTAAGTGTCGATTATGTTATAGGCTATAATTCTTGTTGAAGAGTTAAGCAAGTGTATATGTAAATGTGTGTGTTTAAATGTGTACGTATAAATGTATTTAGTTACTGTGTAGTTTACAATCAGATGTTAACTAGTTTATTTTCACTTATTGGTCTATTTTTTTTATATTGTCTGTGCTCTCTCTCTGGTGCACTAAGCAATTTTGGATAAGTACTTTATTGTGCAAATAAAGTTTAAATAAATAACAGTGTGTTTTTTAAATATTTGTTTATTACAAAAATTACATGCTAAATCTGAATATTATAGTTCCTTTTATACGAGTTGTTCAGATGTATTGTAACATCTGCCGTATTATAAAACAGCTTTTTTTATTGGAGTAAGGGTTGGCACGAGCAAAACGTTCACCAGATGGTAAGGGCAACGTCCGCCATAGTAATGCTGTGTCACCCGGAATATATCTGTGTGGCACCACACTACCCCCGTCACCCTGAGAAGTCAGTTCTTTAGTGTGCAGTTCTAGAGATTTCTTGTGATGCGAATACTAAACATTAAAACAAGATTAACAGATTTAATTGCTTTTAATTCATTTTTTATTCTCGGCGTTTCGTGGTTTTCGCAGCATTAATGGTCACGGGGGACTGAGGTGTGAGGGGAGGATGTGTCCTGATGTCTTAGTTAATCCTGACTACTTTCAGCTTTTATTATTTTGGTTCGATCTACATAGTACAAATTGTATGAAAAAAATGGTAACTAAGTATTTTGTTTATATAATTATGTTATACTTTTTAAATATTATTTCGCCTATAAATTAATTTCACAATAAAGAAGTTTTGATAGCCTTGCAGTAAGTACGCCGTAGTACACGCTCAGTCCAGCGTTTTGTGGACATTTAGTAAGGCAAAGTCGCCTTTGTTAGTTAGGTGCCATTTATAGCCTCTAAGTGCTGATATCCCACGCTCTCTTGCGTTTCTTATTGCCACTAATGACTCGGACGGCTGCGAGTAAGTAATTATGACCAATCACAGTTCGTTAGCGGCGAATCTGGAGCGATTAACACTTCATAGCTTTTTACCCGCGCACCAATCGTAGCGGGCGCCATTTTGCGTAATTACGATATAAGATGGCGGCGTAACGTGGCGGTTGCGATTGATGGTTTTTCATGGCTTTAGTTTCTTCGTGACGTTCTTTGATCGTTTTTAACATGGAGTGTTTAATAGCGGTTCGTAGTCAAGTAGATACCGTATTTTATTCTGGTTTCCACTCGCCAGACGCTTCAAGAATGCTTTACACTCGTAAAATATATAAATGATATATATGTATGACAACAGCGTGGCCTAGTGGTTAGAGTACCTGATTTTGATTCATTTTCTGCACGCAGATTCTGCATTCGAATCTCAGCCGGAGCCAAAATTCGTGCAAACCTGAAATCGTTGGATTCAGTATCATGGGTGCGGTTTACTGTCACACATTTCACATGCCTAACACAACCAGACCCGTAAGGTCTCCTGAGATATCCTAGTGCGGGGTTCCGTTTCTTTTTAATGAAAAACTATTTTATATACTGTTTTTACTGGGGCGTAGCGTAAGATAATTTTTCACTGAAAATTCAAATTCATTTTTTGACTTCAAAATTATAATTATAAATATAATGCTCGGAATCTCGAAATCAGACGACTTACATATTATTTATACATACATTTTAACGCAAAAACACAGTAATGTTTGCACACTACTGCTTCACGGCAGAATAACTGGCCCTGGGTGGTACCTACCTAGACGGATTCCTGCATAGGAATCCTACCACCAGTACTTTACTTTACTTTTTTTTTGTTCTATGCGACGACCAATTAAATTTTTTATCAGATAAAATCACGCAGTATTTTGCGCGCACAGTTATTCCCGCCAATAAGAACGTCTAGAAAAGTCCGCCGTACCCGATTATGTCATTAGAGCGGTGGCGCGTAAAAAAAAACCAAAGGCTACGGGTATTCGATGATACAGCGCAATTAAATGGGACGATGGGATGCGAGGCTTGTGATCGCATACCCAGCATTTCACTCTTTGCCGATCGCCGCGGCATCGGACGCAGCCGAATCGAGCCGTAATGCAGCTTTTTTCGCTGTAATTGGGCGGACGCGCCTATTTAGGTTATGGCGCATCTAGTTGACAGTCACCGCGTTCGTCGACTTGGATGCGAAGGCACTTCGGGGGCTTGAATTGGGCTTGATTTAAATTGGTATTCGATTTGCTAATGCGGTACGAATGCGGCCGTTCGAATAGTTTCTTGGTATTTCGCTTTCATCTTTGCTCGCTTAGTGCTGTTCCAGTATTTTGCACTTAGAGTCATAGCTAATAGTTCTGTCTGAAATGACTGAATAGGTCTTAGACTGCAACGGAATAGTAAAGGAGTTGCTACGTGGCAAAGGAATCTTTAACCAATTTGTAGGCAACCTGTGGCGACTTTTGTATACATTAATGATATTACTTTCGTAACACAAAATTTTGTTCAATTTTTAATAGTTTTATCGACAATCTTTTCTTTACCATTAGTGCCCATTGCTAATTTTCCCATAGTGACTAACCACAAAGTGTGTAACAAAAATGAATAGAGCATTTGATAAGCAGAGATCATGTTCAATGGACACATTATGTGATGTATGCCGCTATATTGACAGATTTTTAGTATTAAATAAAATGACAAAACTGTAAAGGAACTAAAAAAAGAACATGGAGTTACGAAGAATATAATGTAAAGCGGGTTACATTATTATAATAACAAACTACCATTCATAACAAAACATGGAGATGAATGTAGTAGTGTAAACATAGCTCCATAGCTTGGACGGCCTCGTGGCCTAGTGGACAGAGTACCTGACTTCTACGCCGCTGGTCCTGGGTTCGAATCCCATCAGGAATCAATATTTGTGCAAAACCGCAAATCGTTGCTTTTCTGTTGTGTAAATTATAATCACGTAAGAAGAGAGTCGCGAGCAAAAGGCCTGGGAGTGAGGACGTGGCCCGCTGCTCCGCTGTAGTCTGAAACACTTTAACAAATATGATACCCGACTAACAAGGAAGCGCTCGCAGCGATCCAAGAGCCCTTTTTTATTGCATAAAGTGATGAAACGAGCAAAACGTTGGCAAGTGCAACGTCTGCACATAATAAATGACGTGCCACCCAGAAAATTTCTGTGTGACACTACACTGTGCCCGTCACCTGGAGACATAAGTTCTTAAGTCTTATATGCCCAGTGATTACGCTAGCGCTCAGTGCTCTTCAGACCGAAACGCAGTAATGTTTGCACACTACTGCTTCACGGCAGAATAACTGGCTCTGGGGTGGTACCTACCTAGACGTATTCCTGTATAGAAATTCGCGTTCGTTTTAGTTATGCAATTATAAAGTTATAAATATGGTGTCTGTGCCTTATGATTTTTTTTATTTTGAAGTCATCATGTCGTTAACCCCTGAAAGATGTACCAGGATCCTGACAATGCTTGAAGATGGGCACAGTCAGCGAGAACTGTTGGTGTAACTCTCTCTACAGTTCAGCGAGTACTCCAGCGCTTCCATGAAACTGGATCCAATCTTCCAAGACCAGGAACAGGCCGAACAAGATGCACGACGGCGCGGGAGGATCGCTGTATGGTGTCAACAATTTTAAGAAATCGTTTTCTTACGGCTGTTGAAGTAAAGAATCATCATTTACGAGCTGAAGGAAACAATATAAGTACGGATACAGTAAGGCGGAGTCTGGCTGAAGAAAATTTAAAGCCATTAAGACCTGCAAATGGCCGAAAACTAGAAAGACACCACAGAAACTTAAGGTTGAGTTATGTTAGAGAACACGAGAAGTGGACGCTGAACGACTGGTACTTTTGAAGATATTGAAAATACTGGTGTTAGGATTCCTAATCAGGAATCCGTCTAGGTAGGTATCACCCCAGGGCCAGTTATTCTGCCGTGAAGCAGTAGTGTGCAAACATTACTGTGTTTCGGTTTGAAGGGCACTGTGAGCTAGCGTAATCACTGGGCATATGAGACTTAAGAACTGATGTCGCGGGGTGACGGGCGCGGTGTGGTGTCACACAGAAATGTTCTGGGTGACAAAGCATTTTTTATGGGTAGACGTTGCACTTTACACCACATGAACGTTTTGCTCGTTTCGTCGTTCTATCCAATGAAAAAAAAAAACTACTCGATCTTTTTTCTTTGAGGTCCAGCATAGTATGTGTTTCTATTGTGTATAAGTGTGTTGTCTTGTTGTGTTGTGCTATTAGAATGCTTTTTCTATCTTTCTTTCAATTAAAAGGCACATACTTAAAGCACTATGCCGCAGAGCGTTTGGTTCCGTTATTAGCTTTCCGCACAATGACCTATTATGAATAATATTAGCTATCATGATCGAACACGACAAATAAATACAAACACATTACAATTTAATTGCATTGCAAAAGTAACTAGGGTTGCCAACCATATCTTACTGATAACATAAAGAATTTTTTTTTTAATTGGAAAAAGTGACGAGAAATCAGCAGTACATTTACCTGATGGTAAGGTGCAGCGTTTGCCCATAACAAATGCTGCGTCACCCAGAACATTTCTGCGTGATACCACACTGCGCCCGTCACCCTGAGAGATCTGTTCTTAAGTCTCATACGCCCAGTGATTCTACTAGCTCTCAGTTGTCTTAAAACCGAAATACAGCAATGTTTGCACACTACTGGTTCACGGCAGAATAACTGGCCCTGGTGTGGTAACTACCTAGACGGATTCCTGTAAAGGAATATATATATCCTACCACTAGATAAATTATTTTTATTTTAATAATCGAATTTCTAATGATTTGATCCACTTCTGTAACGTGTACTAACTTTTACCAGTTTTCTTTTACTGTTACTATGTTTTTTAGACCTTATACGCTTTTCGCCTTCAAAAGTTGCCAACCTTACGCATGGTAAAAGGTAGTCGTCGACTAGTGACATTAAATAAAACCAACGAGACCTTATCATTGGGGGTAAATAATACATGAGGACGTTTAATTATAAGGCGTTATTTACACGATAAGCAACTCGTAGTAGGGCGTTCGCCTTATAGTTCATAGCACAAGCAACACAAGTTCGATCCCGTGTGCGGGCAGCTCTAAAATTGCTCTGCAGTTTCAAGTGCTGGTCACCAGCGAAGAAAAAAATTGTTGGTCTGAGTAATAACAAATACTTCAAAGACATATGAAATCCACCAACCTGCATAAGAGCAGCCTGTGGGACTCTTCTCGGCTCCAAAACCCTAAAAAGAATCTAGAAATTAGAGGAGGCCTGTGCTCACCAGTGGGACATTTATAGGCTGTTACTTTAGTTTACTGTTATACAAGCAACCTGAGTTCGATCCCTCATCATCAACAATTATAGACGGTAAAGGAAATGTATGCGATGGAGAAGAATGAAAGAAAGAAAAGTAATATTTATTTGATGTCTCAAACATATGCAGGCTATTATTAGTTAATAAAATTGAAAGATAAACAGGTGAAACAAAAATACTAAAAAAAATAAACACCAAAGAATACATGGCCGTGTCGTGTAGCGGCTTACGTTCAGCAGTGAACTTTTGATGGGCTGAAATGACGGTGACGATGGTTGGTTGATGACGGTACGCTGTACTAAAGTATGACTCACCAAAAGCGTCTGCATCTATACAAATAAATAATATGGAAGTGTTTGTTACAACAAATAAAAAACTCTTTACTTAATGCATATGAAAGTAGATACGTACTTATAAGAATAAACAATTTTTAAAATTTTTGTCTGTCTGTCTGTCTGTCTGTTTGTTCCAGATAATCTCCAAACGGTTAGACCGATTTTAACGGGACTTTCACTGACGTATAGCTGTTATTAAAGCACTTAGGCGACTTCAATTTTAGAAAAAATAATGCACAAAAAACTTAAAACCCTAAAATCCGGTTGAAATAAGGAATACATATATATCGATCGAGGTCGGTCTTTTTCCGCGGGGCATTTTAGTTCAGTATACAGTGGAGTGCTTAGTTTCGGGGCATCTTTAGGCTTGCTGCATTACATTTTTCTTTATTTTTTAAAAATATTGTTCTTAACACAAACTTAATTATGCCAGTTACCCGACTTCACAGAGTCAGTAACTCTCTTTCATGGGGCAATGTATACGTTTTTACAACAAAATCCCAGAAAGTGCACAGTCTTTCAATAAAAAAGTTCAAACAATTTGTTAAACAAAGACTTTTTAATAAGGTTTATTATAATATTAAGGAATACGTGGATGATGATAACCCCTGGGAATGAGGTGATCGCTGCCAAGCTATTTCTACATCTTTATAAAACTGCTGTAATTGTATATTTAAAATGACTGAAAAAAAATAATCCCGCTGGGTTTCTTACTGGTTCTTCCCAGGACAGAGGCATTTCTTTGCGAACCAGTATAGTTTAAAAAAAATGACGTTCAATAAGTATTATGTAAATGATCTATATTGAATAACAAAATATTCTATTCTATTCTGTTCTATTCTTACACCATTTTTTGAAATTTGAGCCGCTGCTCATAGGCAGGGTGATTACATAAACGGTCATAGCACGCAAGCAACTTGAGTTCGATTCCCGGTGACGGCACCACTGAAATTATTAGTTGGTGTTACAGGTCTGACTTACTAAGTGCTCTACGGTGAAGGTGAAGGTGCGTGAAGAATTGCATAGACTAAAAAACACTTTGCACACTACTACTTATCGTCAGAACCTCTACTGATTCCAGCCATCAATACTATAAATTATAACAAAAAAAACAAACTCAAGATAGTATCACCAAATAAAAAAAACTAATTTGTATCTAAAAACTAATATGTAATCAAAATTCGTATAGCATCTTTATATTAAAATTGACTAGGTACTAATGGAGAATATGGTATGGTTTATCAGGTCCTTAAATGTAGGTGATGATGTTCTCCTGGTTGATTTTCGACCACGACGACAACTACCGTTTACGGTGGGAAGTTATCAACTTTTTTTTTTTAATTTAATAAAGTGTCGAAACGAGGAAAGCGTTCACCTGATGGTAAGTGCAACGTCTACTCATAACAAATGCTGTGTCATACAGAACATTTCTGCGTTACACCACAGTGCGCCCAGCGACATCAGTTCTTAAGTCTCATATGCCCAGTGATTACGCTAGCTCTCAATGCCCTTCGAACCGAAACACAGTAATGTTTGCACACTACTGCTTCACGGCAGAATAACTGGCGCTGGGGTGGTACCTTACTAGACGGATTCCTGCATATTATAGTGCTACAAATGTACGCGTAAACACAGTGGCACTCACTCGGCCCAACTTAGCTGTATCCGATTTAACGCTCATATAATGTAGGCTAGGATGAACAGTGTTGCTGGAGTGATTTTGATAACAAAGTGAGGACAGCGTGACAAGGGAATTTTGGTGTGGTTGAAAATAAATATTGTATAAATAAATAGTGACAAAGATAAAGGGACATTTAAGCATAAAGGTTTGTACACGTAGAGAGAATGATTTTATTTATTAGATGTTGTGACGAGACGAGCAAAACGTTCACCCGATGTTAAGTGCAACGTCTCCCCATCAATTGATGCTGTGTCATTCAGATTTTTTTGTGTGATAGTAGACTACGCCCGTCACCCTGAGACATCAATTCTTAAGTTAACACAGTTAATGTTTGCACACTACTAGACGGACCCCTGAATAGGATTCCTACCACCAGTGAGTAGATTGACGAAACAGATGTACGAGTATGAGGCAAGTGTGAATGGGCAAGCCGGGTCTGCGATCCGGTATTGCTATCAAATTGGATACATTTTAAGGAAAGGCCACGTCAAAAGTACCCGAAACCGACAAGCTTGTATGAAAACGTTAATGAAAGTGGAAGCGAAAGATGTGTCAGGATCGTAGCAAGTGGAAAGATGTGGTATCTGCCTACCCTAATGGGAAAGACGCGTTACTGTATGTATGTACTCTGCAAGAATTGTACTTTCCCAGCCAAACCGACCCATTTGTTTAGACCCTGTTTAGACCGATTATATTTATTTATTTATTTATTCTTTATTGCATTCACCTAATTTTAATTAAAAAAAAAGGATTACAAAGGGCGGACTTAATGCCTTTTGGCATTCTCTCCCAGTCAACCCAAGGCATAGAGAGACATTGTTATAGGTGCTTTACGAATTCATCATTTTAACTTCATGCTAATAAAAACAATACGCTAATTGTACTAGAATATTGATGATTAGATATCGATAAAAATAATATTTCAAATCATATTACACATAAATATTTTCACAGATATATACACTTAAATATACATACACGTAAAACTGATATATACATACATATATACATACATATTACAGAATGACCGATGAAAGAAAGAAAAGATCAAAATTGATATAAACTTACGAAGATGATTTTAAAAAAAGTTCTCGAATAAGTGTTTTGAACGTCAGCTTATTAGAAACCTTCCTAATGTCTTCGGGTAAGGAGTTCCAGAGGAGTGTAGCCTGTATTACAAAAGAGTTACCAAAGAAACCGGTGAAGTGTTGTGGAATACTAATCTTAAGGTTAGATGAGGAACGAAGAACCCTATCATGGGTTAAAGAAAGGTACTGAAATTTATCCTTAAGATACGAGGGGGTAGTAGGATCATTTAAAATAGAGAAGAGAACAAGTAAAATTCTAGAATTACGCCTCTGTCTGATAGTGAGCCAGTTAAGGCGAGATCGATAATAAGAGATATGGTCATACTTTCGAAGACCAAAAACGTATCTGATGCAGTTGTTGAAAAGGCGCTCTAGCTTGTTAAGAAGGTCATTGTTCAAGTCTATGTAACACACGTCTGCATAATCAAAAATCGGTAAAATAAGCGTTTGCACAAGCATGAGCTTGGTCTTAAAAGGAAGAAAATTTTTTAAACGGTAGAGTAATCGCAACTTGGCTGAAACTTTACGGCTGATTTCGGTAACCTGTCTACCCCAGTTCATATTGTTATCAATAATCAGCCCAATATTCTTTACTGAGCTAGTAAACGGTATCACATTGTTATTATAATAGACGAAAGGCAAAGCGTCGAAGTCAATTTTACCTAACATTCTTGAGCTACCAACGAGCATTGCTTGGCATTTCGTAGGATTGACCGAGACTCCAAAGCGCGACGACCAATTATAAACAGACTTCAGATTAGTATTCAAACAAGCAATCGCGCCGTGGAGTTCGTCAACACTAGAATCCACATAAAGTTGAAGGTCGTCTGCATAGAGATGGTACGAACAATCTATACTAGAAGTGAAAGAGTTAATAAAAACTGAGAAGATTATGGGAGAAAGTATTCCGCCTTGCGGTACGCCCGAAACGAGATCAGCCCACTGAGAGGTCTTTTGCCCCACGTGGACGGATTGTTGACGCCCGCGAAGATAAGAAGAGAACCACTCCAAGACTGTGGGAGCGAATTTAAGATGGGAAAAAACAGCTAGGAGTAAATCGTGGTCGACTGTGTTAAAAGCATTAGAAAAGTCCACGAGCACCATCACTGTAACTTTCTTATTTTCCATCCCTTCTCTAATATCATCTGTAATATTAAGTAGTGCAGTAGTGGTGCTGTGACCAGGGCGAAACCCAGACTGATAAGGATTCAGTAGGTTATGTTTATGTATAAATAAGGAAATTTGCTTATGAACACAGGCTTCCAGAACTTTAGTAAGAAAAGGCAAGATCGAAATGGGGCGAAAATGATTAGGAAGTATAGGATTAGGTACTTTGGAAAGGGGTCGTACATAGGCCTTTTTCCACAGAGTTGGATACTCACCTGAGTCTAGAGAATAGTTAATTATGTGAGTGACTGCAGGGAGAATGTACTCTATTATGTTGGAAATCATGAATCTACTGACATCATCGCAACCCACAGCCTTGGATTTGATTGCCAGAATAGTCTTTTTAATCTCATCCTGATTCACAGGAGAGAAATGGAAGACAGGAATGTGAGGAGGTGGGATAGAAGCTATGTAAGCTAAGGTTTGAGAACGGATTGTAGGGTCCATTGCAGCAGCAGAAGCAAAATGAAGGTTAACATCTTCGAGATCGTGGGAAGAACCACAATCCAAAATTGGTGAATTACCCACACCAATTGAACTCAGAAATTTCCACACATCGGCTGGCGAAGAATTACATATATTATTATGGAAATATATATTCTGCAGTGTGTTATTACCACGTAAAATATCTAAAAGAAAATAGCATCGATATTAGAAAAGTGTGAATTTCATTCTGAAGGGCAATGATAGGTAGTGCAATTACTGGGCATATGATTTAAGAACTGATGTTTCAGGGTGATGAACGCAGTGTGGCGATATGCTGATTGACATCAATTGTTATTGGCGGACGTTTCACATGCCTATTAATGAAGAATAACAGTTCAAAGTTATCGGTTGCACTTGCCATTAGGTGGGCGATTTGCTCTTATACTGCGTATTTCAAGTGAACATAAACCATTATAAAACAGCCCAATCGTTTATTCATCCGTTTATTTACTATTAAAGTCCGTTTACTGTCGCAACGTTCAATGACGGATGCTTTCGAGAGTTATTTCGCGCATGGGTAATGCATGATCAACATTCTTCACGACAACGGAGCATGACGTTTGCACCGTTTTCACGCGTACAGTTTTAATAAGGCGTAACGTTGCGAGCGATTGCGCCCTAAAAAGGAGACGTTTCATAATAAAAATGTCTTTATGCGTTTCGGAGCGCGCGTTATAGGCGTTTGAATGCGCCATTAGGTTCGCCTGTGGCGCGTTGGAAAGCTTATAAATCAATGTGCTGTCGAGCTCGATATGCAGATCTATGGATGTTTAGTGTCGGTGTGACGGCAGCATTGTCGTCGCGATGTGTTAAGTTCATTAAGTTGGCAGCGGATGCTGTAGGTGTCTAATTACTGAGACCCGATTTCACCGATCGCCTTGGAAACCAAGTCTAATAAAACCACGTTTTACTTAACCGAGTTCAAATGTATCATTTGAACTCGGCTTTCGTCTAACCGATTTCACCGGCTCCATTTTGACTGCGTTTAGAAAAACGAAGTTTACCTGAAAGAGCGTCACAATCTAAAACAAAAAGTCGATGTATTTCGTATTTTGCGACATCAAACTGCATGTTTTTATGCATAGGTTAAAAAGGTATGCAAACAATAAACAATACGAATTAAAATAATTTTTTTGTTTACATAGTTGTGCAATTAACAATGACAGCTCTCTAAACGCGTTTAAAGAGCTGAGCGTCGAAAATTGGGCGTTCAGAATTTGAACCGCGCTTAGCATTGACTGCGTACATTTGATGTTGATGAAATGCAAACTGTAGCATTGAACTCGTTCAACGCTTAAACTTCGTTTTCCTTGATATTATTTCGATTGATGTAATTGCTGTTAGCCTTTTTTGGCTTTTACAACTTCATCGGATACTGTGCTCACGGGCCAGGGGACCACGTGCCAGGTTTGGTTTGACCCAAACATGAATACAAAAATAAACTCCTTTTTCCCTCCGTTCCTCCGTTTTTATTGAACTGATCGCGTTTAGTTTCAACGGTGAAATTCGTCCTAAGTGGCACTAGAATGTTAAGAGCCGTGGTAGCTCAGGGACTAGGCGATCTCTTTCATAAAATGCGAGTGACCTGGGATCAGGATTTTTTTTTATTGTATAAAGTGATGAAACGAGCAAAACGTTCACCGGATGGTAAGTATCATCATCCACCCACAACAAATGCTGTGTCACCCAGAACACTTCTGCGCGACACCACACTGCGCACGTCACCCTGAGACAGACTGAGAGTTCCTAAGTCTCAAATGCCCAGTGATTACGCTAGCTCACAGTGCCCTTCAAACCGAAACACAGTAATGCTTGCACACTACTGCTTCACGGCAGAATAACTGGCCCTGGGGTACCTACCTAGACGGATTTCTGCATAGGAATCCTACCACCAGTAAAAATTGTTAATTGCAGTCTAAGGTGCTGATTTATCACGATTTAGGCGGTGAAGGAAAACATAGTAAGGAAACCTGCATGTGTGAGAAATAATATTAAACATTTCGGGGACATGTGAAGTCCGCCAACTTTTTACAGCATTGGAGTAGCGATGCGGATTACTCCCACCTCCAAAACCTTCTCAGAAATGAGAGGAGGCCTGCGCTAAGAAGTTGGACATTTATAGGCTGTTACTTTACTTTTTTGCGTTTACTTTAATATATACTATAATGTACTATATGGTACTCACCGGAACTATTACTGGTGGTAGGGTTAATATACAGGATTTTTTTCAGGTAGGTACTACTGCAGTGCCAGTTATTCTGTCGTGAAGCAGTAGTGTGCAAACATGACTGTGTTTCAGTTTGATGGGTCTGATAGCTTGTGTAATTGCAAGGCACATGAGAATTAACAAATGTCTACAGAGAAATGTTTTGGGTGACACAGCGTATGTTATGGGCAGACATTGCACTTGCCATCAGGTGAATGATTTTGCCCTTTCTATTAAAATAAATATAGCCATATTACAGCAGTATTCTGCCGTGAAGCAGTAGTGTGCAAACATTACAGTGTTTCGGTTGGAAGGGCACTGAGAGCTAGCGTAATCACTGGGCATATGAGACTTAAGAACTGATGTCTCAGGGTGACGGGCGCAGTGTGGTGTCACACAGTAATTTTCTAAGTGACACAGCATTTGTTATGGGCAGACGTTACACTTACCATCAGGTGAACGTTTTGCTCGTTCCGTCACTTTTATGAAAAAAAAAATGGTTTAGTACGCGGTATGGTATGGTAGCACCATAAACCCTACACCTTAGACACCGCTAACCGTCACTCGTCTTTATTGAATATACTTTGTTACTAGACGGAAAAAGTGGTTTTAGATTATTTTCTTTTATAATGAACGTCGGACATATTATATTTTTTTTTAATGTCGCCACATGCTGAGGTTTTTGTTTCTAACATCATCATCACAATGTCACCGTATCAGTAGTCCATACATACATACATTCATAAGATCACGACTGTATCCCATAAGGGGTAGTCAGAGACTGGGCACTCACTGCAAAAACAGATGACTGCCACAATCCAAGTTTCACCAAAACAATATAATGCACTTGGTGTGATAGGTGGTGAGCCCATCGCCACCATGCGCTGTTGGGTGCACAGTGCAGTTTAATTCCTTACTCGCCTTTTACGAGATCCATTGGATGAGATGGAGTGGTAGTATTCTTTTAACGAGCCGCCACCACACGGCACCAAAATAATATAAATATTTAATTATCGTATATATACGATAATGTCATTTTGTTTTGAATCTTGTTTATGTCCGCGTAGCCGATTTCGACCACGGCATCTTAAAAAAATGATGATGTTCTCCTATCCGATTTCGACCACGGGAATCGAACCTGCGACCTCTCACCGTCTACATCGTTCCGTTACGCCAATAATTGCGCTTTCTCAGAACGCGACAAAAACGTACGCTTTAACGTTAGTGTACCAAAAAACTTTTCGCAATGGCTAATAATAAAAACCGTAGAGCTATAGCTTAATAGGATTGTTGTTCATGCGGCCAACGTAGGACGCCATAGGTCAAATACCTAACAACCGGTCCGCGGCCATAGGGATATTTACAAATGAATGAAACGTCACAGTACTCGAGGCATAATACTGCTTTAACTTCTAATTAAATGTTAATAAACAAAAACTGTAGCGATAGGGTGGGGCGCGAGGTGTAAGCGGAAGCGGTTTTTTTGTCACTTATATTTTTTACGGAAGAAAGTGTGCGTTTGCTTATAACAAATGCTGCGACATCCAGAATTTTTCACCTCGAAATAAACTAAAGAAATATCTAGAAAATAAACTCATAAAATTAATTACCAGTCGCGTAAGAATACGAACAAACATAGAGAAGCTTATATTATTTTGAAGAATTATATTATTTTATTAGCTTATTTTCACATGAGAAGAAAATTCGTAAATATGGCCAGCACCTCAACGGCCAGTATTTATTACAAAAGATAATAGTGAATATTATCTACTATATAAGATCTGTAAAGTGTTTTTTTATTGTGTGTTAAGTGAGTGACGAGACGAGCAAGTCGTTCACCTGATAGTAAGTGCAACGGCGCTGCCCATATCAAATGCTATGTCACTCAGAACGTTTCTATTTAGCATCAAACTACGCCCGTCACCCTGTGTCATCAGTTCTTAAGTCTACATGCCCAGTAATTACCCCTACCTAGACGGATTCCTGCAAAGGAATCCTACCATCGGTGAATGATTAAGATGGGAAGAATATATTCAACAATACTTAAAATTTAAGTATTGTTGAATATATATCTATATATATAATACTCAAAACTTGATAATTATCATCATCATTATAATCGATTCGGACCGTCCCTAGTACTCTGCTGAAGATAGGCCTCCCCGAAGATTGCCACAAAATTTTGTAGCACTCATTTTGGGGGGATTTTGCCATAGTTGCCACGCTTGGCAGGCGGGTGCCACGCGTGGCAGGCGGGTTGGCGACTACAGTTTTTTTATTCAGATTTTCCAGAAAGTTGCTGTTGGCCATCTTCTGATTTTCATTTTCCCTCTGTCGACTAATACTACACCCACGGGATGAGATGGGGAACTTGATAATGTGATCCAAGATTTACTAGGCCTTACTCAAAGGCCGGCAACGCATCTGCTATTCCTCTGGTATTGTAGATGTTCATGGGCGGCGGTGATCACTTACCATCAGGTGAGCCGCTTGCTCGATTGCCTCCTCTAACATAAAAAAAAAGGTACACTGACCGCTGTACAACCGATTACAACCAACAAAAGAGCTATTCCATCGTAAGCGGGTCCAAGTTACAAGCGTAAACGTCAGCGACTGCACTCCGCTTTAGCGACCAATCGCACCACGTACACACCTCGACGCAAAAACTGCCCGGACTTGTTGTAACGGCCAGCGCGGCGCATCGCCCCACTGCACGCTACGGCACCGCCATAGAGCTGCTAACTCGTGTCCGATAATTCTCCCTTAAATGTAAAACATGCCAAATATAGACGTTCCAGATACTGATACGTGTAGCAATGGAATTATTTCGTAAACACGCGATATTGCAGTGTATTTAATTATACCCGGTATCATTTCTCAGGAGCGCCGGTATTTCTTTCCCATGTGTAATTTTATACGTCGATGGTTTACGTCGTTCCGGAATTAAAGTTGGAATATTTACGTCTTTGTTAACGCGTTGTTTCTGATCTCTTGTGGATCGTATAATAGAAAGTTAATTTAGAAATTTGCAAATGTTTGGATATTATATAACAATACCATAACAAATGCTGTGTCACCCAGAACATTTCTGCGTGACACCACATCGCCCGTCACCCTGAGACATCAGTTTTTAAGTCTTATAGTCGTCGTCGTTCGTCGTCGTTTCAGCCTATCAATAGTCCACTGCTGCACATAGGCATCCCCCATAGATTGCTACAAAAGTTTGTAGCTCTCGTTATGGGGGGATTTTGCCATAGTTGCCACGCTTGGCAGACGGGTTGGCTACCGCAGTTTATTTATTCAGATGTTCCAGCAAGATGCTGCTGCCCATCTCCTGGTTTTTATTTTCCCTCTGTCGACTTTTACGACACCCACGGGATGAGATGGGGTGGTAGATTCTCTTAGGCCGCTACCACACGGCGGCTTAAGTCTTATATGCCCAGTGATTACGCTAGCTCTCAGTGCCCTTCAAACCGAAACTCAGTAATGTTGGCACACTAGTGCTTCACATCAGAATAACTGGCCCTGGGGTGGTTGCCTACCTTGACAGATTCCTGCTTAGGAATTCTGCCACCAGTAACAACCATAGAACCATTGCTCATAGAACCGATCACCGTGCATGCATGCCCTTGAAGCAAGGAGCTCATTGCTTGTAAAAAGATAGTCGAGTCAACAAAGTTTATATAAAGCTAAGGAGCTTATCTCTAAAGCTTATCTACTATACCAGATGCAATCTAGAGATTTAACATGAGAAAATTCTCAAATGTTTGGAAATGACATTTACCATCTCAGTATCTGTAGAAGGCAATTAAGAGAATCTACCACCCCATCACATTCCATGGGTGTCGTTAAAGTCGTCAGAGAGAAAATGAAAACTAGGAGATGAACATCTTCCTGGAACATCTGAATACATAAACTGCGGCTGCCAACCCGCCTGCCAAGCGTGGCACCTAAGGCAAAATCCTTCCAATACGAGAGCTACAAACTTTTGTGGCAATCTATGGAGGAGGCCTATGTTCGGCAGTGGATTAGTGAAAGGCTGAAATGATGATGATGATGATGATGTCAATTCCGATAACCGTTAAGGAAGAAAGGTTCTAAAGTGGCAACCGACGGTGAACCGACCTGCATGTTGCGGGTGGTCGATGGATGCAGGTGGTTAAGACAGGCTTAAATGACTTATGTCAACTCCATACATTACGACTCCTCTTTTAACGTTGACGCTTAGAAGTCGTGTCCCCTGTTGTTTTTTTTTAAAGTGATTTCCAATTTTAATTTTTAGCAGTTTATATTCATCGCACTAGCTTTTTTAACCAAGACTTCATGGGGAACACTTTTAGTAAACTTTTCTTTCTTACTACTTACTCTTCTTTGCGTTTCTCATGATTTCTTCCGTCCTTGTTAAACCTTAAGAAGAGACAGACTACTACGACTACAGACGAATAAGCTGCACCAATTGCAAGTACTACTGGTGGTAGGATTCCTATGCAGGAATCCGTCTCGGTAGGTACCACCCCAGGGCCAGTTATTCTGCCGTGAAGCAGTAGTGTGCAAACATTACTGTGTTTCGGTTTGAAGAGCACTGTGAGCTAGAGTAATCACAGGGAATTTGAGACTTAAGAACTGATGTCTCAGGGTGATGGGCACAGTGAGTTGTCACACAGAAATGTTCTAGGTGACACAGCATCTGTTATGGGCAGACGTTGCACTTACCATCAGGTGATCGTTTTGGTCGTTTCATCACTTTATTCCATAAAAAAAGTTAATATTAATTAGGGGCCGTCAATCATTATAAGTTGATAGCCGCGTGGTCGCAACGGGTCCTGGGTTGGAATCTCAGTAGGACCCAACATTTGTTTTTAAAAATAAGTAGTTGGTTTTCGGGCCTGGTTGTGTTGTGCATGTGAAATCTATGTATGTAAAATGCACCGGTGCGACACAGGAGAAACCCTAGTGTGAAGAATCGTTTTTTTTTAAATTATAACTTTGTTTTGCTTGTTTCATCACCTTATCTAATAAAAAAAAAAACATTTTGTAATGAAAAAAGGTTTACTCATTATTATGTTATGTGTTTTAAATACGTACTTTCTATATAAGTATTTTTTTTATTTGATAAAAGTGACGCAACGAGCAGAAAGTTCATCTGATGGTAAGTGCAACGTCTGTCCACAACAAATGCTGTGCCACCCCGAACATTTCTGTGTGACACCACACTGCGCCCGTCACCCTGAGACATAAGTTCTTAAGTCTCATATGCCCAGTGATCAAACCGAAACACAGTAATGTTTCACATTACCGCTTCACGGCAGAATAACTGGCCCTGGGGTGGTACCTACCTAGACGGATTCCTGCACAGTAATCCTACCACCTTACTACCTTATCATCCTACTACCTTACCACCTGCTTGCAGTAAAGTAAAGTAACAGCCTATAAACTGAGACGGTTTCTCCTCGGCCGGAAAGAGTCCGCCACGCTGCTCCGATGCGGGTTGGCGGACTTCACATGTCGTCGAAATATGTTTATTCCTCGGACATGCAGATTTCGTAACGATGTTTTACTCCATCGCAGACCACGTGGTAAAAGCGCTTAAAATTGCTAAACAATTTTAGCGCCGACACGGGAGATCTAATTTAAGTTACTCATCGTCATCGTCATCATTTCAGCCTATCACTACTCCACTGCTGAACATAGGCATCCCCCGAAGATTGCCACAAAAGTTTGTAGCATTTATTTTGGGGAAAGTTGAGGTAGTTGTCATGCTTCGCAGGCAGTTTATTTATTCAGATGTGCCGGGAAGAGGCTGCTGCCCATCTCATGCGGTGAACGAAAACATCGTGAGCAAACCTTCAAACCTGCCTAAGAAGTTAAATACATTTTGATGACACGTGGAGTCCGCCAACCCGAATTTTATCAGCGAGTAAAACTCTCTCTCTTATGTGTTATTCAGATATTTCAGGAAGATGCTGCTGCCCATTTTACGACACCCACGGGATGAGAATGGTGCTAGATCCTCTTAAGTTACACGGCACAAACTATCAAATTACTCACGCACTGTAAAATTTAAGACAAGCGCCCGGCCCAGAGCTTCCTCGGCTATCTTCCTTTATAGACAGGATAATCCTTTTTGGTAGATATCATTGCCGTACCAGTTATGCCGGCGCAATCATTACTGTGTTTCGATTTCAAAGAAACTGTTGCACTAAATAACTGACATCCTAGGGTAATAAGCGAAATGTGATGTGACGGAGAAATGTTCTGGGTCTTGTTCTGGGTCCTATAATAAATACTCTGTCGTATTTATTATAGGCAGGATTGCAATTATCTTCAACGATTTGCTAGTCCCGTTACTTTCTTTCATAAAAAAACAACAGATAAAAAATCATCGTCTGCTGGTTTAAAAAAAAGTTAACGTGTATTAGCAGCTCCCTATATTTACGAATTTTCTAAAAAACGTTATAAAACTTCTATTTTTATGAAAATCAATTGTAATTAGTTAAATAAGCGACTCGACGAGCCACCGGCCGTGTGTTATGATTGTTAATTAGCTATTATAACCTGGCACATCCTGTCTGTATTGCATATAACCGTGGACGCTTGGTACGTGGTAAATATAGTATATATTTTTTTTTATTGGATAAAGTGATGAAACGAGCAAAACGATCACCTGATGGTAAGTGCAACGTCTGCCCATAACAAATGCCACCCAGGAAATTTCTGTGTAACACCACACTGCGCCCATCACCCTGAGACATCAGTTCTTAAGTCTCATATGCCCAGTGATTACGCTAGCTCACAGTGCCCTTCAAACCGAAACACAGTAATGTTTGCCCACTACTGCTTCACGGCAGAATAACTGGCCCTGGGGTGGTACCTACCTAGACGGATTCCTGCATAGGAATCCTACCACCAGTAAAATATATTTAATTGTAGGCATTACTTAGTAGACCATTCATTATAAGACGACCAAGTGGCGTAGCGGTCAGAGTATCTGACTGCTACACCGCGTGTTCTGGGTTCGAGTCCCAGCCGGATCCAAAATTTGTGCAATGTCAATGTCACTAGTCCCCTGCTGAACATATGCTTCCCCCGTAGATTGTCACAAAAGTTTGAAGCTTCCATTTTGAGGGGATTTTTCATAGTTGCCACTCTTGGGATACGGGTTCCTGTTTAGGAATCATACCACCAGTAAAAGGGAAACCGATTTATCTTTGTATATGGCTTCTTAATGTAATCGTATTTTGTTACTACCAATTTGGTTTAAATTCTTCGTTTATTTATTTCGTTCAGTCGTCGTTTGTATCTAACTAGCTAATACCCTATGTCCGTTCTCAGAATTCAAGCTATCTTTCTGCCAAATTTACAAACAGACAGTGGGACAGAGAGAGTTACTTTCGCATTTATAATATTAATATTATGGATGTTGTAAGTGTGTAAGTGGATGTTACTACATAGTTCTCGTGCCGAATAAATTTTTTTATTCCATTCTTTTAAGATTTATTTTCCCAGAAATGAAGAGAAGAGTCCCAAAAAGACCACACCAAATTTGGGAACCTGCTTTAGTTACAGTATCTATTTCTTGTGAAACCAGTTTCAGCTAGTTTTTACAATATTTTGAATGTACGCGCGCAATTCTGTCAATACAATGTGGCATGCTGACGCAAACGTGCAACAATTAAAAGCATGATACGTTACGACGAAAACCAATTAATTTCATGTTGGGGAAAAAAACAGCAATCGATTAAGCGGAAAGCAGAATAGCGCACACTGCCGCGGTCGGTGGCGTTGAACGGCGCGTACGATTTGCATTACCGCTATTAATCTAGTTCGACACAAACTCGAAACTGCGGCCCGTTACGCCGCTGCGTAGCATTTGCATGCCGGTGATAGCCCGCAGCCTCCCCCGGACGGTCATTAGACGACTTAAAATCATATCGAGATATTCTAAATCGCGCAAGCACGCAGCGAACGCGATACAGTCCGAATTTCGAGGTTTTTGTAGGAGGTTATTTATTTATTTATGTTTGGGTCAAAACAAACCTGGTACGCGGGCCCCTTGCCCGTGAGCACAGGATCCGATGAAGCTGTAAAAGCCAAAAAAGGCTAACAGCAATTACATCACCGAAATTATATATGCCGGTGAAATGTCAGTGTCCATATTCGTTAAAGTCTGCAGTCCTGCATCATCATTAAATTTAATCGAAACAAATATAATAAAATCGAAGTGTCTGTTTGTAATGACAAAATAACAGCTTTTCACTCAATCCTCAAGACCGAACTTTTAAAATTTTTCTTATTTTTCTTTTATCTTTCTGCAAGTCTGACTGGACCGATTTCAAACGGGCTTTCACTGACGGATAGCTGATATTATAGCGGATGGCTTAGGCTACTTTAATTTAAGAAAAATGATTAGGTTACCGTGCAGAAAAATTCAAACCCCAAAATCCTATCCTATATAGACGAAATATCTATATCATCGCGGGTGAAAGTGTGGGCGCAGCCAGTGTAAATTAAAAGTAATGTATATACTACTACCTACTCTGAACTGCCTCGGCCGAGGCAGATTCAATTACTCGATCAAATTAACTTTAAATGAGATGAAGGAAGGTAAGTTACTTTGCTAAGATCCGCATGCAAAATATAAAAATGGTGTATATTACCTAGTTTTTTTGAAGAGCACCGCCCGCCCTCTCTCAGTAGCGTGCACAAGCAACCTAACACCGCCACCAGGAACCGCCACCAGGTACCCTCCACCAACCAGTACAATACCACCACTAGATAATATACACCACCGAAGTCGAGAACACGACACATGTTTCGACCCAAAACGAGGCATTATCAAGCGTCATAGACTCTACGACAGACGGCCGTCGTCGGCGGTTGGAGGGTACCTGGTGGCGGTTCCTGGTGGCGGTTCCTGGTGGCGGTTCCTGGTGGCGGTGTTAGTTTGCTTGTGCACGCTACTGAGGGAGGGCGGGCGGTGCTCTTCAAAAAAACTAGGTAATATACACCATTTTTATATTTTGCATGCGGATCTTAGCAAAGTAACTTACCTTCCTTCATTATAATGGATTTCTGCATTAACTATTTTAAATGAGATAATAAACTAAGTACACTAGTTTATTTGGAGCCGAGTGGTAGGAAAATTAAAACCAGGTGACGAGCAGCGGAAGCTTCTTGAAACATCTGAATAAATTAACTGCGGTCGCCAACCCGCCTGCCAAGCGTGGCAACTGTAGCAAAATCCTCCCAAAATTGGAGCTAAAAACTTTTGTGGCAATCTATGGGGGAGGCCTATTTTTAGCAGTGGATTAGTGATAGGCTGAAATGATGATGATGATGGCTAGTTTATTTCCTACAGGTATTGTTTTTGTTAAGCATGCAACAAAATTTTAAAAACTCTAAAAAAGTGCAAAGCCCCTTTAAATGACATATGATCGTGGTAAATAATAAATTTCTCACTTTTCAATATAAAAACATAGATCAAAATTAAAAAAAAATCAAATGCCGTGGCCACACTGTCGTATGCGGAGTTCGCTTAAAAAAATATGCCCCCAGTAGTATTTTTCCTACATCGTGGGTGCGTTTTACAGACATAAATTCCACAACCAGACCAGAGAAACAACAATTTGTGTTTATGCCTAAATATTGGTTCCGGATGGGATTCGAACCCAGGACCTGCGGCTGGGACAGATACCTTAACCACTGGGCCACGCGGTCATCATAATCATAATCATGTATTTGATTGAAGAAGGTTACAACACCGGTATGAAATATATGAAAAAGTCTCATTTATTCTGCTCGTGCAAGCGTGCAAATTGAAAACAAAATATATTTAAAGTTATTAGCTACAATTCAAAATATTCAATTGCCAATATACCTTGTGCCGTGTGGTAGCGGCTTCACAGAATCTACCACACCATCTCATCCCGTCGGTTTCGTAAAATTAGAGGGAAAATTAAAACCAGAAGATGGGCAACATCTTCCTGTAACATCAGAATAAATAAACTGCGGTTGCCAACCCGCCTGCCAGGCGTGGCAACTATGACGAAATCCTTCCAAAACGAGAGCTACAAACTTTTGTAGCAATCTATGGGGGAGGTCTACGTTCAGCAGTGGACTAGTGATAGGCTGAAATGATGATGACGCATATACCTTTTATCAGTATTTAGAATGTAACACAATATTTGATTAACACACGGGGTGTAATTATGTTATTTGAGTTGCCATACTGTGAAATTGAAAAGCGTCTTTGGTACATTGCGCACAGACTACATCAATGAACAAAATAATAATTTTGCTCTCTAAGATATGTCTCAAATGTATATTATTTACTTATTTACGGGAATAGAAGTTCGTATAATGATAGTTAATATTTACTGAAGATTCATTTGAATTATCATAACAAAACGTAAAGCTTGATTTAGGCTATATTATTTGCGGTGACGGGCGCAGTGTGGTGCCTCACAGAAATGTTCTGGGTAACACAGTTGTTATAACAGATGTTAGATATAACTTACTAATAAATTATTCCAATAAAATTCTAGTATTCGGAAGTTTATGCCGTGATCGCAAATCGGCGAAAAGGACATTTCGCTTGTTTAAAATGTAGTTTGGTTCAGAATACATGTATACCTCTTATTGAAGGGTGAAGCAGTAGTGTGCAAACATTACTGTGTTTTTGGCACTGAGAGCTAGTGTAATCACTAGGCTATGAGACATAAGAACTGACGTCTCAAGGTGTCAGGCGAGGTGTGGTGCCACTCAGAAGTGTTCTGAGTTATACAGCGTTTGTTATGGGCAGACGTTGCACTTAACATCAGGTGAACGTTTGGCTCGTCTCGTCACTTTATCCAATAAAAAAAACATGCATTTCAGTATTTCAGGTGGGACATGCAATTTATTTAATACAGTTCACACTAAAAACTTAAAATTAACGTGCAATTAGCTAGGGTCTAGAAAATTAAAAGAAAAAA
Source organism: Luehdorfia chinensis (assembly GCA_019845155.1). Lineage (NCBI taxonomy): Eukaryota > Metazoa > Arthropoda > Insecta > Lepidoptera > Papilionidae > Luehdorfia > Luehdorfia chinensis. The sequence continues at coordinate 15,799,056 of JAHVAK010000033.1, read as the reverse complement.
ATGTAGAGGCAAACGCCGTATAAAGCCTTCAAGTGCACAACCGAGCGCAAGTTATTTTAATCAAAATACCAACATGAAATCTCAATACGCTTATTTCAATACATTCACTAGTTTAAAAATAAAATGCGTAGCGCAAGAAACTATCTCCGCGGATCGATCGAAATTTCAAGTCAGCCCGTGCTCGCTGTAGTAAGAGGCCCGCTAATTCAGGCGTCCCCATTTTATTTATGTCTTCATACGCGCCGCCGATAGCCTCTAATTACGACGGCGGAGCAAAAACACTAATCGCGCATCGTACACTGACGCAATAAACAAAATACGAATCTGCGGATCTGTGTAACACTTAAATATCGACCTTAACGCCATCATCTTTGAGCTTTATTTCGTAGCATTTCCTTTGGCAGTTACAACCGTGCTACACTGGAGATTTGAACCGGTTGATCTTCAGAAAGACCTAAAGCGCTAAATCTGCGTCAAACCAATTCAATCTTTTCAATCTTACTATTACACGCTACTATAAAATCCTTGAATAACCCAAAGCAGATACGATGTTTTACTTCGTAAGTAACCTACATTGAGGTTGTGCTTCAAGCAATCTTATAGCAGTGTAACTTGTTCGTTTTTTGTATTTATTTATAAGCGAGTTGCGACGTTTTGCGATGGAGATACGGAGTTGCGCGGGAGAAGCGTTAATGAGCCAAGGCTCCTTCAGATTCCTTGGCAGCTATGCTGGTGTATCGGCTTTTGTCGGCGCGATAGGGCTTTTTGCGATGCCCAATGATAACAATGAGCGGTGTTAAGAAAAATGGGATGAGAAATTCTGCGGAGATAACAAGAAGCGGGATAATAACTTGTTAATTAATTAACGTTCCGCTCACTAACAAAGACGTGAACTTAATGACGAAATAGAGTTATCTGTCACTTCCTGTGATGATTTCTTTACGTAACAGTAGATCACGAAGATCTCATAACGAGAGACCTTACGTTTTTTATGTGTTAATGCAATTAAGAAATCATATAGCACTAGCAGATGCTCGCGATTTCGCTCGCGTGGATATAGGTTTTTCAAATATCTCATGAGAACTATTTGGTTTTGGGAGATAAAAAGTATCCTATGTCCGTCTCCATGATGCAAGCTATCTCTACGACAATCAAGATCGGTCCAGCGGTTGAACCGTGAAAAGGTAACAAACAGACAGAGGGACATAGAGCGACTTTCGCTCTTTAAAATATAAGTATTAGTATATTGATAGTTCCGTGTCATATCTGGACATATGGGATTGAAGAACTGATGTTTTAGGGTGACAAACGCTGGCCGTGCCCCACTGAAATATTCTGGTTGACGTAACATTTGTTATGGGTAAACATTGCTCTTACCATCAGCTGAACTGTTCACATCTCGTCACTTTCTTCCATAAAATAGTATATTATTTTATATATGACGAATCCCAGCCGGAGCCAACATTTGTGCTAAAACATAAATTGTTGGTTTTCGGGTCTGGTTGTGTTGTGATTGTCCCCGTGTTTCTGACACTGCATCCTAGCCTACCTCCGATCTTATCGCATCAGTTACATCGGGCGCGGGTAGGTTGGGACGAGTGAGTGCCTCTGTGTTTGCGCGTACACTTGTGGCACTATAATATCTCCCGCGCAGTTGATGGCTTTCGACAGTAGTCGGAAGTTGTCGCCGTGGTCCAAATCGGCTAGGAGGACATCATCCTGTCAATTTTGGATTACGAAGCCCTCACTAACATCAACATATTCGACTTCCTTCTGTTACAATGTGAACAGCACAATATACCCTATATTGCAATAAAAACGGAGGCTTAGCATGAACGTCATCTTAATTATAATTTATAGAACGGAATGTCGTAATCGATGTTATCGAGAGAAGCTTAAAATTATATGTTGTAGCAAAAGCGTCACCAGTCAATGACCACGTCAATTACCGAATAGGTACTGTTGTAAGTTACCAACTGCGCAGGGTTTTACGGCGGATGTGGTCAGCTAGTCGGGCAATAAATTAGTTGGCATTAGATAAACAAATCAAGTCTCGTGGAGGGGACCTGCCTCTCTGTTCCCCCTTGGCGACGCTCTTGTGTCGTAGGCAAGGGAAGCCACGTACGTGGTAAAGTATCCCAAGAAGTTGCAGTATTTTGCTAAGCCGTTTCGGATGTTGGGTGACAAGAACCGCAATGATTACCAATTAGGCATTCCAGTGGGGGTCGTCTTGCACTGCGTTTACTACTTCAGGAACTTGCCAGTGATGACGGAACAGACAAATGAATGAAATGAATTTCATCATTATTTACGATGAAGGAAAGACAGTTAATTCGCAAAGATTCGCATGTGAAATTTTAAATGCTGTGTATTTACTAGTTTTTGAAAAGCACCAACACGTCACAACAGGAGAACTTGTTCCCGGTGGCGGTATAAGTTTGCTTGTGCACGCAACTTAGGGAGGACGGACGGTGCTCCAGACCACACATAATTTTAGAATTTGCATGCGGATCTTAGCAAATTAACTTTCTTTCCTTCTTTATAATGGATTTCCGCATAGTAACGCCCGATTCGATTAACTATCCTTCCTTTTCAGCCTATCACTAGTCCACTGCTAAACATAGGCCTCCCCCATGGATTGCCACAAAAGTTAGTAGCTCTAATTTTTGGGGGATTTTGCAATAGTTGCCACGCCAGGCTGGCGAGTCGGCAGCCGCAGTTTATTTATTCAGATGTTCTAGGAAGATGCTGCTGCTCATCTCCTAGTTTTAATATCTTTTGGTTTGGTGGTGGTGGTAGGATTTCTATGCAGGAATCCGTCTAGGTAGGTACCACCCCAGGGCAGTTATTCTGCCACAAAGCAGTAGTGTGCAAACATTACTGTTTCGGTTCGAAGGGCACTGAGAGCTAGCGTAATCACTGGGCATATGAGTCTTAAGAACTGATGTCTCAGGGTGACTGGCGCATTGTGGTGTCACACTGTTCTGGGTGACACAGCATTTGTTATGGGCAGACGTTGCACTTACCATCTGGTGAACGTTTTGCTCGTTCCACCACTTTTATCAAATAAAAAAAATCCCTCTGTCGACTTTCACGACAACCACGGGATCAGATAGGGTGGCAGTTCCTCTTAAGCCGCCATCACACGGCAGTTACGGTAGTTCCAGTTGCAGATATGAAACGATTTCGTATAGTTTTACGGATATTATTTTGTTTAGGAATTGTAAAAGGAAAATACACTTAATTACAAGATAACGATTTGACTTTATTTCTAGGTTATCATTTGGTATTCTGATACAATCATAGAAATAAACAATTAACCTTAAAATTTATTAATATAGCTATTGTTCAAATTCAACTTGATCTGTAACGCATTTCGCAAAGATATTATTAAACAGTACTTTTATATTGGAGTGATTGTAATCCCACAATAATAAGTATAAGTATTATGTAAATAATCTATGTTGAATAAAAATTATTCTATTCTATTCTATTTATTAGAAATACTCGTAATAAAAACCATCAGTATCCGGGTCATCTTCCGGGTGTGCCATCAGTAGAAGCGACGCCGCTAGTGTGTCTGCTCGGCCAGGAAACCCTGTCGTTACGTCTGATTTAGACTCAGCCCATATCCGACATTTCTCGAAACTTTTATAACATATTCCATTACTGTTTCGAATAGATGTTTACTCGTATGTCGGATATCCGATAGTTTCGGCTACAGTTACGGTTACTAAGTGGTGCCACAAGGAAATTAGCAATTGATTGTTATGGGTCTCTAAGAAACCGCACTCTCTCCCACACTCACACTCATATACACACACATACCACATATACTCACACACACGCACGCGCACACACACCACACACGCACGCACACACACACACACACACACACACACACACACACACACACACAAACACACGCAAACGCGCGCGCGCGCGCGCGCGCTCGTTACAAATAAGGTACAATAGGGATCATTTTTGTATTTCTTGAATTAGGGTTAGGTGTTTTTTTATTATAGAATTAGGAATTTAGTGATTCAGAATTGTTGTGCTAAACTTTAAAAGTAAGCTGTTTTTATAAGCTGTGACCATCGCTGTTGGGTTCACAATAATGCGTTTGTTTAAATATACTTTTATAAAACTTTGTACTTTTTTGTTATAAATGTGTTGTAAAACTTTTTGTGTTCATGTTGATTAATTTAAAAAAAATGTTAGGTGCATATGTTGCGCTTACCACCAGGTAAAAAGTTGCTGGTCTCGTCGCTTTCGTCAATAAAAAAGAGTGGTATAAAAGTAGTGTGAAAGTGCGGTGCCACACTGAACTTTGCAGTTGGATGTTCTAGGTGACGCAGCTACTGTTAAAGTCAAAGTCAAAATTTCTTTATTCAATTTACAGATTCGACATTTTTAATACCACATATGGTAGATAATTAATGTAAACCAGAAACAAAAATGGACCAAGGATCGATCCCTGCCGAACACCCATTTTTACTGCACAACCCGATGACATAACACCGTTAATGGCAGCGTTGTAAGTTCTATTTGTAAGGTAGTCAGATATAAGATCCAGAGAGGCTTCACGAAAGCCGTAGTATTTAAATTTACATATTAAGTTCTTATGTTCCACGCAATCAAATGCTAGTGTCATGAATATCTTCCCAGGCTCGTAGAACATGTGAGGCTAGTTTAACACTGACATTAGTTGTTGACCAACCTTTTGTAAAGCCGAATTAGTTGTCATTTAAAATTTTATATTTGCTAAAATGAATTTGCTCTAGCATGATTTATTCAAATATTTTACTTAAAGCTGGCAACACAGAAATAGGACGGTAATTTGAAGAAATTCCTTTGCTATTCGATTTACACGTACGACTTTGCTATGTTTCATCAGTTCAGGGAAGACACCAAAGTCCACACAGAGATTAAAAATCATCGCCAATGTTGGGGTTATATCGATAATAATTATATCAATTGCCCTCATCGCGAGCCCCCAGTGATACTCCGTTTTCTTTTTATTTAATTTGCTAAATGCTTTTACGATATCTGTAGGGCTAATGTGATTAAAACAAATGTTGGGAATGTCAATATTTACATGTTCCCTTAGATATGACTCTGAAACTACAGCACTTGACTGCAAATGTTTAGTAGTTTCAGTAGGTAAATTTGAAAAAAACTTCAAGAATCTCATTTGCAACTTTGTATTTATCTTTTACTACATTACCACTTAATTTCAAAGCAAAGTCTTATTTTTCAGTATTATGCCTGACAGTTTCTAAATTAATTACATTCCATGTGGCTTTAGTTTCAGTAGATGAAAACTTAATTTTATTGCTTAAAAAAATCAGCTTTTGCTTTCAAACAAACATTTAAAAAAACCTTACATTTACCACCAGGCAAACGATTTGATCACTTCGTCACTTCCCTCCATAAAAACGAGTGGCGTAAAAAACGAGGGGTGTCGTCAACACCCGGTTAGAATGAAGTTCTTTTAGTTATTCTCGTATTTTATTTATTAGAGTTGTAGGATTCCTATGCAGGGCCAGTTATTCTGCCGCGAAGCAGTAGTGTGCAAGCATTACTGTGTTTCGGTTTGAAGGGCACTGTGAGCTAGCGTAATCACTGGGCATTTAGACTTAAGAACTGATGTCTCAGGGTGACGGACGCAGTGTGGTGTCACACAGAATATTCTGGATGCATTTACCATCAGGTGAACGTTTTGCTCGTTTCGGCACTTAAGCCTAAGTCGCCGGCACTTAAGCTATAAAATCAGCTATCTGTCAGTGAAAATCCCGCCAAAATCGGTCTATCAGAACAAACAGACAGACAAAATTTTTAAATATTATTTTTATCCTATTAAGTACCGTATATACTTTGATAAGCATTGAGTAAAACGCTGCTATTTTGTTATTACAAACAGACACTTCAATGTTATCTATTTGAAGGATAACGGGCACTATGAAATAAATTAGCATAGCGATACTGAAATTTTGTCATATTTGTTTTGAAAAGCTACAGATAGATATTTTGAATGTTGCAGCATGCGCCGCACGACTATACTGCAGTAATATATCTACGTTTAGACATACGCCTGCAAACACACAAACACACATAACGAATGAAACTGCATTGCACTGCATGCATGGCTGTCACATACTATAGCAAGTGTCGTGATGGTCGAAGTCTTACTTTTTACAGCCCAGCTCAAAGTGTCTGGAGCGTAACGCGCGATAATGATCTTCATTTCAAATTCAATATTATATGCAATAATTGTTGCGCCGACTTAACAGTGAATAATTATCATCAATTATTAGTTACAAAGTATTAATCGTGGATATCCTATCGCACCAAATGAAGTTGTTAACGGTTCGCAACTGGTCCGCATGGATACTGTAGGCCTTAATTATAAGACATATTTCAAGTGCCGACTGCGCCGTGCCGCGTGTTTATTTATTTCGCAACGCTAATTTGTTTTAATTTTATCTGATCATGTGGGTTTATAGCCCGCCTTGTCGGGTCGCGATCGCGCTGTGCTGTCGTCAGGGTACCCGTGTTTGGGTACCTGTAACGACTAATATGATAAAAGTAAATCAAACGTACAATTTTTTAAGGGCGAATCTAGCTAAACTGGGAGAGACTCTGCCTGCCATCGTTATTTATTTTTGAAATAGTTAAATTTGTAAAAAAAACAATCAGAGCTATCTATAAAATCTTCTGATATTAACCATAGGCTCCGAAATCCGAATAGTACTTAGTAACGTTCCGAAATCAGTGTGTATACAACAAAATACCCGACGATAAGAATTTAAGATATTAATGTTATTTATTGAGTAAAATGTTTAATAATTATTGTTGTAATATTTTGACCTTAACTTAATTTGCATGCTGTATAATAGAATAGCAAAACATGTGAGACTTATACAGTTGTTTTACTGTAAAACAACTGTATTTTTACCGTGTTTTATGCAAATAAAGATTATTATTATTAGTGGACCATTTAAGGGCTGACGAAGTCTTTTTTTTTTTTTCATTGGATAAAGTGATGAAACGAGCAAAACGTTCATCGTTTCAGTCTATCACAAGTCCATTGTTTAACGTAGGCCTCTCCCATAGGTAGCCACAAAATTTATATATAAAATCCGCCAAATCATCAGCATAAGAGCAGCGTGGCGGACTCTTTCCAGCAGTAAAGCCCTTTTAGGAATGACAGGAGACTTGTCCTCAGTAGTGGGGCATTAACTTTAACTTCGATCCCAAGGAAACGTTGACTTTAATTTAATGTTAGACACATCGATTCTCAGCCAAAAAAAACATGATGTAGGTGAGTTGTCACCACAAAAATTGAGATATAAGGTTTCACTGCAAGCGTCTGGGTCTTTGTTTCTAGCCAGATACAAAACGAATCTTTTTTTTTTTATTTCACTAAAGTGCCGGAACGAGCAAAACGTTCACCTGATGGTAAGTGTAACGTCTGCCCATAACAAATGCTGTGTCACCCACAAAAATTACGGTGTGACACCACACTGCGCCCGTCACCCTGAGACATCAGTTCTTAAGTCTCATATGCCCAGTGATTACGCTAGCTCTCAGTGCCCTTCAAACCGAAACACAGTAATGTTTGCACAGTACTGCTTCACGGCAGAATAACTGGCCCTGGGGTGGTACCTACCTAGACGGAATCCTGCATAGGAATCCTACCACCAGTCTGATGGTATGAGGCGATGTAATTTTTAATGGTGAAAGGCACTAGCTTAGTAAAAGCCTGTTTACTTTTCTCTTGTAGACCACAACGTAATCAGACGGCAAGAGTGACGCAGCCAAATTATTTAAGCCCTTTGCTGGACCCCATTATGAATGACGTAGCAAAACGTCTCGTCCCAATGCTTGGTATAAACACAGCAAAGGGACCGTGTGTCTAGTTGTCCGATTGAAAGGTGAAGGGGAATTAAATCGTGTAATTGTTTTCCTTACCTTAGCTAACAACACGACACTGTCGCTGTCAACTTGTATGTCAACTATTGAACTATGGCAAATGAGCCTTTAATGGAGGCGACCTGTATTGTGGTAATGTAGTGTGACTGGTCCTCGTTTATCAAACATTAATATGGTGATTAATATGATCCATGACTATATTTACTGATACTTTATATTTACTGGTGACGTCGGAGGATTTTTTAGTATATATTTTTGGTTCTACGATGATTCTGTAAATACGTTTTGAGTACCACGGTCTCCCTTCTTTAGTTCGTTTACATTGATACGTTCTGTTATCTTCGGCAGGTACAATCGAGTGGCTTAGTATTTCTGATATCTTCATAAAATTCAAATTTCGGATTTTCCTTCTCCTGTATCTATCTTCTCTGATTGTAGTAAAATCATTATAAAATTAATAGTTTTTGAAAAGGACGATAATAATTATGTGTTTCTCTTTTCAATCGTTTGCTTCCTACGTCATGTGTCATCCAGTGTTGGAGTACCATAACTCTTTCTTTTTTTTAAAGTAACGTAAGGGTGGATTGAGGAAATAATTAAATCCATAGGATGGGCACTAGCTTTTGCCAACCCGGCGTGCTTATTAAGCGGCATATATGTCTGCTCTCTATGACAAATCTATAGTAGGCGTAGGCAGTCGATTGTAATGATGAACCACAATAAACTTGATGACCTCGTAGTGTAGTCATCTGAGTACATGGAAACTGCGCGGCTCCTGTGTTCGAATTCCAGACAAGAGTCAACATTTGTGCGAAAAAGACAAATGGGTCGGTTTTTTGATTCTTCGTTTCTATTCAGTAACCGTTATATTGAACGCAGGAAAAATGACGAGTGAGCGCCTATGTGTTTTCGCGTACACTTTTGCCACTATAATATCTTCGGAGGAGTTGATACCTTCCAACAGCATTCTGAAGTCGTCGCCGTGGTCGAAAATTGGCCGCAGAAATTCCTCCACGAATGAGAATCTACTAAAGAAAACAAACGGAGAGGAACAACAGTATTACCGCCCGATCGCGAAGAAACTGTGCGACTTTGCCGTGAGCCGGCATCAAAGGGTGAATTCGCAGGTTCAATTATAAATTTCGTACGCGTCGCACGATTTTCGTTTGGTCCGAGCGCCGCGGATTTACGATTGCGGATGACAAATTGCGTGCGGATTTTGCACGCGACGTGGTCCGCTTCGTATAATTTCATTGAATGAGAATTGGATTATTATATGTCACTTAACGGAACAGTGGTGCAATCAATCCGCAGTGGCGAAGGGACTGGCTATATCTTCCACAAGCTATTTCATGATTACTAAACATACATACATACATAAGATCACGACTGTATCCCATAAAGGGTAGTCAGAGACTGGGCACTCACTGCAAAAACAGATGACTGCCACAATCCACGTTTCACCAAAACAATATAATGCACTTGGTGTGATAGGTGGTGAGCCCATCGCCACCATGCGCTGTTGGGTGCACAGTGCAGTTTATTTCCTTACTCGCCTTTTACGAGATCCATTGGACGAGATGGAGTGGTAGTATTCTTTTAACGAGCCGCCACCACACGGCTAAACAATAACTACTTACCTTTATTGCAAAATGTAGGTTGAAGGACTTAATTGATTTATATGTTTTCTGTATAGATTCGAGTTTTAGTGTCATCAACAAACCCAACATCAAAACGTAACTGCTACCTTATATTAAAAAAAAATTATGATTTATAAATGAAGCAATATTCCCCAGATGAGGGAATCTATGTTCAGCGATGGACTAGTGATAGGCTAAAAAGAAGAAGATGAATGAAGCTTGAATATGTTACTTTAATACTGATTTAGTAATAGTAATTAGTTTTGAGGACTTTTGGCGGTAAATCCTATTGTTTGATGAGTTGCATTGAATTTTGCCATTCCGTGTATATTTTGAAATGTATATGTTATTATTTAGTGGTAGCTCAGGTGCCTTGGTTCGATTCGCAGTCGGCACCACTAAAATTGTCAATTGCAATTTTAAGTGCTGATTTACCACGTGCTCGGCGGTGAAGGAGAACATCGTGACGAAACCTGCATGTTTGAGAAATAAAAAAAATATTTCGAAGACATGTGCAGTCCGCCAACCAGCATTGGAGCAGCGTGGCGGATTCTTCATAGCTCCAAACCCCTCTCAGAAAAGAGAGGAGGCCTGTGCTCAGCAGTGGGACATTTATAGGCTGAAACTTAACTTTTTTTTAAGTGCTTGTAAAAATGTACCGTGATTGGAATAATCCGTCCAAGATCGAGATTTGCAATTACCTACCAAATCGAGAAATTTTTGCCAATGTCGAGTAATAATTTAATTAAAACGAAGTCTTAATTTCGATCGACAGTAAAATGATAGTTGACTTTTCCTGAAGATTTGTTGGACTGATGAAAGATGATGTAGATGAAGATTTGCTGGACTGATGGAGACCAAACGAAAAAAACAATTTGGGTTTAGATTTGAATTTTCCAATCACTGTACACTTTCACGAACACTTGTTGCATAATAAACTATCAACATTAAATATCAAAATTCATAATATACACAAAAATTACAAAATTGAATGAAAACACTACCGCAAATTTTCGACTTGAGTCCAAATACTCGTAGTTATCTTCGCTGTTAGTTTATTAGTGATAAAAAGCTTGCGTTTGTTGCCATAAATAAATAAATAAGTACAGTAAAGACTATTGGCGCCAATTTCTGTGTATATTTTGAGTTTTGATGTTTAATATTGTTAGTTTATTATGCAGCAAGTGCGCGTGACAGTGTACAGTGATTGGAAATGTCAATTCAAGACTAAAATAATTGTACTGTTTGTTTTGTCTCTATCAGTCCAGCAAATGTTCAGTAAAAGTGAACCATCATTTTACTGTCGATCGAAACTGTCTTGCTGCTTGAAGATGTGCTGATGAGATTGCCATTTATTTAAAAATGATATAGAATTGGAAATGTTACTTGACACTGGAAAATGTATAGGATTGTTTTCATAGACATATAAATAAAATATAAGATGATGAAGGGAGTTTGTGACGGGAACTTGACCGGTCATTTTATTCATTAAAGTGTAAGGTATAATGTGTAGTTTTAGTTCATTTTGATTAAATATTGTTTAATTTTTGTGCACAGTGTAGTAATGATTTCTTATATTTACGCGAACACTACACATTTAAATGAAACTAATTTTACGGATTTTACAGAACATATAGCTGATGTGAAGTCCTCGAAGAATGGTATATACAGAATATTAATATTTATTTAGGAAAATTTATTGTATATATCGGAACTGTGCTGTCATTCGATGAATTCGCAGCTGGAAAATGAAACAATTATCAGTTCGTATTGGTTACCGTGTGGTAGCGGCGTAAGAGAATCTACCACTCCATCTCATCCCATAGGTGTCGTAAAAGTCGACAGAAGGAAAATGAAAACCAGGAGATGGGCAGCAGCATCTTCCTGGAACATCTGAATATATAAACTGCGGTTGCCAATCCGCCTGCCAAGCGTAGCAAGTATGGCCATCCAAATTGAGAGTAACAAAATTTTTTTGTGGCATTCTGTGGGGGAGGCATATGTTCAGCAGTGGACTAGTGATAGGCTGAAATGATGATGATTGGGCACGGAATTCGGGCAATCTGAAACTGTTCTGTAAAAATATTATGTTAATAAATAAATATAAATATTAAGTTCATTTTTAAAAAATTCATGCACGTACGGAAATGTTATTTTACAAATAACTCACTGTATTTTTTAGAATGGTCTAGGCGGTACGGTAGAGCATTCTATATATATGCTGGCATTGGATATATACGTCAATAACAAACTAATATGTCAATTAAAAAAAAAACTTGTTATAACAAAAAGTTCATTTTAAAATAGATCAATGTATTGAGTTAAGTAGTCACGCTCTGCAGTTTCCAGTCCAGGCTACAATAAACGCATTACATTGTAATAAGTTAATATACTTAGTAAATTACATTGTAATATGGCATTGAAAAAACGTACCAAGGTTTCTTGCCGGTTCTTCTTTGAGAAGGTTTTATTTCGAGCCGGATTTACGCGTTCAAAAGGGTTTCAAGCGAGCCTAAATCGTATACAGAACATTGAACTCTAAAATAATTATAACCGGCTGCTTCCACTTCTTCAGAAATAAAGAAACAAGAGTTTGGACGAAGACCTAAAAGTGAGACCCGCTCAAACGGAACCATCAAAGATTCTCGGAATACTCCTTTTCAAGTCTTTTAAGGTATTCGCATCTTAATCAGCACCGGAAAGGGAATGCTGTTATTTTCAAGTAACTGCAAAAAAATTACGCAAGCTTTTAATTTCCTTGTTAGCGCTTACTAATTACGTACCGCTTTACTTTATACGTAACTAGCTAATGCCTGCGGCTTCGCCCGCGCGAGAAAGTAAGTATGCAATCCCTAAGGAACCATACACTTTTCCACTGCCTCTAAACTGTCTAATCTAATGTCTAATATACCAAAAATCAGGTCGATCGGTCACTCCGTTGAAGCGCGAAAGACGGACAAACACACCAACAAACACACTTTCGGATTTATTATATGTGTAGGATATTTTTGTTGTGTATAGTTTACTGAGTTCTGTCCATTTCACGGTCTTATGCTGCTACACAGACTCATTTTATATTATTTTTTTCACTCTATTTAATTTTGGGCAATTTTATTTTATGTTCTGTGTAATTCCATATTTTTTTTCTTGTTTTGTATTGTATCTATTGTGAATAGACCGTGAATAAATGTGTTTCTTTCTTTCTTTCTTTCAGTCAGTCAGTCTATGTGCATACTTTACTGTGTTTTGGTTTGAAGGGCACTGAGAGCTAGCGTAATAAAACATATGAGACTTAAGAACTGATGTCTCAAGGTGACGGGCGCAGTTTGGTGTCACACAGAAATGTTCTGGGTGACACAGCTTTTGTTATGGGCAGACGTTGCACTTCCATCAGGTGAACGTTTTGCTCGTTTCGTCACTTTATAAAATAAAAATTAAAACTAAAATATATTCCGGTTAACCACTCCGACTAGGGCCTGTGCTAGGAGATGGTTCACGACAATAGTCGAATGGTGGGCCCGAATCTTGCGATGTCATATTTTGAAATCCTAAAATCGCTTCAATCCGCACCAGCAATTACTAAAACAAAGGAGACGTTCGTCACTTAAATTCATGAAACGAAACTCGGTAAAAAGACTGATGCAAGCTGGACAAATTAGGCAAAACAAACAAGTCTAAAACAGTGTGTGAAAACGTTATTTCATAGAGCTAAAAATATGTGAAATTTCTTTAGGAGCGACTACGTTGGTGTTTTGATTCAAATAAAAAAAAAACACATATCTTTATTTGTATTTTCACACGTGGCAAAGCGAAACTTGCATGTTAAAATAAAAATATGAAATAACTGCTCAGGGTCACATTAATTATTTAATCGATAAATATTAATTTAGAATAACAGAAACGTTGCACGAAAAAGCTGCACTCGAATTCATCGATATTATCATTTCAGACTATCACTAGTCCACTGCTGAACATAGGCCTCCCCCATAGATGTCAAAGGTTTGCAGCTCTCCTTTTGAGGGGATTTTGCCATAGTTGCCACGCTTGGCAAGCGGTTTGGCAACCGCAGTTTAACCAGATATCCCAGGAAGATGCTGCTGTCCATCTTCTGGTTTTGATTTTCACTCTGTCGACTTTTATGACACCCACGGGATGAGATGGGGTGGTGGATTCCACCACACGGCACTCGAATTCTACCTTGAATATTTTTTTCTCATCGCGCCCATCGACGTTTTTCTTTAAAAAAAGCAGATGAGATTACAAAACTCCCTTAACTACGTGGAAAAAATACTGAACAATTTAAGGTAACGAATGTAAAGGCGAAGCAGATAGGGTCCGAGCGCAGATATCATAATTAAGTCGTACAGCGGCGTGTTCAAATTAAATTATGTCGAAATGAAACGTTAGTGCCTCCATAAATCGGGCGGGCGCTGCGCGGGCGCCGTCGTTACGCGCGCGCTTGATGTATCGACTTGTTCCCGATACCCGCGACTCGGTGCAACGCGGGACACGTAACAAGCGCGAGCGTCTATCTATATTACAGAACCTAAAATCTATTATTTCTGTTAGATTGAGCTTTATTGTCATATTGAGTTTATTGCAGACGACATTGCCAAGGAAAAGGGTAGCTGCCCACCAGATCGGGTGGTCTGATACGGCGAGGACATCTTCTCCTAGCAGTATTTTGACATTCGTAGAGCTTGCTACAAGCCTAAACTGAATAAAAAAAATTGACTTTGACTTAGTAATGTTTAGATGTTGTATATAGTTTGCATCTCAGAAACTTCAATACCGCGATGTTGGACATTAGAGATATTTCTTGAGCTTCACATATGGCGACGAAGAAGTCGCTACAAATTGTTATTTTTATGGAAGTAAGCGACTAGGCAAGCAAATAATTCACCTGATGGTAATTGCAACGTCTGGCCATAACAAATACCGTGTCATCTCATCATCATCATCGTCATCAATTCAGCCTATCACTAGTACACTGCCTCCCCCATAGAGTGCCACAAAAGTTTTTAGCTCTCATTTTGGGAGGATCCTTAAAACGACTTCGATCTGAGTTAAACAACAATAATCATACTTTACTTTTACTGTAAAATATAACTACATATGTACGTATTGCCTACGTACTTATGTACATGCCGTGTGGTAGCGGCCTAAGAGAATCTACCACCCCATCTCAACCCGTGGGTGTTGTAAAAGTCGACAGGGGGAATGAAAACCAGACGATGGGCAGCAGCATCTTACTGGAACATCTGAATAAATTATTTGAGGTTGCCAATCTACATACTATGGCAAAATCCTTCCAAAATGGATAGATAGCCACTAAAGTTGCTTGTTCTAAAGTCTTTGTTCAGCATTGGACTTGTGATAGTCTAAAATGATAATTACTTACGTATTTGACGCTTACGCGTTTACATTGGACCACCCGGTAAATGAAAATATAACTTAATCTGCGCACAGCACCGCTTCCATTTAACCGTGCGGTTTGTTTTTGTTATTTCGAATCAATAAAGCGAACGGACTCCGCATCGGAACGGACACAGCGGACGCTCTCGAACACGAGCTCCCAGAAGAATGTTGTACCGGGTAATTAAATTTACTTCGGGTCTTCGTTTAAGCAGTAGATCGCATGAACTGGTTTTTTGGTGATGGATAACTTCGCCTCACCTGCCTTTTACATTGATGGTCTTGGGTAAGAACGCTCGAAAATCTTTAACGGTATTATACTAAATTTTATGAAAGAGTTTCAGAAGTGAAATGAACTTAAAACGTGATGACACACAATTCAAAATTATCTGTAACTTTGTTGTTCAGCGTCATTTTTTTTAGCTTATTTGGATATAAATACATTTTTTTAATAACTAAAAATGAAATGTTGCTTTCTAATTAAATACGTTATTTTTTACATTTTACTCTACACTAGGATTTCTCACGTATCGTGACTTCGTTTTACCGACATAGATTTCACGTGTACAACACAACCAGACCTGATAACCAACGCAAAAAAAAAGTAAAGTAACAGCCTATAAATGTCCCACTGCTGAGCACAGGCCTCCTCTCATTTCTGAGAGGGTTTTGGAGCGGGAAATAGTCCGCCGCGCTGCCCCAAAGCGCATTGGCGGACTTCACATGTCCTCGAAATATTTCCATTCCTCGGAAATGCGGGTTTCCTCACGATGACTCCTTCACCGCTGGGCACGTGATAAATCAGAACTTAAAATTGTAGAACAATTTTAGAAGTTCTGGCACCGGGGATCGAAACCCAGGTTACTCGCAGACTATGAAATTAAAGGCGAGCACCCGGCTACGATTGAACCCAGGACCCGCAGGATAGAAGTAAGGTACCCTGACCAATAAGCCATGAGGTCGTCAAAATATTGGAACATAAAAATAACGTGGCGGCTCGTTAAAAGAATACTACCACTACATCTCATCCAATGGATCTCGTAAAAGCGAGTAAGGAATTAAACTGCACTGTGCACCCAACAGCGCATGGTGGCGATGGGCTCACCACCTATCACACCAAGTGAATTATATTGTTTTGGTGAAACGTGGATTGTGGCAGTCATCTGTTTTTGCAGTGAGTGCCCAGTCTCTGACTACCCCTTATGGGATACAGTCGTGATCTTATGTATTTATGTAAACATAAGTTTCTGGTTGATTGCACGCCAGCGAGCTTCAGTGGGCTATCTTCAGCTGTTCGTTACTTCTTATTACAGCATTGTATGCTAATGCGGAATTTAATGTTACAACAATACGTGGTTAAATTGATGTTTATTTATTTATTTATTTTATTGCTTTGGAAAACTTACAGATAATGCATCACAAGTTACACACATAAAGTAGAGAAAGAATGCCAATTTAAAGTGTTCACGGATAACACTGCCTTGACGTTTTTTAAGGTACTGGTGGTAAGATTCTTATGCAGGAATCCTTGTTCATAGGTACCACCCCAGAGCCAGGCATTCTGCCGTGGAGCAGTAGTGTGCAAACATTACTGTGTTTCGGTTTGAAGGGCACTGAGAGCTAGCTTAATCGCGACACTTCACTTACACTTCCGTCATTGTTTATTTTTGAAAATATTATGTACGTAAGGAAAAACAATAATTTATTTAAAATTGTCTGTATTCTGTAGAATGGGTCGAGGTAAGACGCTAGACGTTCCTATGTTTAGGTTGGCTAAAACTAGAAAGTCTTTTCTTGGTAGATGTATAAAGTTTTATAATGTATTTATTCATAAAAGTGTAACACAAAAATCGGTCATGGATTTTAAAAAACTTATCAAGAAGACATTATTAGATAAAGGGTATTATAAAATAGAACATTAGATAGGGGACAAAGATGTGTGGAAATAACTCATACTCTACACTTGCAAACCCCCTGGCTACTAAATTTATGATGTAAATTTTTTTGTAATCTATAAATTACATTATGTAATATGGCATTGAAAAAAGAAAGACCCCAGAGTTTCTTACCGGTTCTTCTAGTAGATTTTAACGGTCATAAGAGCTTTAAACAAGCCTAAATTTAATAAAGAAATTTTGACTTGTCTTCGACTTTATTGAAGCGCTAATTAAATCTGAGCAAAGGTCTCGTCGAGTCAGTATAGATAGATTCGTAGATCAAGTACAACAACATTAATTCCTGAGATTCATACGGTGCTGCTCCGGGTTACCTTTGACTCTACGCGAGCCGACCACCGAACATACTCGTAACATCCGATAGAAATTGTCTTCCGCGTAAGCTGAACACAAGTTCATACGCAAGTGACACACTGCTTTGTAGTTTGTCTTAATTAATTTATTAAATAATTTATCATTGGGTTAACAAACAGATATTATAATAGTAATCATACATATATATATTAAATAGTCTAAAAAATATCTCTTTTTTGTCTGTCTGTTCGAACGGATTTAACTCGTGAACTACTAACTTGAATTTTACATTAGTTACATTATTCCACATATATAACTCTTATGTTATAACCTTTTTTCAATGTTATGCAGGAATCTGTCTAGGTAGGTACCACCCCAGGGCCAGTTATTCTGCCGTGAAGCAGTAGTGTGCAAACATTACTGTGCTTCGGTTTGAAGAGCACTGAGAGCTAACGTAATCACTGGGAATATGAGACTTAAGAACTGATGTCTCAGGGTGACGGGCGCAGTGTGGTGTCACACAGACATTTTCTGGGTGAAACAGCATTTGTTATGGGCAGACGTTGCACTTACCAACAGGTGAACGTTTTGCTCGTTCCGTCACTTTTATTAAATTTAAAAAAAAACGTCCTCTATGTTATAGGCACCACATAGGCCACCACCTATCTGAGAGGACAGATCCTTCTCGAAGACAACGACGCCGAGGTACTGGGGTGCCTCGTCACGGCCCTCGTAAGAGTGATGGTGTTGCCTATCCGAAAAATGCGATTCGTGGTCCCGATCGCCGATTAAAGCCGACGAGATCGCCGGGGAGGACGATGACTCGAAATGGTCTTCAGTCATCGTGAAAAACCCGATGGAGTGCTGAAGTCAGCGAGTACTGCCACTGGGAAGAGGCTATCGTTAGCCATGAGATGAAGAGGCCACTGTTGCGTTCCAAACGAAAATTCTGTGACCCCTCTTCAGCTATGATGGAGACCACCGTGGGGTTTTAGTCGGTAAGAGTCCGACATAAATCAACTGATGTTTTCTTTTATTTACGCGAATATTACACATTTAAATAAAACTACTTTTTTACGGATTTTATCGCGTTTAATTTTGAACTATTTTTACCCGACGTTTCGGACGCTTTACAGCACCCATGGTCACGGGGGGACTGAGGTGACAGTTGTCCCGATGTCATAGTTAACCCGGAGTACCTTCAGCTTTTATTTATAATTTTTAGTCCGATCTACGCAGAAAGAGCTTACTGTGTCTTGAAGCCTTGCAGTGGTATGCAGGAGTATACAAGCTGGATTGTGAATGTGGTCTCTCTTACATAGGGCAAACTAAAAGATCCATTAAAACCCGCGTTAAAGAACACATAGCTGATGTGAAGCATCGACGCTCTAGGAAGTCTGCAGTCTGTGACCATGTTCTGGATCATCCCAACCATTACATCAGATTTGATAGACCACAAATCCTTGCAAAAGAACACCGATTCCTACCAAGGATGATTCGCGAGGCTATTGAAATTAAAAAACATCCTAATTTCAATAGGGAAGATGGTTGGGTATTACCACCGGCTTGGGATCCTATTATTAATAAAATTAAATCAAAAACCAAGCATACCACTGCAAGGCTTCAAGACACAGTAAGCTCTTTCTGCGTAGATCGGACTAAAAATAATAATTAAAAGCTGAAGGTACTCCGGGTTAACTATGACATCGGGACAACTGTCACCTCAGTCCCCCCGTGACCATGGGTGCTGTAAAGCGTCCGAAACGTCGGGTAAAAATAGTTCAAAATTAAACGCGATAAAATCCGTAAAAAAGTAGTTTTATTTAAATAAATCAACTGCTCCACTGCTGGCACCACACTGCGCTCGTCACCCTGACACATCAGTTCTTAAGTGTCATATGCCTAGTTAACACACTAGCTCAGAGTGTCTTTCAGACCCAATCACAGTAATCTTTTCTTATTTTTATAAATAAACGATGCACCACAGTAGGATTTCTCTGGTATACCAGAGAACGCACCCACTATAGTGGTAGTGAAATGTATGTGCACAACACACCCAGACCCGAAAACCAACTATTTGTGTTGTTACCTGATAGTAAGTGATCTTCGTCCATGAATATCTACGACTGGGATTCGAACCCAGGACCCGGGGCGTAGAAGTCAGTGTAGTGCTCAAACAGTGTTTGAGCACTGATGCTTTACAGCAGAATAACTGACCTTGCGGTACCTGCTTAGACGGATTCATGGATCCTACCAAAAGCAACTATATAATAAAAGGTTAGACGCCGGTTTTAGATTTCTAAGTACAAGAGAAGCCTGGGTTCGATTACCGGTGCCGGCATCACTAAAATTGTTAATTGCAATTTTAAGTGATGATTTACCACGCGCTCGTCGGTGATGGAAAACATCGTGAGGAAACCTGCATGTCTGAGAAATACAAACTGTTTCGAAGACATGTGAAGTCCGCCAGCCCGCATTCCTAACCCCTCTCAGAAATAAGAGGAGGTCTGTGCTCAGCAGTGGGACATTTATAGGCTGTTGCTTTACTTCTAATATTTTCTTATTTTAAGTCATCGCACGTGTGTCTCGCCGCACGCAACAACACAGCTACTCGTAACAATTAACATTGACCGCTCCGCGTGGCGATCATAGACAAAGATGCGACTAATATGGTAAGGTGCTTCATTACTCGGCGGCACCTTTGCGATGACGCGCGTCCGATGCGGCGTCGCGTTGAGATAAAATAATTTATAGCCAATCCTCAGGCCCAGGCCCAACAATGTGTGTAAGAATAACGACTAACAATTCGCTGCGTTAAAGATAACTTACAGCCAGTGAATGAATATAAACACCTACTCGTACATACGATCGAATCTGGTACAGAACAAAGAACATAGAACATTTTTTATTCTCCAAAAACTATTAATAATTCAAATTAAAAACAGTAGCATCTTAACCTAAACAAAATTCATAATAAAAGACAAAAGTAAAGAAAAAAGTATAGAAAAATAAATTTTTCGTTCGATCCGTCTCAGAAAAAATAGGGTATGTGCTATGCAGGTGAAATAGAAGCCTGTGGCATGTTTTTTTTACTTATTTTTAAGTTTCATTACCGTATAATAGTATATACCGTTTGCCGTGCACATCCATAATACCAAAGGAATAGCAGATGCTTTTCCGGCCTTTGAGAAATGAATAGACTCTTTTCTAAGTCGTATCGTTCCGGAAAGACCGCTGGCGGCAACAGATTTCATAAATTGGTTGCAATGGCAGAAAATTAAGCGAAAAACGCACTGTGGTGGAATACCAACCATCAAGGTGGTGACGATAGAATTTTGAGTTGTGCCGCAACGTGCGATGGTGAAATTAAGCGGCTGGAATTTATCCGAACAATTCCTCGGAACACTCCCCGTGGTACTCTCCTTCTGAAAAACTACCAACTAACTTCGGGTGCAACTTTTACGGACGGCCTGCTTTCGAGTCCATAGGCAACCAATACCATGATTTTTTTTAGAAAATAATGATATCGTAATGCCGTGTGGTAGCGGCGTAAGAGAATCTATCACCCCATCTCATCCCGTGAGTGTCGTAAAAGTCGACAGAGGGAAAATGAAAACCAGGAGATGGGTAGCAGCGTCTTCCTGGAAGCACCATTCTGTCAAGCAGTAGTGTGCGAAAGAAGGGCAGTGTTATCTAGTGTAATTTGTAGGCATATAAAACATTAACCATCAGCCGATAGGTGTCCGGCAGAGTATAGAATAGAATAGAATAGAATATTTTTTTATTCAATATAGATCATTTACATAATACTTATTGAACGTAATTTTTTTTTAAACTACATTGGTTCGCAAAGAAATGCCTCTGTCCTGGGAAGAACCAGTAAAAAACACAGCGGGATTTTTTTTTCAGTCATTTTAAATATATAATTACTGCAGTTATATAAAGATGTAGAAATACTCGTAGCTTGGCAGCGATCACCTCATTCCCAGGGGTTATCATCATCCATGTATTCCTTAATATTATAATAACCCTTCTTAAAAAGTCTTTGTTTAACAAATAGTTTGAATTTTTTTATTGAATGACTGTGCACTTTCTGGGATTTTGTTGTAAAAACGTATACATTGCCCCATGAAAGAGTTACTGACTCTGTGAAGTCGGGTAACTAACATAATTAATTTTTGCTTGTTCCTGGTATTCACATTATGAACATCACTTTTTTATTGAAGTAATTAATATTCTTGTGTATATGCATAACGTTTTCATATACATATTGAGAGGCCATGGTTAAGATATTAATTTCTTTAAATTTATCTCTAAGAGACACTCTAGAGACAAGATTATAAATAGCCCGCTTTGCAAAACAAAAATCATATCTACATCAGTCTTATTTCCCCATAGCAAAATACCATAAAACATTATACTATGAAAATAACTAAATTAAACTAAGCAGTTTCAACATTAGTGAAGTTCCTAATTTTTTTTACAGCATAAGCTGCAGAGCTAAGTCCACTTGCTAGTTTAGATATATGGGGGCCCCATAGAAGTTTCGCGTCTAGAGTTATTCCAAGAAAATATAATAAAATAGCACCTACATCTTTCCTACCGAGGTGTTTTAAGAGTCGACTAAGGTATTGTACGGACAGCCTTTATTCCTATAGATTAACACCATAATATGCAATTCTGTCACTATACTGCTCGTGGGAACGCAACGGAGAGTTAGAATTTTTTTTCGACACCCGACTTGCTCGTCTCACCTTTATTCCATAAAACAACAAGAACCAGAAAGCGCGTTGAGTTTAACCTACTGTAAATCTGCGATGTGTTACTCGTATATTGTCCCAGCCTTTTGCTACTGGGAAATATTCAGTAGGGCGCGAAATCGAAAACGGTCGGTTTTTTTTTTATTGATATTTGTAATTTCGGTGTTTTTTTTTTGGATAAAGTGATGAAACGAGCAAAACGTTCACCTGATGGTAAGTGCAACGTCTGCCCATAACAAATGCTGTGTCACCTAGAAAATTTCTGTAGTGACCGACAATGTGATATAAGTTCTTAAGTCTCATATGCCCAGTGATAACGCTAGCTCACAGTGCCCTTCAGACCGAAACACAGTAATGTTTGCTACACTACTGCTTCACGGCAGAATAACTGGCCCAGGGGTGGTACCTACCTAGACGGATTCCTGCATGATGGATGGATGGATGATATACATAGTTGAGTTTTGATGTTTAATATTGATAGTTTATTATGCAGCAAGTGCTCGTGAAAGTTTATAGGGATTGGAAAATTCTGTGCAACACCAAAATTGTACTTTTCGTTTTACCGTCGTCTCGCCACTTTCTTGCATTCAAAAAAAATCGTGCCTAGGTAGGTACAACCGCAGTGTCAGTTATTCTGTCGCCAGGCAGTCATGCGGAAACACCACTGTGTTTCAGTTTGAAGGGTACCGTAGTGTAATTACTAGTGTAATTACACTACGCTAGTGTAATTACTGGGCATACTTAAAAACTGACACCTCATCCTGACGAGGGTAATGCGGGGCTGAACAGAACTATCCAACCATTACATCAGATTTGATAGACCACAAATCCTTGCAAAAGAACACCGATTCCTACCAAGGATGATTCACGAGGCTATTGAAATTAAAAAACATCCTAAATTCAATAGAGAACGTGGTTGGATAATACCACCGGCTTGGGATCCCATCATTAACGAAATTAAATCGAAAATCAAGCATACCACTGCAAGACTTTAAGACACTTGTAAGCTCATTTTGCATAGATCGGACCAAAAATAATAATTAAAAGCTGAAAGTACCCCGGATTAACTATGACATCGGGACATTTGTCACATTAGTGCCCCCGTGACCGTGGGTGTTGTAAAGTGCTCGAAACGTCGGTATATAAATAGTTTAAAAAATAAACGCGATAGAATCCGTTCCAATACAAAGTTCAGGGTGACACCGCAACTGTAATGGGCATTTATGGCACTTACCATCCGTTAAATCTCACTCGATAAATTACGACTTTGGATGTCTTTCGCCTGTATCGATATGCAAAAGATAATACCATCTTTTACAGTATTATCACAGCCAATAGTATTTAGTAATAGGAATCGTACCCGCAACCAGTTGCGCAAAAGTTAATCGCTTAACCACTGTGGCAGCCGATCTTTTTTTTTCATTATATAAGCTAGCGTTTAACTACAATCCCACCTGAAAGCGAACACACTAGCTTAGAAAAAACCTATTCACTCTACTCTTGTAGACACAAACATAGTAATCGTACGGAAAGACTGATGCTGGCAAATTATTCGTGTCCTTTGCTGTACGCATTATGAACGACAAAGCAAAAAGTTTCGTCCTAAAGCAAGGTATGTCCAATACAAAAGGATGGAATCTCGCCGTTCATCTTGTTGTCCGATGATGGAAGGAGAAGGTGGAATCAATTCGTGTAATTCTTTAGCACCCACCAAAATGTAACCTGTGGAACACCGAGAGACTGGCCACCCTACGCCCGTGTTCGAGACTCGACAGATTGGTAGTAACCAAGTCCGGGTTACCGATTATCCGCTTGGCTCTCTCTCCACTGAGTCCTACGCTGCCAATTGATATTTAGGAGCTCCAGCCCATATGCAGCAGCACTCTACAGCCGACCAGACCTGAGCTTTAAACAGGGTTAAAAGCTGTCCCGGAGTAAAGTACCGCCGCACTCTCGCAAGGACTCCCAACTTCCTTGCAGCCGCTTCCGCCTTAGACACAATTAACCGCCCAAAGTTAAGGTTCGACCTGATTTCGACTCCTAATAACTAAAGGCAGTTAGATACAGATCTGTTAGTTTTGTGTTGTAATTAATAGAATCAGACGTTACTTTGCGGAAATCCATTATAATAAAGGAGAGAAATTTAATTTTCTAAGATCCGCATGCAAAATGTAAAATGGTGTGTATTACCTAGTTTTGAAGAGCACCGCCCGCTCTCCCTTGCACAATAAAACCAAACCGGGAGCCGCCACCAGATACCCTCCACCACAACAACACTACCAGTAGGCACACCACTGAAGTCGAGAACGAAGATATATGTACTTTGTGTTGATTTTGTTATCCATTCATGTACTTTTCCTGACGGGATTATTCGATTATCAAGTCTCGACATAAGTTCAGGTAAAAACTGTGGTTGTGCGCCGTCGACAATGTTAATTTGTTCGGATAAAAGCCGATGATTCGCAGCATCGGTAATAATTGTATCGATAGTTCGAATCAGTTGTTATAATGGAGATTGCGTGCGAATAATCTTTTTGTTCGTCTGTCTGCTAATTGTAATGGGATAGTTGTTTTATATTTCTTCTCATAAAAGTATTACAGTAAAAGTGAGACATTACAGATTACGAACATCGATCTGTATCGATCCAAATAATAATAACTTTATAGCTCAATTTTTTTTCGTATTAAAGACAATAGCTGTAAGCTTTCTGCCAGCACCAAAATAGCATATTTAGGAATAAGTAACAATGACGTTTTTGGACTCATGAAGAAAAACGAAAAACACGATCTCGATCTAAAATTAATTTTTCCCAATCACTGCTAACCGTGTGGTGGCGGCTTAAGAGAATCTACCGCTCCATCTCATGCCGTGGGTGTCGTAAAAGTCGACAGAGGGAAAATAAAAACCAGGAGTTGGGCAGCAGCATATTCCTGGAACATCTGAATAAATAAACTGAAATGACGATGATGATGAGTGCACTATAACGTGCACTTGCTGCATACTACACTGTACATATCAATATTAAACATCAAAACTGAAAATATACACAGATACTACAAAATTCAATTAAAAAAAATAACCGTCCGTTTTCGATTTGGAGCGCTAGTGAATATTTCCCCGTAGAAATACGTTTTCTTTTCAAACGCTGGGGCAATTTAAAACACCGCAGATTTAAGTTCAAATAAAGAAAAGACAACAAAGAAAACAATCGTTTTTTTATTGTAGAATGTGACTAAACGAACAAAACGTTCACCTGGTGGTAAGTGCCACGTCCGCCCACAACAAATGCTGACGTCGTCGTTTCAGCCCATAACAAATCCACTGCTGAACATGGCCTCCCCCATAGATAGCCACGAAAATTTGTAGCTCTCATTTCGGAGGGATTTTGCCATCTCCTGGTTTTCATTTTCCCTCTGTCGATTTTTACGAAACCCACGGGATGACATGGGGTGGTAGATTCTCTTAGGCCGCCGCAACAAATGCTGTGTCACCCACAATATTTCTGTGTGACACAACACTGCGCCCGTCACCCTGAGACAACAGTTCTTAAGTCTCAAATTCCCAGTGATTACGCTAGCTCACAGTGCCTTTCAAATCGGAACACAGTAATGTTTGCACACTACTGCTTCACGGCAGAATAACTGGCCCTGGGGTGGTACTTACCTAGACGGATTCCTGCATAGGAATCCTACCACCAGTTAAACGTTAAACTCAGGTTGCTTTCTGGTTTCCATTGTTTTATTTTTATGGAATAAAGTGACAGGACGAGCAAATCTAATGGTTAGTGCAACGTCTGCCCTTAACAAATGCCACAATGCCTATTCAGCCATGAAGCAGTGATTCGTTCTGAAGGGTACTGAGAGAGTGTACTTACTGGACATATGACTTAAGAAGTGATGTCTCAAGTGGCAGGAGCAGTGTTGTTCCACACATATCCGTTCTGGGTGACAAAGCATTTGTTATGGGCAGACGTTGCACTTACCATCAGGTGAACGTTTTTCTCGTCTCGTCGCTTTCATCAATAAAAAAAGACAAACGGTAGGCTATTTACCGAGTCACGCGGGCGTATAGGCGATATCATTACTTACATATTAACCGGTTTGTCTGTGAATCCGTTGAACATGGTTCGCGGCAAAACATAGCGGATTAATTGGCTTATGTGGATTTATTTCTGCTGAAGAAAATGTATAAATTGTGAACAAAAACGGTCATGCTTCGACAACCAGCGCTCGCAGTTACAAACTTATCCATTTCAAGTTACGCTTAAGTAATATCACAGACCGGTTTATTTATTTAAGTCTATTGTGTAACTCTGTAGCTTTCGCAATAAATTACATTTAGGCGTTTGAGTCTCATTCATTGGTTAATCGGGATCAAACTGAAACCGATCCCAAAACCCACCAGTTATACAATAAACCTCCGTATCTGTGGTGATATTAAAACGGTAATCTTTAAACAATGTCTCAAGTAGTAAAGTTACAGCCTGAAAATGTCCCACTGCTGAACACAGGCCTCCTCTTGTTACTACATACATTTCGGTGATGTAATTGCTGTTTGCTTTCTCGGCTTTTACAGCTTCATCGGTCTCTTGTTACTGCGAGGGTTTTTGGAGCCGTGACTATGGCCAATGAAGAATCAAAGACTTAATTTTTTTCCGCTTTACACAATGCGGGTTGTCGGACTTCATATATCCTGGGAATATTTTTATTCCTCAGACATGCAGTTTTCAGCACTAACAAACGTTCAAAAAAATTTAGATGTGTGGGCACCGGATGATGGTCGAATCGCGTACCGAACTGATGCTACCCACGTACGTACGTATGTGACGTAACGAGCAATTCCTGCCCTATCATTATCGTCCTTCTCCACCTCCTTTAGCCGAAGTTGGTCGCCTGATGGTAGGATGGTAGGGTAGCAATCCTTTACCGGTCATTATATAGTCCGCCATATGTACAATTTGAGTGGATAGAAGTTGTCAAAATGATTGAGAGAGAGACAAAATGTCGCCGAAATATTTTGTATTTCTCCGATATAAGGGTTGCCTCATGATATTTTTCCTCAGCTTTAAAATTTTCAATTGCTTCAGACGTGTGCGCTTATCGAACCCAGACCGTTCATTTTATTTTAATATGTTTTGAAAACTTACAGCTAACTTACACAAAAAAAAAAACTATAATGATGATAGAATAATACTAGGCAATTGAACAGTTTTCACTTATATATATATTAAATTAAAGAATATTACACAAAAACGAGTCTTAGACACAATCAATAAATAATAAATCAATCTGTGAGTTAAGTAATAGTACTTAATATATTACTGTAATAATATATAAGCTAAGCATCTTAAAATAAAAATTAATTATTATTTTTTACTGATGGGTTGTCCTGTGCAGAAATCCGTCTAGGTAGGTACCACTCCAGGGCCAGTTATACTGACATAAAGCAGTATTGTACAAACATTACTATGTTTCGGTTTGGAGGCCACTGTGAGCTAGTGTAATCCCTGGGTGGGTATATGAGACGTCGAAGAACTGATGTCACAGGGTGTTGGGCGCAGTGTGTTGTCACAGAAATATTATGGGTGACACAGCATTTGTTATGGCCAGACGTTGCACTTATCCATTAGGTGGAACGTTTTGCCTCGTTTCAGTCACTTAATCCAAAATAAAGACATTAAACGTTTAGGTTGAACAACGCTTGTATAAAAAAATCGCTATTTTCAAAAGGAAGTATTACTTTATCTAAATACAAGAAATGGTTGCCACGATCGACAGGCGGGTCGGCAACCGCAGTTTATTTATTGCGATGCTCTGGTTTTAATTCACCCACGGGAACGTGATGGCGTGGTAGATTCTCTTAAGCCGCCACCACACGGTAGAATATATTTTTATTTAATCAAAATATGAAGCAGAGTGTAAAAAGTCCGTTAAAAAAAAGGAATTTCGCTTTACATTACGGGCATTGTACTCTCCTAATAAGGGATAATTTACCGTAATTAGCCACGCCTGACAGATTGGCGATCGTGTTACTAGACATCTGCTGGCCTTCGGTGCTGAGCGTATTTTTGGACTGGCAATTTTCGAGGTACGTCGCTTCGCAGCTTATTACAAGTTTTTTTATATATCACAAGATTATCAACTACGGGTTCGTTTGTCGCACCAACTGACACGAAGCCTGTGATCCAGGTCGCCCTACTGTCACGCTTATATTGGCCATAGAATATTATAGAGCGCCCAGTTTTTTTTTATTTATTTTTTTATTTTATATAAGTGACGGAACAAGCAAAACGTTCACCTGATGGTAAGTGCAACGTCTGCCCTTAACAAATGCTATGTCACCCAGAACATTTCTGCGTGGCACCTCACTGTGCCCGTCACCCTGAGACATTAGTTCTAAAGTCTCATGTGCCCAGTGATTACGCTTGCTCTCAGTGCCCTTCAAACCGAAACACAGTAATGTTTGCACAGTACTGCTTCACGGCTAAAGAACTGGCCCCGGGGTGGTACCTACCTAGACGGATTCCTGCATGGATCGTACCACTTATAAAATATTAAATGACTTACAAACTTCGAAACGTTCTAGAATTTTCTAGAAGTTTTTTAAGTTTTCACTACACAACGACTAAAAAGCTTCCTTAATGTTATTTTGAAACATTAATAACCTTTGTATTTACACCATAGAGCACCGTAAGCGGTTTCGAATAGATCAAATTGGCCGAAATGGGGTTGGTCATTGTGCACCTTTGATAGCGAATGACGTGAAATTGAAAACTAAATTGCTTTGTAGAGGGCTCGAGATGGTCGTTTAATAGAGACGGAGTCAAGGAGACTTTTTTAAATTAATGTTTTGATTTTAGTTTTATTTTACTTTACATTTTATTTTACTTTCCTAAAATGTTTTTAATTAAATTAGTTAAATTTTATGTATATTTATAAAAACAAATTTATTGTTATGGAAGAGCGGGACCTTCTGCTACAAGTACTTATTTACTTACTAGAAGGTCTCAAACAAGAAAGAAATGAATAAACAAATTATATGTTATTATAATACATATATATATATATATATATATATATATATATATATATATATATATATATATATATATATATATAAATACATACTTATTCTAAGAGACCGACAATTTTTGTACAAATTTAACATTGGAACTTAGAAAATAAATAAAAAAATATTTCAATTAAAAATAGAACTAAAAAGCCTCCACTCAGCATCATGCTTTGGCCGATTTCAGCCTCGACGCTGGTCTTCCGTGGATGCTTCTGAAGAGGTGCGCAAACATCATAGCATTAAAAACGAAAAAAAAAAGACAAACTACTAACTAAACTCTTATATAGTTTATACCATTCCAAATTCATTAACCCCCACTACGGCAAAGACAGAGTTTAAAACAAAAACACATAGGTACTCTTGCATCCACACATATCCAACATTAGTACATACATACGTATACATTAATATACACAGCACAATTGGGACAACAACATTTGTGAATGTAATAAATAGGTAATGAAAGATTTTTCAAAATTTTAAAGCACCTATTTTTTTTATGTTAGAGGAGGCAAACGAGCAAGCGGCCATCTGATGGTAAGTGATCACCGCCGCCCATGAACATCTACAATACAAACTACATATATGTATCTATCAGAGGCACCAAGAGCGCTTTTTGTAATTCCTTTTATATTCAATCAGGATGCAATAAAGAATAAATAAATATTACTAGATAGTGCTATAAGCACTTGGCAGCCATCGCCCTCCTCAACCATATTCAAAGGAAGTGTACGACCCGTCACACGACGCTGCCGCAAGCATGGGCACCTAAGCAAGCATGACGTACTCAAGTCTATCAAATTGCTTATCTTCATTTAAATTAAAATTTGGCAGTAATAAGAATCTGTCCTTAATTTGATTTAGATGAAGCAGTGTCAGAGACACGAAGACATTCTTAACACACCCGTCTGGGTGTCTACTTCGTGTCTACGAAAACCAACATTTTGTGTTTTTGCAAAAATTTACTATGCTTAAATTGTAACTAGTGTTGCCAAGTGTCCCGATTTCCACGGGACGTCCCGATTTTCAAGGGTCTTTAGGAATCACCCTTGATCGGGACGCCCAATGTCCCGATTTTTCACTAACCTCTAAATTTATCTAGTTTGTTTAAGTTTCGATTGTTTTATTTCTTGTACCTAAACTAGAGCCGTGGTAGCTCAGGGGCCTGGTGCTAGCCTTTAATTTCATAGTAAGCGAGTAACCTGGGTTCGATCCCCGGTGCCAGCACCTCTAATATTGTTCTACAATTTTAAGTGCTGATTTACCACGTGATTAACGGTGAAGGAAAACATCGTGAGGAAACCTGCATGTCCGAGGAATAGAAATATTTCGAGGACACGTGAAGTCCGCCAACCCGCATTGGAGCAGCGTGGCGGATTCTTCCTAGCTCCAAAACCCTCTCAGAAATGAGAGGAGGCCTGTGCTCAGCAGTGGGACATTTATAGGCTGAAACTTTACTTTTTTACTTTTTTACTTTACTGTCTTGAAGCAGTAGTGTGCAAACATTACAAAATGAAGAAATGAAATGAAATGTTCTGGGTGTGTCACCCAGAACATTTCTGCATTGCATCTGCATTGGTTATGGGCGTTTTACTTACTATCGGGTAAATGTTTTCCTTCTCGTCACTTTAACCACTTAAATGAAAAAAATAAAATAATTAAATAATGCCAGACCCAACATTCACTACCATACAAAGTGAAATAATCAAGGGGAAAGAACGGACTTCAGCAAGAATTTTCCTTCACAAAGGGATGGCAGAAGAAAAGCGTCTATTCATTTCACCGTTCGCTACCGGACGGTCCGGAGAGGAGTGCGGAAAAATAAACGCCGTCATCTCCACGGCGCAGCGTCCGGCCGAATTTAATTTTCTATGAGTGACAAGAGGCTCTCGAGTATGCGCTTATTACGTGTTGCTTTTGTAGTTGCTATGTATTGAAAAGCAGTGAATTAATTTTTAATTCGGCATTCATAGATTTCAAAGTGGGAACTATAGAACCAGTTACGTTCAAAACGAAACTTTTTAGTGTTTGATCATCTGTACCAATAATAAAATTGAAGTGTCTGTCTGTGATTATCAAATAAATGCCAAAATTTAAGTGAAAATCGTAACTTACCGTTTTGGAATTTTTGTGCCTGTCTGTCAGTCTGAAAGTTAGTCTCGAATAGGTTCAGAAGCGACTCAACAGATTTTGATAAAAAAATTAAGTATAAAACAGGAATTTTAACATTTAAATGAAACTAATTTTACGGATTTTATCGCGTTTAATGTTTTTACTATTTATAACCCGACGTTTCGAGTGCTTTACAGCACCCATGGTCACGGGGGGACTGGGGTGACAGATGTCCTGATGTCATAGTTTACCCGGAGTACCTTCAGCTTTTAATTATTATTTGTGGTCCGATCTACGCAGAAAGAGCTAACTGTGTCTGGAAGTCTTGCAGTGGTATGCTTGGTTTTTGACTTAATTTTATTAATTATAGGATCCCAAGCTGGTGGTAATACCCAACCATCTTCTCTATTAAAATTAGGATGTTTTTTAATCTCAATAGCCTCGCAAATCATCCTTGGTAGGAATCGGTGTTATTTATAAAATCATAGTTGCCTTCGGTATCTGGTTTGGACATTTTTCAATGATTATTCAACTAATTATTGATTAATTACACATTAATAAAAAAAACTGAAAGGGCAGAGATTGCGCTGTTTATTTACATACGTATTTACGTATATTTTATTTTATTACCATTGTCATTTAACATGCATTGAACGGTAAGAGTGACCGCAAAATCGTACGCATTGTAATGTCCATACAGATAAAGCAACAGCACGATACGTAGTATGAGAGGCTAGTCCGAATCTATCAAGGCGGGATAACCGTGATTTCGGCAACACCTCACTGAATATTAAATTTTATTTACAAAGAGACTCTTCTAATAAACTGCCCGAAGACCTCTTGTACCTCTTTCACGCTAACGTGGGCTGGAGTTGGTTAGATAAGGACGGGGTGATGGTATGAAGGAAGGCTGTATCCCTAAGCTGGCAGCTGAGTGGACTTCACTTGATAATGGGGTGTTGAGGGTACGTCTTCTTATTAATATTTTAAATGGTAAGTAGATCCATGTTAATTAGTTTTAGTTATTGGAATGCGTTGCTTTGTTTTAAAATAGTATTTGCAATAATCAATTAGAGAGATCGCACTCGTGGTGGCCGGCAACGCCAGCACTGACTGGTGGTAGGATTCCTATGCAGGAATCCGTCTAGGTAGGTACCACCCCAGGGCCAGTTATTCTGCCGTGAAACAGTAGTGTGCAAACGTTACTGTGGTTCGGTTTGAAGAGCACTGTGAGCTAGCGTAACACTGGGCATATAAGACTTGAGAACTGATGTCTCAGGGTGACGGGTGCAGTGTAGTGTCACACAGAAATGTGACAGAGCATTTGTTATGGGGAGATGTTGCACTTTACATCAGGTGAACGTTTTGCCCGTTTCGTCGCTCTATCCAATAAAAAAAAAACATTACTGTTGTTCTGTTCGAAGGGCACTTATATCTAGTGAAATTAGACTTAAGTCCTGATGTCTCACGGTGACGAGCGCAGTGTGGCGGCACACAGCAGTGTTTTGTGTGAACGATTTGCTAGTCTCGACACTTTCGTCCATATTAAACTACGGCAGTGTCAGTTATTCTGCCAAGCTTGCGTTGCTGTGCAAGCTTCTGTTGAGCAAACAATTACAGCATTTCGTTTTTATGAGCACTGACTGCTAGTGTAATTACTAGGCATGAGAGACTTAAGAACTTATATCTCAGGGGGACAGACGCAGTGTGATGCTACACAGAAAGGTCCGGGTGACGATCCATTTGCCACGGGCAGACGTAATTCTTAGGTGAACGTTTTGCTCGCCTCTTCCCTTTCTCATATAAAAGAAGCAAAGAAAACATATTATATTGCAATGAGCTGATGATCCTGGTGAGACTATCGGGTCATAGTTATAACAGAGGTTAAACGAAAACCTGGAGATGGGCAGCAGCATCTTCTTGGAACATCCCGCCTGCCAAGCGTGGCAACTATGACAGAGTTGCCCCAAAATCAGAGCCACGAACTTACGTGTTTTGTGGCAATGGATAGGGGAGGCCTCTGTTGGCCGTGTGGTAGCGGCTTAAGAGAATCTACCACCCCATCTCATCCCGTGGGTGTCAGTGTACAGCAGTAATATGCTGAAATGATGATGATGAATATCGGTCCATGGCACCTGTGTTTGAAAATTAGGTGAAAATTTAATTGAAATATTTTTTTATTACTTTGTTAGTTAGAAAGAAAGAAAGAAAGAAAACATTTATTGAGGAAATACGCCACAGACACAAATATATAAAAATTAGGCACTAGACAAACAAGTAAACAATGTATTTACTGACAAACAGAAAGAAACATTAAACAACATCACAAAACTGAACATTTAACAAAACTCGTGTACAGTTTAAGTTACATACATACATATACATAGCCGTGTGGTGGCGGCTCGTTAAAAGAATAGTACCTCTCCATCTCATCCAATGGATCTCGTAAAAGGCGAGTAAGGAATTAAACTGCACTGTGCACCCAACAGCGCATGGTGGCGATGGGCTCACCACCTATCACACCAAGTGCATTATATTGTTTTGGTTAAACGTGGATTGTGGCAGTCATCTGTTTTTGCAGTGAGTCTCTGACTACCCCTTATGGGATACAGTCTTGATCTTATGTATGTATGTACATTCAGAGGTCAAGCTTAGAAAAATGTGTTTAAAATAATACACACTTCAACCGGGATTCTAAGGATCAACGACTCACTAGATACACTACGTCACAAACCTTTAAAAATTCACCGAAGGAATGCCACTAGACAAATGAAATATAAACAGGGGCCCCAAGTTGTGCAAATAGGCCGCGCTTTCGGTAGGGGAGGGAGCACTCGCCGGCTATTGTCTTAGCGGCACTCGAGCATAATGGGCTGTGTCCTTTTCGACGCCGTTGCACATTTAGCGCGCACTTGCGTTAAATGTTGATGCCGGCGTGAAGTGGTGCCTTTGTGAAAGGTGCCTTTGTGAACCTGCCTGTTATTTGTTCTGGAACTTTCTGATGTTATCGCGTTATGTTTTAAGGGAATAATTGTAGATGTTAATACGCTTGTACCGTGTGGTGGCGGCTCGATAAAAGAATACTACCACTCCATCTCATCCAATGGATCTCGTAAAAGGTGAGTAAGGAATTAAACTGCACTGTGCACCCAACAGCGCATAGTGGCGATGGGCTCACCACCTATCACACCAAGTGCATTATATTGTTTTGGTGAAACGTGGATTGTGGCAGTCATCTGTTTTTGCAGTGAGTGCCCAGTCTCTGACTACCCCTTATGGGATACAGTCGTGATCTTATGTATGTATGTAATACGCTACCTAGCCTAGCTACGACTAGATAAGTTGCAATGTAAGGTCATTCAAAATATGTCGTTATGACGACATCGTAGTGTAGTATTTGATTTTTATGCCGCGGGTCCTGGGTTCGAATAATAAATAATGAGTAAGTATTTGTTTAAAAACACAACTTTTCGGGTCCGGTTGTGTTGTGCATGTGAAATTGATGTCTGTAAAACGCACAGAACACAGACACAGGGGAAACCCCAGTGTGGGGCGCAACGTTTTGTAAAAAAAGGCCCCGTAACGCATGTAGTGACTTACGCCTGACAAGTAAGGAGCGGTCGTGAATGTCATAGATTTTAAGACATATTGCTTTATTTAACGATTTTGGATTAAAACTTGACTCTTAGTTCGTAAACATTGGTTTCGTTTAATTTAAATAATTGGGATCCTACGGCTTGGTAGCTCAGGGGCTAGGCGCTCGCTTTAAATTTCATAGTACGCGAGTGACCTGGGTTCGATTCCCGGTGCCGGCGCCAATAAAATTGTTAATTGCAATTTTAAGTGTTGATTTACCACGTGCTCGGCGGTGAAGGAAATCATCGTGAGGAACACATGTGCAGTCCGCCAACCCGCATTGGAGCAGCGTGGCGGATTCTTCCTAGCTCCAAACCTTCTCAGAAATGAGAGGAGGCCTGTGCTCAGCAGTGGGACATTTATAGGCTGAAACTTTAACTTTTTTTTACGGCATTGGGATCCTATAATTAACAAAATTAAATCGAAAACCAAGCATACCACCGCAAGACTTCAAGACACTTTTAGCTCATTTTGCGTAAATCGGACTAAAAATAATAATTAAAATCTGAAGGTACCCCGGAATAACAATGACATCGGGACATCTGTTACCTCAGTCCCCCCGTGACCATGGGTGCTGTAAAGTACTCGTAACGTCGGGTTATACAATAGTTTAAAAATTAAATTAAACCGTTTTTTTTTTCAGGGAAGTCAATCTCATGCAGCCTACTTCATTCGTCTCACTTAACCATAATATGTGATAAAGTGTTGAAGGATTTTCCCTCTAACCAAACAGAGGGTGCCAAACCACCCTGTACCATTAACACATCGATGTATTTAAAAACGATAGATTCGCGCTTCGTCTTTGTTATTCGAGCGAAAACATGTTTAGATATATAGCCTGAAGAGTACAGAGGTGCGAGGGAGGGCGAGGGTCCGAGAATCAAGCGTGAACGTGGCCGATTAATCGATTTTTGTTACACTTGGCGGGATTACGCGGGGATTCTTTTTATGTTTGTTGCCCTTTATGCACGTTCAATAGAAATATTGACTTATGTTGAACACGAGTGTAGGTACACTGGTAATTATAATGTTTTTTGTATGTGCCACAGGCTACAGTAATAATGTTGTACTGTTTTATGACGACCGCGTAGCCCTAGTGGATAGCGTACCTGACATCTACGCCGCAGGTCCTGGGTTCTAGTCCGAGCTGGTGCCAACATAGTAAAAAAAAAATGTTGGTTCTCGGGTCTGTTTGTGTTGTCAAATTCGTAATATGTCGTCATGAATACGAACTAATTATCGCCAAAAATATTATGATTAATGTAAATATTCCTTGTACGACATTTGTGGTTTAATTTACTCTAACCAATCGGTTAGAATTTTTTTTATTTTTTATTTTTATTTTATAAAGTGATGAAACGGACAAAACGTTCACCTGATGGTAAGTGCAACGTCTGCACATAACAAACACACAGAAAATTTCTGTAGCGACACCACACTGTGCCCATCACCCTGAGACATAAGTTCTTAAGTCTCATATGCCCAGTGATTACGCTCACAGTGCCCTTCAAACCGAAACACAGTAATGTTTGCACACTACTGCTTTACGGCAGAATAACTGGCCCTGGGGTGGTACCTACCTAGACGGATTCCTGCATAGGAATCCTACCACCATGAATAGAGGTAAGTTACGTTGTGAACAGTAACAACCGAAGTCATTAAGTAAATGACATCGCAGAGTACTAGACCACGACAACACGGACCTGAATGCAAAAGGCGAGATTGGGCGAAGGAATTACCGGCACATAATACCGCCACCTGCAACGATTCGAGCGATAGCGACCGTACAAGAGTATTCATGAGACCTCCATTCAGGCGCAAGTGGCAGCTTCGCGCTTACTGTGATTGTGAGAAGCGTCAAGTCATAAGCGGAAGCGATGCATTCGGTTGCGAAAATCCACACTGATATTATAAATGCGAAAGTAACTCTCTCTCTGTCCCTCTGCCTGTTTGTTACCTTTTCACGGTTCAACCGCTGAAGCGATCTTGACGAAACTTGGATAAAGACAGCTTGCATCCCGGAGATGGACATAGGATACATTTTATCCCGGAAAATCAAATAACTCCCACGGGATATTTACTTTATATATTTATCTATCCACGCGGACGAAGTCGCGGGCATCAGCTAGTATATCATAAAGTCATAAGTTAAGCTTAAAATGTTTAAAGGTATTTTCGAATAAAACACAGAATTTAAATCAAATCAATCTTCGTGCCAAACTCAAATTCGAAAAGATTATACCGAATCTAGACTTTGTACTAACGTCAATATGTTAAATTATTTATAAGTGAAATTATTTCAGAAGGACTAAGAAAACATAACCTTTTTCTTGATGTTTAATAGACACATTTTTTTTTATTGTGTAAAGTGACGAAACGAGCAAAACGTTCACCTGATGGTAAGTGCAACATCTGCCCATAATGCTGTGTTACGCAGAACATTTCTGTGTGACACCACACTGCGCGTCACCCTGAGACATCAGTTCTTAAGTCTCATATGCCCAGTAATTACGCTAGCTCTCAGTGCCCTTCAAACCGAAACACAGTAATGTTGCACGCTACTGCTTCACCGCAGAATAACTGGCCCTGGGGTGGTACCTACCTTGACAGATTACTGCATAGGAATCCCACCACCAGTAAAAGTTTCAGTAACATTATATTTTTTTTGTGGAAAATGACATTCCGCCATCGTCATCAGGGATGATAACGCAACGTCATCCTAATTCTTTACTTAGTGTTGAATTCATCATTGTGAGCACGGTTGACGTAATCACAAAGAAATTTACTTTAAAGCTATCGTGGGTTCGAATCCCATACGGATCGTTTAT
Organism: Luehdorfia chinensis; assembly: GCA_019845155.1. Taxonomy (NCBI): domain Eukaryota; kingdom Metazoa; phylum Arthropoda; class Insecta; order Lepidoptera; family Papilionidae; genus Luehdorfia; species Luehdorfia chinensis. The sequence continues at coordinate 15,761,409 of JAHVAK010000033.1, read as the reverse complement.
TTGGATTCCGGTTCCTGGTCTAGGTGTTTGTGCATGTGCAATTTATGTCTGTAAAACATCCAAGATAAGCTCCAGTTAATTAGTGGGTAGTGGGCACAGCCGCGTGGTCAAGTTGCTACTGCGTCGTGGTTCCTGGGCTCGAATTCTATTGGAAGCCAACGTTCGTTGCACGAACACAGATTGTAGGTTTTAGGATTTGGTTGTGTTGTGATTGTCTCCAGGTATCTGACACTGCATCCTAGTTTACCTTTAATCTTATTGCATGACCGTGACATCGGACCCGGGTAGGTCAGGGAGAGTGAGGATGCAATCCTATGCAGGAGTTCGTCTAGGTAGGTACCACCCCAGGGCCAGTTATTCTGCCGTGAAGCAGTAGTGTGCAAACATTACTGTGTTTCGGTTTGAAGGGCACTGAGAGCTAGCGTAATCACTGGGCATATAAGACTTAACAACTTATGTCTCAGGGTGATGGGCACAGTGTGGTGTCACACAGAAATTTTCTGGGTGACACAGCATTTGTTATGGGCAGACTTTGCACTTACCATCAGGTGAACATTTTGCTCGTTTCATCACTTTATCCACTAAAAAAAAAACATGTTTCGGTTTGAAGGGCACTGTGAGCTAGCGTAATCACTGGGCATATGAGACTTAAGAACTTATGTCTTTTTCTGGTGATAGGTACCTATCTAAAATGATTCTTTCTTAGAAATCCTACCACCAGTTAAAAATCTCTACTTCGACCCGCAGTCTCTTATTACTCATACCAACTACGTTGCAATATTAACTGTCACTCGCAAGAATCGCAGTGATTAATAGTAACAGCGGAGACAGACGAACGCAGGTGAGCCGCCGTGCTCATTTGCCATCGAAATGTTAATTGCGCGCGCTTTATGTGAGCATTGTTGCGCCTTGATTAAAATCTTGCGTGCGTAATTATTAACTTGCCTTATTATTGATGTTATGAAAGTTTTGAAACTCTTAGTCCGGACCTGTGAATAGAGCTGTTGAAAATCACTTTATGGCATATACCAAGCCGTGTGACTCGGCGGACAGCCAATAGCCTAGCTAGGCATCGGTCCCCGGTTCGAATTGGAGTAGAGCAATGCAATGTATAGAATGTTCCAGACGCAGAAGCCGGTCGGCATCGATGGCATTATTATTATTAGCATGCTCCAATACAGCATGCTAATAATACTGAATTGCTCTCTTTCTTTATCTGTTACTGATTAGTGAAAACTTTACGGATTTCTTTTTGATTTAGATTTAAGATTTGATTTTTTTATCTTTTGTATGTTTCTCAAATAAAAACAAAAAAGCCTTTAATATTAAGAAAAAAAAAAGAATTTCAAATATTGATGATTTTCTCATAGATCCCATCATCAGAACTCGACCGAATTTATATGAGACAGTACTCTCTTTCTAATTAAGAGAACTATCGCTGAACATACGTAAAAAAACAGCTATAAGCTAAAACAGCAGTCAGCTGAAAAGTTCACTGCACGACATACGGCTCTCTCAAGATGGAAGGAAGCCGTAATCACGTACGGCACAGAGCTCGTCAAGATCAAGGCCCGTCAAGAGAATGCAAGAGAGTGCAAGTGAGAAGCCGCAAGCATAAATTAACAGCGTAAAGACGTTGTTAGACATTAGCTCCCATTTTTGAGAGGGTTACGAAGGCGAGGAGGACCCGCTCCGATGGGTTAGTGTTGGTTGGCTTAATATTTTCGACAGTCAGTATTTTTTTCTCAGATGTCAGAGGGATCGCTGAGAGGATACTAAGAGTTAGGAAGAGCGAGGGACGGGTTTCACTGCGCCTCGTTGCAAAAGTTGACGAAGAGAAGGCGGAACTGAATGGGGAACGCTGCCCGCTCGTCTCACCGCGCAGCAGCACAAGCCGCGGAACTGTCTTTATGGTGAAATCATAATGACATCATTATCATCATCATCATTTCAGCCTATTACATAAGCCCCCCATAGATTACTATAAAAGTTTGTAGCTCTAATTTTGGGGGGAATTTTGCCATAGTTGTCGCTTGGCAGGCGGGTTGGCAACCGCAGTTTATTTATTGAGATGTTCCAGGAAGATGCTGCTGCCCATCTTCTGGTTTAAATTTTTCCTCTGTCGACTTTTACGACATCCACGAGATGAGATGGGGTGGTAGATTCTCTACTATCAGCCGCTACCACACGGCTGATAATGTATAGATAAATGATTATGTTCCAGACGCTAGATGACGGTAACCGCCAGAAAAGACACCAGTTCCTGTTAATTTTCATAAAAAAAAATTTATTGGAAAAAGTGACGAAACGAGAAAAACGTTCACCTGATGGTAAGTGCAAAGTCTGCCCATAATAAATGCTGTGTCACTCAGAATATTTCTGTGTAGCACCACATTGCGCCCGTCACCGTGAGGCATCAGTTCTTAAGTCTCATATGCCCAGTGATTACTCCAGCTCTCAGTGCCCTTCAGACCGAAACACAGTAATGTTTGCACACTGCTGCTTCATAGCAGAATAACTTACCTACCTAGACGGATTACTGCACACGAATCCTACCACCAGTAAAGAAATACAAAATGAAACCTCACATCATTTCACATTCAGGCGCAGTAATCCCTTAACTATCTCCAACTGGCTCATCAGATGCTCGTACGACGTGGAAAGAACAAAAAACCACAAAGGGCATCCATCAACGTCGACAAATGCCAAAAAAGAAAGATTGGGCTGATCGTTTCGGTTCGGTTGTCTGATTTCTGATAGTGATGTGCATGTTATGTCTTTAATTATTATTTATTTTTTAAAAAAAAACTCCACACTTGGATTCTCAACGAACACAACAACAACATTCACCTGCAACGTGAGGTACTTACAGACTATAGAATCAGGTGTTAATTTTCAGAAATCCATTAGCACATGCCATATTTAAAATGTCATTACCTATTATAGTTTTGCCGAGCCGATAGGCGTCCGGCAGAGTAGAACAGCATCTACCTTTTTTCTACCGGTATATGTGCGTGGGTGCAAGCGACTAAGATACAGTTCGGACAGCTTCATTCGTGCTAAATAACACCACCAATATGCAATGCTGTCGCTATATCACTCGTTGGAACGCAACGGGGAGTAATTTTTTTTGACTTGAACCAAATTGGCGGTGCACCTAACCCCTTATATGAGAAAAAAGCGTGATTGTAAGTATGGAATGTAGTTTTTGAAGAGCACCGCCCGCCCTCCCACAATAGCTGGCACAAGTGAACTTACTTTGCCAAAACTGTAAAACGTATCGACGATACATACATACGGAAGGTCTAGTGTGGGACAACATTTTTTTGAATGCTAAAGTTGCGACCGCCGCTTGTGAAGACCAATGTGAACATCACTAAACCGAATCGCATCGGCGACGCGCAGAGTGTTATTTGATAGGTCTTAGTGCCTTGTTAGCGCTAAGCAATGGCATTCAAATCTCAATTAAGTGATCACAACAATACTCCCCCTTCCTGGTCGAACGGATTAAGTGTTTGTGAGAATTCTTCTCTTAATATTTAATACTCTGTTTATTGTTCAGTGCTAAATTGAATGATGACATTAATATATTTATAATTTATATTACAATAAAATAATAATATATAACAACATTCAGACTGAATCAGACACTAAATCTGACATAGATTTCAAAGCGCTTGTCAAGAAGACAATATTAAATAAAGCGTTTATAAAAATAGGCCGTGTGGTGGCGGCTCGTTAAAAGAATACTACCACTCCATCTCATCCAATGGATCTCGTAAAAGGCGAGTAAGGAATTAAACTGCACTGTGCATCCAACAGCGCATGGTGGCGATGGGCTCACCACCTATCACACCAAGTGCATTATATTGTTTTGGTGAAATGTTTTTTGTGGCAGTCATCTGTTTTTACAGTGAGTGCCCAGTCTCTGACTACCCCCTATGGGATACAGTCGTGATCTTATGTATGTATGTATGTATTATAAAATAGATCTGGATAAAGATGTTTTCAAATAACTCTTACTCTGCGCTTGCAAGATCCCTAGGTTCCAAATACATAGTTGTAATAATTTTATTAAAGTAATTTATAAATGAAAGCATTGAAAATGACATTTAATAAAACAATTTTGTTGGATTTTATCGAGTTTAATTTTAATTACTTATAACATATAACGCTACGCTTCGAGCGCTTTACAGCATATTACCCATGGTCACGGGAGGACTGAGGTGACAGAGTTCCAGATTTCGTAGTTAATCCAGATATTATAGAGCCATAAGTGTACGAGTAAACGCAGAAGCACAAGCTGGCTCTAAACTACCATCGCTCGATCTAACGCTCGTGCGATAAGATCGGTAGGAAGCAGCGCAAGAGACACGTGGACAATTACAAAATTGATTAGTGACCGCCAGTACGGTTTCCGTCAGGGTCGCTCAGCTGGTGATCTTCTAGTCTACCTAACGCATCGATGGGCGGAGGCAGTCGAGAGCAAGGGGGAGGCCCTGGCAGTTAGTTTGGACATAGCGAAGGCCTTTGATCGGGTTTGGCACAAAGCGCTTCTCTCGAAGCTTCCTTCCTATGGGCTTCCCGAGAAATTATGCAATTGGGTCACCAGTTTCCTCGCAGACCGGAGCATCAAGGTCGTAGTAGACGGTGCATGCTCGGACTCTCAAGTCTGTGGGTGCTGGTGTTCCACAAGGCTGATACAAAATTTACAAAAACACAAAATTCCATCGTCACCACCTGGATGGTTGGCATTCCACCACAGTGCGTTTTTCGCGGAATTTTCTGACACGCACTACCACTCTATGGAATCGGCTGCCGCCGGCGGTTTTTCCGGACCGATACGACTTAGGGACCTTCAAGAAAAGAGCCTATTCCTTCCTCAAAGGCCGGCAACGCACCCGCGATTCCTCTGGTGTTGCGGTTGTTCATGGGCGGTGGTGATCACTTACCATCAGGTGAGCCACTTGCTCGTTTGCCCCCTCTCCTATAAAAAAAATCCGAAAACAAACAATTTGTTTTTACAAATGTTGGCTTACATTCCAACCCAGGAGTCGCTGCGCTGAAGTCCTACACTCTGATCGCTAGCCCACGCGTTCTTCTGCCACTATTAGGTATAATAGATATTAATATAATTTTCAAAATTCGACAAAAACGCTTTTCTTGTGAACCCAGTGATATTTTTTCTGTTACTTGCCAGAAGCACCGAAAGAAGGCGCAACATTCTGTAAGGCTCTGCCTGCAATATATGGAGAAAAGAGAGCGACAATGCGAATTAATAATTTCTTTATTTTTATAAAACAACCCGCACGAAGCCCCCAAGCTTAACGACCCTTAAATAATACTATGAGAGGCTTCTAAAATATCCACGCATTCAAATATCAATTATTGCAGGTAATGCTAAATGAATCAACACTCGTACTAATTATTTTATTTATACTCCCGCTCGCCGCCATTGTTTTGAATGAAAACCCATCTCAATTCATTCGGAATGAATGGTCTCATGTGAACGAATGTCACCCGATACGCGAAAGCAGCGAGCTAATGTGCGCTGATATTCGTGAATCGGTAACACGACACGGGGCTAAAATAATACGCTTCGGATGTTCATTAGTTGTTTATTGTCGTTTCTTTTTCCATTACAAAGTGGACAAGGTCGGACGGATTTTATTATTTGACACTTTGAGAAGGGAAAAGTGAAGGGGTATATTCTGATCGCCTTTAGTAGGTACCACGCGGATGTAAGAAAAGCAAAATGAGACATGTTAAGATAACTTAATATAGGATGAAACGAAAAAGCGACACTAAAAAGAGACAAACATTTACATCCGTAGTATTTAGCATGCGAGAGAAAGAGATAGAATACAGTATACAGTGTTTCTTATTAAAATTATATTTTCGAATTATAATCTGTATAATATGTAATGTATTATATGTACAATAAAATATCAAAATAATTTATAAACTTGGTAACAATATCATAATAAATAAACACAACAATTATCCTACTGATCCAGATGTCTGCATTCGTCTCATTCTCTCGGAGTTTAGTTTTCTGAAGGTTTTCTGAAAGTTTGATGGTGGTAGGATTACTATGCAGGAATCCGTCTAGGTAGGTACCACCCCAGGGCCAGTTATTCTGCTGTGAAGCAGTAGTGTGCAAACATAACTGTGTTTCGGTTTGAAGGGCACTGAGAGCTAGCGTAATCACTGGGCATATGAGACTTAAGAACTGATGTCTCAGGGTGACGGGCGTAGTGTGGTGTCACACAGAAATTTTCTGGGTGACAGAGCATCTGTTATGGGCAGACGTTGCACTTACCATCGCAACGTTTCGCTCGTTCCGTAACTTTTATGAAATTAAAAAAAAAAGGTTTCACTTTTACGTTTCTAAGTGCGCGTCACACTTGTTTTATTTTTCTGTGCTGTGTACGTTGTTAATCAATAATTAAATGTGCGGAACACTTGCCAGCGGCGGGAATCGAACTAAGGTAGGTTACGAATAGGGACACGTACACTCAGGGACCTTCAAGAAAAGAGCCTATTCCTTTCTCAAAGGCCGGCAACGCATCTGCTATTACTCATACCAGAGGTATTGTAGGAGTTCATGGGCCGCGGTGATCACTTACCATTACATTAGCAACCTGCTCGTTTGCACCCTATTCTATATCAAAAAGAGTACTTTAAAATTTAAGCCTACTAGGGTGACAACGCACTTTCATCTAGATTCTTCTTGTGCTCGCCTTTGATTTCATAATAAGCGAGTAACCTGGGTTCGATCCCCGGTGCCAGCACCTCTAAAATTGTTCTTCAATTTAAAGTGCTGATTTACCACGTGCTTAGCGGTGAAGGAAAACATCGTGACGAAACCTGCATGTCCGAGGAACAGAAATATTTCGAGGGCATGTTAAGTCCGCCAACCCCCGCATTGGAGCAGCGCGGCGGACTTTTCCCGGCACCAAAACCTTCGCAGAAATAAGAGGAGGCCTGTGCTCAGCAGTGGGACATTTAAAGGATGTTACTTTACATCAGACGTAGTCATACATAGGCCTCCCTCATAGATTGCCACAAAAGTTTTTAACTCGCATTTTATGGGATTTTACCATAGTTGCCACGCTTGGCAGGCGGGTTGGCAACCGCAGTTTAATTATTGAGATGTTCCAGGAGGATGCTCCCATCTCATGGAACCTTTTTTTTTCTGCTTTCATTTTCCCTCTGTCGACTTTTACGATACCCACGGCATGAGATGGGGTGGTAGATTCTCTCAAGCCGCCACCACTTGAATAATAGTCGCCATTTATATAAGTTTGCGTGTGTAAAAGTATTTGGTGAAAGAATTAATAAAGAATAGAATAGTTTCTACAATGCATTCATCGCTCAATCAGCTGGACAATGGCGAGGTCAGCTTCATCTAGCGCTTGTCATACTCACACCGTCGCTTCACACGGCGCCCGGTTTTAACCGTAATAAGCCTCCTACTGTTTGTCATAAATTCTCAAATCAAAACAACTTATACGCCCGTATTTATCTTAGAAATATCTAGTCTAATTAAATGCGTCAGAGTTGGTTTTTGCTTGCAAAGACATTAGGTTATAGGTGTCTAAGGTGAGCAGAGAAAACCTCATACCTCATAGACATTGTGTTATTATTTTTGGCGCCAAATCGAAATAATATGTCAGTGTCGCGTGTTATTTAGAAGATTATCGCCCGCTGTTTTTCTTGATAATTGGGTGAGAAATCAAAGAGATGTGAATGGGAATTGAAGTGGAATTGTTTTATGGGGAATTAGGGTTTGTATTGTATACATACCACCTCGGATATCGATAAACTCCTGCGATGACTACGTAAAACGCTTGTTTTTAATACTTAAGTAGCTATTCAATACAAGCGTCCTATTCATTCAAATCCATGATTGATAGGATTATTATAATAGGTACTTTAGATTTACTATGTTGTCGTTCTGAAGAGTTCAACAAGTTGTATGAATGTTCTGGAAGACGTCGGTTCTTTCAGGCTCATATGCCTTGTACTTACACTACCTTCACTGATCTTTAAACTAAAACACAGTGATGTTTGCATACCACTGCTTGACGGTTCGGTTGGTTCAGTGGATAGGCGATTGCCTTCTGCTCTGCCGGTCCCGGGTTCGAATCCCGCACGGAACAAACATTTGTAAAACGTACAGATAGTTCTTTCTGGTCGGAAATGGACATGTTTGACAGGCGGATTGAGAATCGCGATACCAGACAGTTTGCACCTTAGATGCTGCTACCCGCCAGCGGTCTGGTTAATTTGGGATGTTCATTCTACCATCAGTCGGCCTATGACATCGACACTTCCCTTAGTTCAGGACTCCACGAGGGTCCACGAGTTGATTTTGATGGGGTTGCAGATTTCCTGCCAGACTGTTCATTTTAAGCAAGCAGTTGCCAGAAAACACGTGCAGATAAGGTAGATAATTGGGGAAAAAGCTGGAATATGCACCCTTATTTGAGCCGTGGTAACTCAGGGACCGGGCGTTCTCACTAAATTTCATGGTCAGCGGTGAATGTTTGCGAAATAAAAATATTTCGAGGACATGTGAAGTCCGCCGACCCGCATTGGAGCAGCGTGCTGGACTCTTCCCAGCTCTCCAAAGCCCTCTCAAAAATGAGAGGAGAACTTATGATCAGCAGTGTAACATTTGTAGGCCTTTACTTTACTTCTTTTCACAATTTTACTCTGTAAAATGCAATATTCTACTTTAATCGGCCTATTAACAGTTCACTGCTGGGCATAGGCCTCTCACAAGTTGCTTGGTAGGGGAATTGGCGATCACAGTACGAGACACTTAGCATCGCTTTAACGCTGCTGCCATCAACCGGTAGATACTTTTGATCGGGATTTTTCGAGATCAGCTGTGGGGTCTCAGGAGAGCCGTGGCAGCTCAGGGGTCCGGCGGTCGCTTTAAATTTGAGTGACCTGAGTGAGCCCCGGTACCGACACCTCTAAAACTGCTCTGCAATTTTAAGTGCTGATTCACCACGTGCTCAGCGGTGAAAGAAATTATCGTGGAGAAACCGACATGACTCAGGATTTATATTCCAAGAACTTGCGAACGCATATGATATATTCTCTAGCGCCACCACCACCCGGCTATAATGACGAGCAGAAGGCAAATGGAATCATTATATTGAAGTCGAAATTACTTCAACTTTACCCTTAACTATTGAAGATTGTTGCAACTGGTCGCATAAGTCAACCTGCGGTGACACCGACAGACTCATTTGCTGTGAGCGACATCAAACGACGCCGCATTTGATAAGGGTGCAGTCCATGTTATAAGAGATAGAGGGCTCATCGAGTATTTGCAATAATATGGCCTGTTAGCCGATTATCGACCACGGCGATAACTTTCGAATACTGTAGGTAAATAATCGATTCCTATGTATTATATCGATGGTAGGATTGCTATGCACGAATCCGTCTAGATAGGTACCACCCCAGGGCCAGTTATTCTGCCGTGAAGCAGTAGTGTGCAAACATAACTGTGTTTCGGTTTGAAGGGCACTATGAGCTAGCGTAATCACTGGGCATATGAGACTTAAGAACTTATGTCTCAGGGTGATGGGCACAGTGTGGTGTCACACAGAAATTTCATTTACCATCAGGTGAACGTTTTGCTCGTTTCATCAGCTTTATCCGATTAAAAAAAAACTTAGTCGATGTTTGTTTTCTTTCTTGTTTCTACATTTTCTTTCTATCTCTTTCTTTCTTTAGTAGTCAAAATAATTTGATTTAAAATTTTGTGAAACATATTAATGTTGTGTGCATTGTTATCCATACTAATATTAAAAATACGAAAGTAACTATATCTGTCTCTCTGTCTCTTTGTTACCTTTTCACGGCTCAACTGCTGAACCGATTTTGACTCATAGATAACGGATGAATACGGACATAAGATACTTTTTATTACGGAAAATCAAGAAATTCCCACGCGATATTTAAAAAACCTATATCCGCGGACGAAGCCGTTGGCATTAGCTAGTTGTCATATATATCAGAACACCGTTGTACAGTTCGTTTGTAAATGTGTGTGAATGTAGTTGCATCTCATATAAATAAATAAATAAAAATATATGAATGTAAAGTTCGCAGGAGATATTATAGTACCACAACCAAAAGTGGACGCGGAAACACAGACGCACTCACTCGTCCCAGCCTACTTGCGCCCAATCTAACGCTCATGCGATAACATCGGAGGTAAGCTAAGATGCAGTGTACACTACATTGCGTACTGCATTGCGGACAATCACAACCAGATCCGGAAACCAATAATTTGTGTTTTAGCACAAAAGTTGGCACGCGGTCGTCAAGCAGTGGAATTATAATGGACTGTAAATAAGCAAGTCAAGCAGTGGAATTATAATGTAATCATAACGAAGGCATTAAAAGTTAATATTATATGGCCTAAACTTCTACGCTTCTTAAAAAGTACATAACAGTAAACATTATATTTGGTAAAAGTAACTATAATAAAAGGCCTTATTTTCTCTAAATAGAATACGCTTTCGCTCATATTTTAAATCAAGAACTCTGTCTAAATGAACCAACTAATTATGTTTTTAGAATGAATATAGTTCTTGCAGCTTCTTGTGACATACGTTCCAGGTGGACAATTATTATCGCTAAGTTTTTAACTTTATTTTTCATAACCTCGTAATCACAGCCATATTGGTTCACCAAATATAATCTATTTAAAGATTTATGTTCACAATCATTTGTTTTACTCCAATTTAGGTCATGGTTCCTATTCATCATTTTAATTGCCATCTAAAAGTGGTGGTAGTAGGTACTAGGTAGGATTCCTATGCAGAAATCCGTCTAGGCAGTGCCAGTTACCCTGCACTAACAGCTATTGTAATGACTACACAGAACCTGTGTGTGACACAGCATTTGTTATGGGCATGTTTTGAATTTATCATCAGGTAAACGATTTACCGTCTCATTTCATTCAAGAAAAGAAGTCAACTATGGACAAGACAATGGCGGCACTGTATTAGATCCTAGGTCACAGTCACAACATGACCCGGTCTATTAATGTAGTTGTTACTGGTGGTGGGATGCAGGAATCATTTTATTGACTCCTGCATCCCACCACCATTGGTTGTCAATTCATTACGAACTCGCGTTTTGCCTGTCTGTCTGTTTGTTTGTCTGTTGGGTATAAATTTTGCAATTGATTATAAGCGAACTTTATATTTTTAGTCCGTTTTAAGAACGTGGTATATGAAAGTTTTTTATATGATACTTATTTGCATGAAAGTTTCGTGCGATTGGTATTCAAGCCCGCGGCTTGGTAGTCCGGTACTCTGATCGCTAGCCCACGCGGTCGACATATGTATAATGCATATAGAAAATGCACCCGTCGCATGCTGTCACTGTCAGTCGGAGCATCGCGAGTTACAACAAGGTGCCAATAAATCATCTCAGCCGCGTCGCCGCCCGCCCCTTTATTTAATATTGTCGTTATAATAAAAACTCGCGTTAACGCACCGACAGCATAGATTAAGAGATCGAAACAGATGCGTTATACCAGGACATTATCTACGCACTACAAATAAATTTTAAAAGGTCCAAATCAGTCTGACATTAAGCTGATCTGGAAACCTATTTGTTCAGCCGTGAGACACGTACATATCTCTCTCTATTTTTATGCTTCTTTGGTTTTTTTTTCAAGTTTTTTATTTTTTATAATTGTATTGTCTTTTATGATTGTGTTTATATGGTATCTAAGTGTGTTGTCCTTTTGTACTGTACCAATAAATGCTTTTGCTTTCTTCTTTATTTCTCTTTACATATTAACAACTTAACCAAGAAAGTGCTTGATGCATTTCTAAATCACTATCGGCCCATCTGGCCACTGCTGCGCATAAGTCTCTGTCTTATGATAGATTTAGGTATTTCAGACAAAAGTAAAGTAAAAGCCTATAAATGTCCCACTGCTGAGTACAGGCCTCTTTTCATTTTTGAGAGGTCTATGGAGCTGAGAAGAATCCGCCACGCTACTCTAGGAAAAGTAATACGGTTGGCGGACTTTACACATTCTCGAAAATATTTTTTTATTCATCAGACATGCAGGTTTCCTCACTATGTTTTCCTTCACGTAATTTACCATCAGCACTTAAAATGACAGAACAATATTAGAGGACTGGGTATCGAACTCCGGTCACGTAATATGAAATATAAAGCGAGTGCTCGGCCCCTGGGCTATCATGCATATTATAGTATGGTTCATCATCATCATCATTTCAGCCTTTCACTAGTCCACTACTGAAGAACATGCCATTGCCACAAAAGTTTGTAGCTATCAATTTGGGGGGATTTTGCCATAGTTGCCACGCTTAGCGGGTTGGCAACTGCAGTGTTTTTATTCAGATGTTACTGCCCATGGGGGGAAGATGCTGCTGCCCATCTCCTGGTTTTAATTTTCCCTCTGTCGACTTTTACGACACCCACGGGATGAGATGGGTTGTAGATTCCCTTAAGCCGCTACCACACGGCATAGTGTGGTTATAATAATGAGAATTACATATCTTATACTTTTGGCCCATCTACGTAACCATAATCCGTCCCACCGATTCGCCGTCTACACGTTTTATAGCTGATGACCTTTTTTGCCCCACTTCGGGAAAGCTTTTGACACCTGCGTGATAGCGGAGTTCAATTTGCCCGCGGTGGTCAATCCGGTCCAAACATCAATAACACTTAGCGTCGTCGCGGCGGGCCTTTCCTCCTTTACCGTAATTAAGGGTAAAAATTGATACGTTAAGGGTTGGCTGATGCGTCTCCAGCGAGCACTTCCGATTTCAATTTAGATTGGGGGGCAAATGAACTTTTTTCGGTGTGTGTAATGAGCGCGCTGTCAGGAGTACGAATTGAAATGTGTGAGATTGTTATCCGTCGAAGGAGATAAAGTATTTTTTTCTTTTACTGGTCCGGTTTAATAACCTCTTAATTCCTTACTTAATTTAAATACATCAAGCATAAAAAGTTTACAATTTTCGCTTGAAATTTCTCTATATCAGTTCTTTTAGACGAACATTTTTCTTGTTCATAGTTCTTGGTTCATAATCATCATCATTTTAGCCTATCACTAGTCCACCGCTGAACATAGGCCTCCCCTAGAGATTGCCACAAAAGCTTCCGTTCTGGGGGATTTTACTATAGTTGCCACGCTTGGCAGGCGGGTAGGCAACCGCAGTTTATTTATTCAGATGTTCCAGGAAGATGCTGCTGCCCATCTTCTGTTTTGAATTTTCCCTGTGTCGACTTTTACGACACCCACGACATGAGATGAGGTGGGGTTTGGTTTGTATAAGAACAATAAGCAATGTAATTAATGCCCGTTTCACTGTCGGCCGCAGGGCCTATTGGTCAGAGTACCTGACTGCTGTGCGGGTCTTTGGTTTGAATCCTAGTTGGAGGCATAATTGTTTATCGTCGAGTTGTGTTGTGATTGTCCATGACTCTGACGTTTCATCTTAGCCTTCCTCCGATCTAATCACCCTGGTAGATTAGGACGAACGAGTTAGGGTTAATTATCACAATTAAACAACAGAACACAAAAAAAAATGAAATGTTTAGTATTTTTTTTTTGATAAAGTAACGAGACGAGCGAAACGTTCACCTGATGGTAAGTGCAACGTCTGCCTATAACGGATGCTGTGATACTCTGAATATTTCTGTGTAGCACCACACTGCGCTCGTCACCCTGAGACATCAGTATTTAAGTCTCATATGCCCAGTGATTACGCTAGCTCTCAGTGCCCTTCAGACCGAAACACAGTAATGTTTGCACACTACTGCTTCACGGCAGAATAATTGGCCCTGCGGTGGTACCTACCTAGACGGATTCCTGCATAGGAATCCTACCACCAGTAAGCTTTAGTTTTCGAAAGTGTTCAAGAAAAAGCCTATTTTGATCTCGCCGATTTCCGAGAATCCAAGCCGAGGTATCGGGGGCCTTTGCGCGACATCCATAAATAAAGGTCTCGGAACCATCAGTGCTCGGCCACTTTTCAATCCGGCGAAGCCGAGAAAGCCATATACGATCACATAGATACATACAGTCACGACTTTTTCCCATACAAGAGCTAGGCAGAGGCCACACACGCAGTCTTTTCGCCACCGTGGGAAATGAGCAGTGACGGGTGGCGAACCTCGTCGCCCTATATATTTTACTTAACTATATATTTCATTAATATGATGATGTCGGAAGATATCAACTGCGTAGACGATATTATAGTGCCACATAATGTACGCAAACACAGAGGCACTCTCTCGTCCTTCCCTACCCGCACTCGATATGAAGCTTATGTGAATAGATCGGAGGTAGGCCAGTTTGCAGTGGTAGAGATACGGAAACAACAATTTCTGTTTTTGCACAAATCTTGGCTCAATCAGAGATACGAACACAGGACCCTCCACCACTACGCCATGCGGTCGTCAAAAATATATCATTCATTAATATAAAATGATGCCAATAAAGATGAAATACAGAATACATTAGCGATATGTTCGTATATTGCTCGTACACATTTCAGTGGTATCAAGAACTAACGGCTGCGCATCTGTATATTACTCGTAGGAACGCCTGAGGTGAGTTCGCGAACGTACCGGCATCAATCTAACACACTCATCAAGTCGGTCATCATCTATATAAATTATGGATGGTCCATTTGTCCGTCCGCGACGGTGCGCGGCGGGAATGCGCCGCGGACGCGACACCGATGCATCAGATTTAACACACGACCTCGTTACACGATGGTGGTAAAAAGTTTGGACGAATTTTTAGGTGTGGTCTAACATAGGAGAAGCAAGCGAACACGGTTTGATATTGTACTAGCAGATGCCCGCGACTTCGTCCGCGTGTCCGGGTTTTAAAAAATTTTCATGTTCCGGGATAAGAAGAAGCATCCTATGTCAGTCTCCAGGGTGCAAGCTATCTCTGTGCCAAATTTTGTCAAGAGCGGTTGGACTGTGAAAAGGTAACAAAAACACGGAGGGACAGAGAGAGTTACTTTTGCATTTATAATGTTAGTATGAAAGTATGGATTTTTAAAAGACTTTTATACTGGTGGTAGGATTCCTATGCAGGAATCCGTCTACCCCAGGGCCACCCCAGGGCCAATTATTCTGCCGTGAAGCAGTAGTGTGCAAACATTACCATGTTTCGGTTTGAAGGGCACTGTGAGCTAGAGTAATCACTGGGCATATGAAACTTAAGAACTTATGTCTCAGGGTGATGGGCACAGTGTGGTGTCACACAGAAGTTTTCTGGGTGATACAGCATTTGTTATGGGCAGACGTTGCACATACCATCTGGTGAACGTTTTTCTCGTTTCATCACTTTATCCAATAAAAAAGAGACTGCCACTGGTGGTTGAAGTCTACTTTGCAGTGCCAGTTATTCTGTTGTTAAACAATGGTTTGTAGTCTGTGTTTCGGGCATTGAAGCCAGTGTAATCACTGGCCATATGAGACATAAGAACTAATTTCTTAGGTAAACGAAAGAACTGATGTCTTAGATTAGCGAGCACAGCGTGGTGTCACACAGAAATGTTCTGGGTGACACAGCATTTGTTGCGGGCAGACGTTGCACTTATCATCAGGTGAACCGTATTCTGGTCACATCATTTTGTTTTAAAAAAAGTAGATCAGTAAACTAATTCAGTGAAATGCATTACTTCGTCTCTTTTACTCTTTACAGCTGTAAGTTATGTATCTATCTGTGGGAGTATGTGTTTGTCGAATAAGCGTGAATTCATTCATTCGTTCTTTCGTTCTTCTGTCACGCAGCAAGCGACACAGACGACACCCACGCAACGACGTTGAGTGATGGATGCTCTTTCGTCACTACACCAGTCATTTTTTATTTTAAGTAATGGACCGTAATTCATAGTTTTCGTTTAAGTTTGAACTTAATTTTTAAATTTAAATTCATTTACATGTGTAGTGTTCGCGTAAATATAAGAAGTCATAACATTTTTAAATTCTATCAAATCTCTACTATGTGCGACTGTTTAACCGTAGAATTTTATGTGTTTGACATTGGCAGTATGAACGTAAACAAACGACAGACTATTACGTGATTGACATTGTCAGTATGGAGGTAAATAACGTATATTTTTATTCAATTTAATGTAATCTCCTTCGCGCGCGCAATATGCTTAATAAGCTGTACACGTTATCTTTTCACGTTTTGATATATAGAAGATTAACTGAATGTGCTTTGTTGTCTTCTAACTCATTACCGCTCCGCCAGTCGCTAGCTCTTTTATCTTAGGCCAACCACCACCGCTAATGACCAGTTTGGGAAAAACGTTTAAAGCGTTCTTTGTGGGGTACCACATTCGATACGGCCAAGATACCGAGTGCTCGATTCTAACCATTAAATGCGGGCCAAGCTGCACTAATGTGCTGTGTGTCGAAATATCTAAGATCCTCTTAAGAAATTCTTGGTGAATTATAGAAAATTAAGACATTTTGTGGTTTGAAATACCTTATATAAATATTAGGGGCTAGGCGCTCGCTTTAAATCTCATAGTACGCGTGAGCGTGAGTGATTGACTTTGGTTCGATTCCCGGTGCCGGCACCACTGAAATTGTTAATTGCAATATAAGTGCTGATTTTACCACGTGCTCGGCGGGGAAGGAAAACATCGTGAGGAAACCTGCATGTCTAAGAAATAAAAATATTTCGAAGACGTGCAGTCCGCCAACCCGCATTGGCGCAGCGTGGCGGATTCTTCCTAGCTCCAAAACCCTACCAGAAATGAGAGGAGGCCTGTGCTCAGCCGTGGGACATTTATAGGCCGAAACTTTACTTAACTTTACCCCTCATTAATAAGTGTAAAAATGATAATAAATAAATAATTTCATTTTTACATTTAAACTATTTAAAAGAGATGTTACAAGTTAATTTCAGAGTCTGTATCTAAATATTTTTTCTGAAAGTGCCAAAGCGATTAACATGAAACTTACCTTGATTTAAAAGAAAATTAAAAAAAAACCGTGGGAAGAATTTAGTGTTAGTTTTATCATTATCAGTTTGCTAGGAGCGCTACGGTGTAGCGGTGGTCAGAGTACTTGAGTACTGCGCCGCGTGTTCTGTGTGGAATCCCACATAGAGCCGACGTGTGTAGAAAAACACATTTTATTAAAGATAGCGACGAGACGAGAATATCGTTCGCATGACGGTAATTGCATTGTCTATGCGGTGTTGACTGCGTCTGTCACTCTGAGACATCGGTTCTAAGTTCCATATGCCAAGTTCCATCGTTGCCCTTCCAATCCAATAAGTATTTGTTAAATTAATTAATCTCGTTTATAACTCGAACATGGAGCGTGCTTTGGTTCTGCTTGAGACTATTATTTGTACATTTATTAAAAAAAAGAGGATACACCTACAGAGTTTATTTTGCCTGTTTCTACTCCGTCGGAGGAACCTCATTACGAAACGGCGGTAGATTGTAAAGAAATGACGTTTGACAAACGAAATTTAACTTTCTTACGTCGAAAAATAAAAGATTTTCATTTCACTTCATTTCATTTCAATACGATTGCTCCTGTACTGTGGGTACGTTTCAAAGACATAGACTGTAGATGCACAAACACAGGTATATATAATTTCGGTGATGTAATTGCTGCTAGCCTTTTTAGCTTTTACAGCTTCATCGGATACTGTGATCACGGGCCAGTGGCCTGCCAGGTTTGGTATGACCCAAACATAAATACATAAATAAACACCTACAAAAACCTCGAAATTCGGACTGTCGTGTTCGCTGGGTGCTTGCGCGATTTAGAATATCTCAATATGATTTTAAGTCGTCTAATGACCGTCCGAGGGAGGCTGCGGGCCTCCATTCGGGCTATCGACTTGTGTGTCGGTAACTCTGGTTGGTGAGTACCGTCCTGGAACACGGGTGTATCGTGTGTACGCGGGCCCTGGAACACGGGTGTATCGTGTGTACGCGGGCCCTGGAACACGGGTGTATCGTGTGTACGCGGTGTGATTGTCGATTGCTGCGCGCCGCTCTCTACGTCGGTGCGTGTTATATAATCTATTAACTGTGTGTACAGTGTAGCCTGGATCGTGACTGACCGTATCGTGGTCAGGGAGTGCTGAGACGTCCGTGTCGTCTAGCACGTCTCGCGGGCGACATTTGCGTTCGGTCGCGTTTCTATTTGGTCGGTAATTTCCTGCTTTAAACACCAGCGGGTTTGGGTAAACCGCGGCTTTTTCAAAAACCGCCGTGATAATGCTCTGAAGTGTTCAGAGGTTAAGGGCATTTCACAGTCGCTGTGAAGGGGACTCCAAACACAGAATAACTATCCAGTAAGCCATACAAATATTTGCACCGTGCTCCAACAAAACCGGAAAAGACTGCCACCGGTGGTTGAACTTTAGCTGGCAGTGCCAGTAACTTTGTCATCGAGCTGGCAGTGCCAGTAACTTTGTCGTCAAGCAACGGTTTGCAATCGCCACTGTGTTTGGGGCACTAAATTTTGTTCAATTACTGGGCATACCACAATTATACGTGCAAACACTAAGTAACTCACTCGTCCCAATCTACCCACGCCCGATATAGCGCTCATGCGATAAGATCGGAGGTTGCCCCCCCACCCCCAATAGGTACTCGCCTTGTCGTTGCGGGGGGGCTTAGTAACCGTGGCTTGGTCACCCGGTGTCACACGGTGAAGCTAAGAGGGGCCCCCATGGTTGGCTTGTGGCGTCGGGCTGACCCGAGGAGGTCGCTCCGTGTGGGCTACGCAAGCCCACTCCGGATGCGAACAGGTGGACTGCTGGGGGGAGCAGTACGCTGCCCTCCGCAGCCGAGGTGGAGTCGCGGGGGAAGAAGAGTGTAGGTGTATCGGTGCCTCTCTCCCTATCCTCCGCGACTCTGGCGGGGCCGCACCGTAGATGCGGTAAAGGTGGACTGCTGGGGGGAGGACTAAGTCGGCACTGCTCACCCTGTCCTTCGCAGCCGAGTTGGAGTCGCGGGAAGAGGAGTGTTGGTGTATCGTTGCCTCTCTCCCTATTCTCCGCGGCCGTAATGTGGTCGGCGGTGGAGCCACTCCTGCCGGCCAACTTGCGGCGAAGACGGAACACCATGGGGTTTTAGTCGGTGCAAGTCCGACATAGCCCGTCCTTCCCCCCGTGAAGGCGGGTATCCGCGTTAGGCATTTCCCCATGTAAAAAAAAGGTGTACCACACGGGGGTCAGGTCATTCACAACACAACCAGACCCGAAATCCAACAATTTGTTTTTGCAAAAATGTTGGCCTTGACTGGACCTAAAACCCAAGACCTGCAGTACTCTAACAAGGCAGCGGGACAAACGTGTCAAACACACAGAATAACTATCCGTTGTCTAAACAAATATTTGCTACGTGCCCGGAGACTGTAACACAGACTGCCACTGGTGGTTGAATTCCACTTGGCAGTGCCAGTTATTCTATCATTAAACAATAGTCTGTAGTCACCACTGTGTTTCGGGCATTGAAGCTCGTGTAATCACTGAGCATATGAGACATAAGAACTAATGTCTTAGGTAAACGAACGCAGCGTGGTGTCACACAGAAATGTTCTGGGTTACGCAACATTTGTTAGCGCCAGACGTTGCACTTACCATCAGGTGAACGTTTTGCACGTCTTGTCACTTTATCCTCAGACTCTGCTGTCCCTCGCAGGTCCGTGTTAAGGCTAGCTTTAAGGTAAAGGCACCTAACTCCGCGGTGTTTTCACCATAACTTAAAAGAACTTTAAAAATTAAGTACTTATTATACCTTTCTGTAGAAGTGACTATTTTTATCGGAAGTGTTAATTATCTTATTTTTGAAATATACTCACAGTTTAGTACAAAATAGAAAGGAAAGGAGTTGGGGAGATTGATACATGATGTTCAAAAATCCAGTCTATTTATTGTATTTGGATTTTAAATCAGTCTTAGTCTCTGTCTTATATCATTAATACAATGGCACCAGAATATGTAATTTACTTAGTAAACAACATTATTTTAAATACAGATGGAAAATTAAATTAATCGTGCTAATGGACATTTTTTTGACGTACATAATATTACGAGTATATATATAGATATAAACATATCGTAACATTATTAAGCACAATCAATTTTTCTTTAGTTAACTATTCAAAAAATCTTTTCAGAAAATACGTAGCGGCAACGAAATATACGAGGTGTGGCCATCCATAAAAAGGCCATTATTATTTTGTTTTCTAGTACCTCGTTGTAAAATACATTCGCGACATATTCATAAAAGGCCTCCATATTCATACACCCTGATCCTGTGCAGGATGCATACCTCACGTAGATGGCACCGTCAAAGGCAAGTTTTTGGCAGGCGTTTGTGCGGATACATTTCCATAGGTGGGGCTATTTTGTCACCAGCAGAAACGTTGACTAAGACAGTTAAACATTCATATCATCGTTAGCAACTCTGTTGTACACGCGCTTGCTACTCTTTTTTACAATAACGTCCTTTTCTTTGGGGCAGAGAGAAAAGGCCGTTTCGTCGCAGTTATAAACTCTTCACTCATCTGCAAGTACACTTAGTACATTATTTGTTTCAAAATAAATTTTGATTCTTTCAAACCAATTGCGCACATCTGGTTCAGTTATTTTGTTTCGATGAGTTTGACAAAGTTTGTACTACTTTCTTTGCAACAGTTGGGTGTCTTTATGAGAAATTGACAAGCCAGTGTTTACCAGGGATGCCATCCGTAAAAGTGTTAGGTCGGTTTAAATTTTCAACCAGCTTTGCCACTCCTTGCTTCTATTGCTCCTTAGAAACTACGGAACCGTGTTGTCCTAGATAATGGATCCAGTCCACAATTTTCCTACAGTTTTTTCCGATTTTGAAAGTACCGTTTACTGCCGGGCATATCACCACAATGTTTTTTATCACGTTTGTCTCGCAATATCGTTTCTGGAATATTGTAACGTCGAGAAACTTCATAATGGCTACTTTGCCTTTATTGATAGCTGTAATAGCGTTTTGGAGATCCTCTTCCGTGTACTTTTTTCTTGGCTTCATTGTCGAAAATACAAAATAATTATAATAATATGAATATTCCTATGAGGTATTTTATTTGTAGGTATCAATCAATCAATTAATTAATCAAAACTGGTATTGTTAAAAAATATATTTTTATTAATAAACATGTATAAGTATATACGAATAAGTATAAGTATATCTCAGTATAACGGATTATGAACGTTATTGTAAAGGGCAAATATATTCTTTCAGATACTAAAACCGTACAAAAGTGCTTAACAAGCTGCGTAAGATAATGAACACTCTGTATTTAACGTGTGTCAATACCACGGAATAAGGTACTCATATAACCTTATTCCGAATTAAATAAATCGGTATAGCGTTTTATAATACTAAATCAAGTTTTCTAATTCCGAGTAATAAAAAGTGAAAGATTTTTTTTTTGATTTAAGCATTTTAATGTTTAATTGCGATATCTTTGAAACAATATATAAAACGCACTCAGAATTATATCAAAATACATTAATAACTTAATGTTCTGTAGTTAGCTTTTCCATACAACGAATTAATATAATATCTAAATCAACAATATTTGACCTTCTATTATTAGTAAACGCGACGCCACAGTGTACCTCGGGAATAGATTTTTATATTTATGGATTATTTAAGTAATTAGGACTAACTAACAGTAAGTTCGTTATCATAAAAATACCTCCAATTTTTTTAAAAAAGATAATGTATGAAATTGCATTTCCGTGGTATACATCGGCATTTAGGAACCATCTAAAATATTTGGCACCTAATGCCGCTGTATTTTACGAGCCTATTTTCTCCTCAATTTGTGAAGAAAATACTCAAATGTTAAGTGTTTTCGATTAAAAATATAACCCTTCCAATATTCAAACCTAAACAAAAACTCCCACAGTATAAAACAATTATCAAAAACGCTATTTAGCAAATCGTAGTATTAACGTGCATAAGGTCCTAAATGTATGAATAGCCTGTTTGAGTCAGCTACTAACGTCAAACTGTCCGATTATTTTAAAATGTACACTCCCTAAAGCACACCTTTGCTCATGTAAACATGATCAGATAAATTATGAATCGAATAATGTATCTTGCAGACAAAAAGAACTAGTAAATTTCTTAAAATCGCTGTTATTCTAAATACATCGGAATATGGTGCCATTTTTAGAACCCCTCGGAATAGAGTGCCTTTACCTTATACAAGATAGTTATTTCGCTTTTCAAGCGACTTCAAAAATGAAAACGGTTGTATGTTTGTCATTTTTTACGAGTATGTATGTTCACCGATATTTACGTCAATAGTGGACCAATTAAAACTTTTTTGTTTGAAAGTGGATACCTGAAGGGAGGTCCTATAGAAAGAAAGAAAGGAAGAAAAGCTTTTTATTTGATGTTACAAAAAAAATCAAATAATAGAAACATTAAAACGCAAATAGAAAAAATATAACGTGAAGTCAAATAAGGCTATTTCAGCAAATTGCTGCAGCACTAGAGTATTTATTTATTTACACAACAGTATATACATTACAGTGTTAAGTAAAATATCCAAGTTTTTTTTTTAATTGCATAAAGTGATGAAACGAGCAAAACGTTGACCTGGTGGTAAGTGCAACGTCTGCCTATAACAAATGCTGTGTCACCCAGATGATTTCTGTGTGACACTACACTGTGCCCATCACCCTGAGACATAGGTTCTTAAGTCTCATATGCCCAGTGATTACGCTAGCTCACAGTGCCCTTCAAACCGAAACACAATAATGTTTGCACACTGATGCTTCACGGCAGAATAACTGACCCTGGGGTGGTACCTACCTAGACGGACTCCTGCATAGGAATCCTACCACCAGTATACAATAATAATAGTATACAATCTTCAAGCAGAAATACTTCAAAATTTTGATCGTCAGTAAAATGATAGTTGACTTTTACTGAAGATTTGCTGGACTGATGGAGACAAAACGAAAAGCACAATGTTGGTCTTGAATTGAATTTTCTTACACTGTACACTTTCAGGAACACTGGCTGCATACTAAACTATCAATATCTCATATCATCAAAACTCAAAATATAGGTACACATAAATTACAATATTAAATAAAAACACTATTACCAATAAGCACAAAATAAACGAAACAGTGTAAAAATATGTACAATGGGCGGTCTTTATCACTCTGAAAGCGATTTCTTAACTTTCGGTAATACATTGCGCTTACGATCAAGTTCCATTAGCTACCTCATAACATGTTAATTGCGATCTCATGCTACTAAAATGGTTTAGTTATTAATGGTGAGCATTAGAAGTTGTGATGATTTGTTGTTTAAAAAACGATCGCTTTTTCAAACGATAATTAACGTATTTTGAAATCAGATGTTTCGATAATTTACGGTTAGAGGTCAGCACACGCACTTACTAGAGTCAAAGGTGACTCCTATCCAACGTGGCTCATGTGTATATCTAACATGTACAAGTAAAAGCTGTAAGGAAACGTCGAGTCTTTTAGATACGTATTGTACATGTTTATTTAATCATATTGTATATGTTTATTTACCGTGTGGTGGCGGCTCGTTAAAAGAATACTACCACTCCATCTCATCCAATGGATCTCGTAAAAAGCGAGTAAGGAATTAAACTGCACTGTGCACCCAACAGCGCATGGTGGCGATGGGCTCACCTATCACACCAAGTGCATTATATTGTTTTGGTGAAATGTGGATTGTGGCAGTCATCTGTTTTTGCAGTGAGTGCCCAGTCTCTGACTACCCCTTATGGGATACAGTCGTGATCTTATGTATGTATGTATTTAATCATACTGATACTGCCGATAAGTGTCCGGCAGAGTAGAATAGCACCTACCTCTTTCCTACCGAGGTGTCGTACGAGGCGACTAAGTTATTGTACGGACAGCCTTTATTCGTGCAGAATAATACCATAATATACAATGCTGTCACTGTACTGCTCCTGGTAACGCAATGGGGAGTAACTCGTACCAAAATGGCGGCGACTTGGTTAGCCTCCCGATGAAATAAGAAAGAATCTGACTACTGCGCACTGGTCCAAAGTTTCCTGTTGTCCAAGTGATCCCAGCCGGCGCGGTGCCAACAATTCTGCACTTAATTAAAATTGTCGTTCTTTGGATCAGGTTTTGTTGTCAATCCATTAACCATCTTTTCCCGTGCGCGTCAGCGGAGGTGAGTTTTTTTTTATTGTTTAAAGTGACGAAACCGGCAAAACGTTTACCTGATGGTAAGTGCAACGTCCGCCCACAACAAATGCTGTGTCACCCAGAATATTTCTGTGTGACACCACACTGCGCCCGTCACCCTGAGACATCAGTTCTTAAGTCTCAAATGCCCAGTGATTACGCTAGCTCACAGTGCCCTTCAAACCAAACACAGTAATCCTTGTACACTACTGTTTCACGGCAGAATTACTGGCCCTGGGGTGGTACCTTCCTAGACGGATTCCTGCATAGGAATCCTACCACCAGTAAATACCAGAGATATCTTATCTTAACAGAATTCTATCCTAATAGAAGAGCTTAAGAGAATCTACCACCCCATCTCATCCCGTGGGTGTCGTAAAAGTCAACAGAGGGAAAATAAAAACCAGGAGATGGGCAGCGGCTTCTTGGAACATCTGAATAAATAAACTGCGGTTGCCAACCCGCCTGCTAAGCGTGGCAACTAAGGCAAAATCCTCCCAAAATGAGAGCCATAAACTTTTGTCGCAATCTATGGGGGAGGCCTATTTTCCGCAGCGGACTAGTGAAATGATGATGATGATGATTATGAAGATGGAGAGTTTTAAGCGTAAAAGTCAGGTACTCTGGCTCTGACTAGGTCGAGCTCGTCGAGATTGGTCACAAGAATATGTGAAAAATTACACTTTGCATTGCAACTTGCAATGGAACGTGAAAAAGCATCAATGATTGTCGCTTAAATGTATTATAATTTTGGAAATAAAAACCACGAAAGTGTAGTATCATCATTTCAGCCTTTTACTAGTCCTCTGCTGAACATAGGCCTCTCTCAAAGATTGCCACAAGACTGTGGCTCTCATTTTGGGGGAAATCGCATTGTTGCCACGCTTGGCAGGCGGGTTGGCAACCGCAGTTTATTTATTCAGATGTTCCAGGAAGATCCTGCTTCCCATCTCCTTGTTTATATTTTCCCTCTGTCGACTTTAACGACACGAGATTACGGTATGAGATGGGGTGGTAGATTCTCTTAAGCCGCCACCACACGGCGAAAATGTTCAGCAGTGGACTAATAAGTGTCGAAATGTAGTATAAATGTTTATATTTAGGTTTAAGTACCTAAAATGATACCAAATGTAAAAATCCCATCATCAGAGCTTGACCAAATGCGTATGGTTATATTATAGTACCTTTTTCTAGTAAATAAACAGCATTAAAACTGGTTCATCAAAGTTTTGCCTTCTCATTTTTTGAAGTCGGTTAAAAAGTCATGAAAATTTTAATTTCGGAATGAATTCTGACCCACAAATTCTCAGTTAATGTAAAGTAAAGATACAGCCTTTAAATGTACCACTGATGACAACAGGCCTCCTCTCATTTCTGAGAGGGTTTTGGAGCCGGGGAGACGTTGCTCTAATGCGGGCTGACGGACTTCACATGTTTTCGAACTATTCTTAATCCTCAGGCATGCATGGTTTCCTCACGATGTTTTCCTTCACCGTTGAGCACATGGTAAAATGTAGAGTGTGTAGGAAATGTAGAGCCGTCCATTTTTTTTGACTGGTGGTAAGATTCCTATGCAAGACTTTGCCTATGTATATACCATCTCAGTGCCAGTTATTCTGCCGTGAAGCAGTGATGTGCAAACAACTATATTGTCATTTGAAGGGCGTTGAAGCTAATTAAATTATTACAGGGCATATGAGATTAAGAACTAATAGCGTCTGGTGACGCGCGCAGTGCGATGCTGCTCAGAACTTTTAAGTAACACGGCATTATAGGCAGACTATCGGGTTGTGACTTGCTCGTCTATTCATTTCCTCGCATTAAAAAAATGTGATCTTGAATTGAACTTAGATACAAGATAAAAAAAATAGAGTTATAAAGTCCGTCAACTTACACTGGAACAGCATGGCGGTCGCAATGGTGACTAAAAAGTAAGAATCCTTTAAAAATAATGGTTGCCTGTGATTAGCAGATGGAATTCGTTTATTTATTGTTTAGGAAATTTACGGAATTTTACAATATGTAATTACAGATATACATGTAACATTATATGCCAATAAAAAAATTCATATATTGGCTATTTATTCATAACTGGTGGTATCATTTCTATGCAGGATACCGTCTTGGTAGGTTATTCTGAGCAGGGCCAGTTATTCTGCCGATAAGCAGTAGAGTGCAAACATTAATTTGTTTCGATCCGAAGGCCACTGATAGCTAGTGCGCAAGGGTGTCACCCTGGGACATCAGTTCTCAGTTCTCAATTCTCAGTGACTAAGCAATACTGTGTTTCGGTTTGAAGGGCACTGTGAGCTAGCGTAATCACTGGGCATTTGAGACTTAAGAACTGATGTCTCTGGGTGACGGGCGCAGTGTGGTGTCATACAGAAATATTCTGGGTGACACAGCATTTGTTGTGGGCGGAAGTTGCACTGACAATCAGGTGAAGGTTTTGCTCGTTCTCTGACTTTCTCCAATAAAAATAAATAAAAGCAGACGGCAAACATCTAACTAGAAACTACTACGGCCCGAAATGTAAATTCTCAAAGACAAAGTCAAAACTTATTTATTCAATTTAGGCTTGTTTAGAGCTCTTATGAACGGCATATAACGGCATGCCGTGTGGTGGCGGCTCGTTAAAAGAATACTACCACTCCATCTCATCCAATGGATCTCGTAAAAGGCGAGTAAGGGACTGCACTGTGCACCCAATAGCGCATGGTGGCGATGGGCTCACCACCTATCACACCAAGTGCATTATATTGTTTTAGTGAAACGTGGATTGTGGCAGTCATCTGCTTTTGCAGTGAGTACCCAGTCTCTGACTACCCCTTATGGGATACAGTCGTGATCTTATGTATGTATGTATGTATGAACGGCAAAATATAAACCGGTTCAAAAAACAACACCTCGGAGAATAACCGGCAAGAAACTCTGGGGTTTTTCTTTTTTCAATGCCATATTACATAATGTCATTTATAAATTATAAAAAAAAAATTCATCATAAATTTAATAGCCAGTGCAGAGTATGAGTAATTTCCAGACATCTATTTTATGTATTACAAAATAGATAATGGCTTTATCTAATAATGTCTTCTTGGCAAGTTTTTTTGTCTATGTCCGATTTTTGTGTCACACTTTTAGGAATTTTATAATAAAAAATTATACATTTACTAAGAAAAGATTTTCTAGTTTTAGCCAATCGATACATAGGAACATCTAGCGTGTCGCCTTGACCCATTCTACAGAATACATTTACTTTTTTGTTAAATAAATTCGTGTTTTTCCGCACGTACATAATATTTTTAAAATAACGACGAGTGTCCAAATATTAGTCTACTGAATAGTTCTATTAGCGACTCGCGAATTACCAAGCTAAAGATTGCCCGAAATGCTTGTTTGAAATGTTCAAGTCAGCGAGTCACGGTTACTACACTTAGGATGAAAACTGACCAACTGGACACAGATAAAATATAATACAAAAGATAATATATCCCACAATATTACACAACGGCGAAGTTTTTCAGAAGCACCTACCACACGCAACAGCTTGCGTTACAAGATGTCGGCACACCGCGGGCGACCAGTCCCCATTAATTAGCGAGACGTCTTCATCCGCCGCTCTGTCCACCGTGTCGGCACCACAAAGGATTTATTAACAAACTGATCGAGTTACTGACCGCTAACCCATATATTCTTATAATGAGTTAAGTACGCGATTGTACATGTAATAAATAGCATGTATCATTTGTTCGGGTTTTTGTGCTTTTCCATGTACTTTGTGTGGGTCTAAACCTGAAATAAAGTTTATTATCTACAATCTAGTGTATGCTAGCTGATGCCCGCGACTTCGTCCGCGCGGATATAGGTTTTTTTTAAATATCCCGTGAGAATTTTAATATTTTCCGTGTTAAAAAGTGTCTTATGTCCGTCTCCAGGATGCAAGACAACTCTGTGCCAAATTTCGTCAAGATCGTTTAAGCGGTTGATCCGTGAAAAGGTAACATACAGACAGAGAGTTACTTTCGCATTCATAATATAGCTACGAGTATAATATGGTAGCGGCTTAAGAGAATCTACCACTCCATCTCATCCCGTGGGTGTCGTAAAAGTCGACAGAGGGAAAATTAAAACCAGAAGATGGGCAGCAGCATCGTCCTGGAACATCTGAATAAATAAACTGCGGTTGCCAACCTGCCTGCCAAGCGTGGCAACTATGGCAAAATTCCCCTCCAAATGAGAGCTACACACTTTTGTAGTCATCTATGGGGGAGGCCTATGTTCAGCAGTGGACTAGTGATAGGCTGAAATGATGATGATGATAATGATGATTATAATATATCTATGGATTAATACGTGAAGAGTAAACTTAGTAGTACTCCTTTTTAAGCGTATGAAGTGTGTGAGATTTGGCATAAAGTTTATATGGGGAAGGAGTGCAGAAAGCTTCAATTTATCTATAAATTCAATTAAATAAAATTGAAGTGTCTCTTTGTAAAAACAAAATAACATCTTTTGACTCAATGCTTATTAAAGTATATACGATTCATATAGGAATTTTAGAAAAATAATTAGTCCTACACGCAAAAAAATGAAAACCCCAAAATCCGATTCAAATAGGGCAGTATATATGTACATATATCATCGAATCATCATCATCATTTCAGCCTACCATAGTCCACTGTTGAACATAGGCCTCCCCCATAGCTTGCCACAAAACACGGTCCTGAGCGACCTGCATCCATCGACCTCCTGCAAAACCGTGTAGGTCGTCGCTCAATTTAGTGGGGGGTCGCCCTACACTGCGTTTGCCGGTACGAGGTTGCCACTCGAGAACCTTTCTTCCCCAACGGTTATCGGTTCTCCGAGCTATATGGCCGGCCCATTGCCACTTCAGCTTGCTAATCCTTAGGGCTATGTCGGATCATATATCATATCATCGAATGGGGTCGGTTTTTTTATGCGGCTGAAAACCGCGAGTTACAGCTACTATTTAATGTGTTAAAAAAAATTATTTGATGAAAGTGACGGAACGAGCAAAACGATCACCTGATGGTAAGTGCAACGTCTGTCCATAACAAATGCTGTGTCACCCAGAACAGTGTGACACCACAATGCGCCCGTCACCCTGAGACATCAGTTCTTAAGTCTCACATGCCCAGTGATTACGCTAGCTCTCAGTGCCCTTCAAACCGAAACACAGTAATGCTTGCACACTACTGCTTCGCGGCGGAATAACTGGCCCTGGGGTGGTACCTACCTAGACGGATTCCTGCATAGGAATCCTACCACCAGTAACGTTTTAATATGTAACGATTCAAAATTAAACGTTTGTGACGCTAAAATAAAATTAAATGATGCATAAATGGTTTAATAAAAATATGTATATATAAGGTTTATATAAAAGTTAATATACCTACGTATAAAGTAATTAGCAGTCACTTTAACGTCCCGCACCCCGGGTTTTTATAGAAGTCAACAGCTGCATGTCTCTATTTCAAAAAATTATGAAAAAGCTAAGCGATTCAACAACAATTATTTATGTCTGGCTGTGCCCTGCGGTTTCACTCGCGTAGAAAAGCCGACCCAGATCGATGACATATACTTCCCTATTTGAATCGGATTTTGGTGTTTTTTTTTTTTCTAAAATTAAAGAAGCATAAGTTACCCGCTACAATATCAGCTGTCAGTGAAAGTCGCGTCGAAATCGGTCCCGCCGTTTCGGAGATTAGGCGGAACAAACAGACAGACAGACAGAGAAAAAGTTATCTATTAGACAGAGAAATAGTTATTTTATTATTACAATCAGACACTTTTTTATTTGTATAGAAAACTAACGTACACGTTGCAAGTAGAATAGCATAGGTGCTATTATAGGAAAGAGGTAGGACTCTTTCCTGCCGAGGTGTCGTAAGAGGCGGCTAAGTTATTGTACGGACAGCTTTTATTCAGGCAGAACAATACCATAAGCAATGCTGTATCTATACAGTTCGTGCGAACGCAATAAGAAGTAAGAATTATTTGAGTCGTACCTAACTTAAAATGGCGGCGACGTATCTTGTGAAACGGAGCACCACACTGGGATTTCTCTTGTACCGTGGGTGCGTTTTACAGACACATTATTGGTTATATATTGGTGGTAGGATTCCTATACAGGAATCCGTCTAGGTAGTTACCAACCCAGGGCCAGTAATGCTGCCTTGAATCAGTAGTGTGCAAACATTACTGTGTTTCGGTTTGAAGGGCACTGTGAGTTGACGTAATCACTGGGCATATGAGACTTAAGAACTTATGCCTCAGGGTAATGGGCACAATGTGGTGTTACAGAGAAATTCTCTAGGTGACACAGCATTTGTTATGGGCGAACGTTCCACTTACCATCAGGTGAACGTTTTGTTCGTTTCATCACTCTAAGCAATAAAAAAAAACCGGAAAGACCGGAGATGGTTCACGACTTTAGTCGAATGGCGAGCTCGAATCTACGATATCATGTGTCGCAGTTCTAACCCTAAATCTTTAAGCTGTCGGCGCTTTAATTAAATTCCACTTTTTCATTAAGATGTCACTGTTACTAATAATTCATCAATCATTTTTCTGTGTAAGAACTAACCTAGTTTGTTCCAGCAGGCCGAGTGTACCGTCGGCCTTTTTGTCTAATTTAGAAGAGTGAGTAGTCCATGAGACTACAGTTTCACGGACTGTCCTGTTGAAGAATTTTCTCAGACTTTCCTCTGATTAGACGATTCATAAAATCATCGTAAAATAGTGTGCCTTGCACGTATCTCATCCCTGACTACTGCGCCGCTGGTCGTAGATTCGAATCGCAACCGGAGCCAAAATCCAAAACCAAAACTTATTGGTTTTTAGGTCTGGATGTGTTGTGATTATACTCGTGTCTCTGACTGCATGCTAGCCTTATTGCATGAGCGATACATCCGATACGGTAGGTAAAGACAAGTGAGTTCATCTACGTTTGCGCGTACACTTGTGGCACTATAATATCTCCTGCGCAGTTTATAGTTTCCAGCAGTATTTGGAAGTTTTAGCTGTGGTCGGAAATCGGCCAGGACATCAATATTTAAAGTAATTTTAAGTTTTCATTTTATCCGGTGCGCAATGGTTACCCTAACGAGACCTCGCAATAATTCCGACAATTCGATTTATTTATCTGTATTTTTAATTGAGAATTAATCGAAGCGAAGTCTGTGTAATTAAAGTATGACATTCGCACCTGCCTGCAAGAAAAATTGTACCAAAAAAATTAAGTAATTATATCGCATAGTTCTTATAGCAATGCAATTAATACGTTGTAAAAGTGGGGCGTACAATAAACATTGCGATAATAGCTTTGATATTTTGAAATTGCAGTTGAACTCGAACGAAGTGTTATTATTCGGTTTGTCATATCAACAATATTTTGTTTTCTGCATAGGAATCCGTCTAGGAAGTATTAGCTAGGTATCAGCGCCAGTTTTTCTGCCGTGAAGCAGTAGTGTGCAAACATGACTGTGTTTCGGTCTGAAGGTCACTGAAAGCTAGTGTTTTTTTTTATTTGATAAAGTGACGAAACGCTCACCTGTTGGTAAGTCCAACGTCTGTCCATGACAAATGCTTTGTCATCCAGAACATTTCTGTGGGACTCCACACTGCGCAGTCACCCTGGTACATCCGTTCTAAGTCCATATGGGACCCAGTGATTACGCTAGCTCTCAGTGCCCTTCAAACTGAAACACAGTAATGTTTGCACACTACTGCTTCACGGCAGAATAACTGGCCCTAGGGTGGTACCTACGGATCCCTGCGTAGGAATCCTGCCACCAGTAATCCTCTATTTTGCTCTTCTCGTCACTCTATGCAATAGAAAATTTTAAAAAAAGGTAACATCCGACTTATTAATTTGTGAGATTTAAATACATTTTACGCTTTCGCTTAGCTGGATCAATGTTTAACAGTTATAAAGTGACTATCCCGTGGAATGGATCGAGGCGACACGCTAGACATTCCCATGTTTAGGTTGACCAAAACCAGAAAGTCTTTTCTTAGTTGATCTATAAAAACATTATAATAAAATTCCTAAAGTGTGTTGCAATAACTTTTATGTAATTTATAAATGACATTATGTAATATGGCATTGAAAAAGAACCGGCCAAATGCGTGTCGGACCCCGAACAGTGATGGGTTCCGTGGTGCGGAATAGCTTGTAAAAAATGTCAAAAACTACACGACATATATTATTCGAAGCAAGAATTTTCTATTGTACAGTTGTTCACCGGTGGTAGGATTCCTATGCAGGGATCCGTCTAGGTTGGTACCACCCCAGGGCCAGTTATTGTGCCGTGAAGCAGTAGTGTGCAAACATTACTGTGTTTCGGTTTGAAGGGCACTGTGAGCTACCGTAAACACTGGGCATATGAGACTTAAGAACTTATGTCTCAGGGTGACGGACGCAGTGTGATATCACACAGAAATTTCGTGGGTGACACAGCATTTGTTATGGGCAGACGTTGCACTTACCATCAGGTGAACGTTTGGCTCGTTCCGTCACTTTATCTGATTAAAGAAAAAACTTAGTCGATGTTTGTTTTCTTTCTTGTTTCTACATTTTCTTTCTATCTCTTTCTTTATTTTGTAGTCAAAATAATTTGATTTAAAATTTTGTGAAATATATTAATGTTGTGTACATTGTTATCCATACTAATATTAAAAATACGAAAGTAACTATCTCTGTCTCTCTGTCTCTTTGTTACCTTTTCACGGCCCAACTGCTGAACCGATTTTGACTCATAGATAACGGATGAAGGCGGACATAAGATACTTTTTATTCTATATTATCTAAAAAAATAATCGTTAGTGGGGGAGGGGAGAGGAGACACACATTTTACGACTAGAAGTGCATAATTCACTAACTATTGGCTTAAATTAAATAGTTACTTTGAAACTTCCTCGTTATTTTTCTAGATACCTCACACGGTTATCTGCACTGCTATTTTTTTTAGTTTTGCGGATGTTATAGACCATTGTATACAGATTCATGAAAAAACATCTCAATCAATATTTAATCTTTATAGTGCCGATAGTCCCTCAGTAAATTGGCTGTGACTTTTTGAATTATAAGGGTTCCGTTTTTACAAAGAAACCCTAAAAAGGACCACTAAAGTTTTTTTGGTAGATGATATTACCAAGAAAGAGGGTAGCTACCCGCCAGATCGGATGGTGAGATCTGAGCAGGACGTCTTCTCCTACCAGTAATTTTTAGATGTGTATACAGTTCATATCTCAGAAACTTTAACAGCGCGACGTTGAACATGAGATATTTCTTGAGCTGCTCTTGTGACATAGATATCGCTACAGTTTCTTACTAACGATTTTCTGAGGTCTTGTTTTTCGGACCGGTATAGATTTTGACATTCATAACAACCTAAATTGAATAAATATATTTCGACTTTGACTTTAAATTCATAACCTAGATTCCTTTACACGCCAGTCTAGCATTGACATTGTAAAGGTTAACACGCTTGATGGTCACCGTGAAATGCAATGTTCGTGGACAAATATTTACAAAGCTTTTGATTTAAACCTATGATAAGATCAAAACAGCTCCTAATAGAAACACATTTAAGAAATTATTTCAAGAATATTACCTAACTGAACAGTAGCGTTACTCGGCTTAACTCATTTTCGGTTTTTATTGTTTTATATATATATATTTATGTATATCCCTATTTGTGTATGTAATGTTATAATTGTTGGTTCATTAGTAGTTGTATATGTGTTTATATATGTATGGCTTATTTATTATAAAAGTAAAAAGAGTAAAGTTTCAGCCTATAAATGTCCCACTGCTGAGCACAGGCCTCCTCTCATTTCTGAGAGGGTTTTGGAGCTAGAAAGAATCCGCCACGCTGCTCCAATGCGGGTTGGTGGACTTCACATGTCTTCGAAATATTTTTTATTTCTCAGACGTTTTCCTTACGATGTTTTCCTTCACCGCCGAGCACGTGGTAAGATCAGTACTTAAAATTGCCATTAACAATTTTAGTGGTGCCGGCACCGGGAATCGAACCCAGGTCACTCGCGTACTATGAAATTTAAAGCGAGCACCTAGCCCCTGAGCTACCACGGCTCAATACCTTACTACTACATTAGCTACTTTATTATATATCTAAATTAATATATTACATATAAAAATTAGTCTCCAGCGTAGGGCGACCCCCCACTAGATGGAGCGACGTCCTGCACGGTTTTGCGGGATGTCGATGGATGCAGGTGGCTCAGGACCGTGTTTTGTGGCAATCTATGGGGGAGGCCTATGTTCAACAGTGGACTGTAATAGGCTGAAATGATGATGATGATATTAAAAATATCGTAAATTTATTTTCGTCCTATTTATTATTATTTTTTTTATCTTTAGTTAGCACCTGCCTTCTACTTTTCACCATAACAAGGGTTGACTGGTAGAGAATGCCAATAGGCATTAACTCCGCCCATTGTAGCCCTTAGCTTAAGGTGTCAGCAATAAAGGATAAATAAATAAATAAAAATAATAAACCTATTCCTTATTTTTTCCTTTCCTATTCCGTTTGCAGTAAGGTCTATAATTTTAAAGGACTTTTAAATTAATTTCACCTTTATGAACCTGAAGCGATTTACATTTTAATAGTTTTAACAACACTTTAGTTATATCGTACTAGCTGACCCGCCCCGGATTCGCACGAAGGTGCGTGTAAAGAAAAACAGAGTATCCAACTTATTTTAAATATTTTTTATATACCACAATGTGTGTCTATTGCCTAAATCTATTGTCTAATTTCCTAATTAAAAAACTATGTTTGGATGTTACAGAGCTCGATCATGCTCGAGCATGCGTCCATCCAATGTAACAGTCACTTTCTATTGAAGCTGTTATCTTGGCGGAATTTCCTACCTTTTTTATTGCATCCTAATGCACCATCGTCACCTATGACGAGACGAGCAAAACGTTCACCAAATGCTGTGCCACCCAGAACAATTGAACCCATGATTCATCAGTTCTTAAGTCTTATATGCGCAATGATTACGCTAGCTCTCAGTGCCCTTCAGACCGAAACACGTCAATTCGGTAATTTTTGCATACTACTGCTTTACAGCAGAATAACTGGCTCTGAAACCTAGACCGGTTTACTGCATACTGCATGGAATCCTACCACTATTATCCAATCTGTGTTGTTTCTATATTACTTACAAATGAGAGTTGCTTTACACGTACTTACTTACTGACAAATTAGTTTTTCCGACTAGGAACTACCGTAATGCAACAAACCTATAAAATTACTGCACAGGCAAACCGCGAGTTTCCTTTACGAACATTTAGTTATTATTTATTAGTACATATCATAAATTCCTCACTTTCAGCCAGGGTCAATTAGCAGCGAATGCCGTGACCCACGCTGTCAATAATAAAAATAAAAAAAAAAATCTCGTATGTGTCAAAAAAAAAGTTTATACTTCGCATAACTAGGAAAGGGGATCATATACAATATTAGCGAACTTTTTATTCTATAGTCGCTACCAAAAAGTCGCCATCTTGACCGTTCTAATAGCGGTTTCAAATTTCTCAGTGTCCAGGTGGCCAATCTGCGGGTATCATGTGACTTCAGTGTCGGGTTGCGGAGGCCTACCTGCACGCTGCGTACCGCCGTCACACTGACATATATTTTCGTGTACTGTTCGCGTATATGTGTCGACAGGAAAATTAACCATATTTCTGTAATCGCTAAATCTCTTTCTCTCAAAACGGAGCTCTTCGCGTAATAATTCTTCCTGAATCATAGCTAACTAAAACAGGAATACGGAATCTTGAAGTTATTACTTATCGTTGTAATAATTAGTACTGTACGTTTTAATAATTATGACGTAGAGGAGAACAGCAAAAGAACCAATTACACTATATCCTCCTGTGTAAAGTCAATTATAGGAAATTCCATTTAAATCTCGCGTCCTTAAACCTATAGCGGATATTGATATAATCAAGCTTGGGGACTAAGATAAATATTCCGTCTCTAAGACTAGGACTCTCTAGGGGTCTCCTTTTTATTCGATAAAGTGACGAGACGAGCAAAACGTTTACCTGATGGTAAGTGCAACGTCTGCCCATAACAAATACATTGTCATTCAGAACACATCAGTTCTTAAATCCCATATGCCCTGTGATTTCACTAGCTCTCAGTGCCCTTCAGACCGTAATGCTTGCACACAACTGCTTAACAAGAATAACTGAAGCCCTGAAGTGGTACCTAGGTAGGTAGGTACCAACCTAGGGCCAGTTATTCTGCCGTGAAGCAGTAGTGTGCAAGCATTACTGTGTTCCGGTTTTAAGTGCACTGTGAGCTAGCGTAATCACTGGGCATTTGAGACTTAAGAACTGATGTCTCAGGGTGACGGGCGCAGTGTGGTGTCACACAGAAATATTCTGGGTGACACAGCATTTGTTGTGGGCGGACGTTGCACTTACCATCAGGTGAACGTTTTGCTCGTTTCGTCACTTTATACAATAAAAAAAAAGATTCCTGCATAGAAATCCTACTACCAGTGTAACATTCTACGACTGCCCCTCTCCCTATTCAGCAGTTTATTGTTTATGAGCTGTTAAAGTTACAAATAAGTTTTACAATGGCTGTTCTCGTCACAATCACCGATATTGGGGTAATCGCTGTTTAATAATACAATTTTTGTTCTATACTACAATACATGAGTATCGGCTATGGAAAAAAACACTGGACCAGTTTGCCAAAAAAATATTTTACTAGTCGATCGCTAGTTGCGACGAACACTAAATAGATTTTCATTGAAACTGCAGATCTAGTTACTCGTGGTAAAATTGCAATGCAGGAGATAGGTAAATAACATCGCAGTGCCCGTTGTTCTGCCGGGAACTATGTAGTACTGTGCAAAAGTATCACTGTTTCGGTTTGAAGGGCACTGACAGCTAGTGTTATTCCTAGGCATATTATACTTAGCACTAATGTCTAAGGGTGACGAGCGCAGTGTGGTGCCATACAGAAATGTTCTGGGTGACACAGCGTTTATTATGGGCAAACGTTGCACTTACTATCAATTAATAGTATCAGGCGTTACTTCTGAAATCCATTATAGTATAGGAGAGAGTACCGTAACCGCCGAGTACGGTTGACTGTCGTAGAGTCAATATCACTTGATAATGCCCTCGTTTTGAGGTGAAGCACGTGTCGTGTTCTCGACTTCAGTGGTGTGTATTGCCTAGTCGTAGTGATTGTAGTGTATCTGGTGGCGGCTCCCGGTGGAGGTATTGGTTTTCTTGTGCACGCTGTTGAGGGAGGGCGGGCGGTGCTCTTTAAAACTGGGTAATACACAACATTTTACATTTTACATGCGGATCTTGGCAAATTAACTTTCTCTTCTATACTTACTATCAGGCTTTCTTCCATAAAAAAGTTTCCGAACTGCAGCTCCTCGTTGTTTAAGTTCCTAACTGTCACTTGTTAAATCGTTATCTCATAATTAAATAGTCAATAATGGCTGCCAACGTTACAAATATCGGATTACTACAGGTTAAAAAAATGTCTACGCTCAATACGCACACCCGTTTCGCGGTAAAACGTGTTAATAATGTTGGTCAATTGGTGTATGGTGCAAATGTCGATCCAAATTTAGCGGAGCGCAAATAAAAAAAAACAATGAGTGTCCTTTTATATGTCCTTTGAACATCCTACTTCTCTTAGCGAATAATTTTACACCATGAATCTATTTCCTCTAGATTTCGTACCTCTCAAATAAGTGGATATTTGACAAACACAGCAGTTGCCTAGCTTAGTAAGAGATTGACAACAATCTGTGGATGTGGATTTTGATCTGATAAGATTTTTTTTTATTGTTTAAAGTGACTAAACGAGCAAAACGTTCACCTGATGGTAAGTGCAACGTCCGCCCACAACAAATGCTGTGTCACCCAGAATATTTCTGTGTGACACCACATTGCGCCCCTCACCCTGAGTCATCAGTTCTTAAGTCTCAAATGCCCAGTGGTTACGCTAGCTCACAGTGCCCTTCAAACCGAAACACAGTAATGCTTGCACACTACTGCTTCATGGCAGAATAACTGGCCCTGGGGTGGTACCTACCTAGACGGATTCCTTGCATAGGAATCCTACCACCAGTAAAAGTCTTTTCATTCCATTTCCATTCGTAACCACAATGATTAAACCGGAGACACAGAACAAAATGAGGTATTCGAAATTGCTTATTAAGGACTTTACATCTCCTAAAACAAATAGTTCGATACGACTTATTGCTGGAGTGAAGAAGAAATCTTCACTTGAACCGCGATACACTCCAGCCCTTCCAGGAGGATCGTGGATACAATTACTGAGGACGATCGCGTGGCCTAGTAGTCACAGTATCAGGTACTTCTACAACGCGGGTCCTGTGTTCGAATCCCAGCCGGAGCCCGTGAAAAATCACAAATTGTTGGTATTCGGGTCAGGTGGTGATGTCCTTGTGAAATTTATGTCTGTAAAACCACACCCACGATACAGAAGAGATCCTACTCTCATCGTTTTTTAAGCAAAAAAACCAAATAAAAAGATACTTTCAAGAAGACAACATCACTCGGTTAGAAACCTAATAATACAGTTTTGTTAGTAAGAAGCTTAGCAAAATAATTAAAAATTAGCAAAATTAATCGTTGCCATCTGCAAATAAGGAATTTTAATTTTCTACAGACGGCGGGAAAATTATTCTGCTAGCAGTTTCGAATTTTAGCGTCAAACGATCTTAAAATGATTTTTGTGCTGTATTTCGCTCCGCTTCTGCATTTCTGTTCGCTTGTCCGCTTGCGCTGCTGTAATGCGATATAGCTCTTGCCTTAGCTACATCCAGACCCCAATTTCACGGCTCATTAACCAATTCCAATGTCCTTTTTTGCAACAAACCAATGCTTCGTGAAAAACGCTTCGCCAATTTTTCGAATATAATTTTATTATGTTCATCCGTACCATAAAGAACAATATCGATTACACCAATAATTATATCGGCTGAAATAACGATGTTTTGTTTGTCTGTATTGTGTTTGTTCATTGTTGAGCTTAATTGAAAAAGATATCATAATAATACTTTTATAATTCTATGTTGGTAAGGAAAAGCTTTAGCATCATGAAGCCATATCCTATTTCGATACACGTCCGCACCAAAATGTTATTGCTTTTTTTAGTTTATTTCATTTCAAAACATTTTTACCTTGATACTTGATAAAAGTGTATGAAAACACTCAAACGAAAAAAGCATTAATAGATAATAAGTTACTTTTAGTCAGTCACGCTATATTCCCATATAAGAGATAGGCAAAGTCACACCCGTAGCCCACTTTTCGCCCCCGCGGGAAACGAGACGTGATGGGTGGCGCCGCCATTTTGGTACGAGTCAAATAAATCTTACTTGCCGTCGCGTTCCCAGGAGCAGTATAGTGGCAGCATTGCATATTATAGTGACTAAAAGACAATAAACCCCTTGCAAATAATTTATGTAAGTAGGAAAAACGATAAAATGTACGAAGAAAGACATTGAGTACTGTAATCAAAAGTTTCAACGAAAAAGGAACCTATAACATTTGAAAACTCATTAAAAAAATATTTTTCAATTCATGACATAATTAATAAGTTGTATTTTTTTTTATTGGATAAGGTAACGAAACGAGCAAAACGTTCACCTGATGGTAAGTGCAACGTCTGCCCATAACAATGCTGTGTCACACGGAAAATTTGTGTGTGACACCACAATGCGCCCGTCACCCTGAGACATAAGTTCTTAAGTCTCATATGCCTAGTGATTACGCTAGCTCTCAGTGCCCTTCGAACCGAAACACAGTAATGTTTGCACACTACTGTTTCACGGCAGAATAACTGGCCCTGGGGTGGTACCTACGTAGACGGATTCCTGCCCAGAAATCCTACCACCAGTAAGCACAGAAATCTTACCACCAGTAGCATAGAAATCCTACCTACACAGTTTTTTTGTTTTGGTAATTCCAAGACAATCTAAGACAATTAAGTCTTATATGGCCAACTTCATACTGTCGAATATCTGTTAGCTGTGCGCAACTTCCGCTGATTGCTAAAATTTTTTTTTTAAATAAGTATAATTGACATACATATATATGTGTGTTAATGGATTCTTCAGGCAGATTTATCTGCCCGGTATATGTTATAGTTCCATAAGTAAATAAACAAATAAAATGGATTTACTCATCATCCTTTCTCCGTATCGAAAGGAACGCCAACTTAAGCTCAGCGCCAGTGTCTTCTGTTTCTTTTTTTTTGATCCTGGCAATTAGCTCGATGTGAAAGGTAAATGAACAATCAAAATGTTTCAGCCTATTTTTGATGATTGACAGATTGCCACAAAAGTTTGTAGCTCGCATTTTGGGGGATTTCGCCAAAGTCGCCTCACTTGGGAGGCGGGTTGGCAACCGCAGTTTATTTATTCATATGTCCCAGAAAGATGCTGCAGTCTATCTTCTGGTTTTAATAAAAAAAAATCTGTCGACGTTTACGACCTCTCTGACCTGAGCATTCTAAGTTCGGCCCTTCTCGATAATGTCCCTTAGCATACGGTTCCCTAAGGCCGTAGCATAAAGTCTTATAACTTAAAACCTCCCTCAAGAAATTGGCTATCTAATGAAAAAAAATCTCTAAAAATTGAGTTAGTTTTTCCTGAGATTAGCTCGTTCAAACATACTAACTCTCTATCTTCGTTATAGTGGTAATGCGAGTAAGATATTAATTTCAGCAAGAATTCAAACAAGGACATTGCAGAATACGACATTCAAGTGTCTGAGAGTCTTCTTCTTCTTATTTACGGTCTGTAAAAAGTCCACCGCCGTAAAATAGACCAGGTTTGTTTCAAGGTTTGCTCAAGGTGGGTTTCCCATAATCGCCACGCTTAACAGGCAAATTGGGGATCGCAGTACAAGACACTTCGCATCTTAAACGCTGCACATCGTCACTAGTCTGTACAATTTAAGACGGGTATACATCAATCGGAGACAATGTGATTTTGCTTAGCATTTTCCTTACTCAACTTTTATGACAATTACTGACGGTAGGACCTTATGCAGGAATCCGCCTAGGAGGGTATCACCGCAGTGATTATTCTACCGTGAAACATTACTTAGTTTCAGCTTTTTGAGCACTGACGGCTAGCGTAATTACTGGACAAATAGGAGTTAAGAACTGGTGGCATACATAGAAATATTCTGATGTTGCACCAACCATTACGTGAACGGTTATTTAGTTTTGTCATTTTCTTCCATAAAACGGTTCTTCTGCCGTATTGCCGTGATGCATTTACCTCCCAACTCAAAACACTTAAACAGTGATTAGGTTGCAAGGCTGTCTACGTAAGTAAGTAATTCGATAAATTATTTTTTCGGCGGAGCTACATGGCGAGCGGAACGGACACCGCATCGCAAGGCGATCGAGTCCAGGTTCACGCCCCATTAGCGAGTAACGCGACCCAACC
Source organism: Luehdorfia chinensis (assembly GCA_019845155.1). Classification (NCBI taxonomy): domain Eukaryota; kingdom Metazoa; phylum Arthropoda; class Insecta; order Lepidoptera; family Papilionidae; genus Luehdorfia; species Luehdorfia chinensis. Next base: position 15,719,594 of record JAHVAK010000033.1, on the reverse strand, counting down.
ACACGCCGCGAGCCCCGCAAGGATTCGCAATGATTTTGTGACGTTTTTTGTACACCACGCATTATCTATAGAAGGTTTCGTACACTGTATTGCCAAAAAAACAATGTAATAGAAGGGTTAATTAAAAATAATCTGGAGAATTCAAGTTTCATATTCCTTATTCCTTTTCCAGTTCTATTTCATCTTATCGCTCTGGGGCTAGGCGCTCGTTTTAAATTTCAAAGTACGCGAGTGACCTGGGTTCGATTCCCTTTGCCGGCACCACTAAAATTGTTAATTGAAATTTTAAGTGCTGATTTACCACGTGTTCGGCGGTGAAGGAAAGCATCGTGAGGAAACCTGCATGTCTGAGAAAGAAATGAAAAATTATTTCGTAGACATGTGAAGTCCGCCAACCCGCATTGGAGCAGCGTGGCGGATTCTTCCCGTCTCCGAAAACCCTCTCAGAAACTGAGAAGAGGCCTGTGCTCAGCAGTGCTCAGCGCTTTGCTTGCATATTTTGGAAATATGTCCTGGGTTTTAATCTCAGCCAGAGCCAACCATTTGTGCAAAAACACATTGTTGTGCATGTGAAATGTATGTCTGTAAAACTCATTTACGATACAAAAGTGTAATGTAAAAGCCAAAGCGAAGCTATTTTGAAAAGCCTCCTACAAATACCTTAAAATTCTTAAAATATCAATTGATCTCGGACGTTCTCACCAATTTACATAGGGCAGGTTTGCTCGTTCTAAATAAATAAAATTATTTTGCACTTAATTGTGGCCCCAAGTGTATAAGTGTTGAGCGTATCCAGTATCAACCGCGTATCGTTTGCAGACGCATCGCGTTACGTGCTTCGTTGCTCAGCGGTGTGACCAGGGAAGGGCATCTGGCACTGAGCGCTGTGCATGAGTTCAGGATAATCTAGTATACTAGGCTACTAGTGTTAAGCTGTTTTGACCTAGAGACATAATCTCTCTTCTAACTGGTGGTAGGATTTCTATGCAGGAATTCGTCTAGTTAGGTACCACCATATTGTGCCGTGAAGCAGTAGTGTGCAAACATTATTGTGTTACGGTCTGAAGGGCACTCAGAGCTAGTGTTAATAACTGGGCATAGTCAGACTTAAGAACTGATGTCTCAGGGTAGCGCAGTGTAGACACTGAAATATTCTGGATCACAGCATTTGTTATGGACAGACATTGCACTTAAGTGAACGTTTTGCTCATCTCGTCACTTCATCCAATAAAAAAACTGTATTTTACTGTATGAACATTTTTATTCAGAGACTAGCTGTGCTCTCGGTTTCACCTGCGTAAAATATTCCGAAGAAATGTTTGCGGCGTAATGTTCGGCGTGTATGCGTTCAGGTTCTCAGCGTGCGGCTTCTTAAGACCGTAGCATGAATTCCACAGCGCGAAATTGCATCGGCACCAAGGGGATGACTGGTACAGAATAGAATAGAATATTTTTTATTCAATACAGATCATTCACATAATACTCATTGAACGTAATTTTTTAAGCTACACTGGTTCGCAAAGAAATGCCTCTGTTCTGGGCAGAACCAGTAAGAAACCCAGCGGGATTATTTTTTTTTCAGTCATTTTAAATATACAATTACAGCAGTTTTATAAAGATGTAGAAATAGCTTGGCAGCGATCACCTCATTCCCAGGGGTTATCATCATCCATGTATTCCTTAATATTATAATAACCCTTCTTAAAAAGTTTTTGTTTAACAAATAGTTTGAACTTTTTTTATTGAAAGACTGTGCACTTTCTGGGATTTTGTTGTAAAAACGTACAACACGTGTACACTGCCCCATGAAAGAGTTACTGACTCACTCTGTGAAGTCGAGTAACCGGCATTATTAATTTGTGCCTGCTCCTGGTATTTAAATTATGAAAATCACTTTTTTTGTTGAAGTGATTAATATTCTTATGTACATACACAACATTTTCATGCGCATATTGAGAGGCTAAAGATAAGATATTAATTTCTTTAAATTCATCTCTAAGAGACACTCTAGAGCCAAGATTATAAATACATCTTATGGCCCTCTTTTGCAAAACAAAAATCACCTCTACGTCAGTCGCATTTCCCCTTAAGCGAAATAGCATAAGACATTATGCTATGAAAATAACTAAAATAAACTAATCTAACGGTTTCAAAAAAAATGCGCTTTGCCAGAAATTTTCATCCACGCACAACTTGTAGCACAAAGTTGCAACCGTCAGCGGTTTTTCCGAAGCGATACGACTTAGGGCGGATTTCACCGTTGAAATTAAACGCGATCAGTTCAAGCTGAACGAAGTTTAAGCGTTTAATTGAGCTCAATGCTACTGTTTGCATTTCACCAACACACCACAACATCAACTGAACGCGATTAAAGCTAAACGCGGTTCAAATTCTGAACGCCCAATTTTCGACGTTCAGCTCTTTAAACGCGTTTAGAGAGCTGTCATTGTCAATTGCACAACTATGTCAACACAATAAATAATTTAATACGTTTTGTTTATTGTTTGCATACCTATGTGTCTTATGCATAAAAACAGGCTGTTTGATGTCGCAAAATAATAAATACATCGAGTTTTTGTTTTAGATTGTGACGATATTTCACGTAAACTTCGTTCTTCTGAACGCGATCAAAATGGAGCCGGTGAAATCGGTTAGACGAAAACCGAGTTCAAATGATACATTTGAACTAAGTTCAGTAAAACGTGGTTTTACTAAACTTGGCCTCCAAAGCGATCGGTGAAATGGGGTCCTAAGGCACCGTCAAGAGAAGTGCCTACTCGTTCGTCAAAGGCCGGCAACGCATCCGAAATTCCTCTGGTATTGAGGATGTTCATGGTTCATGAAAGAATTTACTTATCGCAAGTTACACTCCAGACATTTGACGAATGAGAGCTAGCCGAAAAAGTGTAAGACTTGGACCGTCACTGATACATTACTTATAGTACGTTACAGCCATTCATGAAGTGCAGTAGAGTTCAAAATGTGTGTTCAAAAGTGGTTATAGAACCTGACTTCTACGTCGCGGATCCTGGGTTCGAATCCCAGCGGGAGCCAATGTCCGTTTTATGTCCAGTTACATTTATTAAAAATCAATCATCATCATTTCAGTCTATAGCTAGTACACTGCTATCTCATCTTTGGGGGATTTTGTCCATATTTGCCACGCATTGGCAGGCGGGTCGGCAGCCGCGGTTTATTTATTCAGATGTGCCAGGAATATGCTGCTGCCCTATCTCCTGGTTTTCATTATCTGGATGAGATGGGGTGGTAGACATACGGAAAATAAAACTTTAAATACTTAATCATAATGGCGACTACCCTTTAAACCCTCGAAACACCATAAAGCGTAATAATGAGCAATAAAAAATAACACAGCACGGCTTAGCGTTACATTTGAACCTTAACAAGTTGACAATACGATTAATAAAAAAATAAACGAACGTCAATACAAACAAATTGTGGAAAAGAATGTCCCGATCCTATTTAGGGAATTATCTCCGAGTAAGCGATGTCCCCGCAATTACTTACGAACGTTGCATGAGCAGCGACTGCTTTTGTCACAGTGTAGCAAAGCAGCATTGCAACTTATCATAAACATTAATATTAATGATATCTCCCGAGCAATGAAATTGTCCCTTAAATAGTTCGTTAGTCATACAAGACATCACCTTCCGCAAATTAATCCATACTAATATTATAAATGCGTAAGTAACTCTCCCTGTCCCTCTGTCTGTACCTTTTCACAGCTCAGCCATTGAACCGAACTTAATGAAATTCGGCACAGACATACTTGCATCCTGCAGACGGACATAGGATACTTTTTATCTCGGAATATCAAACAGTACCGTCGAGATACTTTAAAAACCTATATCCGCGCGGACGAAGTCGCGGGCATCAGTTAGTTGTAAATAAAGTTGACAAAAGGGAGGAGCCGTGGTAGCTCAGGGGCTAGGCGCTCGCTTTAAATTTCATAGTACGCGAGTGACCTGGGTTCTATTACCGGTGCCGGCACCACTAAAATTGTTAATTGCAATTTTAAGTGCTGATTTACCACGTGCTCGGCGGTGAAGGAAAACATCGAGAGGAAACCTGCATGTCTGAAGAATAAAAAATATTTCGAAGACATGTGAAGTCCGCCAACCCGCATTGGAGCAGCGTGGCGGATTCTTCCTAGCTCCAAAACCCTCTCAGAAATGAGAGGAGGCCTGTGCTCAGTAGTGGGACATTTATAGGCTGAAACTTTACTTTTATTCAGATCTATAAAAACCCCATAAGGATCTATAAATGCCCCACACTAAAATTTCTTCTGCATCGCGAGTGTGTTTTTACAGATATAAATTTCACATGCACAACCAGACCCGAAAAACAACGATTTGTGATTTTACACAACGCGGCGTGGTACTCGGGTACACCATAAGGCCACAGGGTCATAAAAATGTTATGTCAGCAACAAATGACCGATTACAGAAGAGGAAAAATGGTTAAAATTTGATAACAATTGAGTTTCAGATTACAAAATAACTTAAACCAGTAACTAACTTCAGATTGAAGTTTTTTTTAAGGAAAGGCCACGTCGAAGTACCCGCAACCGACGAGCTTGTATGAAAACACTAATGAAAGTAGAAGAAGCGAAAGATATGATGATGGCAGCAGGTGGAAAAATGTGGTCTCTGCCTGCCTCAATGGGAAAGGGGTGTGATTCTATGTATGTTAAATCAGTGCGTTCGTTACTGGGTATGCAAGAAACACGAAGAATGTAAGGAAGCCGATTATCTGTTTTAGGGATATTATTTAACAAACATATATACGTGCTTACATACCGTCACGCCTTTTTCCCATATAAGGGGTAGACAGAGATCCACACCCGTAGCTCACTTATCGCCCTCGCGGGGAACGAGACGTGTCGGGTGGCCAACAACGTTGACGCCTTTCTGGTACGAGTCAAAAATTCTTACTCTCCGTCGCGTTTCCAACAGCAGTATAGTGACAGCACTGCATATTACGGTATTACTGTACACGAATAAAGGCTGTCCGTACAATACCTTAGTCACCTCTTACGACGCATTGGTAGGGAAGAGGTAGGTGTTATTCTACACTGCCTATCACAAACGCATTTAAAAAAATTACTCCGGTCTTTTATCATTACTAAATTAAACATTTCGAACTAGAAAATACAGTAATGTGTGGTGGCGGCGATAGGTAATCAGCTGTACCATCTCTTTCTAAGAGAATCTACCACCCCATCTCATCCTGTGCGAGTCGTAAAAGTCGACAGAGGGCAAAATAAAAACCAGGAGATGGGCAGCAGCGTATTCCTGGAACATCTGAATAAATAAATTGCGGTTGCCTACGCGATACAAACTTTTGTGGCAATCTACGGGGAAGGTTTTACTTGGGCTCTCATTCTTTAGGGGGATTATGCCATAGTTGCCACGCTTGTATTTGCATATGCAGTGTATTTAGATGTTCCAGGAAGATGCTGCTCTCCAACTCCTGGTTGTTATTCTCCTTCTGTCGACTTTTACGACACCCACGGGGTGAGAAGAGGGTGGTTTTCTTAAGCTCTTGTAAATTAATTTTAATAATAGAAATCGCCATGACAACATACTTCAGATAACGGTTAGATATTGTAACGTACTTTTAAACATTTCATAATCGTAACTAGTCGTATCTAGAAATTTCCTTAAATTTTCGACAGAAGTAACCTAAACGCTCTGGTTTATAACTAGCGCTAATGATTCTGTTAATGATCTATTACGGAGAAAGAAAAAAATTATTTTCCATTAATCTATTCAAATATTGTGAGAAGAAACTACCAGTATACTAGTCGTTACTTCTAGACGCTCTGAAAGGGAGGGCAAGAATACATTTTCTAACATCAGTTTTAATTTAGAACTTGTTGTGCCCTGCTGTTTCGCCCCGATCGATGATATACATATACACTTCCCTATTTGAATTGGATTTTGGGGTTTTATTTTTTTTGCGCGGAACCGTAATTATTTTTCTAAAATTAAAGTAGCCTAAGTTACCCGCTACAAAATCAGCTACCTGTGAAAGTCCCGTCGATATCGGTCCAGCCGTTTCGGAAATTAGCCGGAAGAAACAGACAAAAAAATTGTTTATTTCTTATAAGTACTTACATAAGCAGTGAGTAAAAAGCTGTTATTTTGTTATTACAAACAGACACTTAACGGAGCTTAACGGCCGAGCGCTCGCCATAAATTTCATAGTTCGCGAGTGACCTGACTTCGATCCCCAGTGCCGGCACCCCTAGATACTTTTTTTTTATTGATGATTCTAAAATCGCAAGTATAAGTTAACCTACTGCATTTTGAATCTATGCTCACGCTCAGCTGTCATGTCGCCTTGGACAAACTAATTAAACGGCCGGGCTTCGGCAGCCCAAATATAAACATTGTTGTTTACACTGACATATTGAGACGCGGGCGCTGTTTACGCCCCACAAATTGTGTTTTAATTTTTTAAACTGTCTACACTTGAGCGCGTGACGCGATTGGTCGGGAGATGAGATAGCGCCCGTCATTTATTTTAATTTGTCCCCGAGTTTTGACAACGCTGATCGATGGGGACAATCCTACGCTTTGTTCCATTGGTTTATGGGTTGTTTTAGGATGAAACCAGCCAGGCCGAGGTACGAGTGTTCGACGTATGGATGTTCAATCAGGCCGGAATCTCCCCTTGTGTTGATGTTAATTGAGGCTAGAGATTAAGGATTGCGTTGTTGGAAGCGTTTCGTACGGAGAGTTCAAAATCCCTTTAATAAACACTCTGTTGGTCTTTTTCCTTTTATTTTCTAATTTCAGTTCTGTATTTTTTATCTATCACTGTTACATGCTAAAAGGAAGAAGTTTTTATTTGTAAGTTATACGATTGCCGTGTGGTGGCGGCTCGTTAAAAGAATACTACCACTCCATCTCATCCAATGGATCTCGTAAAAGGCGAGTAAGGAATTAAACTGCACTGTGCACCCAGCAGCGCATGGTGGCGATGGGCTCACCACCTATCACACCAAGTGCATTGAATTGTTTTGGTGAAAAGTGGATTGTGGCAGTCATCTGTTTTTGTAGTGAGTGCCCAGTCTCTGACTACCCCTTATGGGATACAGTCGTGATATTATGTATGGTATGTATGTATGTATGTAAGTTATACGTTAGATAACTAAGTCTAAATTTGGTTTTTCGGTTCGCATTCAAAATAGAATCTATCATATTGAAAATAAAATAATTATGGTTTTTGTTCCATTGGAGAATAGAACGGAATTGACCTCCATTAAAATTATGACAATAATTGACTTTAAGCCACAGATAAAAACAAAGTCTACACACACAATAAGAAAATAAACACACCCATTAATAATAAAAGTTGTACCAGTTAAGAAGAGCCTCGCTCAGTCTTTTTTCATAAGGAAATCCGATCCTACAGCGATGCAAAACCGCGTGAAACATCGAGTGGAGCTACCCCGGTTAACAAAGTGAACAGCGAAGCACGGGCATTTGTACGTCTCGGGGAATTATTCATACCCTGTTAACTCCACTGGGCAGGGGAGTATCTGGAAGCCAACTCGAGGCTTGGTTTCATGATTTTTTTTAAATTAGGTGAATGCGTAATTAGGGTTTTTCGGAATAAAATAATGTTTATTTTAATGAAAAATAAAAATGTCTTCACTTCACTGCAACATAACACAAGAGCATAGAGTTTTGATAAATAGATATACATTTTTTAATTATAAAAACTTATGTACATAAATTACAAATTGTGTGTATAAAGTAAAAATATGTTAAAAAAATAAATAAAGAACAAACGAATAAGTCATTACTAAATCAAGTAGTATATTTAAATAGGGTGACGCAACGAATACGTTTGCGCTCCTTATAAATATTTTTACTCGTATATTTATATATATCAGTCATTTTTACTGGTTGTTGGAATCGTATACAGGAAGCATACGATTCCAACAACCAGTAAAAATGGCAAAGTGTACGTAGAAATCACCCTAATGCCAATTATTCTGCTGAGAAGCAGTAGTGTGCTTTTCGGTCTTAAGGGCACAGAGAGCTCACTAGCTCTCAGTGCCCTTAATCCTGGAATTACGGAGCATATGAGACGTAAGAACTGATGTCTCAGGGTGCAGCGTGGTCCCAGATATAAATGTTCTGGCACTAATACAGCATCTGTTATAGGCAGTCCTTACCATCAGATCATCGATTTGTTCGTCTCATCACTCTCGTTCATAAAAAAGCTTGTGAAATATACACTGCTGGATATAAGCCAAGGCTTCGACTTCCCCAAGCGGGACCCATGAATTGCAGCCAGTATCCTTTATTCGGTAACAGCGGTCGTAAAGCAATGCAGCGAAAGAGAAAAAAAGAAAAAACAAACTCGTTGGGTTTCTCAATGGTTCTTCCCAGAACAGAGGCATTTTTTGCGAACCAGTGTAGTTTAAAAAAAAAGAAAAAATGACTTTCAATAAGTATTATGTAAATAATCTATATTGAATAAAAATTTATTCTATTCTATTCTATTCTCTTCCGACGAAGGTGTAAATGGCGCCTGGCTAAAAGCGCAGTATACACTACACACAAAAAACGCACCGCATGGTACAGGGTAGGCTCCCATTATAAAAGGTCACTGAAGCAAAACCCATCGCACTGCTTCTTGCTGGGTTGGAGGGCCATATTAAAACGCCTCAATGTCAAATCCACATCGCGCATGATTCACATTGGAAGCCCGTCCTTGAAGATCTGTTCTTCTCGAGTGCGTCTCGAATTGTAAAGGATTGAGTGTTTAACGACCTCCAAACACAATGTGCTAAGGACGTTTGAAATATGTTTCCATATATCTCACTTGTTTTCTTACAAGCGGACTCCTGGACGCATTGTGAGTTTGTTATTGCTGAATAATCACTTAGAGGTTTTTTCCCGTATCCTTTATAAAATAAGAACATGCGAAGTTCGGCATCGCTTTTGTAGAGACCGCGAATAAAAAACGAATTGCTACAATAAGGACATATCAAAAGGTATGTTATAAAAGGTCGTGCATTGTTAATCCTTTTTAATAAGCATTTATGTTGAAAAGATATTAATAATTGTCTAGAGAATAAAATAGACCCTGATTGAAAGGATTTCTGTAATTATGTATAGAGTCGCTCGTGCTCGGTTTACTGTAGATACGAAGGTATCGAACGCAGTGGCACCCATTCACCCTTACCTTGTCGTAACCGACGGATCTAGTGATATGATCGGCGAGAGATTAGAGTGCAGTGTCAGAGATACGGGGTGAATCACCATGGTGACGTCACGGGGTGGTCAGCCATGATCCAAGCTACACTGTACACACAGTCAATAGCTTTAACATAACGCACCACGACGCGCGACCGCCGTAGAGAGCGGCGCGCAGCAGTCGAAAATCACACCGCGTACACAAGACACACCCGTGTTCCAGGGCGGTTCTCACTGCCCAGAGTTACCGACGCACAAATCGACAGTCCGAACGGAGGCCCGCAGCCTCCCTCGGACGGTCATTAGATGACTTAAAATCATTTTTTGGAAACATTCACAGTAGCACAAGCACGTAGCGAACGCGACACAGTCCGAATTTCGAGGTTTTTGTTGGAGTTTATTTAAAAATTTATGTTTGGGTCAAACCAAACCTTGCACGCTTGCCCTGGCCCGTGAGCGCAGTATCCGATGAAGCTGTAAAAGCTAAAAAGGCTAACAGCAATTACATCACCGAAATTATATGAATCACGGTTTAAGAAATGAATCAATACTAAATAGTAGCCATAAAATAATAATATAAAAGGGTTATTATAATATTACAAAATGCTTGGATATCCTGGATAACCTGGGAATGTCGTGATCGCTGTCAAGCTATTTCTGCGTATATACGAGTATGTTAGTTATGTATAATAAAAAATATCACGTTGGGTTGCTTGGAGGTTCTTTCCAGGACAGAGGTATTTGTGTGAATAGTAAATTCATAAAAATACGTTTAATGAGTATAATAAATAATGAATAAAAATAATTATATCTATTTTGTTCTTTTTGTCTTAATTTTATTTAATAATTTTAAAGGGTTGTTATAATATTACAAAACACATTGATGATAATAATCCATAGGAATGAGGTGACAGCTGTCAAGCTATTTCTGCGTTTTTATGGGTTTTGGTGGTTCTTTCCAGGACTGAGGCATTTTTGCGAACCAGTGTAGTTAAAAAAGTATGCTTAATGAGTATAATAAATAAAAATTAATCTGTCTAGTTTGTTCTGAAATTCGCAATTTCAAATATTTTCATATACTCTACAATTTTTTATTTGTTTATGATAAAAAGAGCGAGTATTCACTTGATGGTCAGTGACAGTACATGACATCAGAAGTGGCACAACACTAAGCTCGGCACTCTAAGACATAAGTTCTTAAGTCCCATTTATTCAAGTAATGCCATGCTTTTCAATCCAAAACCCAGTTTCTGCGTTCAGAGACGTGTATCGGAAAGGATTTTCTTTTATGTGAAACAATTTTTTTATTGTATTATGTGACGAGACGAGCAAAACGTTTACCTGGTGGTAAGTGCAACATCTGCATATAACAAAAGCTGTGTCACCCAGACACTTTCTGTGTGACACCACTCTGTGCCCATCGCCTTGAGACATCAGTTCTTAAGTCTCATATCCCAGTGATTACACAAGCTCTCAGTGCCTTCAGACCGAAATACAGTAATATTTACACACTACTACTTCACGGCAGAATAACTGGCCCTGGGGTACCTATCACTAGTCCACTGCTGAACATAGTCCTCCCCCATAGATTGCCACAAAAGTTTGTAGCTCTCATATTCGTGATTTTTTTTGGCAACCGCAGTTTATGTATTCTGATGTTCCAGGAAGACCCTGCTGCCCATCTTCTGGTTTTATTTCTCCCTCTATCGACTTCTACGACACCCACGGGATGAGATGGGGTGATAGATTCTCTTAAGCCGCCACCACGGCACGGCAAGGTGTTTATCGGAGAATTAGAAGTTTACATCGAACAATGGTGGAGCATTGATGCATGGTCAATGTTGCGAGTAAACAAACGTTGTAATTAAGCTAACATCGGAAGGTAATTGCGCCGCTGCGCCGGTGGACAGCGCACGTTTTTTTATCACTACTGTTCACCCCTCAGTTTCCGCTTAGCGACTTAGTCTACCATCCACTAGGAATAACTTATTCATATCGCATCAGCTAAAATCGCTATGCTGACTGCATACATACATACATCCATACAGTTAACGCCTTTTTCCCATATAAGGGTAGTCAGAGACTGCACCCGCAGCCAACTTTTCGCCCCCGCGGAAAACGTGAAGTGACGGGTGGCGAACCACCTCGCCGCCATTTTGGTCTTAGTCAAAAATTTCTTACTCGCCATTGCGTTCCCACGAGCAATATAGTAATAGCATTGCATATTATGGTATTATTCTGTACGTATACAGGTTGTCCGTAAAATTCCAATAAACCTTTGTCGCCTCTTACGACACCTCATTAGGAAAGAGGTAGGTGCTATTCTCCTCAGCCGGACACAATCGGTATTTATATGGATGGTAAAAATTATCTGTTCTGGTAACAGGTCACTATAATAATTTCTTATATATACGCGAACACTACACATTTAAATGAAAATAATTTTACGGATTTTATCGCGTTTAATTTTACTATTTACAAACCGACGATTATAGGATCCCAAGCTGGTGGTAATACCCAACCATCTTCTCTATTAAAATTAGGATGTTTTTTTTAACTTCAAGAGCCTCGCGAATCATCCTTGGTAGGAATCGGCGTTCTTTTGCGAGCGATCTTTTGTGGTTTATCAAATCTGATGTAATGGTTGGGATGATCCAGAAGCGAAGCTGATGTCTCAGGGTGACGGGCGCAGTGGTGTTACACAGAAATTCTGTGGGTGACACAGCATTTGTTATGGGCAACGTGCACTTACCCACAGGTGAACGTTTCTCTCGTTTCGTCACTTTATCAAATAAAAAAAAATGAGTAGAACTATATTGTAAATTATCCTTTGGATGGACGACTATGTTGTCTTTCGCCGCGAAATTCCGCAAGTCACCGCCGACATGTGGCGACTTCGGAATTGAAACGCGCGTTTGGCTTTTAATTTTATTCCTTCGCGGGAATCGAAGGAGTCATTAGATTGTAATTCAACGGTCAGTTTTTTTTGCGGCCGCCTCTAGAGGGTTTATCGCTATCAGATGTTTAATGTAAATAAAAATATAACGTTTTGGTTCCAATTTTGAAATTATGCTCCGTTAGCTACGGAGTATGAATGGCGTTTGACTATTAAAAGTAATTAAGTAAAGTAACATCATATAAATGTGTCACTGCTGAGCACAGGCATCCTTTTTTGCAACAGGCATTTACTGGTGGTAGGATTCCTATTCAGGAATCCGTCTAAGTAGGTACTACCCCTGGGCCAGTTATTCTGCCGTGCAGCAGTAGTGTGCAAGCATTACTGTGTTTCGGTTTGAAGGGCACTGTGAGCTAGCGTAATCACTGGGCATTTGAGACTTGAGAACTGATGTCTCAGGGTGACGGGCGCAGTGTGGTGTCACACAGAAATATTCTGGGTGACACAGCATTTGTTGTGGGCGGAAGTTGCACTTACCATCGGGTGAACGTTTTGTTCGTCTCGTCACTTAATACAATAAAAAAAAATCCTCCCTTTTTTAAGAGGGCTTCGGAAGGGGTGAGAAACGCCAAGCTGCTCCAGCGCGGATTGGCAGATTTCAAATTTGTGCAAAGTGCTAGTTTTCAACTCTAGTTGTGTTGTATGTGTGCGAGTGTCTCTGACACTACATCCTAGCTTACATCAGATCTTATCGCTTATGCTTTACATCGGGCGCGGGTAGTTTGGAGCGAGTGAGTGCCTCTGTGTCTGCGCGTATATTTGTGACACTATAATATCTCCTGCTTAGTTAATAGCTTCCGACACGATTCGGTCTTAAATTGAATCTGCCAATGCTGTACACTAACACAAGCACTCGCTCTTAATAAACTATCAATATTAAACATCGAAACTGAATATATGCACAGAGATTACAAAATTCAATAAAAACATTACCGCCACTTTTCGAGTTGGCCTCAAAAATGTATACATACAAACATTGTATATATGTACATTGCCAACGCTGATTTGGGACTTACGACGCAAACCAGCGTGGCAATGGAGGCTGAACAAAGGCTGATGAAGATGACAATGCTTGAAACTTTATATAATAATATAAAATAGGCTAGGCGCTCGCTTTAAATTTCATAGTACGCGAGTGACCTGGGTTCGATTCCCGGTGCCGGCACCTCTAAAATTGTTAATTGCAATTTAAAGTGCTGATTTACCACGTGCTCGGCGGTGAAGGAAAACATCGTGAGGAAACCTGCATGTCTGAGGAATAAAAAAAAATATTTCGAAGACATGTGCAGTCCGCCAACCCGCATTGGAGCAGCGTGGCGGATTCTTCCTAGCTCCAAAACCCTCTCAGAAATGAGAGGAGGCCTGTGCTCAGTAGTGGGACATTTATAGGCTGAAACTTTACTTTTTTTTTATAAAATATAATATTTTTTTTTTAAATAATATAAAGTATAGTTGCCGTGTGGTAGCGGCTTAAGAGAATCTACCACCCCATCTCATGCCGTAAGTGTCGTTAAAGTCGACAGAGGGAAAATATAAACCAGGAGATGGGCAGCAGCATCTTCCTGGAACATCTGAATAAATAAACTGCGTTTGCCAACCCGCCTGCCAAGCCAAAAATGAGAGCTACAAACTTTTGTGGCAATCTATGGGGAAGGCTTATGTACAGCAGTGGACTAAATGATGTGGCTTAAATGATGATGATGATAAAATATTAAATTATTAAATACATAAATTAAAATGTTAAATACTAAAACATTTTTATTAGATTTTAATATTAAAATTTTCTTTTCCATTTCGTTATTTTAGCATAAAAATTCCAATGTATCATGTACCTATACGTATGGTGTGTTTTTTGCAATGGGGCATGTTTGCTTTTTAACAAATTTTACAATTTTTAATCATCAAGTCTTAAGAGAATCTACCACCCCATCTCATCCCGTGGGTGTCGTAAAAGTCGACACAGGGAAAATATAAACCAGGAGATGGGCAGCAGCATCTTCCTGGAACATCTGAATAAATAAACTGCGGTTGCGAACCCGTCTGCCAAGCGTGGGAACTATAGCAAAATCCTACAAAATGAGAGCTACAAACTTTTGTAGCAATCTATGGAGGAGGCCTACGGACAGCAGTGGAATAGTGATAGGCTGAAATAATGGTGATATTATTATCCCGGTATTTGTCATAGTTACCACACTTGGTAGGGAGATTCAATAAGCATTAATTAGGTTCACACCATAGTTTATTTATTTTCTTTTAATTGACTCTAATAAGCCCACGCTACGCCGGTGAGAGTGCTGAATTATCTAAGTTACGCCACCAAACGGCGGCCATTCCGCGACTGTAACAATGGAAACGGCTCTTTAGATGCAAACCAAGTCAATTAATTTTTTCAAACAACCAAAACATTCTATTAAACCAAAAGAACATGTATCGGATGATTAATTCAAGAAAAAAAACAAACAGACTTTTTTCACATCACCGATACGACTTTATATGGAAATCGATATTAAAACATTGACCGATAAAAGTACCGAATCATCGCCGCCCGATCGACTTTTTTACCGATGTCTCGATTATAAATTCGGGGGGGATTCAAAATAAATAGTAACGTCGGGTCCGTAATTACGTGGTTAATAAGTACAATGGTCTGTTTGAATCAATCGCTTTGACGTTTCAATCAACATAGCATTGTTTGTATTGTAAGTTTAATATCGGAAGATCGTGTTACAGATATACTGGTTTTTTATTCCCGCGTTGTGAGATGACGTGGGTTTTTTGTAGGACGTCTCGCCGATCGATCTTGCCGTCCCGCGACGGGTATTGAGACGTCTCATGATTTGTTATGAGGTATCGGACAGATGAGTCTTCAAGAAACGAGATTCTGTCTGTGGCGTAGAAATGAAAGCATGCATTTAGTTTTATGGTATGTAATTGTGACACTTTGATTTTTGGATATGTTATAATGTGGGAAACAAAAACAAATGACTATGACTGCATAGTAAAGATCCTTTAATCTTAATGTTGAATTTGAAAGCCAATTTGGCGTACTACATCAATATGTGTTTTATTTCTCACTAAGAAGTAATTTTCCAGTAACATTTAATTGGTTTTTATACCTTTTTTTTTTTATTACCTAATAAATATTCAAACAAATCACTTACTATAATTACATAAATTTAACCACCGCAGATCTAAAAGCAGATAGTAGAATGTGCTATTAAAAAACTTGTTACGCCATTTTAAGTAACACGATGGCTCGCTAAGATGGCGGCGTACAAAATTGGCGCCGCTGACAATTACCGCACTCATCAGTACTTAATCGATCAAGTTACGAAGTTGGTAGTAATGGAAGATTTTAACACAGGCGATAATTATTTGTATTAGTTGATTATAATGCGGCACTTCTAAAAAAAATTTATTTATATTATTTTAGTGCTCAGCTGGAAGAATTTTTATATTATCTTAGTAATTATTTCAGTCCTTCAATAGCCGACTACTGACTAGACCTCTTTCAAACTTATCAAGCCTGTGATATAAAAAATATAGGTTACTAAAGGCATTTAGCAACGTAAAACATAGATGGACCCCAAAATCGATATGTGGTAATAGAATGACGCCACCACAGGTTCAAAATAGTTAAATAGGGTCTCAGAAACATAGTTTCGAGTGACTAAATCTACATTTTACTAATCATATAAAATGGAATGAAATGACAATCCTTTATTTTTCGACGTATGAAATATAAATTTCGTTTGTCATACGTCATTTCTTTACAATCTACAATATTATATCTATAATCACTAGCACATGAACTTCTTTATATAACAGTGACCAACATCCCACCAGATGGTCACTATGACATATGCATATCCATTCTCTATTAAGAATTCAAATTTAAGAGCATTGGAACTCCCGAGAACTAAGATGGTTTGAATACGAAACGCAGAAACATACGTTGCGATTAGAGAACGGTAGAAGAAAGCAGAGGAAAGCATAGTTCTTCTCTGTTAGTTATTATAATTTAAAAGAATATATTGACGATATACGATGACTAATGACGAATGTACTAAAAACGGCATTCCAGAGGTCACTAGGCCATAGCAATGAGGTACGTTCCAGTTCCCTAACCGCCCCTTACAACAGTACTCGAAATATTTGTCGGAGCGTTACGAGTATTTTCGGAAATAGCAATTGTGGACCTTTTTAACAGCCGACTTTTAGCCCCGCCCTACCCTATATACGGTCCTTTTAAGTAAAAAACAATTTTTATAAATTTTTGTCTGTCTGTTTGTTGTGGCTAATCTCCGAAACAGCTGGACCGATTTTGACGGGACTTTCACTGGCAGATAGCTGATGTTATAGCGGGTAACGTAGGCTACTTTAATGTTAGATCCGATTCAAAGAGGGAATATGTATATCATCGATCGGGGTCGGCCTTTTTACGCTGGTGAAACCGCGGGGTTACAGCAAGTTTTATCTATAAAAAAGCTGGGGTTTGTATGTTTGAACGATTTAATCTTTTTTACAGTAGATTTGCTCGTTTATTACATACATACATATATACAATCACGTATTTTTCCCTCATAAGGGGTAGGCAGAGGCAACAAACGTATTCCACTTTTAGCTCCGCGTTTTTTTTTTAGTAAGGCCCTTTAATTAGGGAAGATTATAAAATTTTAGACTACAGTTTTAAGGATACTCTGAGAACAAAATGATACTGAGAAGTACCGAACTATGAATGCTCAGGTTATAAGGTACCATGCCGTACGGCGCAATCACGTGATCGGCTTATTCTACGCGGCTGAAACCGCGGGGCGCAGCTAGTGTAATGGTATATCATCACAAAAGCCTGGATCCATACGGCTACGAAACCAGTAATGGTCCCAATAGTATCATTTATTAAAAAAATATATATTTTTAAGACTTGTTGCACGTCGGTGTAATGGACAGTGAGGTCGACTCACAGCGAGAGCTTGATTTCTAATAGCATATCGCTCGATCTTCATTTACCTACATTTAAAGTCATCAGACGTTTCGGTGTCAAAGACGGATATAGCTGACAGGCTTTATATTGTAAGTTGTATTTAATTTTAACGTAGTGCATCGCTGTTGATTTATTTTTATGTATAGTATGCAAATATCTTGGCTTGAAGGACCAGTCGCTCACAGAGTACCAACAGTAGCAACATCCTCCTCGCCGATTTTCGATCACGGCGACTTCTTCCGAATATTGTTGGAAGCTAACAAAACTGCGCAGGAGATAGTATAGTGCTATAGATGTACGCACAAACACTCTTCACTCAGTCGTCCTAACCAACTCGCGCTGTAACACTCCTGCGATAAGGTCGGAAGTAGTCTAGGATGCAGTGCCAGAGACACGGAGACAATCACCATAGGAACCATACTAATGTTGGCTCCGGGTGGGGTTCGAATCCGGGACCCGTCGCTTAGAAATCAGGTACTCTGATCACTAGGCTACGTAGTGCTGTTGTTAGTGAAAGTCAGATATCAGATACTGTACACGAGGCGTTCCATTATCGTCCTGAAAGGTGCCAACTCAACTTTATTTAAACATAAGTATGGATGGTCAACAGTAACCACTTACCATCAAATGTACCGAGTTCTCGTCTGTCACCGTTACAAAAAATACAAAACTAAACTTACCAAAAAGATAATCAAGGTAACGGCTCGGTTAAACGATTTGCTTCACGCTGCAGGTCACCGGTTATATTTAAAAATATAGAAATACGTTATTCATGACTAAACACAACGTACATTATAAAATAATAATAATAAAAAAGATAATTAACAATTACATACTGTTTAGGTATTTATATTTACAAATATACGTTGAATTGTAGCCAAGAAAAGCCTGTCGACTTACCATAATTTCCCTTCATCGACTCTTATCCATTGGATGGCAGATTTCACATACACCGCTGCCACAAGGCTCCCATAACCACTCGTCTATCTATAACTCTCCCACTGCTGAACAGAGGTAATGAAGTTAGGAAGAGAACGCCACACTAGTTAATTTCTTTTCTAGGAGTGCGGACAAACGAGCGAGCAGCTTACCTGGTGTTAAGTGACAGTGAACATACGCAATACCAGAGGAATTACGGGTGCGTTTTAGAAAGGAGTAGGCTCTTTTCTTGAACATCCCTAAATTGTAACCATCTTAAAAAATCGCTGGCGGTAACATATTCCCCAAATTCAATACGGGTTGGCGGACTTTTCAAGATGTCGAAATATTTTTAATCCTTCCAGGTTTGCAGCCGTGGTAGCGCAGGGGCTAGGCGCTCGCTTTAAATGTCATAGTACGCGAGTTAGTTAGGCTCGACTCCCGGTGCAAGCACCACTATTTACTAATTGTTAATTGCAATTGTAAGTGTGTGCCACGTGCTTGTCGGTGAAGGAAAACATCGTGAGGAAACCTGCATGTCTGAGAAATAAAAAAAAATTCGAAGACGTGTGAGGTCCGCTAATTCGCACTGGAGCAGCGTGGCGGATTGTTACCAGCTTCAAAACCCTATCGGAAATGAGAGGAGGCCTGTGCTCAGGAGTGGAACATTTATTGGCTCTAACTTTATAAAACAAGCACAATATCAAAGTGACTTATAAACAATAAAAAAGAAGAAAAAACTACTACCAGGCGATGCGCGATATAACAGACAACTACACGGCAAATGACAGAATCCCAAATTAAAGAAGAAAAAACAAACAGTAAAAAAAGCCAATGTCCGTATGGATATAGCCACGGTCAGCGGTCACGGCAATGGCCCCAAATGGCCACAAAACACGGTCTTGACAATACATCAAGACCGTGTTACTAATGCGTGTTCTTAGTCCTTCTTCTAAACGGTAACACCATGCAAAAGCAGGAAACGAATCCTTAAATTATGGCAAAAGTCGAAGTGATCGGCAGTTTTTAAAAAAAAGTAAAAGTAAAGTTTCAGCCTATAAATGTCCCACTACTGAGCACAGGCCTCCTCTCATTTCCGAGAGGGTTTTGGAGCTAGGAAGAATCCGCCACGCTGCTCCAATGCGGGTTGGCGGACTTCACATGTCTTCGAAATATTTTTTATTCCTCAGACATGCAGGTTTCCTCACGATG
The DNA here is from genome assembly GCA_019845155.1 of Luehdorfia chinensis. Classification (NCBI taxonomy): domain Eukaryota; kingdom Metazoa; phylum Arthropoda; class Insecta; order Lepidoptera; family Papilionidae; genus Luehdorfia; species Luehdorfia chinensis. The sequence continues at coordinate 15,700,285 of JAHVAK010000033.1, read as the reverse complement.
TTTTCCTTCACCGCTGAGCACGTGGTAAGTCAGCACTTAAAATTGCAATTAACAATTTTAGTGGTGCCGGCACCGGGAATCGAACCCAGGTCACTCGCGTACTATGAAAATTAAAAGCGAGCGCCTAGCCCCTGAGCTACCACGGCTTTCAAGTTTTTTAAAACAGGCCATAATGTTTTAACGCCTGTAAAGGTCGCAAATATCCTAGTCCCTAGATCCTTTGCCTGATAGACTTGAGAAAACTGTTTTATGCAGTCTTCGACTAAGGCTTAATAATCTAGCATGTTACACCATAGCACAGCCGATTGGTGTCCGGCAGAGTAGAATAGCACCTACCTTTTTCCTACCGAGGTGTCGTTAGAGGCGATTAAGGTATTGTGCCTTTGCTCAGCAGTGGGACATTTGTAGGCTGTTACTTTACCTTTAACTGTTTTTACTTCCAGGTTTCATCACGATGTTTTCCTTCAAAACTAAACACGTGACTCGAAGCTAAAATCGGTTCTTAAATTTACTGGTGGTAGGATTCCTATGCAGGAATCCGCCTAGGTAGGTACCACCCCAGGGCCAGTTATTCTGCCGTAAAGCAGTAGTGTGCAAGCATTACTGTGTTACGGTTTGAAGGGCACTGTGAGCTAGCGTAATCACTGGGCATTTGAGACTTAAAAACTGATGTCTCAGGGTGACGGGCGCAGTGTGGTGTCACACAGAAATATTCTGGGTGACACAGAATTTGTTGTGGGCGGACGTTGCACTTACCATCAGGTGAACGTTTTGCTCGTTTCGTCACTTTATACAAAAAAAAAAACGGAAAAATTTTAGAGGAGGCACCAGGGATTAAACACAAGTCACTCGAGTAATATGAAATTAAAGGCGAGCGCCCCTGAGCAGCCACGGCTTTATGTAACTGACAAAGACCTCAATAATCGATATCTAATAACCCCCCTACAACGTACGCCATTGACAGACCCAAATAAAATAATCCCGGTTGATACCGGTACAGATTTCAATCAAACATCTCAATTGGAATCAATCGATAGGCTCACGCTGCGTGAGGACGGTCGGACAGACCGACAGACCACGCAGATGTTATCAGCGGAGAACGAAATCCCATGCACCTCCGACACGACCTTACTGTCAAGCAAGATGGCAAGAATCTGCCATCTATTTGCAATTATTCAGAGTATGTTACAAATAAGTAGTAAAGCAATGTTTTTTTAAACACTAGATTTTTCCACAGACAAATTTCACATGCTGAACATCGGACAATCAGACACGAAAAACGAAGATTTTTGTTTTTGCTAAAGTTTTGATTACGGCTGGTATTCGAACCTGCGACGTAGAAGTCGGGTACGCTAACCACTCGTTCAATCTATCTTTCATCTATATAAATAAAATTCAATCGCCGTATGTATGAAAGATCATCACTCGAGAACTGCTCGACCGATTTGGCTAATTTGTTTGTTGTGTTCGAATTGTCAAGACAAAATTGTATGAAAGAAAATGTTTGGAAAATTCACCGGAAAAGTCGGAAATTTGGATCGTATTTTTTTATTTGAATCTCAACAAAAGGTGACGTTGTGTCTGACGGTTCTGCTGTTACATGATTTCAGTTCTTAATATTTTTTGTCATTTTCTTCATTAGTAAACAGCACTCGGGGCGGGTCGTACACTATAAATCTTGAATTTCAATACGGGTTTTTTAGTTAAGAAACTATTTTTCTCGATTGTTACTCGATTGGTTTTTGATTAAATGTTATACTTTAAATTAATCAAGGCAAGTCTGTCTAATCATAGTTTATGTGTATGCATATTATTCTTAAGCATTGTATTATATAAAATCATTAACAATTTCGATTAATACTCTGTCCAATATATTGGTTAAATCCAATAATCATAGACAATTTCTAATATTTTATACTATAGTACACTTTCACACACATCAAAACAATTTTTTATAAATATGAATTTTCACATTGTTCTCTCTCCGCACTTCAGTTATTTCTAATAAAAAGGATAGGAATTTTGAAAATCTTAAAGATGGCGCCAACATCGCTACCGTACATACCGATTTTATACCGTGACGTGTGGTTTGGTTTATAAAACGAGAGAAATGATAGGCAGGCATTCGACATACACGCAGTATAGACACGACATAACTTAAAACGTAGATTAATTTATTAAGTGCTATTAAACTTGAATCTTGTAAAGAGGATTGTATTTTTTTTATTGTAAGCACTAATAATTTTCGCACATTTCTGTTTTTTCGAATAAAGTTGAAAAAAGATCTCTTCGAAGTCCTGTGTGCGTACTAGAAACGACTGTATTAAATTAAGGCAATTTTAATTGGTAGGAGTAATGTGCAGGAATCTGGAAAGGTGTTGGTGAAGATGACACCGCGGTGCCAGTTATCCTGCCGTAGTGTAGTGTGCAATCTGCACTGCGTTTCGTTTTTATATTGGATTAAGTGTAGAAACGAGCGTTCACCTGATGGTGAGTGCAACGTCCGCCCACAACAAATTCTGTGTCACCCAGAGCAATTCTCCCTCCAATGTCCCCCTAAAACTTCAGTTCTTAAGTCTGATATGACAAGTGATTACACTAGCTCACAGTGACCTTCAAACCAAACCCTGTAATGTTTGCACACTAATGCTTCACAGCAGAATAACTGGCTCTGAGGTGGTATCTACCTAGACGGATTCCTGCATAGAAATTCTACCACCAGTCGCTGTAAGATAAACTGCTAATAATTAAAAATGTCTGTAGTATAAAATATTAGAAATTGTCTATGATTAATGGATTTAACCAATATATTGGACAGAGTATTAATCGAAATTGTTAATAATTTTATATAATACAATGCTTTAGAATAATATGCATATTGCAAACCTACCTAGACGGATTGTAGCATAGAAATCCAACCACGAGGCATAGAAGCTAATTTAATAACTAACTTAAAAAACTTAGAAACTAATGTCTCTGCGCAGTGTGTGCAGCACTGAATTCTTGTCTTCCATTAAAAACCATTGTGACAATTGTGACGGATTAAAAGCGAACGACCACGATCCACCTCATAGCAAATGGTCACCATCATCGATAAAAGTTCAAGGTGTTCGACTTAATCATCGCAGTTTCTTAGTTCTCTGCAGTTTCTCTGAGAATTTGGTACTTCCTTGTCGGAGCCTGTGATATGAATTATTTGACGACCGCATGACCGATAGTGATCCCCCCCCCGCACCCCTCCTCTTCATGTATATGTAGAATTTCCATATCCCCTGCTCTACGGATCAATATGTCTGTGGTCTGCAGTGATGACGAGTGGGCAGGGCGACGATGATTCGGCAGAAGCGACGGCGCCGGGCTGGCGTGTCATGATTATCGCGCGACTAATGGCACCCCACCACCGGCCGCCGGAATTTCGACAGGTTCGATCTTTCGTTTAATAGCCTACTTAATCCTTCTCGGGAATTCGGAGAAAGACGTAGCCTTAATTGACGTCTCGCTGGAACTTCGAAGCGCGGTGTGACACATGCTTTAATACGTACTCCGATCGAATCTGTCTAGGGTCAACTATTTGTAATACGAAAAAAAAAATATAGATAGCCAAGTTAATTTTACAAGTTATTTTCTTAAAGTGTAACTTCTTTGGGCACGGCGAGAGTAAAAGTTCAAAGTCGAATTTTAACTGCAGCGTTTCTATAGGTAACGTTAAGAAATTATTCCTATGCAGGAATCCGTCTATGTAGGTACCACCCCAGGGTCAGTTATTCTGCCGAGAAGCAGTAGTGTGCAAACATTACTGTGTTTCTGTTTGCAGGGCACTGAGAGCTAGCGTAATCACTGGGCACATGAGACTTAAGAACTGATGTCTCAGGGTGACGTGCGCATTGTGGTGTCACACTGTTCTGGGTGACACAGCATTTGTTATGGGCAGACGTTGCACTTACCATCAGGTGAAAGTTTTGCTCGTTCCGATATCAAATAAAAAAAATAGTATGGTTTCTGACGCAAAAAGAAGGACTACAGGAACTTGGTCAGAGAGAAAGAGAAGAAAACTAATATACGTTGCAGGGTTCATTTTTTTGTTGCTCATTAATAATTATTCATTATTTTATTATTGTTTTCATACTTATTTCACAGTGTTTAATAAATAGTAGAAGTGTCACTTCAGTTACGTTTACGGAGCTGCACGCGCTCTGTTTTTTATCTAATCTGTATTTTCATTAAGATTGTAATTCGATTACGACTGATAAGATAACTGTAATTTTTAAGTGCTCTCCCACGTTGTTTTTGTGTCTCTTCTCTTTAGCAGACAAAAACTAGGCTCGGAGCTGCTTCTATCGTCGACACTTAACGAATACGTAAGCGTCTTTTTAAGCTAATGTCGTCGTGGTCCTCCGTTAAATATTAACGACTGGCTGATGCCCGTGACTTCCTGTCTGTGTTAAAAGTTTTCCGGGATAAAAAATATCCTATGTCCGTCTCCAGGATGCAAGCTATCTCTGTGATAAACTTCGTCAAGATCGGTTGAGCGGTTGAAACGTGAAAAGGTAACATGCAGACAGAGGGACAAACAGAGTTACTTTTGCATTTATAATATTACTAGCTGATTACCGAAACTTCGCCCGCTCGGATATAGGTTTTTTAAATATTACGTGGGAACTTTTTGATTTTCCGAGATGAAAGGTGTCTATCTCGGTGCCAAATGTCTTTAAGTGATAGGTAACAAACAGACAGAGAGACAGAAAGAGTTACTTCCGGATTTATAATATTAGTATGGATATAGTATTTAATTAAAAATAAATAACGTAAATAAATGTTAAAATTTATTTACGTTAACCAGATCTCCAATCACTGAATAACGTTTTTTTATTCCTTAAACTGACTTGCTCGAGTACTTGTTGCGACATATTTATTTAATAAATATACTTTTTTACGTATAAGTACAGGAGAAATCCTTGCGTGGGTCATAGTTTTTTTTTTTAATCGAACTGAGACTGGTGTATAAGGCCGGTAGGAAAGATGCGAGGTGACTATATATATATTTTTTTATTGGATAAAGTGATGAAACGAGCAATACGTTCACCTGATGGTAAGTGTAACGTCCGCCCATAACAAATGCTGTATCACCCCGAAAATT